>JAWNNT010000001.1:0-711405 GCA_035044645.1 Scaptomyza parva
ACAGGATTTGCCGTGCGCGCAAGAAGAGCACCGAGTTTGGGTGTCTCCGGTCGAATGGTGAGCTAGTCGTAACATGGCACGACTGCGCAGGGGTGCTCCTCCGTAACTTTTTCCCTGTTACGGAGTCGACGACACCTATCACCATCCCGGACACCACACCGCCAGCGCTCGGTGTTTCTGAAGTGGAAGCATGTGTCGCCAGACTGAAGAGCAGGCGCTCTCCTGGTATGGACGGCATCACAGGCACAATATGCAAGGAGCTGTGGCGCGCTATCCCTCAGCACCTCACAGCGTTGTTTTCCCGCTGCTTGGAGCAGGGCCATTTTCCCACAGAGTGGAAACGCCCGCGAGTAGTTGCGTTACTCAAGGGGCCCGATAAGAACAGGAGCGATCCGCATTCTTATCGGGGCATATGCCTGCTGCCAGTGCTTGGCAAGGTGCTCGAGGGACTCATGGTGAATCGGATGAAGGAGGTGCTACCAACCGGCAGTAGATGGCAGTTTGGATTCCGTCCAGGACTTTGCGTTGAGGATGCATGGAGACACGTAAAGAGCACGGTGACCACGAGCATGTCAAAGTACGTGCTTGGAATCTTCGTTGATTTCAAGGGCGCCTTTGATCATGTCGAGTGGGAACCGGTGCTAAGGAGGCTCATCGACGTGGGATGCCAGGAAGCCAGCTTATGGAGAAGCTTCTTCTCTGGCAGGAGCGCAAGCATCGTCAGCAGGCATGGAGAGCACACTGTTCCGGTGACACGAGGTTGCCCGCAGGGTTCCATCTGTGGTCCGTTCATTTGGAACCTCATGATGGACGTGCTTCTCCAGCGCTTGGAGCCCTTATGCCCGCTCAGCGCATATGCAGACGACTTGCTGCTAATCGTCGAGGGAAATTCACGCAAAGTCCTGGAGGAAAGAGGTACGCAACTGATGTCCATCGTAGGAGCTTGGGGGAGAGAGGTCGGTGTTGCTGTCTCCATCAGCAAATCGGCCACAATGCTTCTGAGAGGCCAGCTGTCACCTAATAGGCCGCCAGTGGTACGGCTTGGTCAAACAAGTCTGCCATATGTCAGGAAGTACAGATACCTGGGCATCACAGTCAGCGAGCGGTTGAATTTCAACCTGCATATCGCATCACTACGCGATCGGCTGACTGGAGTCGTCGGGGCTTTGGCACGCGTGCTACGAGTCGACTGGGGTATCAGTCCCTCTAGCAAGCGAGCCATATATGCCGGACTCATGGTGCCTTGTGCACTGTTTGGTGCTTCAGTGTGGTATGACGTGGCGATGAGCCAGGTGACAGCCAACCGCAAGCTGATATCCTGCCAGCGAGTGATGCTTTATGGATCGATGTCAATCTGCCGCACAGTATCCACTGGTGCGATGCAGGTGCTTGCTGGAGCCCCCCCGCTTGACCTTGCTGCCATGCGCTTGGCAGTAAGGTTCAAGCTCAAGCGGAACTACCCGTTGAAGGATGGCGACTGGCTGTTCGGCCGAGACTTGTCCGGTCTCGACTGGAAGCAGAAGATGGCGCTGCTGGACGAACGCTTGCTGCGAGAGTGGCAGCTCAGATGGGACGGTGCCGGGTACGGACGAGTCACCCACCGTTTCATACCGGATGCAGGCTTCGTCCACAGCCGACGAGACTTCGGTTTTAATCTCGCATCGGGATACCTGCTGTCAGGCCATGGGTCGCTGAATGCAAGTCTGCATACAAAGGGACTCAGTGCCACGCCTGCATGTATTTGCGGCGCGGCATTTGAGGACTGGCAACACGTGCTATGTGTTTGCCCACTGTATGCTGACTTGCGGAACCTTGATGGACTAGGTGTGTACCAGGAAGATGGCGTCTGGAGTTTGACTGGAGTGACGGAGTCCCAGGAGAGGATGCGGCGACTGGACCTGTTTGCGAATGCGGTATTCGCCAGGAGGCAGTACCTGGTCGGAGTTCAGCGTGGGCTTCCAGTCCCGGGCTAGTTAGCCAAAACTGGAATCACCCGTATGGTTGGCGGGCAGAAGAATACCACCATAGTAGGTCACTGCTTGTCGTATGAGGCGACTAAAAGAGACACGTGGGCTTCCAGTCCCGGGCTTTTAGCCAAATACTGGTATCACCCGTATGGTTGGCGGGCAGAAGAATTCCACCATAGTATGTCACTGCTTGTCGTATGAGGCGACTAAAAGAGACACGTGGGCTTCCAGTCCCGGGCTTTTAGCCAAATACTGGTATCACCCGTATGGTTGGCGGGCAGAAGAATTCCACCATAGTATGTCACTGCTTGTCGTATGAGGCGACTAAAAGAGACACGTGGGCTTCCAGTCCCGGGCTTTTAGCCAAAACTGGTATCACCCGTGTGGTTGGCGGGCATAAGAATTCCACCATAGTATGTCACTGCTTGTCGTATGAGGCGACTAAAAGAGACACGTGGTGTCCTAAGTCCGAGTCTGCCGGGACTGAAATAGGAAGGCCACCCGAGCCTTAATCGGTACCACGGGTTGAGTGTGCGGCCAAGGCCACTCATTGCGGTTGGCCCTTCGGGGAGTATCGTGGTGGCTGTGTTTTCGCTGGTGGTTCCAAACCCTTACCATTGGGCTAGTGTACATCCGTACAGTGTACATTAAAAACTGGTACCGTAAAAGGGGCGATAGTTTGGCGCTTAAACCAAACTCACTGTGCTATATCCTCGGATATATGAGCACCGTGGCTGTAATCCTTCAACTGGAAAACGTCACGTAAAATAAACCCTATAGAGATATAGTAAGCATGTCCCTATCTACTCAGTTTGACTTTGATTGTTGTCGCGAGCGGACGTGTTTTCGTTTGTGCGGATTAAGTCGAGTGTTTTGTTTATCTCTCTTTTGTTCGTCGTTTGTTATCGTGCTTGTGCTTGTTGCTTATCTTTACTTAGATTGCAACTGTACAAGTGTAACGCGTGATCAATTGTACGTGTACCTGTGCACGTGTGTCAGAAACTTTTCGTCGTTTTTGTCGCGTTGTTTTTCTGCTTATTGCAGTAAACAATTGAACTGTGTGTGTGTATTAGTGCACACGTGTCCGCAAGAAAACGCTGTACGACCATACCGGTAGGTGGCGCTAAAAATACAGAGTGCGGGTACCTCCAACAGGTGGCGCTAAGTGTAGTTCGCGAGAACTGCAAGAGGTGGCGCTAAGTGTAGTTCGCGAGAACTGCAAGAGGTGGCGCTAAGCAGGTACGAGTTTTGCCCGCTTAGCAGAAAATGGATTATCGCAGTCGCTCAATGAGCGACAGGAGTGAGCTGTCGGATGCTTCGATGGCCGGAAGAGCTGTGCGAAAAGGGCGCCGAGGAAGAGGAAGGCCGGCTAAGGAGAAGCCCGACGAGTCCTCCGACGAGGGAGCAGCTCAGGAAGTACGCTGCAATGGATGCCTCTGCTGACACCGCCGCTACCGCCGACGCCGACGCCGCCGCCCCTGCTCACGCTGCCGCCCCCGCTGCGTCTACCGGTCACCCGTACTGCTGCCCCGCCAAAAATAGTGCCACCGTCGCCGCCCCCGTCGCCGTCCCAGTTAACGTTTCCGTCGCCGCCCCCGTCGTTGTTCCCGTCGCCGCCCCCGTTTCCGTTCGTACGAACACCGGTGTTCCCGCTGCCGATGCGGCTTTGAAGCCACCGGCAAGGATGCCCGCCGGCACCCACGCGCGCGCCACACGCCAGGCCGATGCTGACCCCAGCACGGAAGCCACGCTGAAGGAGCTTGCAGCGATACGCCGCGCAGTCACCGAGGCGGTGCTGCATGCTGGGCTGGAGCCCGCCGCAACCTTGGCGATTCTTGATGCCACAGAGCGGTACGACGTGCTGGCAACCAAGCTTGCGGTGCGTACTGCCGTGCTGGAGGAGCTGATGGAGACAGCGAGGGATGCACGCTTCAACGACGCACCCTCAGCCGACCGTGGTCTTCCCCGCTCCTGCTGCTGCCGCGACTGCCCAAATTGTGCCGAAGACAAGGAAGGCAGTGGAAACATGGTCGGCTGTGGTTACAAGCCGCGACGCCAACTTGTCTGGCAAGCAAGTTGCCGAGAAAATCATGAAGGAAGTGGCGCCTTCGCTTGGCGTCCGTGTACACGAGGTGCGTGAGTTGAAGCGTGGTGGAGCTGTCATCCGGACGCCATCAGCCAGTGAGCTGAAGCGCGTCGTGGGAAGTGCCAAATTTACGGAAGTGGGCCTGAACGTCGCGAGGAACAAGGGACTCCTCCACAAAGTGAGCATCAACGATGTGGACACCAGCATTATGCCGGAGGTGTTCATGGAGGAGTTGTACACTAACAACTTTAAGGAGGATCTCTCGCCAGCTGCTTTCAGCAAAGCGGTCCACCTGGTGACGAAGCCATGGTCCGTCACTGACGGTCCTAGGATCAACCTGACGCTAGAAGTTGACGATAAAGCGTTGGCCGTGCTTGATAAGACCGGACGGGTCTATATCAAGTGGTTTTCGTACCGATGCCGGCCATTGGTCCGCACCTACGCCTGCCACAGGTGCGTTGGCTTCGACCACAAGGTGTCGCAATGCCGCTTCAAGAGCGAAGTCTGTCGTCAATGTGGCCAGACCGGTCACATCGCAGCGAAGTGTGTCAGCCCGGTGGACTGCCGGAACTGCCGCTTCAAGGGGCTTCCCTCAGGGCATTACATGCTGTCCGAGGCCTGCCCCATATACGGTGCTGTGCTAGCGAGGGTGCAAGCTAGGCATTAATGTTTAGTTTCACCCAAGCAAATTGTGGCCGGGGCCGAGCTTCCAACATCGAGCTCGGTGTCCGCATGCGGGAATCTGGTCACGGCTTCGCTCTTGTCCAGGAGCCCTACGCCGACACGGCTGGACGAATTACGGGCTTCCCAGCGGGAATGCGTGTTTTCGCTGATAAACGCTTGAAGGCAGCAGTCATCGTTGATGACCCAGACGCCATCTGTATGCCATTGGAGCCGCTCATCACCGACTTTGGAGTATGCGTGAGTGTCACTGGAAAACTTGGCTCGTTTTTCCTGAGCTCCGTGTACTGCCAATTCGACGCCGATCTGGAGCCGTACCTTAGGTACCTGGATGCGGTGCTACTACAGGCTAGTAGCATCCCAGTCATCTTCGGGCTCGACGCAAACGCAGTATCCCCCCTATGGTTCAGCAAGCTCTCTGAGCTTTCTCGGAGGCACGTGAACCATGAGCGGGGTGAGCTGCTTGAAGACTGGATCTTGGGAAGTCGAGCCGATGTACTTAACGTACGGAGCGAGGTGTACACGTTCGATAATCGCAGAGCGCAAAGCGATATCGACGTGACAATCGTCAGCGCAGCAGCATCTATGTGGGCCGCATACGACTGGAGAGTGGACGAATGGGACGTCAGTGATCACAACATCATTACAGTTGTGATTACACGCGATCCCGAAAACACAGTTGAGAGCTTTGCTCCTGTGCCGTCCTGGAAACTCCACAATGCACGCTGGAGATTGTTTGGTGATGAAGTGGCAAGGCTTGCAGCCGAACTGCCGGAGGACTACGCAACGGCGCCGTTGGACGCCCAAGTGTCCACACTGCGCATGCTAGTGCACGATGTGTGCGACAGAGTGCTTGGGCGGAAATCTCCTAGAGCCGCTGGGAAAGTGGTCTGGTGGAATGCCGGCCTTAGTACCAAGCGCCAAGAGGTCAGGAGACTGAGGCGAAGGCTGCAGAATGCTCGTCGACGTGGTCACGTTGGCGATGCCGAGCGACTTGTGGTTGAGCTGAGGAGAGCTACCAGCCAATACAAGAAGCTAATTCTGACGGAGAAGGAGAAGGATTGGCGCCGCTTCGTGGGAGAGCACAGAGATGATCCATGGGGGCAGGTCTACAGGATTTGCCGTGCGCGCAAGAAGAGCACCGAGTTTGGGTGTCTCCGGTCGAATGGTGAGCTAGTCGTAACATGGCACGACTGCGCAGGGGTGCTCCTCCGTAACTTTTTCCCTGTTACGGAGTCGACGACACCTATCACCATCCCGGACACCACACCGCCAGCGCTCGGTGTTTCTGAAGTGGAAGCATGTGTCGCCAGACTGAAGAGCAGGCGCTCTCCTGGTATGGACGGCATCACAGGCACAATATGCAAGGAGCTGTGGCGCGCTATCCCTCAGCACCTCACAGCGTTGTTTTCCCGCTGCTTGGAGCAGGGCCATTTTCCCACAGAGTGGAAACGCCCGCGAGTAGTTGCGTTACTCAAGGGGCCCGATAAGAACAGGAGCGATCCGCATTCTTATCGGGGCATATGCCTGCTGCCAGTGCTTGGCAAGGTGCTCGAGGGACTCATGGTGAATCGGATGAAGGAGGTGCTACCAACCGGCAGTAGATGGCAGTTTGGATTCCGTCCAGGACTTTGCGTTGAGGATGCATGGAGACACGTAAAGAGCACGGTGACCACGAGCATGTCAAAGTACGTGCTTGGAATCTTCGTTGATTTCAAGGGCGCCTTTGATCATGTCGAGTGGGAACCGGTGCTAAGGAGGCTCATCGACGTGGGATGCCAGGAAGCCAGCTTATGGAGAAGCTTCTTCTCTGGCAGGAGCGCAAGCATCGTCAGCAGGCATGGAGAGCACACTGTTCCGGTGACACGAGGTTGCCCGCAGGGTTCCATCTGTGGTCCGTTCATTTGGAACCTCATGATGGACGTGCTTCTCCAGCGCTTGGAGCCCCTATGCCCGCTCAGCGCATATGCAGACGACTTGCTGCTAATCGTCGAGGGAAATTCACGCAAAGTCCTGGAGGAAAGAGGTACGCAACTGATGTCCATCGTAGGAGCTTGGGGGAGAGAGGTCGGTGTTGCTGTCTCCATCAGCAAATCGGCCACAATGCTTCTGAGAGGCAAGCTGTCACCTAATAGGCCGCCAGTGGTACGGCTTGGTCAAACAAGTCTGCCATATGTCAGGAAGTACAGATACCTGGGCATCACAGTCAGCGAGCGGTTGAATTTCAACCTGCATATCGCATCACTACGCGATCGGCTGACTGGAGTCGTCGGGGCTTTGGCACGCGTGCTACGAGTCGACTGGGGTATCAGTCCCTCTAGCAAGCGGGCCATATATGCCGGACTCATGGTGCCTTGTGCACTGTTTGGTGCTTCAGTGTGGTATGACGTGGCGATGAGCCAGGTGACAGCCAACCGCAAGCTGATATCCTGCCAGCGAGTGATGCTTTATGGATCGATGTCAATCTGCCGCACAGTGTCCACTGGTGCGATGCAGGTGCTTGCTGGAGCCCCCCCGCTTGACCTTGCTGCCATGCGCTTGGCAGTAAGGTTCAAGCTCAAGCGGAACTACCCGTTGAAGGATGGCGACTGGCTGTTCGGCCGAGACTTGTCCGGTCTCGACTGGAAGCAGAGGATGGCGCTGCTGGACGAACGCTTGCTGCGAGAGTGGCAGCTCAGATGGGACGGTGCCGGGTACGGACGAGTCACCCACCGTTTCATACCGGATGCAGGCTTCGTCCACAGCCGACGAGACTTCGGTTTTAATCTCGCATCGGGATACCTGCTGTCAGGCCATGGGTCGCTGAATGCAAGTCTGCATACAAAGGGACTCAGTGCCACGCCTGCATGTATTTGCGGCGCGGCATTTGAGGACTGGCAACACGTGCTATGTGTTTGCCCACTGTATGCTGACTTGCGGAACCTTGATGGACTAGGTGTGTACCAGGAAGATGGCGTCTGGAGTGTGTCTGGAGTGACGGAGTCCCAGGAGAGGATGCGGCGACTGGACCTGTTTGCGGATGCAGTATTCGCCAGGAGGCAGTACTTGGTCGGAGTTCAGCGTGGGCTTCCAGTCCCGGGCTAGTTAGCCAAAACTGGAATCACCCGTATGGTTGGCGGGCAGAAGAATACCACCATAGTAGGTCACTGCTTGTCGTATGAGGCGACTAAAAGAGACACGTGGGCTTCCAGTCCCGGGCTTTTAGCCAAATACTGGTATCACCCGTATGGTTGGCGGGCAGAAGAATTCCACCATAGTAGGTCACTGCTTGTCGTATGAGGCGACTAAAAGAGACACGTGGGCTTCCAGTCCCGGGCTTTTAGCCAAATACTGGTATCACCCGTATGGTTGGCGGGCAGAAGAATTCCACCATAGTATGTCACTGCTTGTCGTATGAGGCGACTAAAAGAGACACGTGGGCTTCCAGTCCCGGGCTTTTAGCCAAAACTGGTATCACCCGTGTGGTTGGCGGGCATAAGAATTCCACCATAGTATGTCACTGCTTGTCGTATGAGGCGACTAAAAGAGACACGTGGTGTCCTAAGTCCGAGTCTGCCGGGACTGAAATAGGAAGGCCACCCGAGCCTTAATCGGTACCACGGGTTGAGTGTGCGGCCAAGGCCACTCATTGCGGTTGGCCCTTCGGGGAGTATCGTGGTGGCTGTGTTTTCGCTGGTGGTTCCAAACCCTTACCATTGGGCTAGTGTACATCCGTACAGTGTACATTAAAAACTGGTACCGTAAAAGGGGCGATAGTTTGGCGCTTAAACCAAACTCACTGTGCTATATCCTCGGATATATGAGCACCGTGGCTGTAATCCTTCAACTGGAAAACGTCACGTAAAATAAACCCTATAGAGATATAGTAAGCATGTCCCTATCTACTCAGTTTGACTTTGATTGTTGTCGCGAGCGGACGTGTTTTCGTTTGTGCGGATTAAGTCGAGTGTTTTGTTTATCTCTCTTTTGTTCGTCGTTTGTTATCGTGCTTGTGCTTGTTGCTTATCTTTACTTAGATTGCAACTGTACAAGTGTAACGCGTGATCAATTGTACGTGTACCTGTGCACGTGTGTCAGAAACTTTTCGTCGTTTTTGTCGCGTTGTTTTTCTGCTTATTGCAGTAAACAATTGAACTGTGTGTGTGTATTAGTGCACACGTGTCCGCAAGAAAACGCTGTACGACCATACCGGTAGGTGGCGCTAAAAATACAGAGTGCGGGTACCTCCAACAGGTGGCGCTAAGTGTAGTTCGCGAGAACTGCAAGAGGTGGCGCTAAGTGTAGTTCGCGAGAACTGCAAGAGGTGGCGCTAAGCAGGTACGAGTTTTGCCCGCTTAGCAGAAAATGGATTATCGCAGTCGCTCAATGAGCGACAGGAGTGAGCTGTCGGATGCTTCGATGGCCGGAAGAGCTGTGCGGAAAGGGCGCCGAGGAAGAGGAAGGCCGGCTAAAGAGAAGCCCGACGAGTCCTCCGACGAGGGAGCAGCTCAGAAAGTATGCTGCAATGGATGCCTCTGCTGACACTGCCGCTACCGCCGACGCCGACGCCGCCGCCCCTGCTCACGCTGCTGCCCCCGCTGCGTCTACCTGTCACCCGTACTGCTGCCCCCGCCAAAAATAGTGCCACCGTCGCCGCCCCCTTCGCCGTCCCAGTTAACGTTTCCGTCGCCGCCCCCGTCGCTGTTCCCGTCGCCGCCCCCGTTTCCGTTTGTGCGAACACCGGTGTTCCCGCTGCCGTTGCGGCTTTTAAGCCACCGGCAAGGATGCCCGCCGGCTACCCACGCGCGCGCCACACGCCAGGCCGATGCTGACCCCAGCACGGAGGCCACGCTCAAGGAGCTTGCAGCGATCCGCCGCGCAGTCACCGAGGCGGTGCTGCATGCTGGACTGGAGCCCGCCGCAACCTTGGCGATTCTTGATGCCACCGAGCGGTACGATGTGCTGGCAACCAAGCTTGCTGTGCGTACCGCCGTGCTGGAAGGAGCTGATGGAGTCAGCGAGGGATGCACGCTCAACGACGCACCCTCAGCCGACCGTGGTCTTCCCCGCTCCTGCTGCTGCCGCGACTGCCCAATTTGTGCCGAAGACAAAGAAGGCAGTGGAAACATGGTCGGCTGTAGTTACAAGCCGCGACGCCAACTTGTCTGGCAAGCAAGTTGCCGAGAAAATAATGAAGGAAGTGGCGCCTTCGCTTGGCGTCCGCGTACACGAGGTGCGTGAGTTGAAGCGTGGTGGAGCTGTCATCCGGACGCCATCAGCCAGCGAGCTGAAGCGCGTCGTGGGAAGCGCCAAATTCACGGAAGTGGGCCTGAACGTCGCGAGGAACAAGGGACTCCTCCATAAAGTGAATGTCAGCGATGTGGACACCAGCATTATGCCGGAGGTGTTCATGGAGGAGTTGTACACCAACAACTTTAAGGAGGATCTCTCGCCAGCTGCCTTCAGCAAAGCGGTACACCTTGTGACGAAGCCATGGTCCGTCACCGACGGCCCTAGGATCAACCTGACGCTAGAAGTTGACGACAAAGCGTTGGCCGTCCTTGATAAGACCGGACGGGTCTATATCAAGTGGTTTTCGTACCGATGCCGGCCATTGGTCCGCACCTACGCCTGCCACAGGTGCGTCGGCTTCGATCACAAGGTGTCACAATGCCGCTTTAAGAGCGAAGTCTGTCGTCAATGTGGCCAGACCGGTCACATCGCAGCGAAGTGTGTCAGCCCGGTGGACTGCCGGAACTGCCGCTTTAAGGGGCTCCCCTCAGGGCATTACATGCTCTCTGAGGCCTGCCCCATATACGGTGCTGTGCTAGCGAGGGTGCAAGCTAGGCATTAATGTTTAGTTTCACCCAAGCAAATTGTGGCCGGGGCCGAGCTTCCAACATCGAGCTCGGTGTCCGCATGCGGGAATCTGGTCACGGCTTCGCTCTTGTCCAGGAGCCCTACGCCGACACGGCTGGACGAATTACGGGCTTCCCAGCGGGAATGCGTGTTTTCGCTGATAAACGCTTGAAGGCAGCAGTCATCGTTGATGACCCAGACGCCATCTGTATGCCATTGGAGCCGCTCATCACCGACTTTGGAGTATGCGTGAGTGTCACTGGAAAACTTGGCTCGTTTTTCCTGAGCTCCGTGTACTGCCAATTCGACGCCGATCTGGAGCCGTACCTTAGGTACCTGGATGCGGTGCTACTACAGGCTAGTAGCATCCCAGTCATCTTCGGGCTCGACGCAAACGCAGTATCCCCCCTATGGTTCAGCAAGCTCTCTGAGCTTTCTCGGAGGCACGTGAACCATGAGCGGGGTGAGCTGCTTGAAGACTGGATCTTGGGAAGTCGAGCCGATGTACTTAACGTACGGAGCGACGTATACACGTTCGATAATCGCAGAGCGCAAAGCGATATCGACGTGACAATCGTCAGCGCAGCAGCATCTATGTGGGCCACATACGACTGGAGAGTGGACGAATGGGACGTAAGTGATCACAACATCATCACAGTTGTGATTACACGCGATCCCGAACGCACAGTTGAGAGCATTGCTCCTGTGCCGTCCTGGAAACTCCACAATGCACGCTGGAGATTGTTCGGTGATGAAGTGGCAAGGCTTGCAGCCGAACTGCCGGAGGACTACGCAACGGCGCCGTTGGACGCCCAAGTGTCCGCACTGCGCATGCTAGTGCACGATGTGTGCGACAGAGTGCTTGGGCGGAAATCTCCTAGAGCCGCTGGGAAAGTGGTCTGGTGGAATGCCGGCCTTAGTACCAAGCGCCAAGAGGTCAGGAGACTGAGGCGAAGGCTACAGAATGCTCGTCGACGTGGTCACGTTGGCGATGCCGAGCGACTTGTGGTTGAGCTGAGGAGAGCTACCAGCCAATACAAGAAGCTAATTCTGACGGAGAAGGAGAAGGATTGGCGCCGCTTCGTGGGAGAGCACAGAGATGATCCATGGGGGCAGGTCTACAGGATTTGCCGTGCGCGCAAGAAGAGCACCGAGTTTGGGTGTCTCCGGTCGAACGGTGAGCTAGTCGTAACTTGGCACGACTGCGCAGGGGTGCTCCTCCGTAACTTTTTCCCTGTTACGGAGTCGACGACACCTATCACCGTCCCGGACACCACACCGCCAGCGCTCGGTGTTTCTGAAGTTGAAGCATGTGTCGCCAGACTGAAGAGCAGGCGCTCTCCTGGTATGGACGGTATCACTGGCACAATATGTAAGGAGCTGTGGCGCGCTATCCCTCAGCACCTCACAGCGTTGTTTTCCCGCTGCTTGGAGCAAGGCCACTTCCCCACAGAGTGGAAACGCCCGCGAGTTGTTGCGTTGCTCAAGGGGCCCGATAAGAACAGGAGCGATCCGCATTCTTATCGGGGCATATGCCTGCTGCCAGTGCTTGGCAAGGTGCTCGAGGGACTCATGGTGAATCGGATGAAGGAGGTGCTACCAACCGGCAGTAGATGGCAATTTGGATTTCGTCCAGGACTTTGCGTTGAGGATGCATGGAGGCACGTTAAGAGCACGGTGACCACGAGCATGTCAAAGTACGTGCTTGGAATCTTCGTTGATTTCAAGGGCGCCTTTGATCATGTCGAGTGGGAACCGGTGCTAAGGAGGCTTGTCGACGTGGGATGCCAGGAAGCCAGCTTATGGAGAAGCTTCTTCTCTGGCAGGAGCGCAAGCATCGTCAGCAGGCATGGAGAGCACTCTGTTCCGGTGACACGAGGTTGCCCGCAGGGTTCCATCTGTGGTCCGTTCATTTGGAACCTCATGATGGACGTGCTTCTCCAGCGCTTGGAGCCCCTATGCCCGCTCAGCGCATATGCAGACGACTTGCTGCTAATCGTCGAGGGAAATTCACGCAAAGTCCTGGAGGAAAGAGGTACGCAACTGATGTCCATCGTAGGAGCTTGGGGGAGTGAGGTCGGTGTTGCTGTCTCCATCAGCAAATCGGCCACAATGCTACTGAGAGGCAAGCTGTCGCCTAATAGGCCGCCGGTGGTACGGCTTGGTCAAACAAGTCTGCCATATGTCAGGAAATACAGATACCTGGGCATCACAGTCAGCGAGCGGTTGAACTTCAACCTGCATATCGCATCGTTACGCGATCGGCTGACTGGAGTCGTCGGGGCTTTGGCACGCGTGCTACGAGTCGACTGGGGTTTCAGTCCCTCCTGCAAGCGGGCCATATATGCCGGACTCATGGTGCCTTGTGCACTGTTTGGTGCCTCAGTGTGGTATGACGTGGCGATGAGCCAGGTGACAGCCAACCGCAAACTGATATCCTGCCAGCGAGTAATACTTTATGGATCGCTGCCAATCTGCCGCACAGTGTCCACTGGTGCGATGCAGGTACTTGCTGGAGCCCCCCCGCTTGACCTTGCTGCCATGCGCTTGGCAGTAAGGTTCAAGCTCAAGCGGAACTACCCGTTGAAGGATGGCGACTGGCTGTGTCGGCCGAGACTTATCCGGTCTCGACTGGAAGCAGAAGATGGCGCTGCTGGACGAACGCTTGCTGCGAGAGTGGCAGCTCAGATGGGACGGTGCCGGGTACGGACGAGTCACCCACCGTTTCATACCGGATGCAGGCTTCGTCCACAGCCGACGAGACTTCGGTTTTAGTCTCACATCGGGATACCTGCTGACAGGCCATGGGTCGCTGAATGCAAGTCTGCATACAAAGGGACTCAGTGCCACGCCTGCATGTATTTGCGGCGCGGCATTTGAGGACTGGCAACACGTGCTATGTGTTTGCCCACTGTATGCTGATTTGCGGAACCTTGATGGACTAGGTGTGTACCAGGAAGATGGCGTCTGGAGTGTGACTGGAGTGACGGAGTCCCAGGAGAGGATGCGGCGACTGGACCTGTTTGCGGATGCAGTATTCGCCAGGAGGCACTACTTGGATGGAGTTCCTGTGCAGCGTGGGCTTCCAGTCCCGGGCTAGTTAGCCAAATACTGGTTGTTAATGTGTTTCTGAAGGGAAGTGTTCAGTAGAATCCTACGATACGATGCGATGCGATATGAGAATGGTGCCTCCTGTGAGGAGGCTCCTATCGCACCGTTTGCGATAGGAGAGTAGATAGCACTTGTTTCGATGGTACTAAAAGACTGACTTTATTCATGAAAGAGGTACAATATTTATAGGGAGAATTAGCTAAGTTTGGTATGTTTCATTCCCACGGTGCATGCCAGCTGCAGTGGGTTCTCCATGGTGCATGCCAGCTGCATTGGGTTCTCGAGTTTCCAGCCACTGCTCGCTTCTGCCGAAATAAGTTACGCAAACACTGGTTGGCTGACCGTCTGCGCATGTTGTGTAGTCAGCGGAATTTGTGTAGTCAGCAAGATGTGTCGTTGGTTTATGAGTGTCTGTTGGCTTATATGGACATTAACATTCTCCCGGCCGTTGAATAGGTGATTCAACCATCATCTATATCCAGTGTGAATCGTCTCGGGGCTGCGGATGGCACGGCCGCTGTGGCATTCTCGATTACTGTGGCTGTTGATTGCGAAGTCCAGATGCGCTTCTTTCGTAGTGCGTAGATAGCTAACACTAAAATGGAAATGGATACCACCAGAGCAGCATAGGCGGCGATGTGATGATGTTGTACTAAACTGATTTCGTCGGGCAATTCTTGTTTGTTTAATGCCTTCAGGTTGAGCTGCAAGTCGTTCAGATCCTTCTCATCTTGTCCATTGTCCTCTAATATGTTGAGGTTTGTTACCGGTCCTTGCGTGGTGCCTTGTATTGTAAGGGAGTGGGGCTTGCTCCAATCTATCTCCAACTCGGATAAGTCCGTCTGAACCTTGTATTGGTGACAGTGATGAGATAGAACTCATTTTATCCACTGCGTTGTAGCGTTTTAAGCTTTTAAGCTCAGTCGTAAATTCGGCTTGCTGTACTGCCTGCATTTTCGCTATTCGGTTGGCCACAAAAGTATGATATGTGGAAGACGGTGCATTGATCCATGAAAGAACAACTGTAGAGTCAGACCAAAAGTATCCTGGTACTGTTGTGGAGTCTAGGTTAAGGTCTCGTCGAATTTTGTCTGCGAGCTCAGCACCCAATAATGCAGCACAGAGCTCAAGACGAGGTAGTGACTGTTTTGCGGTTGGAGCCACTCGAAACTTTGAGCATAGTAAGCGCACAGATATTTGCTTGTTTTTGTATGTTGCGCGTACATATATTGCTGCGCCATATGCTTGCTCTGAAGCATCTACAAATGTGTGTAACTCCTTCGTGACTGGAGTTTTTCCATCGTATATGTGCCTTGGAATTTGCATTGAGTTAAGGTTCTTCAAGTCCTCTCGATAATCCTTCCACTCGTTCTGAAGATTCGTCGGTAATTCGTCGTCCCAGTCGAGTTTTGACTCCCAGAGTCGTTGCATAAAAATTTTTGCTTTTACTACTACTGGAGCGAACAGGCCTAGAGGATCGAAGATCTGTGCTAGTTCCGAACAAACTACACGTTTTGTAATCTTTTTTGCTGTGCTGCCTTGCGTGCGGCCGCAGAGCTGATCCCTTTTTGGCATCCAAATAAGGCCTAATGTCTTAACACTGTAGTGTTTCAGTGTTTCTTCAAGCTTAATGTCGCTTACTATGTCGTCCTTGGGAATTCCTTGAAGAATTTGCTCATGGTTTGAGCACCATTTGCGTAGTTTGAATCCGTTGGGGAGTAGTATTTTTACCAACTCATCTCGAATTTGGACTGCTTCTTGGATCGAGTCTGCTCCTGTTAGGCAATCATCAACGTAGAAGTCATCTCTCAAGGCAGCGGATCCTAATGGCGATCTGCTTATATAAAGTGAGGCCAAGTGATTTAGGCACTTAGTTGCCAGAAATGGTGCTGATGCTGTTCCATATGTAACCGTTTTTAATCGAAAGAACTTTAACTCGTCGCTTGGATTATTTCTCCAAACTATCATCTGATTAAATTGGTGTTCAGGGTTTATCCATATTTGACGGTACATTTTTTCGATGTCTGCCATAAGATTTCTGGATCCGTTCTTCTTTCTAGTGCGAGGAACCGTTTTTGTGCAATTTCCAACGAGGGCCCCAGGGCTGAAGAATGTTCAGAAAACGGCAATTTTACGATGAATTTTCCATCTGCAGCAGTCTGCAGGTTCTCAATGAAATGGCTCTCGCACTCCTTTTCAATTGGTGAACGATGCCTTTCTGCAGATTCCAAGTTGTCAAGGGTCCAGAATCGCTCCAATATGGTATTCGTTTCTTCTCCTGTAGCTACTGCACAAATTGCTGCTGACATCCTTGATTCTTTTATTTTTCCAGCCACAACCCATCCCAACTTGGTCTTTTGCATGATTGGACCAGAGGGTATTATGTGTTGTTGTGGGAGCAACAGTGCATAATAGTGTTCCGCACCGATGAGCATGTCAATTTTGCCTGGTTTGTTGAATTGAGGATCTGCTAGCGGCAGGGTTGCTGGCATGTTCCAATCCTTATCATTTATGCCTTGGGCTGGCTGATCCGTAATAATGTGCGGAAGTATAAATGCTTCTACCCGCATTGTGAAATTGCTGTGTACCGACTTCACTAGCAGATTTACACGAGCTCTGCTTGTCCTTGGTTGTCCACCGATGCCTTCAATTTGTAGTGTGGAGTCGTATCGTTTTAAAGATAGCAAGGAAGCGAGTCGTTCTGATATTACGTTGATTTGTGATCCAGAATCCAGCAGAGCTTTGAAGGTAGCTTGTTGTCCATTATTGCCTTGGACTATTACCTTTGCTGTTGCAAGTAGATTTATATTTTTGCTACTTGCTGATGCTACAATTGGTTTTTGTGGCTCCATAGATGAGTTTTCCAAGTGTAGCAGTGTGTTGTGCCTTTTTTGGCACTTAAAACATTTAAAATGGCTTGGGCAAGCCTTTGCCATGTGATCTCCTTTGAGGCAGTTGACGCACAATTTTTGGCGTTGAATCCAATTCAGTCGCTCAGCGGCTGTCTTTGCGCGGAAATCGTCGCACCGAAATATCAAATGATTTGGTTTCTTGCAGTAGCGGCAATCCTTCTTTGTAGTTGAAGAGGATGCCTTTGAATTTGATTGCTGATGTCTTGCTGGGCATCGAGTAACTCATCGATGGTAGCTGATGCCATTTTGACTGATGTTTGTCGCTTGTTGGACTTTATGAACGTGCTGTAGTCGTCAGTTTTACGAACGCACGCTTGGATCCTGATATGTCGCCTAGTTGACAACTGCAATGCAGGATCATAAACTTACACGAATATAGTGAATTGTGTAAGCCAGGGTTTGAATGTCGCCGCTTGATGGGCTATGTGAACGTCGCCGCTTGATGGACTGTGTTCCCGTGCTGTGATCGTCTGTTTTACGAACGCACGCTTGGATCCTGATATGTCGCCTAGTTGACAACTGCAATGCAGGATCATAAACTTACACGAATATAGTGAATTGTGTAAGCCAGGGTTTGAATGTCGCCGCTTGATGGGCTATGTGAACGTCGCCGCTTGATGGACTGTGTTCCCGTGCTGTGATCGTCTGTTTTACGAACGCACGCTTGGATCCTGATATGTCGCCTAGTTGACAACTTCAATGCAGGATCGTAGACTAACACGAATATAGTGAATTGTGTTAGCCAGGGTTTGAATGTCGCCGCTTAATGGGCTATGTTCCTGTGCTGTAATCGTCTGTTTTACGAACGCACGCTTGGATCCTGATATGTCGCCTAGTTGACAACTTCAATGCAGGATCGTAGACTAACACGAATATAGTGAATTGTGTTAGCCAGGGTTTGAATGTCGCCGCTTAATGGGCTATGTTCCTGTGCTGTAATCGTCTGATTGGTCGCCTAGTTGGCAACTGCGATATTAGCCAGGGTTTGAATGTCGCCGCTTGTGGGCTATGTTCCTGTGCTGTAATCGTCTGATTGGTTGCCTAGTTGGCAACTGCGATATTAGCCAGGGTTTGAATGTAGAGCTTGTGTTAGATGTTGTACTAACACAAGTATCCGGCACGAGGGGCCAGATCGCCTGATCCTTCACAGAAGGAACGTAGAATGTAGAGTTGTGTTAGATGTTGTACTAACACAAGTATCCGGCACGAGGGGCCAGATCGCCTTGGTTTGAACTTCCTTTTGGACGTCGGTGTTCAGTGTAGATGTGATTATCCTAGTTATCCTGACTGGTGTCCTTTGGCGCCTAGTAGACAACTTCAGATAAATCACGTCGGGGTCACCAAATGTTAATGTGTTTCTGAAGGGAAGTGTTCAGTAGAATCCTACGATACGATGCGATGCGATATGAGAATGGTGCCTCCTGTGAGGAGGCTCCTATCGCACCGTTTGCGATAGGAGAGTAGATAGCACTTGTTTCGATGGTACTAAAAGACTGACTTTATTCATGAAAGAGGTACAATATTTATAGGGAGAATTAGCTAAGTTTGGTATGTTTCATTCCCACGGTGCATGCCAGCTGCAGTGGGTTCTCCATGGTGCATGCCAGCTGCATTGGGTTCTCGAGTTTCCAGCCACTGCTCGCTTCTGCCGAAATAAGTTACGCAAACACTGGTTGGCTGACCGTCTGCGCATGTTGTGTAGTCAGCGGAATTTGTGTAGTTAGCAAGATGTGTCGTTGGTTTATGAGTGTCTGTTGGCTTATATGGACATTAACACTGGTATCACCCGTATGGTTGGCGGGCAGAAGAATTCCACCATAGTATGTCACTGCTTGTCGTATGAGGCGACTAAAAGAGACACGTGGGCTTCCAGTCCCGGGCTTTTGCCAAAACTGGTATCACCCGTGTGGTTGGCGGGCAGAAGAATTCCACCATAGTATGTCACTGCTTGTCGTATGAGGCGACTAAAAGAGACACGTGGTGTCCTTAGTCCGAGTCTGCCGGGACTGAAATAGGAAGGCCACCCGAGCCTTAATCGGTACCACGGGTTGAGTGTGCGGCCAAGGCCACTCATTGCGGTTGGCCCTTCGGGGAGTATCGTGGTGGCTGTGTTTTCGCTGGTGGTTCCAAACCCTTACCATTGGGCTAGTGTACATCCGTACAGTGTACATTAAAAACTGGCACCGTAAAACGGGCGATAGTTTGGCGCTTAAACCAAACTCACTGTGCTATATCCTCGGATATATGAGCACCGTGGCTGTAATCCTTCATATGGAAAACGTCACGTAAAATTAGCCCTATGGAGATATAGTAAGCATGTCCCTATACACTCAGTTTGAATTTGATTGTTGTCGGGAGCGGACGTGTTTTCGTTTTTGCGCAGAAAGTTAAGTGTTTTTCGTCTTTCGTTATCGTGCTTGTTGATTGCTTATCTTGTTTACATAGATTTGCAACTGTACAAGTGTAACGCGTGATCGATTTGTACGTGTACCAGTGCACGTGTGCCAATAAGTTTTCGTCGTTTTTGTTGCTTTGTTTTTTGTACTTACTGCCTTCAGTGAGTGTATTGGTGCACACGTGTGCGAAAACAAACGCTGTACGTCCATACCGATAGGTGGCGCTAATAGGGCAGAGTGCGGGTACCCCTTAATAGGTGGCGCTAAGCGTAGTGCGAGCATATTGCGATAGGTGGCGCTAAACACATACAAGCTTAGCCCGCTAGGAAGCGAAATGGTTTTTCGCAGTCGCTCGATGAGTGACAGGAGCGAGCTGTCTGATGCGTCGATGGCCGAAAAAGCTGTGCGGAAAGGGCGCAGAGGAAGAGGAAGGCCGGCTAAGGAGAAGCCCGACGAGTCCTCCGACGAGGGAGCAGTGAGGAAGTATGCTGCTATAGAAGCATCCGCGAGCACTGCCGCTACAGCCGACGCCGCCGCCTCTGCTCACGCTGCTACCCCCGCTGCGTCGACTGTTACCTGTACTGCTGTCCCCGCCAATACTAGTGCCACCGTCGCCGGTTGGCGATTTTACCGATGCCGGCCATTGGTCCGCACCTATGCCTGCCACAGGTGCGTTGGCTTCGACCATAAGGTGTCACAATGCCGTTTTAAGAGCGAAGTCTGTCGTCAATGTGGCCAGACCGGTCACATCGCAGCGAAATGTTGCTCGCTTTTCCCGAGCTCCGTGTACTGCCAATTCGACGCCGAACTGGAGCCGTACCTTAGGTACCTGGATGCGGTGCTACTACAGGCTAGTAGCATACCAGTCATCTTCGGGCTCGACGCGAATGCAGTATACCCCTATGGTTCAGCAAGCTCTCTGAGCTTTCTCGGAGGCATGTGAACCATGAGCGGGGTGAGCTGCTTGAAGACTGGATTTTGGGAAGTCGAGGCGATGTACTTAACGTACAGAGCGAGGTGTACACGTTCGATAATCGCAGAGCGCAAAGCCATATCGACGTGACAATCGTCAGCGCAGCAGCATCTATGTGGGCCACATACGACTGGAGAGTGGACGAATGGGACGTAAGTGATCACAACATCATTACAGTTGTGATTACACGCGATCCCGAACACACAGTTGAGAGCTTTGCTCCTGTGCCGTCCTGGAACCTCTACAATGCACGCTGGAGATTGTTTGGTGATGAAGGGGCAAGGCTTGCAGCCGAACTGCCGGAGGACTACGCAACGACGCCGTTGGACACCCAAGTGTCCACACTGCGCATGCTAGTGCACGATGTGTGTGACAGAGTGCTTGGGCGGAAATCTCCTAGAGCCGCTGGGAAAGTGGTCTGGTGGAATGCCGGCCTTAGTACCAAGCGCCAAGAGGTCAGGAGACTGAGGCGAAGGCTACAGAATGCTCGCCGACGTGGTCACGTTGGCGATGCCGAGCGACTTGTGGTCGAGCTGAGGAGAGCTACCAGCCAATACAAGAAGCTAATTCTGACGGAGAAGGAGAAGGATTGGCGCCGCTTCGTGGGAGAGCACAGAGATGATCCATGGGGGCAGGTCTACAGGATTTGCCGTGCGCGCAAGACGAACACCGAGTTTGGGTGTCTCCGGTCGAATGGTGAGCTAGTCGTAACTTGGCACGACTGCGCAGGGGTGCTCCTCCGTAACTTTTTCCCTGTTACGGAGTCGATGACACCTATCACCGTTCCGGACACCGCACCGCCAGCGCTCGGTGTCGCCAGACTGAAGAGCAGGCGCTCTCCTGGCATGGACGGTATCACTGGCACAATATGCAAGGAGCTGTGGCGCGCTATCCCTCAGCACCTCACAGCGTTGTTTTCCCGCTGCTTGGAGCAAGGCCATTTTCTCACAGAGTGGAAACGCCCACGAGTTGTTGCGTTGGTCAAGGGGCCCGATAAGAACAGGAGCGATCCGCATATGCAGAAGCTTATTCTCTGGCAGGAGCGCAAGCATCGTCGGCAGGCATGGTGAGCACACTTTTCCGGTGACACGAGGTTGCCCGCAGGGTTCCATTTGTGGTCCGTTCATTTGGCACCTCATGATGGACTTGCTTCTCCAGCACTTGGAGCCCCTATGCCCGCTCAGCGCATATGCAGACGACTTGCTGCTAATCGTCGAGGGAAACTCACGCAAAGTCCAGGAGGAAAGAGGAACGCCACTGATGTCCATTGTAGGAGCTTGGGGGAGCGAGGTCGGTGTTGCTGTCTCCACCAGCAAATCGGCCACAATGCTTCTGAAAGGCAAGCTGTCACTTAATAGGCCGCCTGTGGTACGGCTTGGTCAAACAAGTCTGCCATATGTCAGGAAATACAGATACCTGGGCATCACAATCAGCGAGCGGTTGAATTTAAACCTGCATATCGCATCACTACACGATCGGCTGACTGGAGTCGTCGGGGCTTTGGCACGCGTGCTTCGAGTCGAGTCCCTCCGACAAGCGGGCCATATATGCCGGACTCATGGTGCCTTGTGCACTGTTTGGTGCCTCAGCGTGGTATGACGTGGCGATGAGCCAGGTGACAGCCAACCGCAAGCTGATATCCTGCCAGCGAGTTATACTCTACGGATCGCTGCCAATCTGCCGCACAGTGTCCACTGGTGCGATGCAGGTGCTTGCTGGAGCCCCCTGCTTGACCTTGCTGCCATGCGCTTGGCAGTGAGGTTCAAGCTCAAGCGAAACTACCCGTTGAAGGATGGCGACTGGCTGTTCGGCCGAGACTTATCCGGTCTCGACTGGAAGCAGAAGATGGCGCTGCTGGACGAACGCTTGCTGCGAGAGTGGCAGCTCAGATGGGACTTCGGTTTCAATCTCTCATCGGGATAACTGCTGACAGGCCATGGGTCGCTAAATGCAAGTCTGCATACAAAGGGACTCAGTACCACGCCTGCATGTATTTGCGGCGCGGTACCTGAGGACTGGCAACACGTGCTATGTGTTTGCCCACTGTATGCTGATTTGCGGAACCTTGATGGACTAGGTGTGTACCTGGAAGATGGCGTCTGGAGAGTGTCTGGAGTGACGGAGTCCCAGGAGAGGATGCGGCGACTGGACCTGTTTGCGGATGCAGTATTCGCCAGGAGGCAGTACTTGGATGGAGTGCAGCGTGGGCTTCCAGTCCCGGGCTATTTAGCCAAAACTGGAATCACCCGTATGGTTGGCGGGCAGAAGAATTCCACCATAGTAGGTCACTGCTTGTCGTATGAGGCGACTAAAAGAGACACGTGGTGTCCTTAGTCCGAGTCTGCCGGGACTGAAATAGGAAGGCCACCCGAGCCTTAATCGGTATCACGGGTTGAGTGTGCGTCCAAGGCCACTCATGGCGGTTGGCCCTTCGGGGAGTATCGTGGTGGCTGTGTTTTCGCTGGTAGTTCTAAACCCTTACCATTGGGCTAGTGTACATCCGTACAGTGTACATTAAAAACTGGTACCGTAAAAGGGGCGATAGTTTGGCGCTTAAATCAAACTCACTGTGCTATATCCTCGGATATATGAGCACCTTGGCTGTAATCCTTCATATGGAAAACGTCACGTAAAATAAGCCCTATAGAGATATAGTAAGCATGTCCCGATCTACTCAGTTTGACTTTGATTGTTGTCGCGAGCGGACGTGTTTTCGTCTGTGCGCATAAAGTTTAGTGTTTTTCGTCTTTCGTTATCGTGCTCGTATATTGCTTATCTTGTTTACATAGATTTGCAACTGTACAAGTGTAACGCTTGATTGATTTGTACGTGTACCTGTGCACGTGTGTCAAGAACTTTTCGTCGTTTTTGTCGCTTTGTTTTCTGCTTATTTGCAGTAAGCAATTGAACTGTGTGTGTATTGGTACACACGTGTCCGCAAAACAAACGCCGTACGACCATACCGGTAGGTGGCGCTAAATAGTACAGAGTGCGGGTACCCCCCAATAGGTGGCGCTAAGCGTAGTACGTGAAAACTGCAAGAGGTGGCGCTAAACAGATACGAGTTTAGCCCGCTTGGTAGAAATATGGACTTTCGCAGTCGCTCAATGAGTGACAGCACCGAGCTGTCCGATGCTTCGATGGCCGAAAAAGCTGTGCGGAAAGGGCGCCGAGGAAGAGGAAGGCCGGCAAAGGAGAAGCCCGACGAGTCCTCCGACGAGGGAGCAGTGAGGAAGTATGCTGCTATAGAAGCATCCGCGTGCACTGCAGCTACAGCCGACGCCGCCGCCCCTGCTCACGCTGCTACCTCCGCTGCATCGACCGTTACCCGTACAGCTGTCCCCACCAACACTATTGCCACCGTCCCCGTCCCCCTCCCCGTCACCGTCCCAGTTACCGTTTCCGTTGCCGCCCCCGTTGCCGCCCCCGTTGCCGCCCCCGTTGCCGCCGCCGTTTCCGTCGCTGCCACCTCTGTCCACGCGAACACCGGTGTCCCCGATGCCGTTGCGGCTTCTAAGCCACCGGCAAGGATGCCCGCCGGCTACCACGCGCGCGCCACACGCCAGCCCAATGCTGACCTCAGCACGGAGTCCACCCTTAGGGAGCTTGCAGCGATCCGCCGCGCAGACACCGAGGCGGTGCTGCATGCTGGACTGGAGCCCGCCGCAGCCTTGGCGATCTTTGATGCCACGTGCTGGCAACTGGGCTTGCTGTGCGTACTGCCGTGCTGGAGGGATTGATGGAGTCAGCGAGGGATGGAACTCCGACAACGCACCCCCAGCCGACCGTTGTCTTCCCCGCCCCTGCCGCTGCCGCGACTGCCCAAATTGTGCCGAAGGCAAAGAAGGCGGTCGAAACATTGTCGGCTGTTGTCAAAAGTTGTGACGCCAACTTGTCTGGCAAGCAAGTTGATGAATAAATAATGAAGGTAGTGGCGCCTTCGCTTGGCGTTCGCGTAAACGAGGTGCGGGAGTTGAAGCGTGGTGGCGCTGTAATCCGGACGCCATCAGCCAGCAAGCGAGTGCCCAAGTGTAAACACTGCGCATGCTAGTGCACGATGTGTGCGACAGAGTGCTTGGGCGGAAATCTCCTAGAGCCGCTGGGAAAGTGGTCTGGTGGAATGCCGTCCTTAGTATCAAGCGCCAAGAGGTCAGGAGACTGAGGCGAAGGCTACAGAATGCTCGTCGACGTGGTCACGTTGGCGATGCCGAGCGACTTGTGGTCGAGCTGAGGAGAGCTACCAGCCATTACAAGAAGCTAATTCTGACGGAGAAGGAGAAGGATTGGCGCCGCTTCGTGGGAGAGCACAGAGATGATCCATGGGGGCAGGTCTACAGGATCTGCCGTGCGCGCAAGAAGAGCACCGAGCTTGGGTGTCTCCGGTCGAATGGTGAGCTAGTCGTAACTTGGCACAGCTGCGCAGGGGTGCTCCTCCGTAACTTTTTCCCTGTTACGGAGTCGACGACACCTATCACCGTCCCGGACACCACACCACCAGCGCTCGGTGTTTCTGAAGAGGAGGCATGTGTCGCCAGACTGAAGAGCAGGCGCTCTTCTAGCATGGACGGTATCACTGGCATTATATGCAAGGAGCTGTGGCGCGCCATCCCTCAGCACCTCACAGCGTTGTTTTCCCGCTGCTTGGAGCAAGGCCATTTTCCCACAGAGTGGAAACGCCCGCGAGTTGTTGCGTTGCTCAAGGGGCCCGATAAGAACAGGAGCGATCCGCATTCTTATCGGGGCATATGCCTGCTGCCAGTGCATGGCAAGGTGCTCGAGGGACTCATGGTGAATCGGATTAAGGAGGTGCTAAAAACCGGCAGTAGATGGCAGTTTGGATTCCGTCCAGGACTCTGCGTTGAGGATGCATGGAGGCACGTGAAGAGCACGGTGAACACGAGCATGTCAAAGTACGTGCTTGGAATCTTCGTTGATTTGATCATGTCGAGTGGGAACCGGTGCTAAAGAGGCTTATCGACGTGGGATGCCAGGAGGCCAGCTTATGGAGAAGCTTCTTCTCTGGCAGGAGCGCAAGCATCGTCAGCAGGCATGGAGAGCACACTGTTCCGGTGACACGAGGTTGCCCGCAGGGTTCCATCTGTGGTCCGTTCATTTGGAACCTCATGATGGACGTGCTTCTCCAGCGCTTGGAGCCCCTATGCCCGCTCAGCGCATATGCAGACGACTTGCTGCTAATCGTCGAGGGAAACTCACGCAAAGTCCTGGAGGAAAGAGGAACGCAACTGATGTCCATCGTAGGAGCTTGGGGGAGCGAGGTCGGTGTTGCTGTCTCCACCAGCAAATCGGCCACAATGCTTCTGAAAGGCAAGCTGTCACTTAATAGGCCGCCTGTGGTACGGCTTGGTCAAACAAGTCTGCCATATGTCAGGAAATACAGATACCTGGGCATCACAGTCAGCGAGCGGTTGAATTTAAACCTGCATATCGCATCACTACGCGATCGGCTGACTGGAGTCGTCGGGGCTTTGGTACGCGTGCTTCGAGTCGACTGGGGTGTCAGTCCCTCCGACAAGCGGGCCATATATGCCGGATTCATGGTGCCTTGTGCACTGTTTGGTGCCTCAGCGTGGTATGACGTGGCGATGAGCCAGGTGACAGCCAACCGCAAGCTGATATCCTACCAGCGAGTTATACTCTACGGATCGCTGCCAATCTGCCGCACAGTGTCCACTGGTGCGATGCAGGAGCTTGCTGGAGCCCCCTGCTTGACCTTGCTGCCATGCGCTTGGCAGTAAGGTTCAAGCTCAAGCGAAACTATCCGTTGAAGGATGGCGACTGGCTGTTCGGCCGAGACTTATCCGGTCTCGACTGGAAGCAGAAGATGGCGCTGCTGGACGAACGCTTGCTGCGAGAGTGGCAGCTCAGATGGGACGGTGCCGTGCACGGGCGAGTCACCCACCGTTTCATAGTGGATGCAAGCTTCGTCCACAGCCGACGAGACTTCGATTTCAATCTTGCATCGGGATACCTGCTGACAGGCCATGGGTCGCTGAATGCAAGCCTGCTTACAAAGGGACTCAGTACCACGCCTGCATGTATTTGCGGCGCGGCATCTGAAGACTGGCAACACGTTCTATGTGTTTGCCCACTGTATGCTGATTTGCGGAACCTTGATGAACTAGGTGTGTACCTGGAAGATGGCGTCTGGAGAGTGTCTGGAGTGACGGAGTCCCAGGAGAGGATGCGGCGACTGGACCTGTTTGCCGATGCAGTATTCGCCAGGAGGCAGTACTTGGATGGAGTTCCTGCGCAGCGTGGGCTTCCAGTCCCGGGCTAATTAGCCAAAACTGGTATCACCCGTGGGGTTGGCGGGCAGAAGAATTCCACCATAGTAGGTCACTGCTTGTCGTATAAGGCGACTAAAAGAGACACGTGGGCTTCCAGTCCCGTGCTTTTTAGCCAAAACTGGTATCACCCGTCTGGTTGGCGTGCAGAAGAATTCCACCATAGTAGGTCACTGCTTGTCGTATGAGGCGACTAAAAGAGACACGTGGTGTCCTAAGTCCGAGTCTGCCGAGACTGAAATAGGAAGGCCACCCGAGCCTTAAGTCGGTACCACGGGTTGAGTTTTGCTTCCAAGGCTAGGGAGTATCGTGGTGGCTGTGTTTTCACTGGTAGTTCCAAACCCTTGCCATTGGGCCTCATAGTAAGCATGTCCCTATCTATTCAGTTTGACTTTGATTTTTGTCGGGAGCGGACGTGTTTTCGTTTGTGCGCAGAAAGTTAAGTGTTTTCGTCTTTCGTTATCGTGATTGTTGGTCGCTTATCTTGTTTACATAGATTTGCAACTGTACAACTGTAACGCGTGATCGATTTGTACGTGTACCAGTACACGTGTGCCAATAACTTTTCGTCGTTTTTGTTGCTTTGTTTTTCGTACTTACTGCCTTCATTGAGTGTATTGGTGCACACGTGTGCGAAAACAAACGCCGTACGTCCATACCGATAGGTGGCGCTAATAGGGCACAGTGCGGGTACCCCATAATAGGTGGCGCTAAGCGTAGTGCGAGCATATTGCGATAGGTGGCGCTAAACACATACAAGCTTAGCCCGCTAGGTAGCGAAATGGATTTTCGCAGTCGCTCGATGAGTGACAGGAGCGAGCTGTCTGATGCGTCGATGGCCGAAAAAGCTGTGCGGAAAGGGCGCAGAGGAAGAGGAAGGCCGCCAAAGGAGAAGCCCGACGAGCCCTCCGACGAGGGAGCAGTGAGGAAGTAAGCTGCTATAGAAGCATCCGCGAGCACTGCCGCTACAGCCGACGCCGCCGCCACTGCTCACGCTGCTACCCCCGCTGCGTCGACCGTTACCCGTACTGCTGTCCCCGCCAATACTAGTGCCACCGTCGCCGGTTGGCGATTTTAGATGCCACCGAGCGGTACGACGTGCTGGTAACTAGAGGAGGGATTGATGGAGTCAGCGAGGGATGCTACTCCGACAACGCACCCCCAGCCGACCGTGGTCTTCCCCGCCCCTGCTGCTGACGCGACTGCCCAACTTGTGCCGAAGGCAAAGAAGGCGGTCGAAACATGGTCGGCTGTTCACACGAGTCGCGACGCCAACTTGTCTGGCAAGCAAGTTGCCGAGAAGATCATGAAGGAAGTGGCGCCTTCGCTTGGCGTTCGTGTACACGAGGTGCGGGAGTTGAAGCGTGGTGGTTCTGTGATCCGGACGCCATCAGCCAGCGAGCTAAAGCGCGTCGTGGGAAGCGCGAAATTCACGGAGGTGGGCCGCTCACTGAGCTCCAAGTAGATAGATGAAGATGTACCTGTTCGAAAGGAGCGTAAAACTAGAGCCAGGAAGGCGAAGGAGGGGCTCGAAGGTGAATCCTCTGACGACGGAACGGTACGGAAGTACGCTGCATTGGATGCTTCTGTCGCCACTATCGATGACGCCACTGCCCCCGATCACGCTGCTGCTCCCAATACCGATGTCCCCGTTGCCGTACCCGTTGCCGTCTCCGCCGCCGTACCCGTCCCTGTCGATGCTCCTTTCGCCACCCCCGCTGTCAACACCGCTGCCATGGCTCCTAGGCCGCTGACAAAAACACTCGCCAACTTCCGCGCCAACAACACGCGTGCTGCACGCCCACCGACTGTTGACATGGATACGGAGTCCATTCTGAAAAAGCTCGCAGCGATTCGTCGCAAAGTAAAGGAGGCTGTGCTGCACGCTAGGCTGGAGCCAGCTGCAGCCATGGTGATCTTTGACGCCACCGACAAAAACGACGCGCTGGCAACCAAGCTTGCTTTACGTGGTGCCGTTCTCGAGGGGTTGCTGGAGTCAGCGCGGGATGCAGCTTCAACAACGCACCCTCAGCCGACCGTGGTCTTCCCCGCTCCTGCTGCTGCCGCGACTGCCCAAATTGTGCCGAAGGCAAAGAAATCAGTCGAAACATGGTCGACTGTTGTTACCAGTCGCGACGCCAACTTGTCTGGCAAGCAAGTTGCTGAAAACATAATGAAGGAAGTGGCGCCTTCGCTTGGCGTTCGCGTACACGAGGTGCGGGAGTTGAAGCGTGGTGGCGCTGTAATCCAGACGCCATCAGCCAGCGAGCTAAAGCGCGTCGTGGGAAGCGCGAAATTCACGGAGGTGGGCCTGAACGTCGCGAGGAACAAGGGACTCCACCATAAAGTAAATATCAGCGATGTAGATACGAGCATAATGCCGGAGGTGTTCATGGAGGAGTTGTTCACTAACAACTTCAAGCAGGAACTCTCGCCAGCTGCCTTCAGCAAAGCGGTGCACCTGATGACGAAGCCATGGTCCGTCACCGACGGCCCTAGCATCAACCTGATGCTTGAACTTGACGACAAAGCGTTGGCCGTGCTTGATAAGACCGGACGGGTCTATATCAAGTGGTTTTCGTACCGATGCCGGCCACTTGTCCGAACCTACGCTTGCCACAGGTGCGTTGGCTTCGACCACAAGGTGTCACAATGCCGCTTTAAGAGCGAAGTCTGTCGTCAATGTGGCCAGACCGGTCACATCGCAGCGAAGTGCGTCAGCCCGGTGGACTGCCGGAACTGCCGGTTTAAGGGGCTCCCCTCAGGGCACTACATGCTCTCTGAGGCCTGCCCCATATACGGTGCTGTGCCAGCGAGGGTGCAAGCTAGGCATTAATGTTTAGTTTCACCCAAGCAAATTGTGGCCGGGGCCGAGCTTCCAACATCGAGCTCGGTGTCCGCATGCGGGAATCTGGTCACGGCTTCGCTCTCGTCCAGGAGCCCTACGCCGACACAGCTGGACGGATTACGGGCTTCCCAGCGGGAATGCGCGTTTTCGCTGACAAACGTTTGAAGGCAGCAGTCATCGTTGATGACCCAGACGCCATATATATGCCATTGGAGCCGCTCATCACCGACTTTGGAGTATGCGTGAGTGTTTCCCTCGTTTTTCCCGAGCTCTGTGGGCCACATACGAGTGGAGAGTGGACGAATATGACGTAAGTGATCTTAACATCATTACAGTTGTGATTACACGCGATCCCGAACACACAGTTGAGAGCTTTGCTCCTGTGCCGTCCTGGAACCTCCACTATGCACGCTGGAGATTGTTTGGTGATGAAGGGGCAAGGCTTGCAGCCGAACTGCCGGAGGACTACGCAACGACGCCGTTGGACACCCAAGTGTCCACACTGCGCATGCTAGTGCACGATGTGTGTGACAGAGTGCTTGGGCGGAAATCTCCTAGAGCCGCTGGGAAAGTGGTCTGGTGGAATGCCGGCCTTAGTACCAAGCGCCAAGAGGTCAGGAGACTGAGGCGAAGGCTACAGAATGCTCGCCGACGTGGTCACGTTGGCGATGCCGAGCGACTTGTGGTCGAGCTGAGGAGAGCTACCAGCCAATACAAGAAGCTAATTCTGACGGAGAAGGAGAAGGATTGGCGCCGCTTCGTGGGAGAGCACAGAGATGATCCATGGGGGCAGGTCTACAGGATTTGCCGTGCGCGCAAGAAGAACACCGAGTTTGGGTGTCTCCGGTCGAATGGTGAGCTAGTCGTAACTTGGCACAGCTGCGCAGGGGTGCTCCTCCGTAACTTTTTCCCTGTTACGGAGTCGATGACACCTATCACCGTTCCGGACACCGCACCGCCAGCGCTCGGTGTCGCCAGACTGAAGAGCAGGCGCTCTCCTGGCATGGACGGTATCACTGGCACAATATGCAAGGAGCTGTGGCGCGCTATCCCTCAGCACCTCACAGCGTTGTTTTCCCGCTGCTTGGAGCAAGGCCATTTTCTCACAGAGTGGAAACGCCCACGAGTTGTTGCGTTGGTCAAGGGGCCCGATAAGAACAGGAGCGATCCGCATTCATATCGGGGCATATGCCTGCTGCCAGTGCTTGGCAAGGTGCTCGAGGGACTCATGGTGAATCGGTTTAAGGAGGTGCTACCAACCGGCAGTAGATGGCAGTTTGGATTCCGTCCAGGACTCTGCGTTGAGGATGCATGGTGGCACGTGAAGAGCACGGTGAACACGAGCATGTCAAAGTACGTGCTTGGAATCTTCGTTGATTTGATCATGTCGAGTGGGAACTGGTGCTAAAGAGGCTTATCGACGTGGGATGCCAGGAAGCCAGCTTATGGAGAAGCTTCTTCTCTGGCAGGAGCGCAAGCATCGTCGGCAGGCATGGTGAGCACACTTTTCCGGTGTCACGAGGTTGCCCGCAGGGTTCCATTTGTGGTCCGTTCATTTGGCACCTCATGATGGACTTGCTTCTCCAGCACTTGGAGCCCCTATGTCCGCTCAGCGCATATGCAGACGACTTGCTGCTAATCGTCGAGGGAAACTCACGCAAAGTCCAGGAGGAAAGAGGAACGCAACTGATGTCCATCGTAGGAGCTTGGGGGAGCGAGGTCGGTGTTGCTGTCTCCACCAGCAAATCGGCCACAATGCTTCTGAAAGGCAAGCTGTCACTTAATAGGCCGCCTGTGGTACGGCTTGGTCAAACAAGTCTGCCATATGTCAGGAAATACAGATACCTGGGCATCACAATCAGCGAGCGGTTGAATTTAAACCTGCATATCGCATCACTACACGATCGGCTGACTGGAGTCGTCGGGGCTTTGGCACGCGTGCTTCGAGTCGAGTCCCTCCGACAAGCGGGCCATATATGCCGGACTCATGGTGCCTTGTGCACTGTTTGGTGCCTCAGCGTGGTATGACGTGGCGATGAGCCAGGTGACAGCCAACCGCAAGCTGATATCCTGCCAGCGAGTTATACTCTACGGATCGCTGCCAATCTGCCGCACAGTGTCCACTGGTGCGATGCAGGTGCTTGCTGGAGCCCCCTGCTTGACCTTGCTGCCATGCGCTTGGCAGTAAGGTTCAAGCTCAAGCGAAACTACCCGTTGAAGGATGGCGACTGGCTGTTCGGCCGAGACTTATCCGGTCTCGACTGGAAGCAGAAGATGGCGCTGCTGGACGAACGCTTGCTGCGAGAGTGGCTGCTCAGATGGGACGGTGCCGTGCATGGACGAGTCACCCACCGTTTCATACCGGATGCAAGCTTCGTCGACAGCCGACGAGACTTCGGTTTCAATCTTGCATCGGGATACCTGCTGACAGGCCATGGGTCACTGAATGCAAGCCTGCTTACAAAAGGACACAGAACCACGCCTGCATGTATTTGCGGCGCGGAATCTGAGGACTGGCAACACGTGCCATGTGTTTGCCCCCTGTATGCTGATTTGCGGAACCTTGATTGACTAGGTGTGTACCTGGAAGATGGCGTCTGGAGTGTGTCTGGAGTGACGGAGTCCCAGGAGAGGATGCGGCGACTGGACCTGTTTGCGGATGCAGTATTCGCCAGGAGGCAGTACTTGGATGGAGTTCGTGCGCAGCGTGGGCTTCCAGTCCCGGGCTAATTAGCCAAAACTGGTATCACCCGTGTGGTTGGCGGGCAGAAGAATTCCACCATAGTAGGTCACTGCTTGTCGTATGAGGCGACTAAAAGAGACACGTGGTGTCCTAAGTCTGAGTCTGCCGGGACTAAAATAGGAAGGCCACCCGAGCCTTAAATCAGTACCACGGGTTGAGTTTTGCTTCCAAGGCTACTCATTGCGGTTGGCCCGTAGGGGAGTATCGTGGTGGCTGTGTTTTCGCTGGTAGTTCCAAACCCTTACCATTGGGCCAGAGTACATCCGTACAGTGTACATTAAAAACTGGCACCGTAAAACGGGCGATAGTTTGGCGCTTAAACCAAACTCACTGTGCTATATCCTCGGATATATGAGCACCGTGGCTGTAATCCTTCATATGGAAAACGTCACGTAAAATAAGCCCTATGGAGATATAGTAAGCATGTCCCTATACACTCAGTTTGAATTTGATTGTTGTCGGGAGCGGACGTGTTTTCGTTTTTGCGCAGAAAGTTAAGTGTTTTTCGTCTTTCGTTATCGTGCTTGTTGATTGCTTATCTTGTTTACATAGATTTGCAACTGTACAAGTGTAACGCGTGATCGATTTGTACGTGTACCAGTGCACGTGTGCCAATAAGTTTTCGTCGTTTTTGTTGCTTTGTTTTTTGTACTTACTGCCTTCAGTGAGTGTATTGGTGCACACGTGTGCGAAAACAAACGATGTACGTCCATACCGATAGGTGGCGCTAATAGGGCAGAGTGCGGGTACCCCTTAATAGGTGGCGCTAAGCGTAGTGCGAGCATATTGCGATAGGTGGCGCTAAACACATACAAGCTTAGCCCGCTAGGAAGCGAAATGGATTTTCGCAGTCGCTCGATGAGTGACAGGAGCGAGCTGTCTGATGCGTCGATGGCCGAAAAAGCTGTGCGGAAAGGGCGCAGAGGAAGAGGAAGGCCGGCTAAGGAGAAGCCCGACGAGTCCTCCGACGAGGGAGCAGTGAGGAAGTATGCTGCTATAGAAGCATCCGCGAGCACTGCCGCTACAGCCGACGCCGCCGCCTCTGCTCACGCTGCTACCCCCGCTGCGTCGACTGTTACCTGTACTGCTGTCCCCGCCAATACTAGTGCCACCGTCGCCGGTTGGCGATTTTACCGATGCCGGCCATTGGTCCGCACCTATGCCTGCCAAAGGTGCGTTGGCTTCGACCATAAGGTGTCACAATGCCGTTTTAAGAGCGAAGTCTGTCGTCAATGTGGCCAGACCGGTCACATCGCAGCGAAATGTGTCAGCCCGGTGGACTGCCTGAACTGCCGCTTCAAGGGGCTCCCCTCAGGGCATTACATGCAGTACGAGGCCTGCCCCATATACGGCGCTGTGCTAGCGAGGGTGCAAGCTAGGCATTAATGTTTAGTTTCACCCAAGCAAATTGTGGCCGGGGCCGAGCTTCCAACATCGAGCTCGGTGTCCGCATGCGGGAATCTGGTCACGGCTTCGCTCTCGTCCAGGAGCCCTACCCCGACACGGCTGGACGGATTACGGGCTTCCCAACGGGTATGCGCGTTTTCGCTGACAAACGGCTGAAGGCAGCAATCATCGTTGATGACCCAGACGCCATCTGTATGCCATTGGAGCCGCACATCACCGACTTTGGAGTATACGTGAGTGACACTGGGAAACTTGGCTCGCTTTTCCCGAGCTCCGTGTACTGCCAATTCGACGCCGAACTGGAGCCGTACCTTAGGTACCTGGATGCGGTGCTACTACAGGCTAGTAGCATTCCAGTCATCTTCGGGCTCGACGCGAATGCAGTATACCCCTATGGTTCAGCAAGCTCTCTGAGCTTTCTCGGAGGCATGTGAACCATGAGCGGGGTGAGCTGCTTGAAGACTGGATTTTGGGAAGTCGAGACGATGTACTTAACGTACAAAGCGAGGTGTACACGTTCGATAATCGCAGAGCGCAAAGCCATATCGACGTGACAATCGTCAGCGCAGCAGCATCTATGTGGGCCACATACGACTGGAGAGTGGACGAATGGGACGTAAGTGATCACAACATCATTACAGTTGTGATTACACGCGATCCCGAACACACAGTTGAGAGCTTTGCTCCTGTGCCGTCCTGGAACCTCTACAATGCACGCTGGAGATTGTTTGGTGATGAAGGGGCAAGGCTTGCAGCCGAACTGCCGGAGGACTACGCAACGACGCCATTGGACGCCCAAGTGTCCACACTGCGCATGCTAGTGCACGATGTGTGTGACAGAGTGCTTGGGCGGAAATCTCCTAGAGCCGCTGGGAAAGTGGCCTGGTGGAATGCCGGCCTTAGTACCAAGCGCCAAGAGGTCAGGAGACTGAGGCGAAGGCTACAGAATGCTCGCCGACGTGGTCACGTTGGCGATGCCGAGCGACTTGTGGTCGAGCTGAGGAGAGCTACCAGCCAATACAAGAAGCTAATTCTGACGGAGAAGGACAAGGATTGGCGCCGCTTCGTGGGAGAGCACAGAGATGATCCATGGGGGCAGGTCAACAGGATTTGCCGCGCGCGCAAGAAGAACACCGAGTTTGGGTGTCTCCGGTCGAATGATGAGCTAGTCGTAACTTGGCACGACTGCGCAGGGGTGCTCCTCCGTAACTTTTTCCCTGTTACGGAGTCGATGACACCTATCACCGTTCCGGACACCGCACCGCCAGCGCTCGGTGTCGCCAGACTGAAGAGCAGGCGCTCTCCTGGCATGGACGGCATCACTGGCACAATATGCAAGGAGCTGTGGCGCGCCATCCCTCAGCACCTCAAAGCGTTGTTTTCCCGCTGCTTGGAGCAAGGCCATTTTCCCACAGAGTGGAAACGCCCGCGAGTTGTTGCGTTGCTCAAGGGGCCCGATAAGAACAGGAGCGATCCGCATATGCAGAAGCTTATTCTCTGGCAGGAGCGCAAGCATCGTCGGCAGGCATGGTGAGCACACTTTTCCGGTGACACGAGGTTGCCCGCAGGGTTCCATTTGTGGTCCGTTCATTTGGCACCTCATGATGGACTTGCTTCTCCAGCACTTGGAGCCCCTATGCCCGCTCAGCGCATATGCAGACGACTTGCTGCTAATCGTCAAGGGAAACTCACGCAAAGTCCAGGAGGAAAGAGGAACGCAACTGATGTCCATTGTAGGAGCTTGGGGGAGCGAGGTCGGTGTTGCTGTGTCCACCAGCAAATCGGCCACAATGCTTCTGAAAGGCAAGCTGTCACTTAATAGGCCGCCTGTGGTACGGCTTGGTCAAACAAGTCTGCCATATGTCAGGAAATACAGATACCTGGGCATCACAATCAGCGAGCGGTTGAATTTAAACCTGCATATCGCATCACTACACGATCGGCTGACTGGAGTCGTCGGGGCTTTGGCACGCGTGCTTCGAGTCGAGTCCCTCCGACAAGCGGGCCATATATGCCGGACTCATGGTGCCTTGTGCACTGTTTGGTGCCTCAGCGTGGTATGACGTGGCGATGAGCCAGGTGACAGCCAACCGCAAGCTGATATCCTGCCAGCGAGTTATACTCTACGGATCGCTGCCAATCTGCCGCACAGTGTCCACTGGTGCGATGCAGGTGCTTGCTGGAGCCCCCTGCTTGACCTTGCTGCCATGCGCTTGGCAGTGAGGTTCAAGCTCAAGCGAAACTACCCGTTGAAGGATGGCGACTGGCTGTTCGGCCGAGACTTATCCGGTCTCGACTGGAAGCAGAAGATGGCGCTGCTGGACGAACGCTTGCTGCGAGAGTGGCAGCTCAGATGGGACGGTGCCGTGCACGGACGAGTCACCCACCGTTTCATACCGGATGCAAGCTTCGTCGACAGCCGACGAGACTTCGGTTTCAATCTTGCATCGGGATACCTGCTGGCAGGCCATGGGTCACTGAATGCAAGCCTGCTTACAAAAGGATACAGAGCCACGCCTGCATGTATTTGCGGCGCGGCATCTGAGGACTGGCAACACGTGCTATGTGTTTGCCCACTGTATGCTGATTTGCGGAACCTTGATGGACTATGTGTGTACCTGGAAGATGGCGTCTGGAGAGTGTCTGGAGTGACGGAGTCCCAGGAGAGGATGCGGCGACTGGACCTGTTTGCCGATGCAGTATTCGCCAGGAGGCAGTACTTGGATGGAGTTCGTGCGCAGCGTGGGCTTCCAGTCCCGGGCTAATTAGCCAAAACTGGTATCACCCGTATGGTTGGCTGGCAGAAGAATTCCACCATAGTAGGTTACTGTTTGTCGTATGAGGCGACTAAAAGAGCCACGTGGGCTTCCAAACCCAGGCTTTTAGCCAAATACTGGTATCACCCGTGTGGTTGGCGGGCAGAAGAATTCCACCATAGTAGGTCACTGCTTGTCGTATGAGGCGACTAAAAGAGACGCGTGGTGTCCTAAGTCCGAGTCTTCCGGGACTGAAATAGGAAGGCGTCACGTAAAATAAGCCCTATAGAGATATAGTATTCATGTCCCTATCTACTCAGTTTGACTTTGATTGTCGTCGCGAGCGGACGTGTTTCGTTTGTACGCAAATAAGTTGAGTGTTTTGGTCTTTCGTTATCGTGCTTGTTGGTTGCTTATCTTGTTTACATAGATTTGCAATTGTACAACTGTAACGGTGAACTATTTAAGTGTGTCCTTGTACCAGTGCACGTGTGCTAAGACCAACAAAACTTTTGTCGTTTCGTTGTTTTCGTCGTTCTTACTGCTTGTTTGCAATAAGCGGTAAGCTATCAGTGTATCGGTGCACAGGTGTGCATAAAACAAAAGCCGTACGTGTATACCGATAGTTAGCGCTATATAGTATAGAGTGCGGGTATCCACAATAGGTGGCGCTAAAGCGTGATCGGAGTGCGGGCATATTGCGACAGGTGGCGCTAAGCACACGCAAGTTTAGCCCGCTAGGTAGCGCAATGGATTTTCGCAGTCGCTCGATGAGTGACAGGAGCGAGCTGTCTGATGCGTCGATGGCCGAAAAAGCTGTGCGGAAAGGGCGCAGAGGAAGAGGAAGGCCGGCAAAGGAGAAGCCCGACGAGTCCTGAGATGCTGAGATCAAAACCCACAGCACTTCGGCTGTCGAGCCGAACGCGCGCTCTGCACTCCATTCAATTTTAGTATGCTTGCAATTAGATGCAGAGTGGCAGCCGACGGAGAAGGTTGGTTCGCGCCGCTCTGCTGTTTATATGAGTATGAGTTTTGCGTAAGTGGGTTCTGATAATTTCAGGGTGGGTTTTTATAGCTCGCATACAATTTGAATATGCTTGCGATAAGATGCAGAGAGACAGCCGATGGCCATCAGTTCCGCACCTCTTTCCTCCAGGACTTTGCGTGAATTTCCCTCGACGATTAGCAGCAAGTCGTCTGCATATGCGCTAAGCGGGCATAGGGGCTCAAAGCGCTGTAGGAGCACGTCTATCATGAGGTTCCAGATAAACGGACCACTGATGGAAAGATGCGGGCAACCTCGTGTCACCAGAACAGTGTGCTCTCCATGCCTGCTGACGATGCTTGCGCTCCTGCCAAAGAAGAAGCTTCTCCATAAGCTGGCTTCTTGGTATCCAGCGTCGATGAGCCTTCTAAGCACTGGGTTTTAATCGATATGATCAAAAGCGTCAAATCAAAGAATTTGGATCGCTCCTGTTCTTATCGGGCCCCTTGAACAGCGCTTCCACTCGATTGGGAAGTGGCCTTGCTTTCTACAGCGAGAAAACAACGCTGTGAGGTGCTGAGGGATGGCACGCTACAGCTCTTTGCATATCTCGCCGGTGATGCCGTCAATGCCAGGAGAGCGCCTGCTCTTTATCCTAGCGACACATGCATCAACTTTAGAGACACCGAGCGGTGGAGGTGGGGCGTCCGGAACGGTGTCGTCGACTCCGCAACAGGAAAGAAGTTACGGAGGAGCACCCCCGCGCAGTCGAGCCATGTTACGACCAGCTCACCATTAGACCGGAGACACACAAAGTCGGTTTTTATTTTGCGCGCACCGCAAGTCCTACAGACATGCCCCCATGGATGATCTCTGTGCTCTCCCACGAAGCGGCGCCAATCCTTCTCCTTCTCCGACAGAATCAGCCTCTTGTATTGGTATGTGACTCTCCGCATCTCAACCACAAGTCGCTCGGTATCGTCAACGTATCGACGTCGACGAGCATTCTGAAGCCCTCGCCTCAGTCTCCTGACCTCTTGGCGCTTGGTACTAAGGCCGGCATTCCACCAGACCACTTTCCCAGCGGCTCGAGGTGATTTCCGCCCAAGCACTCTGTCACACACATCGTGCACTAGCATGCGCATTGTGGACACTTGGGCGTCCAACGGCGTCGTTGCTTAGTCCTCTGGCAGTTCGTCTGTCAGCCTTGCCACTTCATCACCGGGCTCCTGGACAAGAGCGAAGCCGTGACCAGATTCCCGCATGCGGACACCTATCTCAATGTTGGAAGCTCGGCTGCGGCCACAATTCGTTTGGGTGAAACTAAACATTAATGCCTAGCTTGCACCCTCGCTGAGGCAGGCCTCAGACAGCATATAATACCCTGAGGGGAGCCTTTAAGAGGCAGTTCCGGCGGTTCACCGGGCTGACGCACTTTGCCGCACTGGCCACATTGGTAACAAAATTCGCTTTGAAGCGGCATTGTGATACCTTGCGGTCGATACCAACGAACCTGTTGCAGACGAAGGTGCGGACAAACGGCCGGCATCGGTATGAAAACCACTTGATATAGACCCGTCCGGTCTTATCAAGCACGGCCAACGCTTTGTCGTCCACCTCAAGCGTCAAGTTAATCCTAGGGTCATCAGTGACGGAACATGGTTTCGTCACCCGGCAGCCGGCGGGAGTTCCGCCTTGAAGTTGTTGTTAAAAAGCTCCGCCATGAATAACTCCGGCTTTATGCTCGTGTCCACATCGTTGATGTTAGCTTTGTGAAGAAGTCCCTTGTTTTTCACGGCATTCAGGCCCACCTTCGTAAACTTTGTATTTCCTATGACGCGCTTCAGCTCACTGGCTGATGGTGTACGTATAACTGCGCCACCACGCTTCAATTTGCACACCTCATGCACGCGAACGCCAAGCGAAGGCGCCACTTCATTCATTATCTTCTCGGCAACTTGCTTGCCAGACAAGTTGGCGTCGCGGCTAGTAACACTAGTGACCATGTCTCTACTACCTTCTTTGCTTTTGGAGCAAGTTGACCAGTCATAGCGGCATCAGGGAAGGGGAAACCGCGGTCGGCTGGAGGTGCGCTTACAACTGCATCCCTCGTTGACTCCATCAATCACTTGAGGATTGCACTACGCACAGCCAGTTTGGTTGCCAGCGCGTCGTATTTGTCGGTAGCGTCGAAGATTCCCATGGCTGCAGCAGGCTCCAGCCCAACGTTCAGCACAGCCTCCTTGACTGCGCGGCAAGCTCCATGAGACGGGAACGGTGACAAGGATGGCGACGGTGGAAATAGCGATAGTGGTAGCATGATCAGGGGCGGCGGCGTTGGCGGTAGCGGCAGTGTCAGCAGAGGCATATATTGCTGCATATTTCCGCACTGCTCCGTTGTCGTAGGACTCGTCGGGCGTCTTTCTCGCGTGCCTTCCTCTTCCCTTACGCCCTCTCCGTACAGCTTTTCCAGTCACAGACCCGTCAGAGCCCTCTCTCTTCTCAGTCAGCGAACGGCTGAACAAATCCATCGCGCTACCTAGCGGACTAAACAGGTACTTGCTTACTGCCACCTATCACAATGGACCCGCACTATGACCACATTTTTGTGCCACCTTTTGGGGGTACCCGCACTCTGTTCTCCTATCGGTTTCGGGGTAGGTTTTTGGCCTTGGCACTCGTGTGCCACAGACAGTTCACCGCAGCTTAGTAGGATGGCAAGCAACAAGCACGATTGTGAAGACGAATACAACTTTCATGCGCACGAGACGGAAGAATATCCGCTCGCGACGGCAGTCAAAGTCAAACTGAGAAGATGGGGACATGCGTACTATATCTCTATAGGACTTATTTTACGTGACGTTTTGCATATGAAGGATTACAGCCACGGTACTCATATATACGAGGATAGAGCAGAGCGACTTTTGTTTTAGTGGCAGACTAGCACTCCTTTAATGGTACCAGTTTTTAATATACACTGTTCTGGTGTACATTAGCCCGAACTCCCACAAGTGGGCCAACCTCAATGATCAGCCTTAGAGGGCAAACTCAACCCGTGGTACCGATTAAGGCTCGGTGGGCCTTCCAATTTTAGTCCCGACAGACTCGGATTTAGGACACCATAAAGGAGAGTCTCTTTTAGTCGCCTCATACGACAAGCAGTGACATATAATGGAGGATATTCTTCTGCCCGCCAACACGAGTGATTATAGTCTTGGCCCACGTTGCGTCAACTCGCCATCCATGAAAAGCCTCCTTGAGAATGCAGCGTCTGCGAACATTGTGCTCCTGACAGAGAAGAAGCTTATCCATAAGCTGGCTTCTTGGCATCCAGCGTCGATGAGCCTCCTTAGCACCGGGTTCCATTTGACATGATCAAAATGCGCCCTTGAAATCAATTAAGATTCCAAGCACGTTCCTCCAGGCATCCTCAAGGCAGAGTCCTGGTCCTGCCATTTCGTAGCACCTAATCAAAAATCATTTTATTGATTAACAGCTTTAAGAGATTTTTTTGATAGAGCTCCTAAGTTTATTATACACGGATATGTCAAAGGCGATGCGGGATTGTAAAAAGCAAATCACAAAAAAAATAAAAAACGTGGCTTATTTATTACCTCTTGGTAATATTGGAAGCAATTTTCATTCGCATGTTTTTAGTAAACATTTAACTTTTCACAACACTGAAAAAATGTTGTTTTCGTCGTTTTTTGTAGTAGAATGAATTGTATGCTGGATATTGGCACAACTTCAGTTTGTCCGACCAAGAGAGAGAGAGAAAGATTCGAAATGTTAACTTGACATTAGACGCGTACTTTTACAAGCTACAACAATAATTATAATAAGCCACAATTGTGATTGCTTAAATTCAGATTCTAATCCGCAACATTCGACGCTACAGTGCTAAGTTTGCTGTTTAAGTTGCGCTTTTAAGCACTGGCTGCCCAAGCCAAGCTTGCCGCTGCTAATATTTCGGTGATCGACGGTAAAAATAACTATCTGTGTTTTCTTAATCTTTCTGTAAATGCAACTTGTGATGGCTTGGTGTGCGCATGTTGATTATACGTATTCAGCGTACACCAAAATCGGTAGAAGATATTGCCACCTTCGATATGGATAATTTCCCTGAGAAAGATAGATCATAGATAAGTTTACATACTGGCGTCGTATTTTGAGTGAGAAAAGTATTTTTGATGATTGTTGAAAACTAAACGTTATAGAATTACTGCGTGATCAACTGATCCGTTTAACACACGATCAGCCTTCGTCTAGACATTGTGGCATAGAAAAATGCTTGGAACGAATTCGGTGAAGATTCTTTTGACCGAAAATGTTTGTTGATGTACGTAGTTATATATGCAGTTGTGATATATGCAAGACAACCAAGTATACTACATACGGCTACAAAGCATATATATATTCTTAAACAGCATCAACAGCCGAGTTGCTATAGTCTTGTCCGTCCGTCTATATTATCTAGCCAAAATTGGTATCACCCGTAGAGTTAGCAGGCAGAATATCCTCCACAGTTGTTTGTCGTATGAGGCGACTAAGAGAAACACCCCTTTATGGTGTCTTAAATCCGAGTCTGTCGAGTCTAAAATAGGAAGGCCAATCGAAAATTTCGCATTTTGCAACAAAAAATACTACCTGTATTCCATATATATCAGGAATTCTCTGACGATAATTTCCTCGTCGTAATATTCGTTGTACATGTCTATCCTCTGCTCTTACTCTTATCTGCAAAAACATTTTCTTAATAAGAAAATTCATCAATACTACTGACAGCTCACTGTAAAGACATTCCCGTCAAAAGATAGTCATTCAGGCACCTGTCGTGGGATATCGCTGCTGCATCAAAAACAATTCTTACTTTTTATGGTTTGTTACTATTGACTACACCGAAATAAGGTAAGTAATATTTTGAATGGGGTGGTCACGACTGTTTCATCCTCAGATATATATGACTCAATAAATGCTTGATATTTAATTCCGTATGTTAGATTTTTGTAGAAAAAGTCTACTGAAAGCATTGTTATAACTTTCTGGCAATTTTACAATATCTTTCTTGCAAAACAATCCCGACTGAAATCTATTTCCTTTCTTTTAAGGGTTGTATCAATAATTTGCAAACAGCTTTTATCGTCTATTAATATTGGTTTATCTTCTGGAGAATTTTTTATAAGTCCAGTAATTTTGCGAGGTCGTCTAAAATACTCAAGTCGTCCTTGCCCTTTTGTCTGTCGTCATTAGGCTTATTTACAAGAAATGTATTATATATAAAATATTATTATTCTGCATTTAAAAATGCAGTTTTTATTCATTAACACGAGGATTTCGGTTTTATATGCGGATTAGTTCCGGATTATTTTTTTCATGTCATCATGTCATTAACAGCAGATACTAAGAGACCTGAAACACTAAGCATACAATCGATATAGAGGTCTCATATAGAACATCGAACTCACATCATCCCATACCTAACACAATGGAACCCCCTAGCAAAAAAGAGCGAGAGAGCGGTTTTCAGAGCTCATTACGCTCTTCTTGTATGCCGCGCAGAAAATGCAAGTCATTCTTCTTGCTTGCAATGCTAAAGGAAGGCTGACAGAAAAGAACCGACTCGAGTCTCTGTATCTAGCCTTCTTGTATGTATGCCTGCGTATGCGAGCGTGCATGTATGCATGGAGTGTGTACTCGGCCGAGCTTCTTGATGAGAGAGGGGCTGCGCTTGCGGGGTATGCACATGCTGCCGATTATGTGCATTTTACACGTTTGTATGGCGTTGCGTTGACAAAATTTTTTGCTAGTGTCATATACTCAAAAGTGAAGAGTATTTATGACCAGAAATAGCAAGACTAAAATTTGTCTGGCTTGGAAGCATGTATTTTTTTCTTGGCTCTTGTATGCAGATATTTATATGCGACCAACTTTTATGATAGATATTGGTCGTCGGCATCCTATATATATTTGATATATGTAACTTTCAATGTTCAAATATATATCATTTATGCATGTTTTCTTAAATATAAGTTTTTAAAAAGTTATTTAAAAAATTTATTTTATCAAATAAATATAGATAGTAAAATAATAAATATATGTATATAGTAAATATTAAATATTAAAATAAACATTGCTTGCATTTTATATTTTTTTTCTCATTTTTATTGACTTGTCTAAAAAATATCAAAAACAAAGTAGTTGAGGCTGATCAATAAATGCTGATGTAATTGTCCCTCATACATTTAAACGTTTGCCTCATGTATGCACATAAGCGTACACACACATGAAAATACAGGGCACAGAAAAGCAAAAATATCAAAAATCTCTACCGAGCTAGCCCAGCTCAAAAAGAAACAAGCGCACACGGCATCCAAAACTAATAAAATTGTACCGTTAGTTGCTAACCGCGCGTGCGCCTCCTGTCCTACAATAGTCGGGCCGCTAAAAGCAACCAACAACTGAAGCAAAATCGGCAGCATGTGCATACCCCGCAAGCGCAGCCCCTCTCTCATCAAGAAGCTCGGCCGAGTACACACTCCATGCATACATGCACGCTCGCATACGCAGGCATACATACAAGAAGGCTAGATACAGAGGCTCGAGTCGGTTCTGTTCTGTCAGCCTTCCTTTAGCATTGCAAGCAAGAAGAATGACTTGCATTTTCTGCGCGGCATACTCGAAGTGCGTAATGAGCTCTGAAAACCGCTCTCTCGCTCTTTTTTGCTAGGGGGTTCCATTGTGTTAGGTATGGGATGATAAGATATCGAACGCGTTTGAGACCTCTATATCAATTGTATGCTTAGTGCCTGAAACATAAATTCTAAAGAAGAGCTTAAGCTATCGGTTCAGCTTTTTATATCGATGTTTGATACAACCATCGATATTATTAACCTAATTTAAAATTCACAATCGGCCATCTGCCGATCTGATGCAATGTTAATGTTAAATATAAATATTTATCTATGTAATATTAATATTGGTTAACTACTCCCCCTTCAAGCCTAAGGCCGTCCTCGGGCGACCCTAACTTATCAATCCACATTACGTTCAGTCAAGCGATGAAGGTATGGGAGACTAAAAACATCTTGATAAGTGATTTTTGAACTGGTGATTTCGCCAACATGTGGTGGGTCAGCGCCGATTTCCTCCTTGAATCTCTGAATCGCCTCCAGATTACCTTCATTCCTCATTCTGAGACTGTGAATATCCTGGCTGGTGATAATGTTTAATGGAGGGGATTTTACGGTAATAATTAAACTTAATTTTTGGAACCTTGATTATAAAATGTAGAAAGTTAGTGGATTGGAGTATCTTTACGGACAAGACGGACAAAAGGCTTTCTATGCGGTGTTGGTGGACTTCTCAAGCAAAACCAATTTCAAGTCTGCGTGATTAACAATAATTGATTATGCAACTTTATCGACACTTATTACATTTAATTCTTGGGTAGTGGCGTCTCATATAAATGACGCGAGTCGATATGTGAGCCCTTGACTGCTTTAAGATTTTTATTGACGGTGGTAGTTAGTCGGTTATATTTAATTTGCTTATTTTTTGTGTTGCATTTCTTTAAATCTAATGTCTTTAAATGAACGAGTTTTATTGCATATAACTCAGCACGCATTTTAGTTATAACTATAATACTGATAAGGATTGAACATTAATAAGAAAGACCAACAATAAGATTATCTTATGTTGTCTTTATGGACCACCTTTACTTTAATGAGGACCGTGGTCCCCAGGTCCGCTTCCACAGTCCTTTCTTCGCACAAAGGCGTGAGCTTGCTTCCAAGTCTCCGGTTGGATTTTGCCAAAACATTCTCACCCACCTTAAAGATCCTGTATAGCCGAGAAACGTTTTCTCTGGCTCCGAGCGCAATCTGGGCGTTTTTGATCCTATTCTGAATCTCTTCCTGCGGCTCGTCTGGGTGCGCTTGAGCTTCATCCACTGGTCTTTTGTTGGTGACCGAGTGTATTAATTACTTGTATTCGGCTGTGGCTAATAAAATAACCTCTACGGTTTCACTTATGCCTTTATCAATCTTTAAACACCTGGCTAGTTCCATCAACGTACTATGAAAACGCTCCACTTGCCCATTGGAGATACTGTGCAGGGGTGGCGCATTTGAAATACTAACGCCAAAATGGTTAGTTAACATGGCCGAAATCGTAAATTGATTGCGAAGCGCCTTTTGTTTCCAAATAAAACGAAAGTGCGTTTCGATGGAGAGCGCGCCTCTTCCAGGACTATCTGGTTTTGATAACAATTCAACGGTTTATCCTTTGATTTAATGGTATAAGTGAGAGAGAGCTCACTATGGGCCGTTGTTGCACAAGACTCGACGTCTTGATTCTCTAAGGCATTAATCTGTTGCCTGGACAAGGCATCTGCAACGAAATTCTCTTTGCCTGGCTTATAGAAAATTCGAGCATTAAATTCGTCTATGCGTTTTTATTTTAGCGTTAGTATTGGTATCCGACACGGCAAAAGTCAACGGCTGGTGGTCGGTAAAGATATTTAAATCTTTAACCCCATACAGGTAGTGTCGCAGTTTGCCAAGGGCCCAAATGATTGCCAATAATTCGCGTTCATTGGTGAATTTTTGGCGACTTGTGCCAACTTACAGTTCCATTTTCTCCTTTCAATATCTCCGAAATGGGTTTTGCTCTGACTTTCTCTGTAAACCCCAGGAAATTCACACTTTTCTTAAAAATAGTGATTTTTCTACCGCTATTCTCATTTTCGCCTCGTAAAGACTTTTAAGGACCCAGTCCACATGCTTGACGTTGGCGTCCTCGTCTTCTGAAAAAACAATGACATCATCGACATAGAGATAGCAAAATTGTCCTATCTTTTCTCGTAATATGTCGTCGATGGTCCTCTGAAAGATGCTATTATAGCTGCATTTTTCAGACCATTTTTCTCTTTAAATTCATATTTCCCCCAATTTACCGAAAAGGAGGTTTTCTCACGGTCGTATGATTTGATGGTAGCCAGATTTAAGGTCTAACGTTGAAAAGTATTTAGCTTTGCCTAAGTTCCCGAGTATATAGGAAATATTAGGCATGGGGTATTTATCGGGTATTGTTTGCTCATTAAGCTTACGAAAGTCCATTACTAAACGCATGTTACGATTACCCGCCCCGTCAGTACCTTTCTTATCTACTACCCATATGGGGTTGTTGTAAGGGGAGACTGACTTTTGTATTATGCCATTCTTGAGCAGAATCTGAATTTTTTTGTACGAAATCAGCTGCCCCCATAGGATATGGATAGAGTTTGGCATAAATAGGTTCCTCACTTTTCGTCCTAATAGTAGCCACCATTGAGGTATTGTAAGGCAAGGCTTCATTAGGGTTTGCAAATGCCTTTTTATTGTCCATTAGTACTTTTAGAAATGCGCCCCTTACTGAAGGCCGTGCATCCGAACAATCAACGTCAGTGAAATTGACGTCAGTGCAGGTGTGAAACGAAATCTGCTCAGCTTCCGTGCCCCATTTAAGCTGACCGGAAGCTAAGCATAATGATGCTCCCACCCATGTTAACAGGTCGAGACCGATTATCCCATCGAACATCGATAGGTTCGATAGGAGGAAGAAGGTTGATTTCACGTTGAATAAAGAAATAAAACATTTCTGAGTAATTGAAGTTTTGCCATGAATGGAGTGAATCGAGAAAGGAGTTCCCACTGAGCGGACGCCTCTTAATCCCCTATGTGGTCGGATAAAATTCTTTGATACACCCGTGTCAATGAGGAATTTTATATCGAGACCCGCTACTCTTCGTCTGATGAAGGGCAGCAGGGATCTACCCCTAAAAAATGTAAGACATCTGAGTCATAGTCGTCAACCTCCGCCGCTGCGTTAGAGGCAGCATTGGAATATGTTTCCGTTCTCTGTTCCGCGTTCTGCGTGACATGGTTCAGCCTCTGTTGCTTCCTATGGTCGCGTGTTCGGCCAAACGTAGCTGGTCATTTGTGTGAGTAATCCAGAGCCTGGGCTGATGGAGCCTCGACAGGGAAGGATCGACCTCAATAGGCTCTTGCGCATTATTATGCCCCTGTTGCCTTTTACTGCGCTGACTGAACTGGCTCTGCGGCTGACGCTGTTTGCTAAAGTGAGGGTTTTTTGCCCCGATTGGTTATTTATATGTTTGCTGAGAAGTTTTCTCCTTCAAGCGAACATTTGACTTGTGCCCCCTACCTGGCTTTTTGCGAAATTAGCTGCGAACGTATATCGCTCATGGTTTGCCTCTATTTCCTGAGCGAGCGCCAGAGCCGAGGGCAAGTCTTTGGGCTTTGCCGCAAAGAGCACGTCTGTAAGGCTGCGCTTAAGCCCTGACACATATATCCTCAAAGCATCACCGCGAAATTTTTCGCACAGGCCCTTCGCCAACGATGACTCGTAAGACATATTGACTTTGTTGGTCAGTAACGTAAGTTTTTTTTCCACCTCATCGTAGTATTGTAACAAATCCTGGCTACCTTGTCTAAGCGTGCCAAATTCTTGCTCGATAACGTGTATCGGCCGTTTGTCACTATAAGTGAAATCAAGGCGACTTATTATAGCGTAAAAATTTAATACTGTGCCAAATGAGGACAGCACAGCATCAGCGGAGCCGCTAATTTTGCACCTTATAATGAGTACCGCTTGGTAGTGGCGTGAACTACTATTATATGGTTTAAATATGTGGTAGGCTTGTACCTCCGCGGTAACTATATGCATTGCCGCCACCCGATCGGACAGTTCATTAAATCTGCTGACCAATGCTTGTTCTTTCTCTTGGTGCAGAGCAGCTTGCTCAGCTAAGGCGCAGCTGACGGCCGCCTGTACTATGCTCCTAATTTGCTCACCGTCCATACTACTAGACGTGTGGGGGGCTGTGCGTGCGTAGCTTGGAATTCGAACGCGAGTACGATCTTCGCACTCAGACTCTGAATCACTGCAATGTGGCTGAGGGGTTCTATAGTTGAGGAACGGCAAACTCATGGGTCCTGAACAAAGAACTTAACATCAAGCTTACCGGATCCTATTATTTTCCGACATTAAAACTTTTTTTGGAATAAATTTTTTTATGAAGTGCACTTTGTTAGTAGTTATTGTAAGTTGTCCACCACAGTTCTCAAAGCAGTCGCTCGAAATTATTTAACTTGTTGCAAAAATCAATCTAAAGCCAGCAAAAGTAATATACGTATTTTTTATATTTTATATAAATTTTTTGTACTTTAAATATTTTTTCTAAGTCGACTTGAAAAAAGTTTTGTTTGAAAGGCCCACTTACATGCTTTTACTTAATTCTTTTTGTATGATTCTGGTTGATCCCTCCAGCGTTGTTTTTCCCGCGCAGTAGATTTCCTCGTCCAGATAGTTTCACATTTGGTGAATCATTTTTCCTTACTTTTTTGGTTTTGCTGCCTGTGTAGACGGAGGCCAACAACTGCAGATTTTCGAGTTTATAGTTTTTTTTTATTTTCAAAGCACCTTGCGCACTCATTTAATCGTGCCGAAAGTTCAAAGTTGATGCCGATTCACTGCTTCTATTGTTGCTGTATGGACGGGGCCAACAACTGCAGATTTTTGAATCATATATGCTTGACTATAGTCGAAGCCACTGGCACTTTGTAATGTTTTTAGCTTTTATATGCTTTTTGGTAGAATCAGAATCAATATTTGACCGCAATGGACTGGAGTTTGCCCACCGGTTAGGTCCGGTTATACCAAATAGTACCCTAATTTCAGGTCTGGGTAGGTACATTATGAACACTTGCGTGCCATAAAGCCCCAATTTTGTACCAAAGTTATGGGTAGATTTTGGGTATAAATAGACTAATCCGTCATATGGAGTTCAGCCATATCCTCCGATGGAACCAGCCAAAAAGGACCATGGGCAAACGGACTACCATTGAACTGCGAAAACTCGTCCTGGAACACTTCAAAAACGCATATACCGAACGCCGAATAGCTAAAATGGTCAACCTGAGCCCCAAAACTGTGCACAACATCATTTGGCACTTCATCCGTGAAAATCGAATGGGGGACAAGGGCAGAATGGTACCAAACAAGATTTTCACCAAAGAGGATGAGCGAGGGATCATTACGAAAACAAGGATAATTCTGAAGCTATAGGCTAAAAGACTGGATCAACATTTTCAGGATGAAATAAGGAAAGGGTATTGTGTTCAAAATGTTCGCTATGTTCTGTAGAACCATGACTTTCACGCCCGAGAACCACGGAAGAAACTTATTAATAAGTGCAAAAAATAAAGGCACTGGGATGAAGTTTCCCAAAATTCATTTGGACAAAGATTTGGATTCCTGTCACATAGTCAACTTTAAAGGGGAGTCCAAGTTCAACATTTATGACTCAAACGGGCCGTTTTATGTTTGGCGTCAGTTCAGTACTGAGCAGAACCCCTAACACCTAAATACAACAGTCAAGCACAGTGGAGCAAGTGTCATGGTATAGGCATGTAAGTGGTGAGCCGGTGCCCGGATCTTGGTGATTTTTTAGAATACAATGGGCAATAATATGTACCTCAATATCCTAAAAAAAATTGACTACAATGTGCCGAGAAGCTGGGAATTCGGAGTACTTTCCGGTTCTACCAACACAACGACCCAAAGCATTAGGCCGGAATAGAATCTGGAGCTGCCCCACGTGATTATTCTCCAGACTTAAATGTTTTTGAGAATTTTTGGGCTCTGCTGGAAAATAACATTCGGAAGCACTACATACCCAACATAACGGTTCTTAAAAATGCTCTACTTGATGAGTGGAGGAAAATCGGTCCTGAAACTACCTTCTGGTATCTTCCATGGTTATTAAAGTATGTCATACTAAGTATTAACACACATATTTATGGTCTTATACGGAAAATATTTTACATGTTTAAGTCTACTTAGAATAAGCTGAGGCCTTTATTTTGGATATGTTTTCAGTATTTGGCAAACTATTATAATAAGGCAGTATTTAAAAAAAAATTAAAGTTTATTTTTATACCCTAAACCAATGAAATGGGTAAAAAAGGGTATAATGGTTTTGTGTATGTATGTAACAGGGAGAAGGAAGCTTCTCCGACCCCATAAAGTATATATATATTGTTGATCAGCATCAACAACCGAGTAGATATAGCCGTGTCCGTCTGTCCGTCCGTCTGTTTGTATGAGCACATTGATCTCATGAACTACAAAAGCCAGTGACTCCACATTTTGGATATGAGCTCTTCTAATCCCTAGGCATGACAAGTTTGTTTCAAATTTTCGATAACTTTTCCGGTTTACGAAATAATGAACATCTGTGAAATTTTTTATTAAAATCGGTTCAGAAACACCGTAGATATGAAACCATCAAGCATTGGTACAGCGGTACATGTACATATGTGTATGTCTGTCAGCCCGACCGTTTGTCCGTCTGTATGGTCAAGGGTTAGGGGTATCTTCTTCTTACTTGTTTAAATATGATATACAATAAGACAAATTGGAGCTTAAGCATTTTCGAATTTTTACCTGGTTTGGATATTATTGCAATTTTTTGGTTGGCTGTATGTATAAGCTAAGTAATGTCAATTGTATTTTGTGCATGAAATAGAATTCGACACCTTCGAAAATGTTTACTTGTTTTACTAAGTCAAGTCAAGTAAGTAAACTTTGGTGTTCAGCTGAGGTGGCGACGGTGACACTACAAGCACCGGCAAGAACGTCGTACCATAGCCGGCGAACACGGTATATGTGCGTGGCCGCTATGAATGGGAATGCAAGCGCTCAGCGTTTCCCACGAGCGTCAGCATATTCATCATTATAAAAGTTTTTATTATTTGTTAAATTGTAGTCTTTAAGTCAGTCTAAAATAGCCTTCAAATAAACTGGACGTACCGTCAACCCATCAGTACGAAGTGTCTTTTTTTTAGTTACTTACAACAATGCCAGACGCACCGGCGGCATAACAATAATAAGTGCAATGCACTTATTGTTAACTCAACTGCATTTATTAATGCAATACCAAACCAACAAGGCTTCGTAGAAGCAATAACATAACGCAAGTCATCAACACTTCTATCTAACATATTCTTCGAGGAAATGAAAGCCAACTCAGATCAGACCATTGCCGATCTAGTACTTGCTAAATTTGTTCAATCGACTTACAGCCCTTCTGTTCAACCAGTTGTCATGCCTTACCCCTATCAGCTTAATGGCTAAAATGGCATTTTTATTCCGGAAATCACAGAGACTGCACTACTTTGTGAACTTCAGTATATTAAGACCATAATTTCGCCAGGACCTGATGGAGTACCAAGCTGTGTTTTTAAGTACTGTGCTCAGAGTCTTCTAAAACCTTTCAATAAGCTGTTCAATTTGTCCGTGAAGTTATGCTCTTTCCCAAAAATTTGGAAAGAGTCATATATTATTCCTTTGCATAAAAATGGCAACAAATCTAATGCTGAAAACTATGGAGTTGTCCTCTCTCATCTTCAACATCTCGGTAAATCTATGATTTCACCGCGCCAGCACGGATTCATGAAACACTACTAACTTGCTAGAATTCACATAATTTGTTATTAAAGGCTTTGAAGAAAATATGCAAACTGATGTTATTTACACTGATTTCAGTAAGGCTTTTGACACTGTAAGTCATAATCTTTTAGTTTATAACCTTCAACTATTGGGATCTCCCAATAGTCTCATTCTTTGGATTACAAATTATTTAACCTTTAGATTTCAGAGGGTATTATTTAATGGCTCACTTTCTCAAGCGGCTCAGGTCACTTCTGGTGTTCATCAAGGAAGTCACATTGGACCGTTATTGTTTACACATTTTATTAACGACCTTCCTTCCGTTATCAATCACACTCGGCTGTTGATGTATGCTGATGATATAAAATTATGCATGTCGGCTACATCTCTTCTGTCTGGTCATAAACTGCAAAGTGACCTAGACAATTTTCAAACTTGGTGCAGAACAAATTTATTGCATCTCAATTGCAGTAAATGTAAAGTTATGTCTTTTTACAGACGAATGCCCCATTTTAATACATATCTTCTGGATAACCAACTACTTGATCGGATTGAATGGGTTGAGGATTTGGGAATTCTAATGGACCCGAATTCTAAGTTCGGCAAGCATATATCTTTAATTGCAAATCGAGCATCAAGTGCCTTGGGGTTCATTAAGCGCTGGTCGAAGGAATTCGACGACCCCTATTTAACAAAAACTTTGTATGTGTCTCTTCTGCGACCGATTCTCGAATATGGATCTTGTGTATGGTATCCCAAATACAGGATTCATCAGGATAGGATTAGAATCGGTGCAAAAACAATTCTTGTAAGTAAGTAAGAAGGCTCTAGTCGTGTAAGCTCAACTTAAAGATACCCTTAATCCTTGACCAGACAGACGGACAGACGGTCGAGCTAACAGACACACATATGGCTGTGTACTTTGTAGGTTTTCTAGTCACACGGTCAACTACTACGGTCAACTACGAATACTCTTTTTAAACAAGTGTGCATATATTTGTATATGTTATTTTGCATCTGTATGTCAGTTGCGTTGACAAAATATCTACATACAAATTAATAAGTTTATTATACTTATTTGTTTATGTAACTTCTATGAAGCTTGTAGGTTTGTTATTTGCATTAATAAATGCAGTTAGTTTGATATTAAGTGTATTTAGCACTTATGGTTTGTTGTGAGAACTAAAAGGAAGACACTTCGAATTGATGGGTTGATGGTACATCTGGCTTATTCAAATGCTATTTTAGACTGACTTAAAGACTACAATTTGACAAGCTTTTATACTGAAAAGAATGCTGATGCTTGCATTCTTATTCATAGCGGCCACGCAAGTATGCCGTGTTTGCCGGCTATGTTACGCCCTTCTCCCGCTGCATGTGGTGTCACTTTCGCCCCTTCAGCTAAACGCTAAAGTTTACTTAATTATGTCAACGCTTTGCTCTTCGCTGACATTCGTTCAAGTAAACAATTTCGCAACTAAGGTGTCGAATAACATTTCCTATATAAAACAAAATTGACATTATTCAACTTAATTTTATTCCATATATAATATAAGATTGACACTACAACTTACATACACATATTATTCCAACAATTATAAACATTATATGATTATGATAATTATTATTTTATAAAATATGTTTATTTATATTTATGCGCCTTCTCACATTTAGCTCACTCCAAACACACTTGTGCTGGAGCTACCCAGAGGATACTTGGTCTAATTAAGCGACCGGAAGTATGTGAGCTGCTATATAATATGAAATTAGAGTTTATAACATTCAAGACATTTCCATCCTCCATCCTCCACATAATTTTATTTTGAAAAGTATTTAAAGTTCACTTGTATTTTTGAACTTCCATAAATTTAAACCACCCAATCCTATCTTAGCCAGTCAGTCAGTCAAGTCATTATAAAATATTCAAACTAATAACTATCTAATATTCAAACTAATAAATGGTCAGTCAAATCATTTTAAATTAATAACTTAAAATATTAAAGCTTTTTTTTCTAAGAAAATAAATTTTGATCAATCAGTCGGTCAATATAAAAGGGAAAATGTCTAATTAAATGTGATTGAATATAAAAGCTGTAACATTAAAATTTTATTGGGCTAATCTAAGATTTCAATATTTGTAGCTTACGTGAACTATGGCCCTCAGATGCCCCACATAATTTATCTGAAGGCCAAATACTATTTTTACGGACTTACTTTCTGTATTGAAAGCATTCATAAGAATCGGAATACCAATTGTGGAATTTTACATCGCTTGCAGTATGTAAAATACATTGGTTAAAAATTATTTCTTTAATATTTCTAGCATGCGGGCTTTTTTGAAAGAAGGAATGGAATATGTGGTAGTGAGTCTTAATCAAATCATAAAATTCGTCCTGGTGGGCTTTAAGCTTAAGATTGTTATTAGTGCTATGGAAATTTTTATTAAATACAAAAAGTTCTGAGTCAAAAGCCCTTTACAGGTTTCGCAATTAAACTTTTGTTGTGATTTAAATAATACAAAACCTGTAAAATAGCGCAATGCATTTTCACTACTTGAACTTATGGGAGTGGGTGAGGTCAAGTTATAATGGAGTGTACTTAAGTTATCAGTTGAGTTTTCGCAGCTAAACTCTTGGCAGGGAATTTGGTCTTCACATTGCTGTAAAGCATCAGTTTGCACTTCCCATCTTGCCTCATCAATAACGTTAATGAGCATGTGGTCATCATCTGGCTCACAATTACCATTAGTTGTTTTTGATGTGATAACTTTCATCGACAACATCTTTGAAATTATTGCGTTGAACTCGAAGAGCATTGGGTTACTGTTGGTACCACCTCTACTGCTTATGAGGTAAAAAAGGTTTTCCAATGCATCTTGGTTCAGTCGAGAAAGTATCAAAAAATATACATTTGAGGTTTCCCTCCAAATGTCTTGCGAGAACATTAATATTAAATTCATAGAAAGAATGAGTCCACCAATACAATACACCTTGCAGGGATATCGACATTTCATGAAATACTCTTTCATTTCCATAATATATTTTTCGATATGATTATTATTCATTAAGGCCGATTTAAAAGGATTTTTATCTGTTAGGTTATTGCTATTAAGACAATAAAACAGTTTATTAACCTTTTCGAAAAAAGCGGCGGGAAAGTGCTACTTTTCTGCAATCAACAAAATTGCCATTGTCAACTAAAGATTTAATTGCAGAGGAAACGGTGTGGCTAAAGATTTGTGTAGCATAATTTACTTTCATTTTTTCAAATGAATTTGGGTATACATGTTTTTTTTAACTTCGGACATAATTGGGTAGAAGAGTTATTAGTGTAAATTTCAAATAGTTTAACCACTTTTTCCCATGACACTCTACCGTCTGGAGTTTCAATAAAATTTCGCATTAAGATATTACTTAATGATTTTAGTTTTAAAGCGGACAGTCCAGTCCACGTTGCAAAATAGCTTAAGACAAATTTCCAGTTGTCATACAAGCCCCTCACCATAATAACAGAAATTTGCTTGCACAACATAGATGTTTTCTCTACACCGTCTTCTACAAACCCTTCCACCTCATCGCGAGTCGAACTATAATGCAGACCCCTTTTAATCGAGATTTCGTCAAATAATAATACCGCATGCACACTGTTTTCCTCAATTTTTGAAAATATTTTCAGCAAAGCGTTCGACAAATTCTCGTTTAGCTCTGGGACCATGTGTTTGTGTCCCAAAAATTTGGAAGGAGTCATATATTATTCCTTTGCATAAAAATGGCAACAAATCTAATGCTGAAAACTATGGAGTTGTCCTCTCTCATCTTCAACATCTCGGTAAATCCATGATTTCACCGTGCCACCACGGATTCATGAAACATAGGTCTACCACTACTAACTTGCTAGAATTCACATAATTTGTTATTAAAGGCTTTGAAGAAAATATGCAAACTGATGTTATTTACACTGATTTCAGTAAGGCTTTTGACACTGTAAGTCATAATCTTTTAGTTTATAAACTTCAACTATTGGGATTTCCCAATAGTCTCATTCTTTGGATTAAAAATTATTTAACCTTTAGATTTCAGAGGGTATTATTTAATGGCTAACTTTCTCAAGCGGCTCAGGTCACTTCTGGTGTTCATCAAGGAAGTTACATTGGACCGTTATTGTTTACACTTTTTATTAACGACCTTCCATCCGTTATCAATCACACTCGGCTGTTGATGTATGCTGATGATATAAAATTATGCATGTCGGCTACATCTCTTCTGTCTGCAAACTGCAAAGTGACCCAGACAATTTTCAAACTTGGTGCAGAACAAATTTATTGCATCTCAATTGTAGTAAATGTAAAGTTATGTCTTTTTACAGACGAATGCCCCATTTTAATACATATCTTCTGGATAACCAACTACTTGATCGGATTGAATGGGGGTATGCACATGCTGCCAATTTTGTTTCAGTTGTTAATTGCTTTTAGCGGCCCGACTATTGTAGAACAGGGGGCGCGCGCGCGTTAAGCAAATAACGGTACAAATTTATTAGTATTTGTACGCGTGTGCGCTTGTTTCTTTTTGAGCTGGGCTAGCTCGGTCGAGATTTTTGATATTTTTACTTTTCTGTGCCCTGCATTTACATATGTGTGAACGTTTATGTGCAATTACATCAGCATTTATTGACCTGCTTCAACTACTTTGTTTTTGGTATTTTTAAGACAAGTCAATATAAATGATAAAAGAAATATATAATGCCAGCAATGTTTTTTTTTATTATTTCCTATATATATTTATTATTTACAATATATATTTATTATTTTACTATATATATATTTATTCTATAAAAAACATTTTTTTAATAACTCTTTAAAAAACTTAGATTTAAGAAAACATTCATAAATGATATATTCTTGAACATTGAAAGTTACATATATCAAATATATATAGGATGCCGACGACCAATATCTATCATAACAATTGGTCGCATATAAATATCTGCATACAAGAGCCAAGAAAACAAGTAAGAAGGCTCTAGCCGTGTAAGCTCAACTTAAAGATACCCTTAATCCTTGACCAGACAGACGGACAGACGGTCGAGCTAACAGACACACATATGGCTGTGTACTTTGTAGGTTTTCTAGTCACACGTTCAACTACTACGGTCAACTACGAATACTCTTTTTAAACAAGTGTGCATATATTTGTATATGTTATTTTGCATCTGTATGTCAGTTGCGTTGACAAAATATCTACATACAAATTAATAAGTTTATTATACTTATTTGTTTATGTAACTTCTATGAAGCTTGTAGGTTTGTTATTTGCATTAATAAATGCAGTTAGTTTGATATTAAGTGTATTTAGCACTTATGGTTTGTTGTGAGAACTAAAAGGAAGACACTTCGAATTGATGGGTTGATGGTACATCTGGTTTATTCAAATGCTATTTTAGACTGACTTAAAGACTACAATTTGACAAGCTTTTATACTGAAAAGAATGCTGATGCTTGCATTCTTATTCATAGCGGCCACGCAAGTATGCCGTGTTTGCCGGCTATGTTACGCCCTTCTCCCGCTGCATGTGGTGTCACTTTCGCCCCTTCAGCTAAACGCTAAAGTTTACTTAATTATGTCAACGCTTTGCTCTTCGCTGACATTCGTTCAAGTAAACAATTTCGCAACTAAGGTGTCGAATAACATTTCCTATATAAAACAAAATTGACATTATTCAACTTAATTTTATTCCATATATAATATAAGATTGACACTACAACTTACATACACATATTATTCCAACAATTATAAACATTATATGATTATGATAATTATTATTTTATAAAATATGTTTATTTATATTTATGCGCCTTCTCACATTTAGCTCACTCCAAACACACTTGTGCTGGAGCTACCCAGAGGATACTTGGTCTAATTAAGCGACCGGAAGTATGTGAGCTGCTATATAATATGAAATTAGAGTTTATAACATACAAGACATTTCATCCTCCATCCTCCACATAATTTTATTTTGAAAAGTATTTAAAGTTCACTTGTATTTTTGAACTTCCATAAATTTAAACCACCCAATCCTATCTTAGCCAGTCAGTCAGTCAAGTCATTATAAAATATTCAAACTAATAACTATCTAATATTCCAACTAATAAATGGTCAGTCAAATCATTTTAAATTAATAACTTAAAATATTAAAGCTTTTTTTTCTAAGAAAATAAATTTTGATCAATCAGTCGGTCAATATAAAAGGGAAAATGTTTAATTAAATGTGATTGAATATAAAAGCTGTAACATTAAAATTTTATTGGGCTAATCTAAGATTTCAATATTTGTAGCTTACGTGAACTATGGCCCTCAGATGCCCCACATAATTTATCTGAAGGCCAAATACTATTTTTACGGACTTACTTTCTGTATTGAAAGCATTCATAAGAATCGGAATACCAATTGTGGAATTTTACATCGCTTGCAGTATGTAAAATACATTGGTTAAAAATTATTTCTTTAATATTTCTAGCATGCGGGCTTTTTTGAAAGAAGGAATGGAATATGTGGTAGTGAGTCTTAATCAAATCATAAAATTCGTCCTGGTGGGCTTTAAGCTTAAGATTGTTATTAGTGCTATGGAAATTTTTATTAAATACAAAAAGTTCTGAGTCAAAAGCCCTTTACAGGTTTCGCAATTAAACTTTTGTTGTGATTTAAATAATACAAAACCTGTAAAATAGCGCAATGCATTTTCACTACTTGAACTTATGGGAGTGGGTGAGGTCAAGTTATAATAGAGTGTACTTAAGTTATCAGTTGAGTTTTCGCAGCTAAACTCTTGGCAGGGAATTTGGTCTTCACATTGCTGTAAAGCATCCGTTTGCACTTCCCATCTTGCCTCATCAATAACGTTAATGAGCATGTGGTCATCATCTGGCTCACAATTACCATTAGTTGTTTTTGATGTGATAACTTTCATCGACAACATCTTTGAAATTATTGCGTTGAACTCGAAGAGCATTGGGTTACTGTTGGTACCACCTCTACTGCTTATGAGGTAAAAAAGGTTTTCCAATGCGTCTTGGTTCAGTCGAGAAAGTATCAAAAAATATACATTTGAGGTTTCCCTCCAAATGTCTTGCGAGAACATTAATATTAAATTCATAGAAAGAATGAGTCCACCAATACAATACACCTTGCAGGGATATCGACATTTCATGAAATACTCTTTCATTTCCATAATATATTTTTCGATATGATTATTATTCATTAAGGCCGATTTAAAAGGATTTTTATCTGTTAGGTTATTGCTATTAAGACAATAAAACAGTTTATTAACCTTTTCGAAAAAAGCGGCGGGAAAGTGCTACTTTTCTGCAATCAACAAAATTGCCATTGTCAACTAAAGATTTAATTGCAGAGGAAACGGTGTGGCTAAAGATTTGTGTAGCATAATTTACTTTCATTTTTTCAAATGAATTTGGGTATACATGTTTTTTTTAACTTCGGACATAATTGGGTAGAAGAGTTATTAGTGTAAATTTCAAATAGTTTAACCACTTTTTCCCATGACACTCTACCGTCTGGAGTTTCAATAAAATTTCGCATTAAGATATTACTTAATGATTTTAGTTTTAAAGCGGACAGACCAGTCCACGTAGCAAAATAGCTTAAGACAAATTTCCAGTTGTCATACAAGCCCCTCACCATAATAACAGAAATTTGCTTGCACAACATAGATGTTTTCTCTACACCGTCTTCTACAAACCCTTCCACCTCATCGCGAGTCGAACTATAATGCAGACCCCTTTTAATCGAGATTTCGTCAAATAATAATACCGCATGCACACTGTTTTCCTCAATTTTTGAAAATATTTTCAGCAAAGCGTTCGACAAATTCTCGTTTAGCTCTGGGACCATGTGTTTGTGTCCCAAAAATTTGGAAGGAGTCATATATTATTCCTTTGCATAAAAATGGCAACAAATCTAATGCTGAAAACTATGGAGTTGTCCTCTCTCATCTTCAACATCTCGGTAAATCCATGATTTCACCGTGCCACCACGGATTCATGAAACATAGGTCTACCACTACTAACTTGCTAGAATTCACATAATTTGTTATTAAAGGCTTTGAAGAAAATATGCAAACTGATGTTATTTACACTGATTTCAGTAAGGCTTTACTCTTTTTAAACAAGTGTGCATATATTTGTATATGTTATTTTGCATCTGTATGTCAGTTGCGTTGACAAAATATCTACATACAAATTAATAAGTTTATTATACTTATTTGTTTATGTAACTTCTATGAAGCTTGTAGGTTTGTTATTTGCATTAATAAATGCAGTTAGTTTGATATTAAGTGTATTTAGCACTTATGGTTTGTTGTGAGAACTAAAAGGAAGACACTTCGAATTGATGGGTTGATGGTACATCTGGTTTATTCAAATGCTATTTAAGACTGACTTAAAGACTACAATTTGACAAGCTTTTATACTGAAAAGAATGCTGATGCTTGCATTCTTATTCATAGCGGCCACGCAAGTATGCCGTGTTTGCCGGCTATGTTACGCCCTTCTCCCGCTGCATGTGGTGTCACTTTCGCCACTTCAGCTAAACGCTAAAGTTTACTTAATTATGTCAACGCTTTGCTCTTCGCTGACATTCGTTCAAGTAAAAAATTTCGCAACTAAGGTGTCGAATAACATTTCCTATATAAAACAAAATTGACATTATTCAACTTAATTTTATTCCATATATAATATAAGATTGACACTACAACTTACATACACATATTATTCCAACAATTATAAACATTATATGATTATGATAATTATTATTTTATAAAATATGTTTATTTATATTAATGCGCCTTCTCACATTTAGCTCACTCCAAACACACTTGTGCTGGAGCTACCCAGAGGATACTTGGTCTAATTAAGCGACCGGAAGTATGTGAGCTGCTATATAATATGAAATTAGAGTTTATAACATTCAAGACATTTCCATCCTCCATCCTCCACATAATTTTATTTTGAAAAGTATTTAAAGTTCACTTGTATTTTTGAACTTCCATAAATTTAAACCACCCAATCCTATCTTAGCCAGTCAGTCAGTCAAGTCATTATAAAATATTCAAACTAATAACTATCTAATATTCAAACTAATAAATGGTCAGTCAAATCATTTTAAATTAATAACTTAAAATATTAAAGCTTTTTTTTCTAAGAAAATAAATTTTGATCAATCAGTCGGTCAATATAAAAGGGAAAATGTCTAATTAAATGTGATTGAATATAAAAGCTGTAACATTAAAATTTTATTGGGCTAATCTAAGATTTCAATATTTGTAGCTTACGTGAACTATGGCCCTCAGATGCCCCACATAATTTATCTGAAGGCCAAATACTATTTTTACGGACTTACTTTCTGTATTGAAAGCATTCATAAGAATCGGAATACCAATTGTGGAATTTTACATCGCTTGCAGTATGTAAAATACATTGGTTAAAAATTATTTCTTTAATATTTCTAGCATGCGGGCTTTTTTGAAAGAAGGAATGGAATATGTGGTAGTGAGTCTTAATCAAATCATAAAATTCGTCCTGGTGGGCTTTAAGCTTAAGATTGTTATTAGTGCTATGGAAATTTTTATTAAATACAAAAAGTTCTGAGTCAAAAGCCCTTTACAGGTTTCGCAATTAAACTTTTGTTGTGATTTAAATAATACAAAACCTGTAAAATAGCGCAATGCATTTTCACTACTTGAACTTATGGGAGTGGGTGAGGTCAAGTTATAATGGAGTGTACTTAAGTTATCAGTTGAGTTTTCGCAGCTAAACTCTTGGCAGGGAATTTGGTCTTCACATTGCTGTAAAGCATCAGTTTGCACTTCCCATCTTGCCTCATCAATAACGTTAATGAGCATGTGGTCATCATCTGGCTCACAATTACCATTAGTTGTTTTTGATGTGATAACTTTCATCGACAACATCTTTGAAATTATTGCGTTGAACTCGAAGAGCATTGGGTTACTGTTGGTACCACCTCTACTGCTTATGAGGTAAAAAAGGTTTTCCAATGCATCTTGGTTCAGTCGAGAAAGTATCAAAAAATATACATTTGAGGTTTCCCTCCAAATGTCTTGCGAGAACATTAATATTGAATTCATAGAAAGAATGAGTCCACCAATACAATACACCTTGCAGGGATATGTTTTTTTTAACTTCAGACATAATTGGGTGGAAGAGTTATTAGTGTCAATTTCAAATAGTTTAACCACTTTTTCCCATGACACTCTACCGTCTGGAGTTTCAATAAAATTTCGCATTAAGATATTTCTTAATGATTTTAGTTTTAAAGCGGACAGACCAGTCCACGTAGCAAAATAGCTTAAGACAAATTTCCAGTTGTCATACAAGCCCCTCACCATAATAACAGAAATTTGCTTGCACAACATAGATGTTTTCTCTACACCGTCTTCTACAAACCCTTCCACCTCATCGCGAGTCGAACTATAATGCAGACCCCTTTCAATCGAGATTTCGTCAAATAATAATTCCGCATGCACACTGTTTTCCTCAATTTTTGAAAATATTTTCAGCAATGCGCTCGACAAATTCTTGTTTAGCTCTGGGACCATGTGTTTGTGTCCCAAAAATTTGGAAGGAGTCATATATTATTCCTTTGCATCAAAATGGCAACAAATCTAATGCTGAAAACTATGGAGTTGTCCTCTCTCATCTTCAACATCTCGGTAAATCCATGATTTCACCGTGCCACCACGGATTCATGAAACATAGGTCTACCACTACTAACTTGCTAGAATTCACATAATTTGTTATTAAAGGCTTTGAAGAAAATATGCAAACTGATGTTATTTACACTGATTTCAGTAAGGCTTTTGACACTGTAAGTCATAATCTTTTAGTTTATAAACTTCAACTATTGGGATTTCCCAATAGTCTCATTCTTTGGATTAAAAATTATTTAACCTTTAGATTTCAGAGGGTATTATTTAATGGCTAACTTTCTCAAGCGGCTCAGGTCACTTCTGGTGTTCATCAAGGAAGTCACATTGGACCGTTATTGTTTACACTTTTTTTTAACGACCTTCCTTCCGTTATCAATCACACTCGGCTGTTGATGTATGCTGATGATATAAAATTATGCATGTCGGCTACATCTCTTCTGTCTGGTCATAAACTGCAAAGTGACCTAGACAATTTTCAAACTTGGTGCAGAACAAATTTATTGCATCTCAATTGCAGTAAATGTAAAGTTATGTCTTTTTACAGACGAATGCCCCATTTTAATACATATCTTCTGGATAACCAACTACTTGATCGGATTGAATGGGTTGAGGATTTGGGAATTCTAATGGACCCGAATTCTAAGTTCGGCAAGCATATATCTTTAATTGCAAATCGAGCATCAAGTGCCTTGGGGTTCATTAAGCGCTGGTCGAAGGAATTCGACGACCCCTATTTAACAAAAACTTTGTATGTGTCTCTCCTGCGACCGATTCTCGAATATGGATCCAAATACAGGATTCATCAGGATAGGATTAGAATCGGTGCAAAAACAATTCTTGCTCTTTGCTCTTCGGGGCCTTAATTGGGATAATTCTATTAACTTACCTTCCTATCACAGAAGACATTTACCACCAAGCATACAATCGATATAGAGGTCTCAAACACGTTCAGTATCTCATCATCCCATACCTAATACATTCCGTGCGTGTATGCATAAGTTTGTCCTAAGCCGAGTTTCTGAATGGGAGAGGGGGTGCGATTGCGGGGTATGCAAATGCTGCCGATTTTGTTTCAGTTGTTAATTGCTTTTAGCGGCCCGACTATTGTAGAACAGGGGGCGCGCGCGCGTTAAGCAACTAACGGTACAAATTTATTAGTATTTGTACGCGTGTGCGCTTGTTTCTTTTTGAGCTGGGCTAGCTCGGTCGAGATTTTTTATATTTTTACTTTTCTGTGCCCTGCATTTACATATGTGTGAACGTTTATGTGCAATTACATCAGCATTTATTGACCTGCTTCAACTACTTTGTTTTTGGTATTTTTAAGACAAGTCAATATAAATGATAAAAGAAATATATAATGCCAGCAATGTTTTTTTTTATTATTTCCTATATATATTTATTATTTACAATATATATTTATTATTTTACTATATATATATTTATTCTATAAAAAACATTTTTTTAATAACTCTTTAAAAAACGTAGATTTAAGAAAACATGCATAAATGATATATTCTTGAACATTGAAAGTTACATATATCAAATATATATAGGATGCCGACGACCAATATCTATCATAACAATTGGTCGCATATAAATATCTGCATACAAGAGCCAAGAAAACAAGTAAGAAGGCTCTAGTCGTGTAAGCTCAACTTAAAGATACCCTTAATCCTTGACCAGACAGACGGACAGACGGTCGAGCTAACAGACACACATATGGCTGTGTACTTTGTAGGTTTTCTAGTCACACGTTCAACTACTACGGTCAACTACGAATACTCTTTTTAAACAAGTGTGCATATATTTGTATATGTTATTTTGCATCTGTATGTCAGTTGCGTTGACAAAATATCTACATACAAATTAATAAGTTTATTATACTTATTTGTTTATGTAACTTCTATGAAGCTTGTAGGTTTGTTATTTGCATTAATAAATGCAGTTAGTTTGATATTAAGTGTATTTAGCACTTATGGTTTGTTGTGAGAACTAAAAGGAAGACACTTCGAATTGATGGGTTGATGGTACATCTGGTTTATTCAAAGGCTATTTTAGACTGACTTAAAGACTACAATTTGACAAGCTTTTATACTGAAAAGAATGCTGATGCTTGCATTCTTATTCATAGCGGCCACGCAAGTATGCCGTGTTTGCCGGCTATGTTACGCCCTTCTCCCGCTGCATGTGGTGTCACTTTCGCCACTTCAGCTAAACGCTAAAGTTTACTTAATTATGTCATCGCTTTGCTCTTCGCTGACATTCGTTCAAGTAAACAATTTCGCAACTAAGGTGTCGAATAACATTTCCTATATAAAACAAAATTGACATTATTCAACTTAATTTTATTCCATATATATTATAAGATTGACACTACAACTTACATACACATATTATTCCAACAATTATAAACATTATATGATTATGATAATTATTATTTTATAAAATATGTTTATTTATATTAATGCGCCTTCTCACATTTAGCTCACTCCAAACACACTTGTGCTGGAGCTACCCAGAGGATACTTGGTCTAATCAAGCGACCGGAAGTATGTGAGCTGCTATATAATATGAAATTACAGTTTATAACATTCAAGACATTTCCATCCTCCATCCTCCACATAATTTTATTTTGAAAAGTATTTAAAGTTCACTTGTATTTTTGAACTTCCATAAATTTAAACCACCCAATCCTATCTTAGCCAGTCAGTCAGTCAAGTCATTATAAAATATTCAAACTAATAACTATCTAATATTCCAACTAATAAATGGTCAGTCAAATCATTTTAAATTAATAACTTAAAATATTAAAGCTTTTTTTTCTAAGAAAATAAATTTTGATCAATCAGTCGGTCAATATAAAAGGGAAAATGTTTAATTAAATGTGATTGAATATAAAAGCTGTAACATTAAAATTTTATTGGGCTAATCTAAGATTTCAATATTTGTAGCTTACGTGAACTATGGCCCTCAGATGCCCCACATAATTTATCTGAAGGCCAAATACTATTTTTACGGACTTACTTTCTGTATTGAAAGCATTCATAAGAATCGGAATACCAATTGTGGAATTTTACATCGCTTGCAGTATGTAAAATACATTGGTTAAAAATTATTTCTTTAATATTTCTAGCATGCGGGCTTTTTTGAAAGAAGGAATGGAATATGTGGTAGTGAGTCTTAATCAAATCATAAAATTCGTCCTGGTGGGCTTTAAGCTTAAGATTGTTATTAGTGCTATGGAAATTTTTATTAAATACAAAAAGTTCTGAGTCAAAAGCCCTTTACAGGTTTCGCAATTAAACTTTTGTTGTGATTTAAATAATACAAAACCTGTAAAATAGCGCAATGCATTTTCACTACTTGAACTTATGGGAGTGGGTGAGGTCAAGTTATAATAGAGTGTACTTAAGTTATCAGTTGAGTTTTCGCAGCTAAACTCTTGGCAGGGAATTTGGTCTTCACATTGCTGTAAAGCATCCGTTTGCACTTCCCATCTTGCCTCATCAATAACGTTAATGAGCATCTGGCTCACAATTACCATTAGTTGTTTTTGATGTGATAACTTTCATCGACAACATCTTTGAAATTATTGCGTTGAACTCGAAGAGCATTGGGTTACTGTTGGTACCACCTCTACTGCTTATGAGGTAAAAAAGGTTTTCCAATGCGTCTTGGTTCAGTCGAGAAAGTATCAAAAAATATACATTTGAGGTTTCCCTCCAAATGTCTTGCGAGAACATTAATATTAAATTCATAGAAAGAATGAGTCCACCAATACAATACACCTTGCAGGGATATCGACATTTCATGAAATACTCTTTCATTTCCATAATATATTTTTCGATATGATTATTATTCATTAAGGCCGATTTAAAAGGATTTTTATCTGTTAGGTTATTGCTATTAAGACAATAAAACAGTTTATTAACCTTTTCGAAAAAAGCGGCGGGAAAGTGCTACTTTTCTGCAATCAACAAAATTGCCATTGTCAACTAAAGATTTAATTGCAGAGGAAACGGTGTGGCTAAAGATTTGTGTAGCATAATTTACTTTCATTTTTTCAAATGAATTTGGGTATACATGTTTTTTTTAACTTCGGACATAATTGGGTAGAAGAGTTATTAGTGTAAATTTCAAATAGTTTAACCACTTTTTCCCATGACACTCTACCGTCTGGAGTTTCAATAAAATTTCGCATTAAGATATTACTTAATGATTTTAGTTTTAAAGCGGACAGACCAGTCCACGTTGCAAAATAGCTTAAGACAAATTTCCAGTTGTCATACAAGCCCCTCACCATAATAACAGAAATTTGCTTGCACAACATAGATGTTTTCTCTACACCGTCTTCTACAAACCCTTCCACCTCATCGCGAGTCGAACTATAATGCAGACCCCTTTTAATCGAGATTTCGTCAAATAATAATACCGCATGCACACTGTTTTCCTCAATTTTTGAAAATATTTTCAGCAATGCGTTCGACAAATTCTCGTTTAGCTCTGGGACCATGTGTTTGTGTCCCAAAAATTTGGAAGGAGTCATATATTATTCCTTTGCATAAAAATGGCAACAAATCTAATGCTGAAAACTATGGAGTTGTCCTCTCTCATCTTCAACATCTCGGTAAATCCATGATTTCACCGTGCCACCACGGATTCATGAAACATAGGTCTACCACTACTAACTTGCTAGAATTCACATAATACTTGGTCTAATTAAGCGACCGGAAGTATGTGAGCTGCTATATAATATGAAATTAGAGTTTATAACATTCAAGACATTTCCATCCTCCATCCTCCACATAATTTTATTTTGAAAAGTATTTAAAGTTCACTTGTATTTTTGAACTTCCATAAATTTAAACCACCCAATCCTATCTTAGCCAGTCAGTCAGTCAAGTCATTATAAAATATTCAAACTAATAACTATCTAATATTCAAACTAATAAATGGTCAGTCAAATCATTTTAAATTAATAACTTAAAATATTAAAGCTTTTTTTTCTAAGAAAATAAATTTTGATCAATCAGTCGGTCAATATAAAAGGGAAAATGTCTAATTAAATGTGATTGAATATAAAAGCTGTAACATTAAAATTTTATTGGGCTAATCTAAGATTTCAATATTTGTAGCTTACGTGAACTATGGCCCTCAGATGCCCCACATAATTTATCTGAAGGCCAAATACTATTTTTACGGACTTACTTTCTGTATTGAAAGCATTCATAAGAATCGGAATACCAATTGTGGAATTTTACATCGCTTGCAGTATGTAAAATACATTGGTTAAAAATTGTTTCTTTAATATTTCTAGCATGCGGTCTTTTTTGAAAGAAGGAATGGAATATGTGGTAGTGAGTCTTAATCAAATCATAAAATTCGTCCTGGTGGGCTTTAAGCTTAAGATTGTTATTAGTGCTATGGAAATTTTTATTAAATACAAAAAGTTCTGAGTCAAAAGCCCTTTACAGGTTTCGCAATTAAACTTTTGTTGTGATTTAAATAATACAAAACCTGTAAAATAGCGCAATGCATTTTCACTACTTGAACTTATGGGAGTGGGTGAGGTCAAGTTATAATGGAGTGTACTTAAGTTATCAGTTGAGTTTTCGCAGCTAAACTCTTGGCAGGGAATTTGGTCTTCACATTGCTGTAAAGCATCAGTTTGCACTTCCCATCTTGCCTCATCAATAACGTTAATGAGCATGTGGTCATCATCTGGCTCACAATTACCATTAGTTGTTTTTGATGTGATAACTTTCATCGACAACATCTTTGAAATTATTGCGTTGAACTCGAAGAGCATTGGGTTACTGTTGGTACCACCTCTACTGCTTATGAGGTAAAAAAGGTTTTCCAATGCATCTTGGTTCAGTCGAGAAAGTATCAAAAAATATACATTTGAGGTTTCCCTCCAAATGTCTTGCGAGAACATTAATATTAAATTCATAGAAAGAATGAGTCCACCAATACAATACACCTTGCAGGGATATCGACATTTCATGAAATACTCTTTCATTTCCATAATATATTTTTCGATATGATTATTATTCATTAAGGCCGATTTAAAAGGATTTTTATCGGGAAAGTGCTACTTTTCTGCAATCAACAAAATTGCCATTGTCAACTAAAGATTTAATTGCAGAGGAAACGGTGTGGCTAAAGATTTGTGTAGCATAATTTACTTTCATTTTTATACCCTTAACCCATGAAATGGGTAAAAAAAGGGTATAATGTTTTTGTGCAAATGTATGTAACAGGCAGAAGGAAGCTTCTCCGACCCCATAAAGTATATATATTCTTGATCAGCATCAACAGCCGAGTCGATTTAGGTTCAGTCGAGAAAGTATCAAAAAATATACATTTGAGGTTTCCCTCCAAATGTCTTGCGAGAACATTAATATTGAATTCATAGAAAGAATGAGTCCACCAATACAATACACCTTGCAGGGATATCGACATTTCATGAAATACTCTTTCATTTCCATAATATATTTTTCGATATGATTATTATTCATTAAGGCCGATTTAAAAGGATTTTTATCTGTTAGGTTATTGCTATTAAGACAATAAAACCGTTTATTAACCTTTTCAAAAAAAGCGGCGGTAGAGAGTGCTACTTTTCTGCAATCAACAAAATTGCCATTGTGAACTAAAGATTTAATTGCAGAGGAAATGAATGTGGGTAAAGATTTGTGTAGCATAATTTACTTTCATTTTTATACCCTTAACCCATTAAATGGGTAAAAAAAGGGTATAATGTTTTTATTTAGCCATGTCCGTCTGTCTGTCTGTATGTATGAACGCGTCGATCTCAGGAACTACAAAAGCTAGATACTCCAGATTTTGGATATGAGCTCTCCTAATCCCTAGGCATGACAAGTTTGTTACAAATTTTCGAAAACTTATCTGGTTTACGATATACACATGTAATCGATAACAAAAAAATCTTGAATTTCAATAAACTGAAAATGAGGATTGAAACTATAAGCAAAATAATGAACTTCTGTAAAAATTTCAATAAAATCGATTAGAAACACCGGAGATATGAAGCCATTAAGCATTGGTACAGAAGTACACAGCCATATGTGTATGTCTGTCAGCCCGATCGTCTGTCCGTCTGTATGATCAAGGGTTAAGGGTATCTTCTAGTCGAGCGTACTCGACTAGAGCCTTCTTACTTGTTTCAAATGAATTTGGGTATACATGTTTTTTTAACTTCGGACATAATTGGGTGGAAGAGTTATTAGTGTCAATTTCAAATAGCTTAACCACTTTTTGCCAAGACACTCTACCGTCTGGAGTTTCAATAAAATTTCGCATAGGGTTTTTTTTAATGATTTTATTAAGTGCGGATTATCATATATGCCGAAGATTTTTTTACCATCGGCTGTAAAAAATGGAGTTTCCCTGCTAACTCCATATTTATTAAAGGCCCCTCGGTTATTTGAGCCTTGGTCGCATACAATTGCTCGAATATTGAGGGCCATAAATTGAGCTGCTCTAATATTATCTTCAATTGTTTGCTTTAGTTTTAAAGCGGACAGACCAGTCGACGTAGCAAAATAGCTTAAAACAAATTTCCAGTTGTCATACAAGCCCGTTACCATAATAACAGAAATTTGCTTCCACCTCATCGCGAGTTGAATTATAATGCAGACCCCTTTTAATCGAGATTTCGTCAAATAATAATACCGCATGCATACTGTTTTCCTCCATTTTTGAAAATATTTTCAGCAATGCGTTCGACAAATTCTCGTTTAGCCCTGGGACCATGTGTTTGATTGGTGCCCATCTACACAATGACGACTTTGACGGAAAATTTAGCCCCAGCCCATCTCGCATAAAATTATATCACTAAGCATACAATCAACATAGAGGGCTCACATAGAACATCGAACTCACATCATCCCATACCTAACACAATGGAACCCCCTAGCAAAAAAGAGCGAGAGAGCGGTTTTCAGAGCTCATTACGCACTTCGAGTATGCCGCGCAGAAAATGCAAGTCATTCTTCTTGCTTGCAATGCTAAAGGAAGGCTGACAGAACAGAACCGACTCGAGCCTCTGTATCTAGCCTTCTTGTATGTATGCCTGCGTATGCGAGCGTGCATGTATGCATGGAGTGTCTACTCGGTCGAGCTTCTTGATGAGAGAGGGGCTGCGCTTGCGGGGTATGCACATGCTGCCGATTTTGCTTCAGTTGTTGGTTGCTTTCAGCGGCCCGACTATTGTAGGACAGGAGGCGCGCGCACGGTAAGCAACTAACGGTACAAATTTATTAGTATTTGTATGCGTGTGCGCTTGTTTCTTTTTGAGCTGGGATAGCTCGATCGAGATTTTTGATATTTTGTTTTCTATGCCCTTTTGCATGTGTGTGTGCGGGACAATTACATCAGCATTTATTGACCTGCCTCAACTACTTTGTTTTTGATATTTTTTACACAACTCAATAAAAATGATAAAAAAATATAAAATGCCAGCAGCAATGTTTTTTTTATTTTTACTATATATATTTATTCTATAAAAAACATTTTTTAATTAACTATTTAAATAACTTAGATTTAAGAAAACATGCATAAATGATATATATTTGAACATTGAAAGTTACATATATCAAATATATATAGGATGCCGACGACCAATATCTATCATAACAATTGGTCGCATATAAATATCTGCATACAAGAGCCAAGAAAAAAGACAAACTTACAAGCCAGACAATTTTAAGTTTTGCCATTTCTGGTCATAAATACTATTTTCACTCTTGTTTATATGACACTAGCAAACAATTTTGTCAACGCAACGCCATACAAACGTGTAAAATGCACATAAACTCTAAAAGAGTATTCAAAGTGCAGTTGTGTCGTGATCGTATTGTTTGTGTACGTTCATGTAGGTTTTCTAGTCACACATTCAACTACTACGGTCAACTACGAATACTCTTTTTGCGTTGCGTTGACAAAATTGTTTGCAAGTGTCATATAAACGTACACACACAAGTAAATGCAGGGCACAGAAAAGCAAAAATATCAAAAATCTCGACCAAGCTAGCCCAGCTCAAAAAGAAACAAGCGCACACGCATACAAATACTAATAAATTTGTACCGTTAGTTGCTTACCGTGCGCGCGCCCCCTGTCCTATAATAGTCGGGCCGCTGAAAGCAACCAACAACTGAAGCAAAATCGGCAGCATGTGCATACCCCGCAAGCACAGCCCCTCTCTCATCCAGAAGCTCAGCCGAGTACACACTCCTGCATACATGCGCGCTCGCATACGCAGGCATACATACAAGAAGGCTAAATACTGCGCGGCATAATCGAAGAGCGTAATGAGCTCTGAAAACCGCTCTCTCGCTCTTTTTTGCTAGGGGGATCCATTGTGTTAGGTATGGGATGATGAGATATCGAACGCGTTTGAGACCTCTATATCGATTGTATGCTTAGTGGTACTACGTATAATGATCTTTCCTATTTCATGCATTGTGCTATTTCTATTTGCTCTCTAAAAAAAATAGTCTTGTCTCATTTGTCTACTTGTTCGCGATCTTCGTAACTGCCGTTACGCGGTGCGCACCTCGGTCGGACCGGCGGGAGGTAGGTTGCTTTGTGCTAGGGTCCGCGCGTTAACAAGCCGGTGCTTGGTATCGTTGCCAATATAATAAGGATAATAAACTTATTAATTTATACACACATTCTGCTTGTGCCTGGCGCTGCCTTCGCCAATAAACAGCAGCAAAATCACCAGACGTATATATATATATAATGTATGTACAAGTTAAGTACTGTTAATCTTATTTTATATAGAATTAAGTTAAACAATGTCCATTTTGTTTTATATATGAAATAGAATTCGACACCGTAGTGGCGAAATTGTTTACTTGAACGGATGTCGGGTAGTCAGCGGAAAGCAAAGCTCAGCGACCCAAGTCGGTAAACTTTAGACACCACTTACAGCGGAAGAATGCCGTACCATAGCCGTCGAACACGGCATATTTGCGTGGCCGCTATGAATGAGATTGTAAGCGCTCAGCGATTCCCAGGAGCGTCAGCATTTTTATTTTTATTTTTTTTAGTATAAGTGTTTTCATTATATGTCAAATTGTAGTCTATAAGTCAGTCTGAAATTAGCCTTTGAATAAACTCGTGTGTAACATCAACTAAATACACTAACTACCAAACCAACTGCATTTATGCAAATAACAAACCTACAAGCATAGAAGTTACATAAGCAAATAAGTATAATAAACTTATTAATTGGCGCCCAACTAGTGGTAATCCGAAAAATTCAAAGTCAGTACCCAAGCAGCTTCACCGAGGAGCACATATAAAATGATTCAAAATCTACAAGTTGCCTCCGTTAAACACAGGCGGCAAAAGAACCAGCGAATCCAGCCTTATCTTCGCAACGACGCTAAGAAGGGATCATTGTCAGGAAAGGAACCGCCGCACTTGGATCAAAAAAAAAAGGCTGTAAGTGAACTTTTCTGGCAAACAATTTTTCAAGTCACAAAGTTTACAAAAGAATGAGCGAGTATTTCGTTTTGCAACGGTTCATAGAAGAATCATAGAGAATCAGATTCGACTTAAAAATACCTTTTTTCCGATCGACTTGATTTTTTTTTTTTTTTTTTTGTGATTATTTGAAATCGCTCGTATTAAAACATTTTTTTTTTGTGACGAAGGCTCATGAGTGCACCGTTCCTTCACTATAGAACTCCGCGACCACATTGATTCAGAGTCGGACTGTGACGAACATTTTGAAACTCCAGACCGCGCACCTAAAGCTTCCCTTAGAAAAATGGACGCTTATCGGGTCAGGGCCATGATACAAGTGGCTGTCAGCCAAGCCTTAGCTGAACAAGCAACTAGGATCGAGAAGGTAAGAGCTAAGCAAGCTGCTGAGTTCAAGGAATCAAAAGCTGAGCTCACCCTGCAAGTAAATAAACTTTCTAATTAGGTAGCGACAGCGAGTATTGTCGCTCCAAGCGAGCAGTCATTCGCACCCATAGAGACGAATGTCGGCGTCAGCTGCGATGAGCCGCTGAGCGTTATGAAATCTCTGTCAGATTTTTCAGGGAGAGAGACATACGCCTCATGGGAGCAAGCGGGCTTGACCGCTTACTAGGTTTTCGAACCTTACAATGGCAGCACGCGCCACTTCCAGGCGGTTGCCATCATGAGGAACAAGGTAAAAGGGCCTGCCGATGCCATGTAAACCTCATACAAAACGCCATTGAATGAGCGCGCAATAATTTACCGCCTGGACTCCAAGTATAGCGACAAGAGGTCAATGAAGGCTATAGAGCGGGAGTTAGATGCCTTAAAGCAAGGTAGCCGACAGGTGTCAGAGTACTATGACGAGGTGGGGAAAATACTAACTTTGTTGGCGGAAATAGTTAATATGGCATATGAGCCAGTAGTGGCAGCGGCACTCGAAAAATACCGCAAAGACGCGTTGAAGGCGTAAGTATTAGGGCTTAAGGATAGCCCAACAGATGTGGTCTTTGCAGCAAGACCCTGGGACTTACCTACGGCACTGGCGCTTGCGCAAGACTTAGAGTCAAACCAAGCGAAAAAGGCGATTGCAGGAAGAGGCCACGGTGCGAGGAACCCTCGTTTTAGCATGCAGCATGGGCAATAGGGCCAGTTCAGCCAGGGCCAGTTCAATCAACGCGGCAATAAGCAACAGGGCTACAGTGGCAGGCAGGAGCCCATGGGAACCAATCCAAACGGAAGGATGGCCACGCCTGGCCGCACAGGTTTTAAAAAAAAAGCAGCAAGGGGTAAACTGTGTCAGGCAGGTCGAGGGACAAGATACATAGCCACATGCTGGTATCAGCTATGAGTCACTAGTGGAAGTTAACAACGAAGATCTCTCTGATACGGTGAATTTTTCAGAAGTAGGTCCATGCTGCCCGTCATCAGGCGAAAAGTAGCAGGGCTTGATATGAAATTCCTCCTAGCGTCCAAGAATTTTATCCGGCCGCGCACGGAGTTGATAGGAGTTCGCTCGGGAGACTCTCCATTCCTAGTCCGTTCGATTCTTGGTTAAGCAAAAATCACTAAGAAATGCTTTGTAGCTTTGTTTCGACATTTGATGGAATAGTCGGTCTCGACCTTTTAAAAGAAGCATGAGAATCTTTGTGTCTAGCCTCTGGTCAACTCAAATGGGGCAAGGAAGTCGAACAGATTTCCTTTCAGACCTGTGCTAACGTTAATTTCACCAGTGTGGCTTGTTCAGATGCGCCACCCGCAATAAGAAAGGCATTCCAAAAAATGTTGAAAGACAATGGACAAGCATTCGCAGACTCTAACGAGGCTCTACCATTACAATACTTTGGTATCAGCTATCATCAGGACAACAAGTGAGGAACCTATCTATACCAAGCTCTACCCGTACCCCATGGGCACAACCGATTTCGTTAACAAAGAAATTTAGAGTCTGCTCAAGCATGGTATAATTCAAAAGTCGTCATCCCCTTACAATAACCCTATATGGGTTATGGACAAGAAAGGTACCGATGCAGAGGGTAATCCAAACATGCGTTTAGTTATAAACTTTCGTAAGCTCAATGAACGAACGATTCCGGACAAATACCCTATGCCAAAAATTTCTTTTATACTGGGAAACCTAGGTAAAGCCAAATATTTTTCGACACTAGACCTTAAATCTGGATACCACCAAATCGTTCTAGAAAAAAGCGACCGAGAAAAGACATGTTTTCCTGTGAATGGGGGGAAGTACGAATTTCGGAGACTTCCATTCGGTTTGAAAAATGCGGCTAGCATCTTCCAGAGGACTATTGATGACATACTGCGTGAAGAAATGGGAAAACTTTGCTATGTTTACGTCGACGACGTAATTATTTTTTAAGAAAATGAAGAATCACACGTCAAGCATGTAGACTGGGTCCTTAAAAGCCTGACCAAAGCAAACATGAAGGTAGCGGTAGAAAAGTCACAGTTTTTCAATAAAAGCGAAAACTTCCTTGGATTTATTGTTACCAGTAAAGGCACAACAACAGACCCAGAAAAAGTCAGGGCTATAAAAGACTTCCCGGAACCCAAGACAGTGTTCGAAGTAAGGTCGTTTTTGGGTCTAGCAAGTTACTACAGGTGTTTTTTCAAAGATTTCGAAGCAATAGCAAGACCTATTTCGGAGATATTAAAAGGGGAAAACGGGACCGTCAGTAAGCATAGATCGCGGAAAATTTCGGTGCAATTCTCTAAGGCACAGCAGGAGGTTTTTCGAAAGCTTCGAAATATTCTGCCATCCGAAGATGTCATGCTTAGGTACCCCGATTATAAGAAGCCATTTGATCTAACGACAGATGCGTCAGCCTACGGTATAGGTGCCGTACTGGCCCAAGAAGGTCGTCCGATTACAATGATCTCAAGGACATTGAGTGACTCCGAAGTTAATTACGCGACCAACGAGCGCGAATTGTTGGCAATTATATGGGCCCACGGCAGGCGTTGACGAATCTAATGCACGCATCTTTTATTAGCATGGCAAAGAAAACGTGGTGGCAGATTTGTCTAGGCAGATTTGTGTGCGGCGACGGTTCACGGTGAGCTTTCACTTACCCATACCATTGAAACAACTGATAAGCCGTTGAACTGTTTTCAAAACCAAATTATCATTGAAGGAGCGCAATTCCCGTCTAAAGACAGTTTCGTTCTGTTCAGGAACAAAAGTCACCTTTCAGTCAGGTTTACCCAAAAAGAGTTATTACTGAACGAGCTTGCGGGGGTAATCAGTCCAAAGGTCGTAAACGCATTCCATTCCGATCTGCACACGCTGGCGATGATACAGGACGAGATAGTTAGGAGATTCCCATCCAGTAAATTCTGGCATTGCAGGAATCGGGTGGTTGACATATTCAGGGTTGAGGAAAGATGGGAAATCCTTACAGCTGAACACAATAGAGCTCATAGAGCGGCCCAAGAGAATGTGATGCAAGTTCTCTCCAAATACTACTTTCCGAGAAAGGGAAGGCTGGCTAGTGAAATAGTCCACAATTGTAAAACTTGTGCCAGGGCAAAGTACGATAGGCATCCAAGGGAGAATGCTTCTCGACAGAACCGGGTTTTTGAAGTGGGCGAAAAGGTCTTAGTATAATCTAACCGAAGGCTAGGAAATAAGCTCACCCCTTGTGCAAAGAAATGACAGTAAAAGCAGACCTGGGAACCACAGTCCTGGTTAAAGGAAGGGTGGTCTATAAGGATAATTTAAAATAGGTCGGTCTGTAGGCACAATGTAGAATAAGCCTTGTTATAAGTACTTATTAAGCGTCCCCCTTAGTGGTGGATTCCTTCCTACAAACATAAAGTCAGTAAATATTTCTCTCATTAGGTTCGGACTCACTTTTTTTCTGTCCCTATCCTAGTTAAGTAGTGTTAATCTTATTTAATATATGGAATAGAATTAATTTCTTACTTCTATCGCTGCATATGAATGTGTATGTGCATTTGCAATACATTAAAAAGTGCGCATAGCACTTATCTGGATATTCATTGACCCGCCTCAACTATTATGATTGCCAAATATTACTATTCAAATAAAATGATTTAATTGTTCATTATTGAAATATATTTAAATAATTTATTTAAAGTGCATATTTAATTATAATCATATTTTGAATAATATTTGTCGAATTGTATTATTATGTGTTTTGGAACATTGAAAGTTACCTATCTTAAATATGTAGAAGAGGACGACGAACAATATATAACAATTTGTCGCATATCTATTTCTGCAAAAGCCTAGAAAAAAGACAAACTTTAAAGCCAGCCCAATTTCAGTTTTGCTATATCTGGTCCTACATACTCTCTTCACTTTTGATTCAATGACACTAGCAAACAATTTTGTCAACGCAACTGCCATACGGATGTGTAAGGATGCTCATGAACTCCAAAAGAGTATCATTATTACTTGTGTGCGTTCATGTATGTTTTCTTGTCACATGATAAACTACTACGGTCACATAAAAATACTCTTTTAAGAGCAAGCAATTTTGTCAATGCATATGCCATACAGATGCACGTAAACTCCGAAAGAGTATTCAAATTTATGTATATCAATTATGTCGAGATTATTAATGCTTGTGTGTATTCTCTATTTAAAATTGGCTTTTTTTAGCACGCGTTTGTTCGAATATATCTAAACGAATATCTAAAATATTAAGAAATGGTTGTTTTGTTTTGTTTTTTTTTATTTACCCATTTTTTTAAATTATTTTAAAAACTAAATATAATTAAATTAAATATTATTATTAGGTAATGAATCTTAATTTCCGTTAGGCAGTTAGTATAAAAGGAGATGTTGATGGCCATTTGGTGCAACGGCCGGATAATGTAGCAAATAAACTTATACTACTCAAATCTATTTTTTTTTTGTGTTTTTGTCACACAAATATGCACACCAACAGATGCATAGATTTCTGATTGTTGTTGCTGCTTTTATAACTGAATAAGTATTTCAAACAAGTAGCAAATAACAATGTGTTCCCATATCTTACATAATAGCCGATATAATTTAATTGAAATTATTTTTTTTTAAATAATTAAATTAATTTTTTTTAAATAATTAAATAAAATTTTGTTTTTAATAATTTAATTTAAATTTTTAAAATACTTAAATTAAATTTTTTTAATAATTTAATTTAAATAATTTTTTAACAATTTAAGTTAAATTATTTTTTTAATAAATTTAATAAGGGATATATTAAAATTTTTAAAAATTAATCAAAATAAATAAAATTAAGCACCTGTAAAAAAATAATCATCATGAACATTGAGGAAAGTTTAAGTCCAGTTTTAAAAACTCACCCCGAGAATATCAGAACCCACGTACGTAAAATGCATACTCATATAAACAGCAGAGCGGCGCTAACAAACCTTCTCCGTCGGTTGCTACTTTGCATCTAATCGCAAGCATATTAAAATTGAATGTGAGTGCGAGAGCGCACGTTCGGCTCGACTGATCTCAGCATTTTTGCGCGTTAAAAACGTTGTATGAAAATTGATCTCTATAATATACCTACTCGTTGCAGCTACTAAAATATCATTCGGCCAAGTGCAGACATAAATACTATTAACATTAGTTAACTACTCCCTCTTCAAGCCTAAGGCCGTCCTCGGCCGATGTGATTGACGGTGATATTAGTTGGTTTTATTTTATTTGCCTTTTGTTTTCGTTAATAAGCTGCATTTCTTTAAATCTAGTCTCTTAAAACAATAGTGCTTAGGTGCACATAAATCAGCACACATTTAAATCATAACAATAATACTGAAAATTAATAAGAAAAACCAATAATTTGGATATTTTATGTTGTCCTTGTGGACCAGCCTTACATTAATGAGAACCGTGGTCCCTAGGTCCGTTCCACAGCTCTTTCTTTAAACAAAGGTGTGAGCTTCTGTATAAGTCTCCGGTTGGATTTTACCGTGACATTTTCACCCACCTCAAAGATCTTGTTCTCATCTGGGTGCGCTTGAACTACGTCAACTAGTCTTTTGTTGATAAGCCAGTGTATTGATTTGTTGTATTCAACTGTGGCTAACAAAATAACCTCTACAGTGTCACGTATGCCCGTGTCTATCTTTAAACACCTAGCTAGGTAACGTGCTACGATCTTCTTCTTCTTCTATATTGAAATTACTGTGCAGTGGTGGCGCATTTAAAAGACTAACGCCAAAATGGTTAGTTAACACGACTGAGGTCGAATGTGAGTTCAATAATGCTTCATTGTCACAATAGATCGCTATTGCGAAAAAGTTCAAAAGTTCTCGAGGCAATGGGCACGACAGCGAACTTGGAAAACTTGTCAATGCAAGTGAGGAAAAATTTCTTATCCGTAGAGAAGATATCGATACGTGTAACATTTCCCCTGTGTGCGAGGGGATTGGAGTTAAGCCAATCTCTTGCCTTTTTGGGTGTTCGCCCAGGTGAAATTAATTGAATAGTGTTTTTTGTTCCCAAACAAAATGAGACTGTTTTTCGATGGGGTGTGCGCCTCTTCAATAATTACCTGGATTTGAAAACAATTCAATGAAAGCTCACTGTAAACCGTTGCAGCACACGACTTGGCGTCCTCCTCTTCTAAAGCGTTAAGCTGTTGCCTGGACAAGGCATCTGCAACTAGATTCTCCTTGCCTGGTTTATAGAAGATTCGCGCATTAGATTCATCTATGCGCGCTTTCCACCTCTTAATCTTAGAATTAGGATTGGATTCCGATACTGCTAAGGTTAAAAGCTGGTGGTCGGTAATGCTATTTATATCCTTGACCCTATACAGATAGTGCTGCAGTTTGCCGAGGACCCATATAATGGCCAATAATTCACGCTCGTCAGTCTCGTAATTAGATTCACAGTCCTTCAATGTCCTTAAGATCATTGTAATCTGACGACCCGCATCTGTCGTTAGATAAAAAGGTCTCTTATAATTGTGGTATTTGAGCATGCCGTCTTCAGGTGCCAGGATATTGCGTAGCTTTTGAAAAGCTTCCTGTTGTATTTGAGAAAATTGTACCGGGATTTTCCATGACTTGTACCTACTGACAGTTCCGTTTTCTCCCTTTAATATTTCTGAAATACGTCTCGCTATCGCTGCAAAGTCCTAGATGAAACATCTATAGTAACTTGCGAGACCCAAAATCGAACTTACTTCGAATACTGTTTTGGGCCCTGCCAAATTCTTTATGACCCTGACTTACTCTGGGTCTGTTGTTGCACCGTTACGGGTAATTATAAGCCTAAGGAAGTGCACGCTCCTCTTAAAAAAATGTGATTTCTCTACTGATATCCTCATATTTGACTCATATAGACTTTTAAAAACCCACATGATTGACGTGGGGCTCCTTGTCTTCTGAAAAGACAATCAAGCTAAGCACAACAATGCTCCTGCCGGTTTTAACATGCCGAGACCGATTATTCCATTGAACGTCGACAGGTTCCTTTACGTTAAACATATAAATATAACATTATTGAGTGGTTGTAGTTTTGCCGTAATTGAGTAAATTGAGAAAGGAGAGTCTACCGGGCAGACGCCTTTCAGTCCTTTGTGTGGTCAGAAGATGTGTTTTGATGTACTCCTATCAACGTGAAATTTAATCTCGAGCCCCGCTACTCTTCTTCTGAAGACGGGCAACAGGGATCTACCCCTTAAAAATTCATAACGTCTGAGTCTCAATTATGGAATTGTTGTCAATTTCTGCAGCTGCGTTAGAGGCAGCACTAAGATACGACTCTGTTCCCTGTCTCGCGTTTTGCGTGACATGGTTCATCCTGTGTTTTGTTGAGTAAGCTAGGGGTTGGTTGGGTTGATGGATCTATTTATCATATCATCATATTACAGTACCCCTGTTGCCTATTACTGCGCTGGCTGAAGTGGGCTTGCGGCTTACACTGTTTGCTAAAATGTGGGTTTTGGCTTGCTCTCTAGCTGGCTTTTAGCTGCGAACTTATATCTTTTATGGTTCGACGCTATCTCCTGCGCGAGCGCCAGAGCCAAAAGAAAATCCTTGGGCTTTGCTGCAAAGCCGTAGTCTATAAGACTACGCCTAAGCCCTGAAACAAATATTGAAATATTGACTTTGTTGGTCAATAACATTTGTTTTTTTTTTCGTGCCCAACTCTTGTTCGATAACATGTATCGGGGGTTTATCGCTATAAATGAAGTTGAGGTGCCTTTTTATTGCGTCAATGTTTAATACTTTGGCCAAATGGAGCCAGCACATCTCAATAACAGCACACGCTTGAACTTCTGGGGTGACAATATGCGCTGCCACCACCCGATCGGACAGTTCGTTGATTCTGCTGACAGCGAAGGCGCTGCTGACGGCCGACTGTACTAGGTTTCTAATTTGCTCAGCGTCCATATTACTAGACGCGAGGTGAGCTGCGGGTGCGTAACTTGGAATTTGAATGCGAATACGACCTACGCAGTCAGGCTCTGAATCACTGCAGTGTTGCCAAGAGTTTATATAATTGAGGAATGAGCCTTCAACATTAAGCATGCAAAGCCTTCAACGAAATGCGCTATGTTGGTAGCAATTTTCTTATCCTAGGTGTCGCTCACAATTCTCAAAAAAGTCGCGCACACTAGCCGGGGAGACTTTGTTATTAATTTGTTGCAAAAAGCCATATAAAACCAGGAAAAAATTTAATTCATACATTTTTCTATTTTAAAATTTGTTAGTAGTTTTTTTTTTAAGACGACTTGAAAAAAGACTAATTTGAAATGCCCACTTATATGTCTCTATTTGATTAATGAATTAAAATGCTGGTTCCCTCCAAACGTTGATTTTCTCCAGCGTCGTTTCTCCCGCGCAGTAGGCTTCCTCATCCAGAGGAAGATATATCGGTGAATATTGATTATTTTTTAAAGCGCTTTTGCGCACCTCAGCCAATCGTACCGAAGAATCAGGCCCATTCACTACTTCTTTTGTTGCTTTTGTGAACGTAAGCCAGCCACTGCAGAATTTTTCATCATTATAGCTTCATATTATTACAAATACTATAATTTCTTTTTAGTGAAGTCACGTGGGTGGTGACTTTTAACTTGTCATATACCACTTAGTTAGGAGCCAATTGATGTCATTAAAAGTGCATTTGTATTGACAAATAGTTAGATGATCCTTTGATTTACGGATTCAATTTTGGTCAATTATTTTAACCACATTTTTTTATATGGAAGAAGGACCGAGCTTGAAATCAAAAATAGCTAAGGAAGGAAACAGCTGAGTCAGGAGACTGCTTAAGCTAAAACCACTAAGCAAATAGCACGCACGCATATATACAAAGAAGGCTAGATACAGAGACTCGAGTCGGTTCTGTTCTGTCAGCCTTCCGTAGCAATGTCAGCAACGGAATGACTTGCATTTTCTGCGCTCTCTCTCTCTTTTGTTTAAGGGGATCTATTGTGAAAGCTATGGGATGATGTGAGTTCGATGTTTTATTTGAGACCTCTATTTCAATTATCTGCTTATTGCTGAAACAAAGATTTTTTTTATATTATAATATGTCAGCTAATTTACGCCACATTGTTGTGACTGCTAGCTACAAAAATATCATTCGATTAAGTGCAGACTTAAATAATACTAACATTAGTTAGCTTTTATATACGTATACATAGTAGTTTTGATATTATATAATATTTAAAGTTGCCATTATTTATATAAATTATTATTATTCTGCATTTAAAATTGCAATTTTATTCATTAATACGAGGATGTCGGTTTTATTCGCGAACTCGTTCCGGATTATTTTATTCATGTCACATTGTCATTAACAGCGGATATAGAGTGACCGGAAACTTAAATTCTAGGCAGAGCTTAAGCTATCGGTTCAGCTTTTTATATCGATGTTGGATACAACCATCGATATTATTAACCTATTTCGTGTGGGCAGCTGATCTGTGTAACATTGCTGTGTCTGTCAGCTACAAAATTCACAATCAGCGAACTGCCGATCTTATGCAATCTTAATGTTAAATATAAATATTAATTTAAGTATTAATTATATTGGTTAACTACTCCCCCTTCAAGCCTAAGGCCGTCCTCGGCCGACCCTATCTTATTAATCCACATTACGTTCATTCAAGCGATGAAGGTATGGGAGACTATAAACATCTTGATTGGTGATTTTTGAACTGGTGACTTTGTCAATACGTGGTGGGTCAGCGCCGATTTCCTCCTTGAATCTCTGAATCGCCTTCAGATTACCTCCATTCAACCAATGAAGGTATGAGAGTTTGTGAATATCCTGGTTGGTGAGAATGTTTAATGGAGGGGATTTTACAGTAATAATTAAACTTAATTTTTGGAACCTTGATTATAAAATGTAGAAAGTTTGTGTATTGGAGTACCTTTACGGACAAGGCGAACAATAGGCTTTCTATGCGGTGTTGATAAACTCCTCAAGCAAAACCAATTTCAAGTCTGCGTGATTAACAATAATTGATTACCAATATAAAGTTTTGTAAGTGCTATGGCGAACACTGAATTTTGCAACTTTATCGATACTTATTACATTGCATTCTTGGGTAGTGGCGTCTCATATAAATGACCGGAGTCGACTTGTGACGGTGGTAGTTAGATGATTATATTTCATTTGCTTATTGTTTGTGTAAATAAGTTGCATTTTTTTAAATCTAATGTCTTTAAATGAACGAGTTTAATTGCATATAAATCAGCACGCATCTTAATTATAACTATAATAATGATAAGTAATATAATGATAATCTTATTGTTGGTCTTTCTTAATAATGTTCAATTTATTAAGAAAGACAAGCAATAAGATTATCTTATGTTGTCTTTATGGACCACCCTTCCTTTAATGAGGACCGTGGTCCCCAGGTCCGCTTCCACAGTCCTTTCTTCGCACAAAGGCGTGAGCTTGTTTCCAAGCCTCCGGTTGGATTTTACCAAAAAATTCTCACCCACCTCAAAGATCCTGTTTAGCCGAGAAACGTTTTCTCTGGCTCCGAGCGCAATCTGGGCGTTTTTGATCCTATTCTGAATCTCTTCCTGCGGCTCGTCTGGGTGCGCTTGAACTACATCCACTGGTCTTTTGTTGATGACCGAGTGTATTTATTTATTGTATTCGGCTGTGGCTAATAAAAAAACCTCACTTATGCCTTTATCAATCTTTAAACACCTGGCTAGTTCCATCCACCTGGCTAGTTCCATCCACCTGCCCATTGGAGATACTGTGCAGGGGTGGAGCATTTGAAATACTAACGCCAAAATGGTTAGTTAACATGGCCGAAATCGTATGTGATTTCAATGATGGCTCATTGTCACAATAGATCGTTCTGACTTTTGGGAAAAAATGAATAAGTTCAAGTAAGGCTGGTTTCAGATCCTCAATAGATCTCGAAGCGATGGGTTGCACTACAGCAAACTTTGAGAGCTTGTCGATGCAGGTAATGAAAAACTTCTTATTCGTAGAGAAGATATCCACATGTAACATCTCCCCTATGTGCGAAGGGATTGGCGTTAGGCCAATCTCTTGACTCTTTGGGTGTCTATTATATTTAGCCCTAGCACATGTTTTATAATTTTGAGCAATTTCGTTTGCCAGCTTTGCCATTTTAGGGAAGTAGTAATCAGAGAGAACCGGCTTTACATTCTCCTGGGCCGATCTATGGGCTCTATTGTGCTCAGCTGTGAGAATTTCCCTTCTTTCTTCTACCCTGGATATGTCCACCACCCGATTGTTGCAATGCCACAACTTTGTGGATGGAAATCTCCTAACAACATCATCCTGTATCGTTGGTAGGGTGTGCAGGTCGCAGTGGAAGGCGTTTTCGCCCCTTGGTATGATTACCTTTGTAAGTTCATTTAGCAACGCTTCTTTGCAGATGAAATTGATTGCGAAGCGCCTTTTGTTTCCAAATAAAACGAAAGTGCGTTTCGATGGAGAGTGCGCCTCTTCCAGGACTATCTGGTTTTGATAACAATTCAACGGTTTATCCTTTGTTTTAATGGTATAAGTGAGAGAGAGCTTACTATGGGCCGTTGTTGCACAAGACTCGACGTCTTGATTCTCTAAGGCATTAATCTGTTGCCTGGACAAGGCATCTGCAACGAAATTCTCTTTGCCTGGCTTATAGAAAATTCGAGCATTAAATTCGTCTATGCGCGCCTTCCAACTTTTTAGTTTAGCGTTAGGATTGGTATCCGACACGGCAAAAGTCAACGGCTGGTGGTCGGTAAAGATATTTATATCTTTAACCCCATACAGGTAGTGTCGCAGTTTGCCAAGGGCCCAAATGATTGCAAGAATTCGCGATCATTGGTCGCGTAATTAACTTCTCAGTCCTTCAATGTCCTTGAGATCATTGTGATTGGGCGACCCTCTTGGGCCAGCACTGCGCCTATACCATAGGCTGAAGCAACTGTTGTTAGATCAAATGGTTTTTTAAAATCGGGGTATCTGAGCATGACGTCTTCAGATGTCAGGATATTACACAACTTTTGAATAGCCGTCCGTTGTGTTTGGGAGAATTGTACAGTTACAGTTCCATTTCTCCTTTCAATATCTCCGAAATGGGTTTTGCTATTGCTGCGAAGTCTTTTATTAAGCATCAGTAGTAGTTTGTTAGACCCAAAACGATCTAACTTTAAATACTGTTTTGGGCTCTGGAAAATTCTTTATGGCCCTGACTTTCTCTGGATCAGTCGTTGCACCGCTACTGGTAACTATAAACCCCAGGAAATTCACACTTTTCTTAAAAAACTGTGATTTTTCTACCGCTATTCTCATGTTCGCCTCGTAAAGACTTTTAAGGACCCAGTCCACATGCTTGACGTGGGCGTCCTCGTCTTCTGAAAAAACAAAGGCATCATCGATTATTGTTTGCTCATTAAGCTTACGAAAGTCCATTACTAAACGCATGTTACGATTACCCGCCCCGTCAGTACCTTTCTTATCTACTACCCATATGGAGCTGTTGTAAGGGGAGACTGACTTTTGTATTATGCCATTCTTGAGCAGATTCTGAATTTCTTTGTTGACGAAATCAGCTGCCCCCATAGAATATGGATAGAGTTTGGCATAAATAGGTTCCTCACTTTTCGTCCTGATAGTAGCCACCATTGAGGTATTGTAAGGCAAGGCTTCATTAGGGTTTGCAAATGCCTTTTTATTGTCCCATAGTACTTTTAGAAATGCGCCCCTTACTGAAGGGCGTGCATCTGAACAATCAACGTCAGTGAAATTGACGTCAGTGCAGGTGTGAAACGAAATCTGCTCACTTCCGTGCCCCATTTAAGCTGACCGGAAGCTAAGCATAATGATGCTCCCATCCATGTTAACAGGTCGAGACCGATTATCCCATCGAACATCGATAGGTTCGATAGGAGGAAGGTTGATTTCACGTTGAATAAAGGAATAAAACATTTCTGAGTAATTGAAGTTTTGCCATGAATGGAGTGAATCGAGAAAGGACTGCCCACTGAGCGGACGCCTCTTAATCCCCTATGTGGTAGGATAAAATTCTTTGATGCACCCGTGTCAATGAGGAATTTTATATCGAGCCCCGCTACTCTTCGTCTGATGAAGGGCAGCAGGGATCTACCCCTAAAAAATGTAAGACATCTGAGTCATAGTCGTCAACCTCCGCCGCTGCGTTAGAGGCAGCATTGGAATATGTTTCCGTTCCCTGTTCCGCGTTCTGCGTGACATGGTTCAGCCTCTGTTGCTTCCTATGGTCGCGTGTTCGGCCAAACGTAGCTGGTCATTTGTGTGAGTAATCCAGAGCCTGGGCTGATGGAGCCTCGACAGGGAAGGATCGACCTCAATAGGCTCTTGCGCATTATTATGCCCCTGTTGCCTTTTACTGCGCTGACTGAACTGGCTCTGCGGCTGACGCTGTTTGCTAAAGTGAGGGTTTTTTGCCCCGATTGGTTATTTATCTGTTTGCTGAGAAGTTTTCTCCTTCAAGCGAACATTTGACGTGTGCCCCCTACCTGGCTTTTTACGAAATTAGCTGCGAACGTATATCGCTCATGGTTTGCCTCTATTTCCTGAGCGAGCGCCAGAGCCGAGGGCAAGTCTTTGGGCTTTGCCGCAAAGAGCACGTCTGTAAGGCTGCGCTTAAGCCCTGACACAAATATCCTCAAAGCATCACCGCGAAATTTTTCGCACAGGCCCTTCGCCAACGATGGCTCGTAAGACATATTGACTTTGTTGGTCAGTAACTTTAGTTTTTTTTCCACCTCATCGTAGTATTGTAACAAATCCTGGCTACCTTGTCTAAGCATGCCTAATTCTTGCTCGATAACGTGTATAGGCCGTTTGTCACTATAAGTGAAATCAAGGCGACTTATTATAGCGTCAAAATTTAATACTGTGCCAAATGAGGACAGCACAGCATCAGCGGAGCCTCAAATTTTGCTCCTTATAATGAGTACCGCTTGGTAGTGGCGTGAACTAACATTATATGGTTTGAATATGTGGTAGGCAGCTAGAGCCGCCTGCCTCCAAGAAACATATAATTCTTGAATCCTCAAAAATTCGGACAGACATTTAACAGCATCTAGTGGCTCATCGCAATGGACATCGTTACGTATTTCTACAGCAGCATGCGCTTGTACCTCCGGGGTAACTATATGCATTGCCGCCACCCGATCGGACAGTTCGTTAAATTTCGTTTGCCAGTATTGCCATTTTAGGAAAGTAGTAATCAGAGAAAACCGGCCTTACATTCTCTTGGGCCGATCTATGGGCTCTATTGTGCTCAGCTGTGAGAATTTCCCTTCTTTCTTCTACCCTGGATATGTCCACCACCCGATTCTTGCAATGACAGAACTTTGTGGATGGAAACCTACTAACTACATCATCCTGTATCGTTGGTAGGGTGTGCAGGTCGCAGTGGAAGGCGTTTTCGCCCCTTGGTATGATTACCTTTGTAAGTTCATTTAGCAACGCTTCTTTGCAGATCTTTCTTATCTGGTTTTGATAACAATTCAACGGTTTATCCTTTGTTTTAATGGTATAAGTGAGAGAGAGCTCACTATGGGGCTTTGTTGCACAAGACTCGACGTCTTGATTCTCTAAGGCATTAATCTGTTGCCTGGACAAGGCATCTGCAACGAAATTCTCTTTGGCTGGCTTAATTTTCTATTCGAGCATTCTTGGGCCAGCACTGCGCCTATACCATGGGCTGAAGCAACTTTTGTTAGATCAAATGGTTTTTTAAAATCGGGGTATCTGAGCATGACGTCTTCAGATGCCAGGATATTACACAACTTTTGAAAAGCCGTCCGTTGTGTTTGGGAGAATTGTACAGTTACAGTTCCATTTCTCCTATCAATATCTCCGAAATGGGTTTTGCTATTGCTGCGAAGTCTTTTATTAAGCATCTGTAGTAGTTTGCTAGACCCAAAAACGATCTAACTTCAAATACTGTTTTGGGCTCTGGAAAATCCTTTATGGCCCTGACTTTCTCTGGGTCAGTAATTGCATCGCTACTGGTAACTATAAACCCCAGGAAATTCACACTTTTCTTAAAAAACTGTGATTTTTCTACCGCTATTCTCATGTTCGCCTCGTAAAGACTTTTAAGGACCCAGTCCACATGCTTGACGTGGGCGTCCTCGTCTTCTGAAAAAACAATGACATCATCGACATAGACATAGCAAAGTTTTCCTATCTTTTCTCGTAATATGTCGTCGATCGTCCTCTGAAAGATGCTAGCTGCATTTTTCAGACCAAACGGGAGTCTTCTAAATTCACATTTCCCCCCATTTACCGAAAAGAAGGTTTTCTCACGGTCGCGCTCCGCGAATATGATTTGATGGTAGCCAGATTTAAGGTCTAACGTTGAAAAGAATTAAGCTTTGCCTAAGTTCCCGAGTATATAGGAAATATTAGGCATGGGGTATTTATCGGGTATTGTTTGCTCATTAAGCTTACGAAAGTCCATTACTAAACGCATGTTACGATTACCCGCCCCGTCAGTACCTTTCTTATCTACTACCCATATGGAGCTGTTGTAAGGGGAGACTGACTTTTGTATTATGCCATTCTTGAGCAGATTCTGAATTTCTTTGTTGACGAAATCAGCTGCCCCCATAGAATATGGATAGAGTTTGGCATAAATAGGTTCCTCACTTTTCGTCCTGATAGGTTTTCAAATGCCTTTTTATTGCCCCTTAGTACTTTTAGAAATGCGCCCCTTACTGAAGGGCGTGCATCCGAACAATCAACGTCAGTGAAATTGACGTCAGTGCAGGTGTGAAACGAAATCTGCTCAGCTTCCGTGCCCCATTTAAGCTGACCGGAAGCTAAGCATAATGATGCTCCCACCCATGTTAACAGGTCGAGACCGATTATCCCATCGAACATCGATAGGTTCGATAGGAGGAAGGTTGATTTCACGTTGAATAAAGGAATAAAACATTTCTGAGTAATTGAAGTTTTGCCATGAATGGAGTGAATCGAGAAAGGACTGCCCACTGAGCGGACGCCTCTTAATCCCCTATGTGGTAGGATAAAATTCTTTGATGCACCCGTGTCAATGAGGAATTTTATATCGAGCCCCGCTACTCTTCGTCTGATGAAGGGCAGCAGGGATCTACCCCTAAAAAATGTAAGACATCTGAGTCATAGTCGTCAACCTCCGCCGCTGCGTTAGAGGCAGCATTGGAATATGTTTCCGTTCCCTGTTCCGCGTTCTGCGTGACATGGTTCAGCCTCTGTTGCTTCCTATGGTCGCGTGTTCGGCCAAACGTAGCTGGTCATATGTGTGAGTAATCCAGAGCCTGGGCTGATGGAGCCTCGACAGGGAAGGATCGACCTCAATAGGCTCTTGCGCATTATTATGCCCCTGTTGCCTTTTACTGCGCTGACTGAACTGGCTCTGCGGCGGACGCTGTTTGCTAAAGTGAGGGTTTTTTGCCCCGATTTGTTGTTTATCTGTTTGCTGAGAAGTTTTCTCCTTCAAGCGAACATTTGACTTGTGCCCCCTACCTGGCTTTTTGCGAAATTAGCTGCGAACGTATATCGCTCATGGTTTGCCTCTATTTCCTGAGCGAGCGCCAGAGCCGAGCGCAAGTCTTTGGGCTTTGCCGCAAAGAGCACGTCTGTAAGGCTGCGCTTAAGCCCTGACACAAATATCCTCAAAGCATCACCGCGAAATTTTTCGCACAGGCCCTTCGCCAACGATGGCTCGTAAGACATATTGACTTTGTTGGACAGTAACTTTAGTTTTTTTTCCACCTCATCGTAGTATTGTAACAAATGGCTACCTTGTCTAAGCGTGCCTAATTCTTGCTCGATAACGTGTATAGGCCGTTTGTCACTATAAGTGAAATCAAGGCGACTTATTATAGCGTCAAAATTTAATACTGTGCCAAATGAGGACAGCACAGCATCAGCGGAGCCGCTAATTTTGCTCCTTATAATGAGTACCGCTTGGTAGTGGCGTGAACTAACATTATATGGTTTGAATATGTGGTAGGCAGCTAGAGCCGCCTGCCTCCAAGAAACATATAATTCTTGAATCCTCAAAAATTCGGACAGACATTTAACAGCATCTAGTGGCTCATCGCAATGGACATCGTTACGTATTTCTACAGCAGCATGCGCTAGTACCTCCGGGGTAACTATATGCATTGCCGCCACCCGATCGGACAGTTCGTTGAATTTCGTATTGCCATTTTAGGAAAGTAGTAATCAGAGAGAACCGGCTTTACATTCTCCTGGGCCGATCTATGGGCTCTATTGTGCTCAGCTGTGAGAATTTCCCTTCTTTCTTCTACCCTGGATATGTCCACCACCCGAGTCTTGCAATGCCAGAACTTTGTGGATGGAAACCTCCTAACTACATCATCCTGTATCGTTGCTAGGGTGTGCAGGTCGCAGTGGAAGGCGTTTTCGCCCCTTGGTATGATTACCTTTGTAAGTTCATTTAGCAACGCTTCTTTGCAGATGAAATTGATTGCGAAGCGCCTTTTGTTTCCAAATAAAACGAAAGTGCGTGTCGATGGAGAGCGCGCCTCTTCCAGGACTATCTGGTTTTGATAACAATTCAACGGTTTATCCTTTGTTTTAATGGTATAAGTGAGAGAGAGCTCACTATGGGCCGTTGTTGCACAAGACTCGACGTCTTGATTCTCTAAGGCATTAATCTGTTGCCTGGACAAGGCATCTGCAACGAAATTCTCTTTGCCTGGCTTATAGAAAATTCGAGCATTAAATTCGTCTATGCGTTTTTATTTTAGCGTTAGGATTGGTATCCGACACGGCAAAAGTCAACGGCTGGTGGTCGGTAAAGATATTTATATCTTTAACCCCATACAGGTAGTGTCGCAGTTTGCCAAGGGCCCAAATGATTGCAAGATTTCGCGATCATCGGTCGCGTAGTTAACTTCTCAGCCCTTCAATGTCCTTGAGATCATTGTGATTGGGCGACCCTCTTGGGCCAGCCCTGCGCTTATACCATAGGCTGAAGCAACTGTTGTTAGATCAAATGATTTTTTAAAATCGGGGTATCTGTTTTGGGCTCTGGAAAATTCTTTATGGCCCTGACTTTCTCTGGGTCAGTAATTGCACCGCTACTGGTAACTATAAGCCCCAGGAAATTCACACTTTTCTTAAAAAACTGTGATTTTTCTACCGCTATTCTCATGTTCGCCTCGTAAAGACTTTTAAGGACCCAGTCCACATGCTTGACGTGGGCGTCCTCGTCTTCTGAAAAAACAAAGGCATCATCGATTATTGTTTGCTCATTAAGCTTACGAAAGTCCATTACTAAACGCATGTTACGATTACCCGCCCCGTCAGTACCTTTCTTATCTACTACCCATATGGAGCTGTTGTAAGGGGAGACTGACTTTTGTATTATGCCATTCTTGAGCAGATTCTGAATTTCTTTGTTGACGAAATCAGCTGCCCCCATAGAATATGGATAGAGTTTGGCATAAATAGGTTCCTCACTTTTCGTCCTGATAGTAGCCACCATTGAGGTATTGTAAGGCAAGGCTTCATTAGGGTTTGCAAATGCCTTTTTATTGTCCCTTACTACTTTTAGAAATGCGCCCCTTACTGAAGGGCGTGCATCCGAACAATCAACGTCAGTGAAATTGACGTCAGTGCAGGTGTGAAACGAAATCTGCTCAGCTTCCGTGCCCCATTTAAGCTGACCGGAAGCTAAGCATAATGATGCTCCCACCCATGTTAACAGGTCGAGACCGATTATCCCATCGAACATCGATAGGTTCGATAGGAGGAAGAAGGTTGATTTCACGTTGAATAAAGAAATAAAACATTTCTGAGTAATTGAAGTTTTGCCATGAATGGAGTGAATCGAGAAAGGAGTGCCCACTGAGCGGACGCCTCTTAATCCCCTATGTGGTAGGATAAAATTCTTTGATGCACCCGTGTCAATGAGGAATTTTATATCGAGCCCCGCTACTCTTCGTCTGATGAAGGGCAGCAGGGATCTACTCCTAAAAAATGTAAGACATCTGAGTCATAGTCGTCAACCTCCGCCGCTGCGTTAGAGGCAGCATTGGAATATGTTTCCGTTCCCTGTTCCGCGTTCTGCGTGACATGGTTCAGCCTCTGTTGCTTCCTATGGTCGCGTGTTCGGCCAAACGTAGCTGGTCATTTGTGTGAGTAATCCAGAGCCTGGGCTGATGGAGCCTCGACAGGGAAGGATCGACCTGGCTACCTTGTCTAAGAATGCCTAATTCTTGCTCGATAACGTGTATCGGCCGTTGGTCACTATAAGTGAAATCAAGGCGACTTATTATAGCGTCAAAATTTAATACTGTGCCAAATGAGGACTGCACAGCATCAGCGGAGCCGCTAATTTTGCTCCTTATGAGTACCGCTTGGTAGTGGCGTGAACTACCATTATATGGTTTGAATATGTGGTAGGCAGCTAGAGCCGCCTGCCTCCAAGAATATATGTTTCTTGAATCTTCTTCTTGAATCCCCAAAAATTCGGACAGACATTTAACAGCACCCAGTGGCTCATCGCAACGGACATCGTTACGTATTTCTACAGCAGCATACGCTTGTACCTCCGGGGTACTATATGCATTGCCGCCACCCGATCGGACAGTTCGTTGAATCTGATGACCAATGCTTGTTCTCTCTGTTGGTGCAGAGCAGCTTGCTCAGCTAAGGCGCAGCTGACGGCCGCCTGTACTACGCTCCTAATTTGCTCACCGTCCATACTACTAAACGTGTGGGGGGCTGTGTGTGCGTAGCTTGGAATTCGAACGCGAGTACGATCTTCGCACTCAGACTCTGAATCACTGCAATGTGGCTGAGGGGTTCTATAGTTGAGGAACGGCAAACTCATGGGTCCTAAACAAAGAACTTAACATCAAGCTATTCAAGTTATTCTTTATTGTAAGTTGTCCACCACAATTCTCAAAGAAGTCGCTCAAAATTATTTAACTTGTTGCAAAAATCAATATTAAGCCAGCAAGAGTAATATACTTGAAACTTGAAACAAGTAAGAAGGCTCTAGTCGAGTAAGCTCGACAGACGATCGGGCTGACAGACACACTCATATACCGCTGTACCAAAGCTTGATGGTTTCATATCTCCGGTGTTTCTTAACCGATTTTAATGAAATTTTTACAGAAGTTCATTTTGCTTATAGTTTCAATCCTCATTTTCAGTTTTTTGAAATTCAAGATTTGTTTGTTATCGATTACATGTGTATATTGTAAACTAGATAAGTTATCGAAAATTTGAAACAAACTTGTCATGCCTAGGGATTAGGAGAGCTCGTATCCAAAATCTGGTGTATCTAGCTTTTTTAGTTCCTGAGATCGACGCGTTCATACATACAGACAGACAGACAGACAGACGGACATGGCTAAATCGACTCGGCTGTTGATGCTGATAAAGAATATATATACTTTATGGGGTCGGAGAAGCCTCCTTCTGCCTGTTACATACATTTGCACAAAAACATTATACCCTTTTTTTACCCATTTCATGGGTTAAGGGTATAAAAAGTTTTGTTTGAAAGGCCCATTTACATGCTTTTCCTTAATTTTTTTAATGATTCTGGGTTCCTCTAGGTGTTGATCCCTCCAGCGTCGTTTTTCCCGCGCAGTCGATTTTCTCGACCAGATAATTTTACTTTTGGTGAATAATCGTTCTTTACTTCCTTTTTTCTTTGTGTAGCTGGAGGCCAGCAACTGTAGTCGAAGCCACTGGCACTTTGTAATGTTTATAGCTTTTATATGCTTTTTGGTAAACTCGCGTGAGTACTGACTTTTAACATGTCATATACCACTAGTTGGGCGCCAATTATTATTATTCTGCATTTAAAAATGCAATTTTATTCATTAATACGAGGATGTCGGTTTTATTCGCGTCGTTCCGAATTATTTTATTCATGTCGCATTGTCAGTAACAGCGGATATAGAGTGACCGGAAACTTATGAAATGGGTAAAAAAAAGAGTAAATTGGTTTTGTGCAAGAGTATGGAACAGGCAGAAGGAAGCTTCTCCGACCCCATAAAGTATATATGTTCCTGATCAGCATCAACAGTCGAGTCGATATAGCCATGTCCGTCCGTTCGTATGTATGACGCGTCGATCTCAGGAACTACAATAACTGGAGACTCAAGATTTTCGATATGAGCTCTCCTAATCCCTAGGCATAGCAAGATAACTTTCTAGGCTTACGATATACACATGGAATCGATAAGAACAAAATCTTCAATTTCAAAAAGTTGAAAATGAGGATTGAAACTATTAACCAAACAATGAACATTTGTGAAGTGTTTATTAAAACCGGCTTAGTAACATCGGAGATATGAAACCATCAAGCATTGGTACAGTAGTACACATCCATATGTGTATGTGTGTCAGCCCGACCGTCTGTCCGTCTGTGTGGTTAAGGGTTAAGGATATCTTCTAGTTGAGCTTACTCGACTAGAGCCTTTTTACTTGTTAAGATTGTCATTATGTAAATATAATAATATTTTATACGCTGCTATTTCAGTGCTACCTTTTTTTGGCACAGTGCTAAACTTTTACGCGATAATAATTCGCCTCGACTTCACCTACAGCGACAAACGACCGATACATGTCATTGAGCAAGAGCTAGGAACACTTAGACAAGGTGCCAGCAGTTATTGCAATACTATGATGAGGTCGAAAAGAAGCTAACGCTATTGACCAACAAGGTCAATATGTCCTATAAGCCATCATTGGCGAAGGGCTTGTGTGAAAAATTCCGTGAAGACGCTTTACGGGTATTCATATCAGGACTTACGCGTAGCCTTACAGATGTCCTCATTGCGGCAAAGCCCGGGGACTTGCCTTCGGCTTTAGCGCTCACACAAGAAATAGATTCCAACCATGAGAGGTACACGTTCGCAGATAACTATGCAAAAGGGAATAGGTCAAATGGTCGACCGATAAAGAAAACTTCTCAGTATTCGGACGAACGACCAGTTAACACAAAAAACCCTTATTTCAGCAAACAACTTAAGTCGCAAGGGCAGTCCAGCCAGCGCAGTAATAGACCACAGGGGCACAACGGTGCGCAAGAGCCTATGGAGGTGGACCCTTCAGTGTCAAGGTTCCATGAACCAAACCTGGTTTTAGATCGCGCGAACAAAGGAACAGCCACGTCTGACAGAACACGCGATCATAGAAAGCAGCAAAGGGTTAACCATGTCACGCAGGGCGCGGGACAGGGAAAGTGTCATATGCCGATGCCGCCTCTAGCGCAGCGGCAGAAGTTGACGACGACGCCTCAAATAACTATAATTCAGAGGCAATACATTTTTTAGGGGAAGATCCCTGCTACCCGTCATCAGGCGAAGAGTAGCGGGGCTTGGCATGAAGTTCCTCATCGATACGGGCGCATCGAAAAATTTCATCCGACCATTTAAAGGATTGAAAGGCGTCCGCCCAGTAGACTCTCCGTTTTCTATTCATTCAATTCACGGAGAAACTACAATTACCCATTAATGTTTAGTGTCCTTATTCAAGGTTAAAGCAACCTTTTTCCTCCTTTCGAACCTATCGACGTTTGATGGAATAATAAGTCTTGACTTATTAAGACAAGCAGGGGCGTCATTATGCTTAGTTTCTGGTCAACTTAAATGGGGCACAGAAGTTGAACAAATTTTCTTTTACACCTGTACTAATGTCAATTTCACTAGTGTGGATTGTTCGGATGCACCGCCCTCAGTAAGAAGTGCGTTCCTTAAAGTACTAAAGGGCAGTAGAAAGACATTTGCAGACCCCAAGCCTTACCTTACAACACCTCGATGGTAGCAACCATCAGGACAACAAGTGAAGAGCCCATTTATACCAGACTCTATCCATATCCTATGGGGGCAAGCATTAAAAGGAGAAAATGGTACCGTCAGTAGGTACATGTCACGGAAAATTTCGATTTAACTTTCACAAGCACAAAAGTCTGCTTTTCAGAAATTGTGTAACATACTGGCTTCTGAAGACGTCATGCTCTGATACCCAGATTATAAGAAGCCATTTGATCTAACGACAGATGCATCAGCCTACGGTATAGGTGCAGTATTGGCCCAAGAGGGTCGTCCGATTACAATGATCTTATGGGCATTGAAGGACTGCGAGGTTAATTACGCGACTAACGAGCGCGAGTTATTGGCCATTATATGGGCCCTCAGGAAATTGCGGCACTATCTGTATGGGGTTAAAGATATAAATATTTTTACCGATCACCAATCTTTAACCTTTGCCGTGTGGGAATCCAATCCTAACGCTAAGCTAAAAAGGTGGAAAGCGCGCATAGATGAATCTAATATAAACCAGGCAAAGAAAATATGGTTTCAGATGCCCTATCCAGACAACAGCTTAATATTTTAGAAGAACAAGACGCTGAGTCGTGTGCGGCAACAGTTCACAGTGAGCTTTCGCTCACCTACACCATAGAGACAATGAATAAACAATTAAACTTGTTAATGTTCATATTAGCCAACATACACTCATAAGCCAAGTATATGACAAACAACACATAATTGTTAGCTATAGTAACCTTGAATTCAGTACATCACTACATTCCACATAATGGATAACATAACTCTTAGCGACACATCTTGCTGACTACACAACATGCGCAGACGGGCAGCCAACCCAGTGTTTGCGTAACTTATTTCGGCATAAGCGAGCAGTGGCTGGAAACTCGAGAACCCACTGCAGCTGGCATGCACCATGGAAACCCACTGCACCTGAGATGCACCGTGGGAATGAAACATACCAAACTTAGCTAATTCTACCTATAAATATTGTACCTTTGTCATAACTAAAGTCAGTCTTTTAGTACCATCGAAACAAGTGCTATCTACTCTCCTTCGCAGCTCAACGTAGGATTCCCTCTCCGTAGTCCAACTGGTCAGTTTATGTACTGAATACTTCCCTTAAAAAACATACAAACAAAACTGTTTCTAGAACCAAATAATCATTAAGGAGGCGCGTTCCCCATCGAAACATACATACATTTTATTTGAGGGTTGTAAAAGCAGACCTGGAAACCACGGTCCTCATTATAGAAAGGGTGGTCCACAAGGACAACATAAAATAAGCTTATTATTAATTCTTCACTTTAAGTATTCCCTTTGTGGTGGTGGGATTCATCCTTGCAAACAAAAAATAAGTAAAATTATTTTTCTCAGGTTCGGAATCCCTTTTCTCTTCTTCCTGTCCTTGGCCTCGGCGCACATCACCGACTACTCACATGCCAGGTACATCCCCATCATTGATGGCCAAATCCTCGTGTGGGAAGAGTTTGCCTATGTAAGACATTCAGCGAATCTCTCTGAATACAAGCGTATGATAGAGGAGACAACTAGTCTATATGACATATTTCCGCAATCTCACATGAGAAAATTGTTAAGCGTGGACACTTCTCATCTCAGAGATTTACTAGATGCGTTGGGCGGACATCACAGGGTATCTAGGAGCTTAGACTTCCTGCGTTCCATGTTAAAAGTCGTAGCAGGCACGCCGGATGCCCATGACTTAGAGCAGATTAGATTTACGGAAATGCAACTAGTTAGTTCAAGCAATAGGCAGATAGAAATTAACACTAAGGTTCAGGACCAAATCAATCAGTTGACCAACATTGTTAATAGGATTCTTTAAGCAGCCAAGAGCTCACCAATTGACTCCGGTCACCTGTATGAGACACTGATAGCAAGAAACAGAATGCTTATGATGGAGTTGCAAAATTTAATACTCGCCGTATCGCTTGCAAAGATCCGCATTGTTAGCCCAAACATTTTGGATCATTCAGACTTGAAATCAGTTTGGCTTGAAGAGTCCACCAATACCCTCATAGAGGATCTTATGTCCGTTTCATCCGTAAAAGTACTTCAGTCCGCTAACATTCTTCATTTTATCATTAAATTTCCAAAAATTAAGTTAGCTTCAAGAAAACGTTATATTACGTATAAGAGACAATGTAATAGCGGAGTGCGGGAAGGAAATCCACGCCGTCGAAGATTGCACCGCCTCACCAGCGGCCACTTTTTGGAACAAGCTACAGTAAATGGGTCATTGTTTGTCAACCGAGACAATATCCAAAACGGAGTGCCGGGAGTTGCAAAATCCCCTCTGTTGAACATCACAACTAGCCACGACATCCTGAGTCTCCCATACCTCCATCGATTGAACAGACGAAACTTGGAGACCATTCAGGCATTCGAGGAGGAACTCGACACCATCCGCACGGTAAGTGTTGTCCATACCATAGGATTGATACGTATGGCACTTGCTGGTATCAGCATCGCGTTTTGGTGGTTCAACAAGATGAGGAGACATACAGAAGGGATAAAGCAGTCCATCGTCGAATTTGGTTCGGCCAGGGACGGCCTTAAGCTTGATGGGGGGGTAGTTAACTAATATCTATTCGATTTCTTATATGTAAAATAAGATTAGAGATTAGTTACAACAATGCATGTTCGATCGTCTATTTCATGTCTATCATAAAGACATCATTACATTGTATGCGATAAGAGTAAACATGCAGAGCTATCATAAAATAAAATACGACACTACGTCATTACATTGTATGCGATAATAGTAAACATGCAGAGCTCAGCAGCTCTTATTTCTTAAGGCCATAAATAATCATCGACGATCGGTTGAAGTAGTGAACAGGACACCATGATCCTTTGATCTTTACTCAACGAACATCAACGTTTAGATCAAGTGATCAGCATGTCACCATGAGCACTTAAAAGGGTCACATAGCCGGCAATCACGACATATGCGTGTGGCCGCTATGATGGGAAATGCCAGGCTCAGCACTTCATGCGAGACTTAGCGTTTCTTCTCTTTAAGGCTTCCTAACAATCGTATTTGTATTTAAGTTTTTGGTCTAAAATTCCCAATGAATAAAGCAAGACGCTCGTCGTCTCCCAAATAAAACTCTTGTGTGCGTTTTAGTGACCAGACCTATCGTCGGCCTACATAATGATATACCCAGCATTTCTAAATGCTAATAACAATAACTAATCCAGTTTATAAATATACAGTACAAAACTTATTAATTTACATATGTACGTGTACTACTGTACCAATGCTTGATGGTTTCATATCTCCGGTGTTTCTTAACTTCTTTTAATATAAATTTCACAGAAGTCCATTATTTTTCTTATAGTTTCAATCCTCATTTTCAATTTTTTGAAATTCAAGATTTTTTTATATCGATTATAAATACATATAAAATTAACGTTGGAGGTAAGCCTCTATAAGAATGTCGGCATTGCAGATATCGTGTTCAAAAACTCTTTATGTGTCTCTTGTCCGACCGATTCTTGAATATGGATCTTGTATATGGTCTCTTTGCTCTTCGGAGTCTTAACTGGGATAATAGTACAAATTTACCTGCTTACCACAGTAGACTTTTACTAATAAGTCTTCACTCTCTTACTAATCGTAGAACTACGCTAGCAATAACCTTTCTCCATAACTTAATAAATGGTGAAATAGATTCTTCAATACTAATCAACAAAATTAACTTTGCAATTGTATCAATCTTAATCGCATTTGTAAAATTTAAACCAAATTTGTCAGCTTTATGCGTTAATAATTGTTATTGATTTAGCATGTAAAACTAGAAAGTTACCATGTGCAAAATCTGTCGGCTATCGGAATATTTTCTCTGAAATTTAAGCAAACTATTTTTGATGTCAAAATAATATCAGGATGTTTACTTCGGAATATAAGCCCGGCTACTCGTCTTACCATGGGCGTACCACACTATTACCATTTTACTATTTTCGAGGGTTGGCGTGCGCCGACGCTTCCCTTTATTGCTCGCGGGCGCGAAAACAACATAGCAGAAAATACTGCATTATATGGAAGCCGATAAGAGCCCAACGCAGGTGTGTTAGAACCTTAAGTGCGAGGCGTGAAGTCTGGAATCTTGTGTGTCTTGTTTAACATGAAAGAGCACCTGCAACCGTTTGAAAGACTTCAATATGCACGATTGTGCCGGTAACGAAGGGTGTAAGGCTCTGTTATATACCGATATGTTTACAGCATCCCTGCCGAGGCGCCATCTGTAAAGGTGTTATTCTTGAACTGAGGGCGTCGCACCCATGGTCATTTACAGAGTGAGTTGCTGAGACACTGGAGAAACAGTGCTGAGAGTTGGTTGTAGTTACCCAGTCACACTTAGAGCAACAGGCGCTGGACAACCAGGGTGCAGACGAAAGAAATTCGGGTAATGGAACCTTGTGGGGGTTGATGGTACAGCTAGCGCACTGACAAAATCTTTGGAAACAAAGCTGTGGGGTAGGGATTTCCGTGGGAATAGGCTAGTGAGACCAGAGTAATATTCGGAACCGTAACCATTTCACTACTTATTGTTGACAAGAGCGTAAAAAGAGATTTTTTAAGGAGTAGGTCCCTGCTGCCCGTCATTTCAATTCCTCATAAGCACGGGTGCATCAAAATCATCCGACCACATAAAGAATTGAGAAGAGTTTGCTCGGTAGACACTCCATTCCTAGTCCGTTTAATTCACGGTGAAACGAAAATTACTAAATAATGCTTTATAGCTTTGTTTAACGTAAAAGTATTCTTTTTCATCCTTCCGATAGCAAGAAACAGAATGCTTATGATGGAGTTGCAAAATTTAATACTCGCCGTATCGCTTGCAAAGATCCGCATTGTTAGCCCAAACATTTTGGATCATTCAGACTTGAAATCAGTTTGGCTTGAAGAGTCCACCAATACCCTCATAGAGGATCTTATGTCCGTTTCATCCGTAAAAGTACTTCAGTCCGCTAACATTCTTCATTTTATCATTAAATTTCCAAAAATTAAGTTAGCTTCAAGAAAACGTTATATTACGTATAAGAGACAATGTAATAGCGGAGTGCGGGAAGGAAATCCACGCCGTCGAAGATTGCACCGCCTCACCAGCGGCCACTTTTTGGAACAAGCTACAGTAAATGGGTCATTGTTTGTCAACCGAGACAATATCCAAAACGGAGTGCCGGGAGTTGCAAAATCCCCTCTGTTGAACATCACAACTAGCCACGACATCCTGAGTCTCCCATACCTCCATCGATTGAACAGACGAAACTTGGAGACCATTCAGGCATTCGAGGAGGAACTCGACACCATCCGCACGGTAAGTGTTGTCCATACCATAGGATTGATACGTATGGCACTTGCTGGTATCAGCATCGCGTTTTGGTGGTTCAACAAGATGAGGAGACATACAGAAGGGATAAAGCAGTCCATCGTCGAATTTGGTTCGGCCAGGGACGGCCTTAAGCTTGATGGGGGGGTAGTTAACTAATATCTATTCGATTTCTTATATGTAAAATAAGATTAGAGATTAGTTACAACAATGCATGTTCGATCGTCTATTTCATGTCTATCATAAAGACATCATTACATTGTATGCGATAAGAGTAAACATGCAGAGCTATCATAAAATAAAATACGACACTACGTCATTACATTGTATGCGATAATAGTAAACATGCAGAGCTCAGCAGCTCTTATTTCTTAAGGCCATAAATAATCATCGACGATCGGTTGAAGTAGTGAACAGGACACCATGATCCTTTGATCTTTACTCAACGAACATCAACGTTTAGATCAAGTGATCAGCATGTCACCATGAGCACTTAAAAGGGTCACATAGCCGGCAATCACGACATATGCGTGTGGCCGCTATGATGGGAAATGCCAGGCTCAGCACTTCATGCGAGACTTAGCGTTTCTTCTCTTTAAGGCTTCCTAACAATCGTATTTGTATTTAAGTTTTTGGTCTAAAATTCCCAATGAATAAAGCAAGACGCTCGTCGTCTCCCAAATAAAACTCTTGTGTGCGTTTTAGTTAACTCGGTGACCAGACCTATCGTCGGCCTACATAATGATATACCCAGCATTTCTAAATGCTAATAACAATAACTAATCCAGTTTATAAATATACAGTACAAAACTTATTAATTTACATATGTACGTGTACTACTGTACCAATGCTTGATGGTTTCATATCTCCGGTGTTTCTTAACTTCTTTTAATATAAATTTCACAGAAGTCCATTATTTTTCTTATAGTTTCAATCCTCATTTTCAATTTTTTGAAATTCAAGATTTTTTTATATCGATTATAAATACATATAAAATTAACGTTGGAGGTAAGCCTCTATAAGAATGTCGGCATTGCAGATATCGTGTTCAAAAACTCTTTATGTGTCTCTTGTCCGACCGATTCTTGAATATGGATCTTGTATATGGTCTCTTTGCTCTTCGGAGTCTTAACTGGGATAATAGTACAAATTTACCTGCTTACCACAGTAGACTTTTACTAATAAGTCTTCACTCTCTTACTAATCGTAGAACTACGCTAGCAATAACCTTTCTCCATAACTTAATAAATGGTGAAATAGATTCTTCAATACTAATCAACAAAATTAACTTTGCAATTGTATCAATCTTAATCGCATTTGTAAAATTTAAACCAAATTTGTCAGCTTTATGCGTTAATAATTGTTATTGATTTAGCATGTAAAACTAGAAAGTTACCATGTGCAAAATCTGTCGGCTATCGGAATATTTTCTCTGAAATTTAAGCAAACTATTTTTGATGTCAAAATAATATCAGGATGTTTACTTCGGAATATAAGCCCGGCTACTCGTCTTACCATGGGCGTACCACACTATTACCATTTTACTATTTTCGAGGGTTGGCGTGCGCCGACGCTTCCCTTTATTGCTCGCGGGCGCGAAAACAACATAGCAGAAAATACTGCATTATATGGAAGCCGATAAGAGCCCAACGCAGGTGTGTTAGAACCTTAAGTGCGAGGCGTGAAGTCTGGAATCTTGCGTGTCTTGTTTAACATGAAAGAGCACCTGCAACCGTTTGAAAGACTTCAATATGCACGATTGTGCCGGTAACGAAGGGTGTAAGGCTCTGTTATATACCGATATGTTTACAGCATCCCTGCCGAGGCGCCATCTGTAAAGGTGTTATTCTTGAACTGAGGGCGTCGCACCCATGGTCATTTACAGAGTGAGTTGCTGAGACACTGGAGAAACAGTGCTGAGAGTTGGTTGTAGTTACCCAGTCACACTTAGAGCAACAGGCGCTGGACAACCAGGGTGCAGACGAAAGAAATTCGGGTAATGGAACCTTGTGGGGGTTGATGGTACAGCTAGCGCACTGACAAAATCTTTGGAAACAAAGCTGTGGGGTAGGGATTTCCGTGGGAATAGGCTAGTGAGACCAGAGTAATATTCGGAACCGTAACCATTTCACTACTTATTGTTGACAAGAGCGTAAAAAGAGATTTTTTAAGGAGTAGGTCCCTGCTGCCCGTCATTTCAATTCCTCATAAGCACGGGTGCATCAAAATCATCCGACCACATAAAGAATTGAGAAGAGTTTGCTCGGTAGACACTCCATTCCTAGTCCGTTTAATTCACGGTGAAACGAAAATTACTAAATAATGCTTTATAGCTTTGTTTAACGTAAAAGTATTCTTTTTCATCCTTCCGAAAATATCGACATTCAATGGAATTGTCGGTCTCTACCTTTTAAAAGAAGCAGGAGCATCTTTGTGCCTAGCCTCTGGTTAACTCAAATGGGGCAAGGAAGTCGAACAGATTTTCTTTCACACCTGTGCTAACGTTAATTTCATCAGTGTGGCTTGTTCGGATGCACCTCCCGCAATAAGAAAGGCATTCCAAAAAATGCTGAAGGACAATGGACAAGCATTCGCAGACCCTAACGAGGCTCTACCTTACAATACTTTGGTATCAGCTTCCATCAGGACAACAAGTGAGAAACCTATCTATACCAAGCTCTACCCGTACACCATGGGCACAATCGATTTCGTTAACAAAGAAATTCAGAGTTTGCGCAAGAATGGTTTAATACAAAAGTCTGCATCCCTTTACAATAATCCCAAATGGGTTGTAGACAAGTAGGGTACTGATGCAGAGGGTAATCGAAACATGCGTTAAGTTATGGACTTTCGTTATCTCAATGAAAGAACGATTCCGGACAAATACCCTATGCCGAATATTTCTTTTATACTGAAAAACTTAGGTAAAGCCAAATATTTTTCGACACTAGACCTCAAATCGGGATACCAACAGATTATACTGTCAGAGAGCGACCGGGAGAAGACTTCTCTTTCCGTGAGGAGGTATGGGGAGGTATGAACTTCGGAGACTCGCATTTGGCTTGAAAAATGCGGCTAGCACCTTCCAATGGGAAATAGGAAAATTTTGCTATGTTTACGTCGACGATGTAATTATCTTTCACGTCAAGCTGTAGACTGTAGACTGGGTCCTTAAAAGCCTGTGCAAAGAAAACACGAGGATAGCGGTAGAAAAATCACATTTTTTCAAGAAGAGGGTGAATTTCCTTGGATTTATAGTTACCAAAAACGGCACAACAACAGACACAGAAAAAGTCAGGGCCATAAAAGCTTTTTCAGAACCCGAGACAGGATTCGAAGGTCATTTTTGGGTCAAGCAAGTTACTACAGGTGTTTTTTCAAAGATTTCGAAGCAATAGCAAGACCTATTTCGGAGATATTAAAAGGGGAAAACGGAGCCGTCAGTGAGCATAGGTGACGGAAAATTCCGGTGCAATTTTCTCAAGCACAGCAGGAGGCTTTTCAAAAGCTTCGTAATATTCTGGCATCTGAAGACGTCATGCTCAGATACCCCGTCAGCGTATGGTATAGACGCCGAACTGGCCCAAGAAGGTGGTCCGACTACAATGATCTCAAGGACATTGAAGGACTGCGAAATTAACTACGCGACTGACGAGCGCGAATTTTCGGCCATATGGGCCCTCGGTAAACCACGGAACTATCTATATGGGGTCAAAGATATAAATATCTTTACTGACCACCAACCTTTAACCTTAGACCTTAGCAGTATCGGAATCCAATCCTAATGCTTAGATTAAAAGGTGGAAGACGCGCATCGACGAATCTAATGCGCGAATCTTCTATAAATCAGACAAAAAGAATCTGGTTGCAGATGGCCTGTCTAGGCAACTGCTCAATGCTTTAGAAAAACAGGATGTAGATTCGTGTGCAGAAACGGTTCACACTGCTTTCACTTATACCAAAAAAAAGCTTCGTTCTGTTCGGGAACAAAAGAATAATTACTGGACGAACTTACATTCCATTTCGACCTTCATATGCTGGCAATGATACATGACGAGGTAGTAAGGAGATATTCATCCACGAAATTCTGATTCAGCTCATTATTATTGTCGCCACACATAGTTTGGTAGACTTTAGACTCACCTGCAAAATTGGCTGGGTGCTAGGAATCCAAATTCTTTTCCAAATGTATTTTGGTGAACATCATCCAAGTTGTAATGACTGTCTTATTCTATACGGGTTAGATCTGGAGTCTGCATATTGCATATGCAATTTTATACACCAGGTATGTATAGAACGAATATATAAATTTAATTTTGTCATGGCACCAGGTATTTAATGGACGAATATATACATTTAATGTTGCCTTTAATCGAATAAAAATTAGTTGGTTTTAGATAGATAATTTAATTACCACCGAAATAAAACCCCCACAAAAGCTTCAGCCCAACAACTAAGAGACTAGTTTGCATTTAAAAAAAACTGTCACACAAACATCTGTCTATATATGGACATAGAAACTCAGCTCGCGATGGTGATTAGAAATACTAATATCTACAGAGGCTCTTACCTTATTTGGGATGGTGTCGACCAAAAAAGTGCAAGTGCTATAATATCCAAACCAGGCAAAAAACGAAAAATGTTTTAGCGCCAGTTTGTCTTGTGGTTTGTCGCATTTAAAAAAGTAACTTTTTTTTTAATATTGCGTTAATATAATAATTAGCCAAAAACTGAATAAATGTCTAAAAATTATGGCTCCGCTTGTTTGGGATAGTACTAAAAATAAGTAACATATTTGATGAATATCAGCATAAATTATGAAAAATAATGGGAAATACGGATATGGCAGATATTAAAGCTTTTTGGTCGACACCATCCCAAATAAGGTGAGAGTCTCTGATATCAAGTAAATGTCAAGTAAAAATTTAAACTGCTATACAATTTGAATAAGAAAACAAACGCAAAATGCCAATTTTTGTATGGTATATAATGTTTGTACTTAAGTTTTTATAAAAATTAATTAAATAATTAGAATTTGCCAAAAACTAAAAACATATCCCAAATTCTTGTCAATGCTTATTTTAAACATCCAAGTGTTTTTATTTTCGGCATTTATAAATGGCTTCGGCCATGGAACTGGGGCATGAACGTCGTTTCCGCACGCTTTATCCATTTTATCCTCTACCTGTTGAGCCTGTTTTGGATCCGATAGCTTCAGGTTTCTTTTAAATTGCTGATGTTCCTCCGCTCATCCTGTTTGGTGAAAATATTGTTTGGTACCATTCTGTATCCGATTGTCTCTTGTTCTCTATCCGATTTTCGCGGATGAAGCGCCAAATGATGTGGTAGATAGCTGAAATGCTAAGATTAACTCTTTCAGCTATTTGGCGTTGTGAATATCCGTTTTTGAAGTGTTCCATGATGAGCTGTTTAAAAGTAGTGCGTTTCCTATAGTCCTTTTTGGCTTTTTGCATCCCAGATGCAGAAAAAACTAAGCTGACTACGAAAGATTTAAACCGAAAATATTAAACTTTAAGTAAAATATCAGTGTTTTATGGCACCCAAATGTCCATAATGTAACTGTTCAAAATAAGCATTGACCTGAAATAAGGGTACCTGTTTTTACCGACCTAGCAAATTCGGAAACGCCAGTTTATTGGTAGCTAATTTATATATACCCACAATCGGTATTTTTAAAAATATTGTATAATTAATTAATTAATTTGTAATTTAGGCTTTCATTCATGCGTTACAACATTCCATGCCGCAAGTAAATATTAACAAGTGTGAAATCACTAATAAAATTGTTTTTTAAGATTAAGATTAAGATTAATATAAAATAATCGCATAACTTTGGAATTATTATTAGGCTAACTTAAAACAGGTTTAAAATCATAGCTTTGTATTATTAAGTCAGCGCACATGAACCACCACACCAACATATCATAACAATAACCAAAATCAAAAGGTCACAAGGGCAAAAGGTCAGGTGCGTCACAACGCACATTGTAAACAATGAATCATTTATCAAAACAGGAGCAGCTGAGCACCCTAATGGGTTACTCGTTACGTAAAAGAACGGGTTTTTACGCGAATAACTTTTTTTAACCCGTTAACACACCCGATTCCTATTATCTATTTACATAGCTTATTCGTATATGGGTTATTCCCTTCATATGATAAAGCAGACGAGCTGGCGAGGAACGGAACTAGTTCATGAATACTTCGATTGCGAAGGTAACAAGCGATGGAAGCACATTATCGCTACATGTAGGATAACCATGAAGATATAGCCCACGCGGTACAAATGCTCTTTGAGTCTAATCCACGTAAACAGATTATTATACGCATCCGTAATTAGGTCCATTACGGGACATTGTCCAGTGGCATCTCATGCAGCAGACTTCTAGCCACTTTGAATGATTTCCACAGAAGCTGCCGAGACGCGGATGAAAATTAAGCAGTTGCCAACCTATCCTGTCTCTTATTCTGGGCACGGGCTGATATCACAGCCTCACAAACGCTTTCACACAATGTACGTTCTGGTAGCATACGTAGTCCACCGCTAACACTCAACCTTTAAGCCAAAATTGTAAAATTCGGAGAACCCATTTTCGGCTTTTATCCGGAATAACTGGTCTCCCCTCTATGAGTTCACGGACAATTAGTATTTTTATATCACTTAAAATTTTTTATTTGATTTCTTTGATTTGTGTTCATGTTAGTAAGGCAAACAAGTCAAACAAACCTGAGTAGTTGATTGTGTCTCTTCCTTTATTTATTCTTCAAATAAGATACCTCAATGTAGGTTTGTAATTACTTATAACCAAAGTTATGGAAATTACTTGATTGGTATAAATTACAGGATTCCAAGCCGATTTTGGACCGATACTTTTAATAAACGTTTTTAAATAGATAATGAAAACAAAATATTTGGTATATTTGTTCTTAAGCGACATACACTTTGCTTACCAGCAAGTCATTTTGCCTTACCCGTATCAGGTTAATTGCATGTTTGAGCCTGAAATCACAGAGGGTCAAGTACACCCATTGCATAAATTGTTTAACTTGTTCGTGGAGTTGTTTTGTGTCATCTGTGTACTTGTTTGCGATCTTTTTAACCGCACGCTAAACGGTGCGCTCTTCCATCGGTCCTGCGGGCGGTGTGTCGCATTTTTCTTGGGTCCGCGGGGGCTTGACATTCCAATTATATACATTTAAAACTAGAATTTCTTAGTGTGTTTTGAATAGTAAAGTATTGTAATAGTACAGGGTCCGCCATCTAATGTTTTTTTTTTCAACTAGAGCTTATTTCGTGAATGGTAACACTTAGCTTATGTTTGATTTGGCAGATAATTAGTTTTATCCTTCCGCTGAACAAATATTATTGTGTATACGCTTGAACAACGCTGGGAAATATTGCGACATTAGAATGTGTGAGAAAGTTGCGTACGGATTTTGGAAAAGTGAAAGAAACAATGCGAGAAAAGCCCAAAACAGTGCGTACACCCAAGAATATTGCTGATGTGGCAGAAAGTGTGCGTGAAGCGCCATCAACATCAATTCACCGTCGTTGTCAACAATTGAACATTTCGGGGACATCATTGAGATAAATTTTGCATAAAGGCCTTGGTATGTCGCCATGGCCAGCGGAGGAAGCCATTTGAATGAAATTATTTTTCATTATTAACCGGAAAGATTGTACTTTCATAAAAAAAAAGAAATTTGAGAAAATATTCAGCGGTTTTTATACCCTTAACCCATGAAATGGGTAAAAAAAGGGTATAATGTTTTTGTGCAAATGTATGTAACAGGCAGAAGGAAGCTTCTCCGACCCCATAAAGTATATATATTCTTGATCAGCATCAACAGCCGAGTCGATACCATGTCCGTCTGTCCGTCTGTCCGTATGTATGAGCGCGTCGATCTCAGAAACTACAAAAGCTAGAGACTCCAGATTTTGGATATAAACTCTCCTAATCCATAGGCATGACAAGTTTGTTTCAAATTTTCGATAACTTTTCAGGTTTACGATATACACATGTAGTCGATAACAAAAAACTGAAAATGAGGATATAAACTATATGAAAAATAATGAACTTCTGTAAAAATTTCATTAAATGCGGTTAAGAAACACCGGAGATATGAAGCCATCAAGCATTGGTTCAGTAGTACATGTACATATGTGTATGTCTGTCAGCCCGACCGTCTGTCCGTCTGTATGATCAAGGGTTAAGGGTATCTTCTAGTCGAGCGTACTCGACTAGAGCCTTCTTACTTGTTTTTTTTTTTATTTAATTTAATTAAAAAAAAAAAAAGTTATTTGGCGGACCCTAATATAGTAAATTATTTGTGTGGCAGATATTTAATGTAGTGATCCGATCTCATGAATTTTGACAAATGATATACAAAAATTGACGAATTTGACCAAAGTTTCAGCTCGATATCTGAAAAACTGAGGGGCTAGTTTGCATAGAACCAGGCGGACAGACACACATGTCTGTATCGACTCAGCTCAAGATATTGATAAAAAAAAATATACAGAATTTATTAGGACGGATATGCGTCAATAATTCATGGCAAAATCATAATATACCTTGCAAGTGTATAACAAATATGCAAGCATAATGAAATTATTTTTAATTCCAAAATATCGCTTCACCTTGCATCGCAACGGACGTGTATTTTCTTTGTGCTCCTCGCTCATTTTATTTTTGTGCTTTTAATTTTCTTAATAATTTTGCGACTCTGTGCAAATAATTAGTTTTGTGACTTTGGGTTTCATCGGTTGTGTAAATCCCAATGTGAACATAATATTAAATATTTTATTTACATTTATTTTGCAAGTGCTCAAATACAACAACAAACTGCAGTCCAAGCTTACTGCTGAATTTTCTCAGTTTACTTGTTGCCTGCTGATATTCTGATTTTGTATTTTTACACTTGTGCTCTTTTTGGATATTCTGTGCGCGCTCTCTGTGCAAACCCGTTTGTTCACGATCTTCTGCTCTTACGCGCTCTCTTGTATCGGTGTTGGTCCCGGCCTAGATTATTCCGTTGTTGTTGCTTTCGGTTTCCTGCGCTTGCGCCGGTACGTTTTTGTTTGTGATTTTGTTTGGTAAGTATTTACAAGCGTATCATACTTTTAACCATAGGGAGCAGTATTCACTTATTTGATAAATAATTATTTTTTCATCTTTTTATTTCATTTATTTATTTTTTTTTTTTTTCAAAAATTTCCGTCTATTGTTACAAGGGCTGCCAAGTTCGCGCACGAAAAATGTGCTGGTCTTAACGGTCGTATTGCTATTTATTTTTAAACGATGGAGAGAAACTTCAATGAGAAAAACCTCTTGAGCGAAACCTCTTCAAAACGTAAAAAAGCCAATGTTCATCGGATCCTGTCATGTCTGACAATTCACCAAACGGTCTAGAGTCCAAAAATATAATAATAATAATATATTTATTAACAATTCTCCTGCCCCAGTCCCTAAAGCAAACGAGATGCCTGATGAAAATATGACATTATCAGAAGATTAGTTGCCGTTCCACCAAAAAAACAAATATTTTTATCAAGGCATCTCCCCGACTTAACATCAGATGATGTCAAGGTCTACATTAAGGCCAAATCTATAGCCATTTTCACGGTGGAAAAATTATAATTTAATTACGCTCAGAACATCTCGTCCTTTAAATTCACTGTTTCCAGTCAAGATTTTAGCACTATATGTTGTTAGAAAAAAAGCCTCCGATTGTGCAAGACATTCTTAGCTGTGAAGTTCTATCTAACAGATACTGTATCTATAGAAAAGACCGTACTTTTCGACGTGGCGGAGAAGTGCTTATTATTGTTAAAGTAGATTATTCTTCCGAGAGAGTAATAGTAGGTGGCTCTATTGATATAGAATTTGATGCTATCAAGTTAAATATTAATGGTGTTGGTATTTTTATTACTTGCTCATATATACCCCCTTCCCCTGATAACTCTATTTACAATGCTCATTTGTAAGTTATATTGTCAGTTCCTTGCATGCTTTCTGATCGCGATATCCTTGTAGTACTTGGTGATTTTAATATTGCTGAAATTACTTGGATTTCTTGTCCCGACTGACCTAATTGGCTCAGAATAAATTTTTGATTAATTTAATTGGAGTTGAGTCATTGAGTTAAATCAATGATATCTCAAATTTTTTAATAAAATGCTTGATCTGGTTTTTGTTTTGGATCTATCCTTCTCATCCAATATCTTATCCAAAAGATATATACCACCCAACGATGGAGGTGTCGATCACTTTACCCTGGCGGTTGATATGCCCCAGTAGAAAACCGTTTAGCTGAGTTCGTCATTTTTGGAAAACCTATTTTGCAAATCTTACTAAGCTTTAATTTCTGACGGACTGGTCCCCTTTGCGGGTCTGTCAATTTGGACGTAGGAATCGGTATTTTTTATAACACTTTAAGTTCATTATTAGATTTGTGTGTTCCTTATGGAAAGCCAAACAGATCCTGTGTGGTTTACCAGAGTGTTTACAATTCTTAAAAATTAAAAATCGAAACTCTACAATAGTTTAAAAAAATCTAGCTATCCTTGAGCTTGTTCTGCATACTGATTGCGCGTTCTAATTTTTCAATCATGAATAACCAATGTTATAGGAATTACCTGACTAAGTTTAGATTACAGTTTCAGCAGGATCCCAAACGGTTTTTTGATTTCATTAATACGAAGCGCAGGTCATCGACACTTCCATCAAACATATTCCTTGAAGAAATGAAAGCCAACTCTGATCAGGCCGTTGCCGATCTAGTACTTGCTAAATTTGTTCAAACGCCTTACAGCCCTTATTTTCAACCAGTCGTCATGCCTTACCCCTATCAGCTTAATAGCTCTAATTGCATTTTTATACCGGAAACCACAGAGAGTGCACTACTTGTGAACTTCAGGTTTTTAAGCCTATATTTTTGCAAGGACCTGGTGGAGTACCAAGCTGTACTTAGGTACTGTGCTCAGGGTCTTTTAAAACTATTGCATAAATTGTTTAGTTTGTCCGTGAAGTTATGCTCTTTCCCAAAAATTTGGAAAGAGTCATACATTATTCTTATGCATAAAAAGGAAACAAATCGAATGCTGAAAACTAAAAAGGTATATCCAAGTTGTCTGCTATTCCTAAGATTGTTAAGAAACTAATAACCTCTCATCTTCAACATGTTTGCAAATCTATGATATCACCGTGCCAGCACGGATTCATGAAACAAAGGTCTACCACTACTAACTTGCTAGAATTCACCTAATTTGTTATTAACGCCTTCGAATGAAAAAATGCAATCTGATGTTATTAACACTGATTTCAGTAAGACTTTTGACACTGTAAGTCACTACTTTTTAATTTGTAAACTTCAACTTTTGGGCTTTCCCAATAATCTTATTCTTTGGATTAAAGATTATTTAACCTGTAGAAGTCAGAGGGTATATTTTAATGGCTCAGTTTCTAAAGCGGCTCAGGTCATTCCTGGTGTGCCTCAAGGAAGTCACCGTTGGATTGTTATTATTTACACTCTTTATAAACGACCTTCCGTCCGTAATAAATCACTCTCTGGTGTTGATGTATGCTGATGATGTAAAATTAAGCATGTCGGCTGCAACTCTTCTGTCTGGCGATAACCTGCAAAGTGACTTAGACAATTTTCAAACTTGGTGCAAAGTAAATTTATTGCATCTCAATTGAAGTAAATGTAAAGTTAAGAGTTATGTAATTTTATAGACGAATGCCTTTTTTTCAATATATATCTTCTAGATAACCAACCACTTGATCGGATTGTATGGGTTGAGGATTTGGGTATATTAATGGACCCAAAGCGTAAGTTTGACACTACGACACAACGACCACTACCTAACAAAAACTTTGTATGTGTCTCTTGTACGACCGATTCTCGAATATGGATCTTATATATGGTATCCCAAATGCAGGATTCATCAGGATAGAATAGAATCGGTGCAAAAACAATTTCTTTACTTCGGGGTCTTAATTTGGATAATAACATTAACTTACCTTCCTACCATAGTAGACTTTTACTAATAGTCGTCCCTCTCTTTCTAATCGTAGAAAAATGCCTGTAATAACCTTTTTCCATAAACTAATATATGGTGAAATTGATTCTTCATTACTAATCAACCAAATTAACTTTGCAGTTCCTATTAGAAATACTAGAAATATTTTACCTATAGTTCTTCAAGCTTGTTACTTTAACTTTGCTATCCATAACTCATTTCGGATCTTATGTGCAACATATAACGTTTTTTCCTGCGTAATACATAGTCCCACTTTTATTAGCTCTCTTAAAGAACTAGTCTTGTGTCATTTCGCGATATTCGTTACCACACGCTACGCGGTGCACCCATTTGTCGGACGGGCGGGAGGTGGGTCGCTTTGTGCTAGGGTCCGCGCACTAACAAGCTGGTGCTTGGTATCGTTGGGCCACTTGAATGTATTGACCGTTAGTACATCTACGTTTAATAATAAAAAAAAATTGTAACGAACCTTCTTTTCCTGAATACAAGCTTGGCTAGCTTTCGTGGTACTGAGAAATTTATATTTGAGACGATACAACATAAACAACACAGAGTTTGTTTGGTTAATTGCAAATACTGTTCCCCCAGACACAACCGGTACCGATCCCTTCGATCCTGCAGTCACCTAATTGCTGACACCTGCGAAGAGCTATAAAACATACGAATTGGCTCGAGACCGATTGAGATGCGTAATTGTTTATTTATTCGTTTAGTATTCGTTAACTAACTCAGACATTTTTTATAAAAGCAAGCTATGAGCTGTGAGAATAAAAACATATTCTGATTGTATGAAATTCAAATTAATTTAGAGCTTTAAAAGCATCGGAAAGGGCTATGTATTCTGCCTCCGTACTGCTGAGCGCAACTTACTTCTGCTTCTTTCATGTCCACGATACAGAACATGTCCAAATACAGAACTGACCCACACGTTTGCGTAGCCAGTGTAGGACTTCCTGTCCGTTGAACCGCCTGCCCAATCTGCATCCGCGTAGCCCTTAATCGCCTTAATCGTTGGTTCTCTTATAGACCAACGCCAGATCTGCTGTAGAGTGCAGATATCGTAGCACCGGACTTACCGCTGCTAGGTGCTCGCCGTGATGATCCCAGTTTCTTTGGGACAGTTTGCACACTGAGTGTAAAAAGTCAGAACGAGTGCACAGCGCAATATACATTAGGGATCCAATGACAGATTGATACTCTGTCACATGACTGTTACTGACAACCTAAAATTTAGAAGCATAACCTTTTTTAGTCGCCTCCATCTCACCCATGTCTGAGCACGGCTACAGCAAATCATTAACGTATACGGCACTGCAGCCAATCTACTTCAAAACGTCATTCAGAGTTGCGTGCCAGACACGGCCTGCTTGTTTTAAGCCATATAGCGATTTATTCAGCTCCAGACTTGTCGTCAGAGTTCTACGGTTGTCTCATGAAGACGTCCTCTTCGAGATCACCATTTAAGTATGTAGTCAACACATCCAGTTAATAAACAAACAATTCATATTCAGCTGCGATAGCCAAGACCATACGAATAGTAGCATAGCAAACTACTGGTGAGTATGTCTCTTCGTAGTCGATTCCATATTTTTGAATGCACCCATTTGCCACAATGGGTGTTTGACCAACTGTTACATAATAGAGCGTTGTATTCGATCTGCATCGCTGATTTCCACATATCAGCCTGAGGACTCGTTAGCGCTTGTTGCGCTATAAGGTATGTCAACGTCGCTGTTGATATATTCATTTTCATCACGTTGGCCGTCCACGTAATCCACTTCTAATTATTCTTGGTCTCCCTGGACCTCTTTTAAACGCTTTATTCTCTTGCTGGTCGCTTTCCACTTCTTCAGTAGAGCTTTCCGAATCAATTAGATCTGTGGCTTTCTCAATTGCCTCCTGTTTAGTCTCTTCGAGCAATGTCGTGATATCAGTTATTTCCTTCGGCTCACTCTCTATGAAATGTACATCTTTGCTGATTTTTACTGTGCTTTTATTTTACAAACTATAAGCTTTTGAGGTCTCTGAGTATCCGACCATTACATACTCTTTGGCTTTTCATGGAATTTTTTTATTGAGCCCTTATCTAGTGCAACTGCTATGCACCCAAACACCCTAAAGTGCTTTACATATGTTCCTGATACATTGTGGAATCAAATGTCCTGTGGAATCAAATGTCGAAGTGTCCTTATTATTTAAGTTCACGCAGACTTTGCACGTTTAAATGACCATTGTCATGCCATTTAGACAACTCATTCTTAGCTTGTGACATACACAACTTTTGGATGTCCATTGTTTTCGAAAGAAACTATCCGCTGACCTTTTTGGCCGATAATATAAATAAGTCTTTCTTATAAAATATTTTAGCACCTTCAGGGTTAATTTTAACTGAGAAACCATTTGCTGGTGCTTTCGTAACCGATACAGAATTTTTTTTTTTTTATTACATTATATTGGACGTAGATGTACTAACGGACAGTACAATCAAGTGGCCCAACGATACCAAGCACCGGCTTGTTAACGCGCGGACCCAAGCATAAAGCAGACTTCCTAATAACATTATGACAACCATTTCGTCTGGTAGTGTAATGCCTATTTGCGATAGCTTTTCGACTACATTCACAAAATCATTAACGTGCCTCTGCCATGCGTTTATTTATGAACCGCTTGAAAAATGTTACCTTGTGCACAGGTCCCGCTGGTCTGCATAACTTTTCAACCTCGCTCTATATCCCATGTGTAGTGACGCACTATTTGATGGAGCTAATCTACTACGCATTTATTGACAAGAACAGCAAAACCATAGCTTTGTTGTTTTAGCTCTTCCATGACTTATACTCTGCACTGGCCAGATCTTCTGGTACAGCTACCGTATTGGACACAACTGACCATAAATCCTGGTGAACCAACACACTGTGTCATACTTGGTATCATCTAACTTCTCAATGTTGTGTAGGGAACTCATGGTCACTTTTCTCTACACTTAAGGCTTTAACTAAGTCACAAATATACAGTTAGTTATTATTACCGTAATCTCGCTTTCGCCTTTGTTCTTATGCTTTTTGCATAGTATTCGCACGCCTGTGCTCATAACCTGTTGGCGAGTGCGCTGAGGAACAAAAAAAAGTACAGCCCTGGCTTATCTTACATGCTAATTGCACCCGCCCAGACTCCAGATTTAAAAGTTGTTGAAAACTTGTGGGCTCTGCTCAAAAATAATAACCGCAAGCTCGGTATATTCAACAAACAACTGGATTACTGGATTTGTATAGCAAAATCAGCCGAGAAACTAAGCTGGTAATTTACATGAATAATAGGTTAAGGGAAGTTCTTAAGGCTAAGGGTATTAGTATTAACATCCTTATTTAATGTTTTTTATCAAAAATAATTTATTTTTTTAAGACCAAATCAAATAAGCTGAGACCTATTTGTAAGATTTAATCTAATTTTTAAATCAAAATTTAAGCAACAAATAAAGGTTCTTTTGTAAACGTGATAAAGTATAAAACCAATTGGCGTTTCAACATTTCTCTCTTTTCGCTCTTTTTCTAGCTTAAACTTCGTAGGACTTTTTAACATTTTTTCATAACATGAAATAAACTGTAAGACACTGTATATTTTAAATGAAATTATAAAGAATAAGTTTTAGTCAATTAAAAAAAAAAAATAAAAATAAACTATTTATTGTCAGCTTTAAATTTAAAATATATAAAATTTATATGTTAAATTACAACAATGAACTTATTGTACAACTAAACATGGGTAACGTTCTATTTGTAACATATATATATATTTCAAATTTCTTTTATTATTAAAATTAACTTTTAGTATTAAATATAATTGATAGAAAATTACATTGTATAACATACTTAAATTTAGGTAATCGGTATTTAGGTAAGCTGAATATAAGCTTAACTTAATGCGCAGGGTCTTTTTATATCATACTTTTGATTGAATATTTTGTCCGGTTTTTTTTTAAAATTATTTTACGGTTGCACTGTTTTTTCATTTATCAATCCACAAGTATAAGTATCCATAATTATGGTTGCCAGTTAACTGTTATTCCTGGCTTACAGCGAAATTTAAAGTCTTTCTATAATGCTTAATATTTACCCTACACGCAGAGTTGAAGGTTTTATTACACGGTTTTTGCTGTTGTGTTTGAGAATTTGTGGTAACAACTATCATAACACTTATTTTTTTTCGTAAAAATAGCTACGTATACCAAACATATGTGCATTTATAAAATGCAATTGTTTAAGAGATTTCAAACTATTTATACCGATGGAACAAAGTCCGTCATGATGTTGGTCCGTCTTTCTTCTACGCATATTATATACTACGCAATATATTTGTTAACAACGAAGTGCAACATTTTCATTATTCCCAAAACACACATAAGCAATTTTATAATTTTTAAGAACATGACTATTACACACGTTTCACCACTTCCGGAAGAAAAAAAACACTAATATTTCTTACAGTTGTTTTTTTAATATAGAGTTCATCATAAGAATTTATTTTCGGTACTGCTAGCTAAAAAAAATACTCCCTGGAACAAAAAAATTAAGCTAAAACTAAGTTTGGTTTTAAATTTATGTTGTGAAGTAATAAATTGCGCAGGAATTGATCAACTTTTTAAGCAGTTAATTTCGGCATGTTAGGTTGGACAATAGATCTGAAAACAATCTTTTGTGAAATTAACAAAAGGAATTCTTACAATATTCTTACAAAAAATTAATCGAAACACCAAATTCAACACAAAATTTTAATGCTTCTTAGCATAAGCTTGAAATTAATTTAAGGTCAATAGTTTGGAGAAAATATATTTAATTTTTATATAGAATCCTACTTTTGACTGACAAGTAAAAACAGATATTTATGTACATATGAATTAATGTACATATTGGTAAACATTTGAATCTCTGTTGTAAAGTATCAATGTACATTTGTATCTTAATTAACATAATATTTAGGAATTATAAGTTTGGTTGGTATAAGCTAATTGTTTTACTCCTGTGCTGAATGGCCAATTGAATGCAATCAATTTATTCCGTAGCAAGCAGAGAAAAATTCTCAAAATGCATCTTACCTTGTACTGATTCGTCGTCCAAGTCATCGGTGCTACTTGTGATACGTGCTGGAATCGACAAAATACATATTAAAAATATTATAGATTAAGTAGGAAAACTTAACTCGGAAGTGTCTAAATAGGTTATTCGATGTACAGAGTAGACAGTAGTTTGTCTATTTATACCAAAAATATTCAAACTTAAATTAACAAGCCGGTGCTTGGTATCGTTAGGACACTTGAATGTACCGATCATTAGTACATCTTCGTCCAATATATTTTAAAATATCGCGGTTAAATGGCACGCAGGTATCCATAGTATAACTGCATTAAATAAACAGTGATTTTAAAATAGGGTGATTTATTTCACAACCCAACCTAACAAGTGAGAAAAAATGGTTTATTGCGGACATATATTAAATTTAAACACCATTCATCAATACAATTAAGAAAAAATTGATAGTTTTTGGCATATAGTTGATAAAGACACGCCCGTATGACCGTATTATCGCGTCGATTTCAAAAACTAAAGTAGCTACACACATTGTTTACGTGAGCAATTAATGTTATCATAAAAATGTCATATTATGTTTACATTCGTCGAATGCAGACACTTATTTATATTGCTTCGTAAAAAATTTCCTATCCAATCCACTTTTTCAAAATATTTGTAAACACCAAAAGAAGATTAGTGCGAAAAAAATAGGCAGTGATCGAAAGGGTTTCCAACACCACAAGAACTTTTTTACATCTCTATTGAATCCTATTCTTGAATCCAGGTAAAAATTGTATCTGTACAAGAAAACTATTTAAACTTTCCCCTAGGAAATGTAACTTAGACAATGAAGTTGACTTAGTACATTTTCATACCCTTAACCCATGAAATGGGTAAGAAAGAGTAAAATGGTTTTGTGCAAAAGTATGTAACAAGCAGAAGGAAGCTTCTCTCCATAAAGTATATATATTCTTGATCAGTTCGTCCGTCTGTATGTATGAACGTGTCGATCTTAGGAACTACAAAAGCTAGAGACTTTGAATATAAGCTCTCCTAATCCCTAGGCATGCACAGTTTGTATCAAATTTTTGAAACATTTCAAGGATAACGATATACCTATGTAATCGATAATCTTTATTTTCGAAAACTTAAAAAAGGGGGATTGAAACTTATAATAAAATAATGAAAATCTGTGAAATTTTTATTAAAATCGGTTGAGAAACACAGGAGATATGAAGCCATCAAGCATTGGTGCAGTAGTACACGTATATATGCATATGTCTTTCAGCCCGAGCGTCCGTCTGCGTGGCCAGGGATAGAGGGTATATTCTAGTCGATCTTACTCGACTAGAGCCTTTTTACTTGTTATTTGAATTCTCTTTCAGGTAGGCCGTATAACTATGCATGTAGTATTATTTGTAACTATTCAACTTAGCGGTGAAATTGTATTTCCCATGCTTTTTCCTTATACCTTTTACCGTAGTATCAAGGCTACAATAGTGGAATATAGGTTCACTGACTATAATGTGAGTAATGATACGTAACCACAAAACTGCTACTGAATTCTTTTTGATTGTGCTGCGGAGCCAAAACTAGATTGACACATGGAACGTGATTTTGAAACGAGCGGTAGGCGGAGATATAGCTGCGAACTTAAAAATAACACCACCACCACGAAACAGGGCTTTTCTAGCGACTTCTGACTTTTGTACAATATTCTCTCGAATATTAGCTACATTTTGCGCTATTGCATAAATGGCTAGGACATTTCTTAGCTTTTTAACGAAAAAATAAAAATTGTTCGATGATTTCGTCCTTTTTCACTCTACTGTACATTTTACGACCAATTATTATAAAATGGCCTGAAATTTTAAAATAATATTAATAAGTAGTAAAATATATTAATCACATACTTTAATTTTTTTCTTCCTTTTCTTGCCCAAAAAAGTAAAGTAGCTTGATAGTGCTCTTTTAAAGATCGCAACTGTACCATTATGATGATAGGCTTCAATGATGCGATTGTAGCGTGAAACCATCGGATTTTAATTTATAATTTCAGGAAAACCTCCTTTACATACTTTTTAACGTGCATCGAGAGAAGCATATGCGGCACTCTCACCGCCATTGTATCAAATGTTCATCATGCAGACTCCTCCAAGTTGTCGAAGGATCTACCCAAGGATGAGGACATGGCGTGAGTAACTTTCGATTTACAAGAGTAGGAAAGGGTTGTAGGAGGATGTGCATATATATTGCTGAGGAGAAGCTGAAAAGAGTTTGGGCTGATCGCAAGCAATCACCAGGCTAACGCACTTTAACATGCATCAAGTTTTAGCAGCCTCTGCTGTCTTAGACTTGTGCTAGCCCAAGCACGGCTCTTGTAATAGCTCAAGTGATAACTTAATGCAAAACTAACAATAAATTTGTATGCCAAATACTGCTGCAATAACAAATTCTACAGCGAAGGTCGGAGAATGCCCCTCTCTCATCCAAAAGCACGGCCGAGGACACACTCATGCATACATACATATGCACGCACACATACAAGAAGGCTAGATGCAGAGACTCGAGTCGGTTCTGATCTCTGAAAACCGCTCCCGTTCACTCTTTTGTCTAAGGCGGATCTATTCTTTTAGGTATGGGATGATGTGAGTTCGATGATGTTATTTGAGACCACTATTTCGATTATTTGCTTAGTTATTGTAGGATTTGTCGATAATTAATATGCACGCTGGTCATTCAGAAGCAATAAACAGTTGCAAAATTGATTTCAGTTTTCGCTAGATTCTGCGGAACCAAGACTTCCGTGCCCGAGAACCACGGAATAAACTTTTATAAGTGCAAAAATAAAGACACTGTGATGACGTTCCCCAAAAATCCCATTGGACAAGGATATGGATTCCTGGCACACATTCAACTAGCGTCGCTTCAATACTGAGCAGAAATCCAAACACTTATATACAACATCTTAGATCTTGGTGATTTTTGGAAGTACAATGGGCAATAATATGTACCTCAATATCCTAAAAAAATGTACTCCAATGTGCGAAGAGGCTGGAAATCCGAAGTAATTTCCGGTTCTACAAGGACAACGATCCCAAGAATAAGTTGGGAATAGTGAAATCCTGGCTTATCTAGAACTGCTCCCCACGCCAATTCCTCTGGACCAGTCTCCAGATTTAAATGTTATTGAGAATTTGTGGGCTCTGAAGGGAAATAACATCCGGAAGCATAGCATATCAAACAAAAAGGATCTTAAAAATGCTCTACTGGATGACTAAATAAAAATCAATCCAGAAATTACACAGAAGCTGGTATCTTCCATGAGTAATAGGTTAAGAGGAGTTGTTAAGGCTAAATTTTACTTTTTTTTTTTTGGATCAATCAAAGGTGAATATTAATTTTGTTCAACAATCGGGCTGTTATCGAGCGTAGATGTCCATAATATAACCACATCAAATAAGCTTTGACCTGAAATAAGTGTACTTTTTTTCATATCTCGACCTAGCCTTTATAACACATTCTTTCTGAGCATCCGAACGCAAGACGTACATAGTGTTAAAATTATTTGTGTATGTCAGAATATATATGTATTCGTGTATATTTTTACCCCAGTCGTGTAATTCTATCCATCCACAACAATAAATTATCAAAAATGCGAAGGTCACAGGTATGTTTCAATCAAACATTTTTTTAATTCTCAAGGGATTGAAAACATTAACAAAATAATACAAATGTGTGAAATTTTAATTAGAATCGGTTGATAAACACCGCAGTTATGTACGATTGAAATTAAACCATTAATCATTGGTACAGTGGTGCAATTATGGCCGTATGGCTTATGTCAAGGGTTAAGGACATCTTCTAGTCGTTCTTACTGTACTGTTGTCAGTTTACATGTTTATATTTTGATTTATTATCATAGCATCCAATAATTTTTCGTTCTGACAACGGATATTCAATATTATAATATTCATTTATAAATTTTTCTAGCCCAATTTAATTTTATTGTAAGCAAATGGACCATTCAATTTCAATAAATATCCTTTTTGTAAATTAGTTTTCGCTTCACACACGGGATTTGAACTTTCAAATACTTTATTATAAATTTCTCTGGCCCATATAGTATGTAGTTATAAAATTATACTACAGTATTCTGGTCGTCTGATCCAAGCGAAGGCAAAACGTATTTTTAAATCCGTTGAAAACAGATTATTATATAATCTTGTATCAAATAATCATTTTTTTCGAAAAATTTTTTTTGCCTTCAGCGACCAGTTTTAATGTTGCCTATCATCCATTTGCTCAGCTAGAAATTATAAAGAAAAAAAGGTTGTGGAGTATGTAGTTCAGCACGGCTAATCGCCATCACCAGTACTACAGTTAAGAGTTCAACTAAAATATATACAGTCAGCCCCACCTTAAAGGCAGCAAGGTACACAAAATAATTGCGAGTGCTATAATACCCAAACCAGGCAAAAATTAAAAAAAAAATTTAACGCCAATTTGTCTTATGGTATATCATATTTAAAAAAGGAACTTTCATTTTTTTTTTATTGCCTAAATATAATAATTAGCCAAAAACTGAAAACATATCCAAAATACAGGGCTCAGGTTTTTGTGAGAAGAATTTCCTACCCAATCCACTTTTTCAAAATATTTGTAAACACCAAAAGAAGATTAGTGCGAAAAAAAATAGGCAGTGATCGAAAGGGTTTCCAACACCACAAGAACTTTTTTACATCTCTATTGAATCCTATTCTTGAATCCAGGTAAAAATTGTATCTGTGCAAGAAAACTATTTAAACTTTCCCCTAGGAAATGTAACTTAGACAATGAAGTTGACTTAGTAGATTTTCATACCCTTAACCCATGAAATGGGTAAGAAAGAGTAAAATGGTTTTGTGCAAAAGTATGTAACAAGCAGAAGGAAGCTTCTCTCCATAAAGTATATATATTCTTGATCAGTTCGTCCGTCTGTATGTATGAACGTGTCGATCTTAGGAACTACAAAAGCTAGAGACTTTGAATATAAGCTCTCCTAATCCCTAGGCATGCACAGTTTGTATCAAATTTTTGAAACATTTCAAGGATAACGATATACCTATGTAATCGATAATCTTTATTTTCGAAAACTTAAAAAAGGGGGATTGAAACTTATAATAAAATAATGAAAATCTGTGAAATTTTTATTAAAATCGGTTGAGAAACACAGGAGATATGAAGCCATCAAGCATTGGTGCAGTAGTACACGTATGTATGTATATGTCTTTCAGCCCGAGCGTCCGTCTGCGTGGCCAGGGATAGAGGGTATATTCTAGTCGATCTTACTCGACTAGAGCCTTTTTACTTGTTATTTGAATAAATTTCTCTTTCAGGTAGGCCGTATAACTATGCATGTAGTATTATTTGTAACTATTCAACTTAGCGGTGAAATTGTCTTTCCCATGCTTTTTCCTTATACCTTTTCTTGACCACCCCAATAGAGTGTGTCCCAAGACGCGTCCTAGTATGTGGACGGGAGCCACTACAGCAAGAGTGAGGTTTTCCCACTAATAATCGCTTGTCGTTTGAAACGGTCGCAAAAAAGCCAAGGTGACAGTGTTTCCTGTAAAATACCTGGTAATGCCTAGGTATAGGGACTTGTTGGCACTGATGGAGGTAACCTCAAAGGATTATAATTTTGGGGTGCCTGGTCATTGATTGGCTAAGGTTGACTGCGAACCTTAGTATCAAGGCTACAATAGTGGAATATAGGTTCACTGACTATAATGTGAGTAATGATACGTAACCACAAAACTGCTACTGAATTCTTTTTGATTGTGCTGCGGAGCCAAAACTAGATTGACACATGGAACGTGATTTTGAAACGAGCGGTAGGTAGCGAACTTAAAAATGACACTACCACCACGAAACAGGGCTTTTCTAGCAACTTCTGACTTTTGTACAATATTCTCTCGAATATAAGCTACATTTTGCGCTATTGCATAAATGGCTAGGACATTTCTTAGATTTTTAACGAAAAAATAAAAATTGTTCGATGATTTCGTCCTTTTTCACTCTACTGTACATTTTACGACCAATTATTATAAAATGGCCTGAAATTTTAAAATAATATTAATAAGTAGTAAAATATATTAATCACATACTTTAATTTTTTTCTTCCTTTTCTTGCCCGAAAAAGTAAAGTAGCTAGATAGTGCTCTTTTAAAGATCGCAACTGTACCATTATGATGATAGGCGTCGATGAGGGCTTCAATGATGCGATTGTAGCGTGAAACCATCGGATTTTATTCTATAATTTCAGGAAAACCTCCTTTACATACTTTTTAACGTGCATCGAGAGAAGCATATGCGGCACTCTCACCGCCATTGTATCAAATGTTCATCATGCAGACTCCTCCAAGTTGTCGAAGGATCTACCCAAGGATGAGGACATGGCGTGAGTAACATTCGATTTACAAGAGTAGGAAAGGGTTGTAGGAGGATGTGCATATATATTGCTGAGGAGAAGCTGAAAAGAGTTTGGGCTGATCGCAAGCAATCACCAGGCTAACACACTTTAACATGCATCAAGTTTTAGCAGCCTCTGCTGTCCTAGACTTGTGCTAGCCCAAGCACGGCTCTTGTAATAGCTCAAGTGATAACTTAATGCAAAACTAACAATAAATTTGCATGCCAAATACTGCTGCAATAACAAATTCTACAGCGAAGGTCGGAGAATGCCCCACTCTCATCCAAAAGTACGGCCGAGGACACACTCATGCATACATACATATGCACGCACACATACAAGAAGGCTAGATACAGAGACTCGAGTCGGTTCTGATCTCTGAAAACCGCTCCCGTTCACTCTTTTGTCTAAGGCGGATCTATTCTTATAGGTATGGGATGATGTGAGTTCGATGATGTTATTTGAGACCACTATTTCGATTATTTGCTTAGTGATTGTAGGATTTGTCGATAATTAATATGCACGCTGGTCATTCAGAAGCAATAAACAGTTGCAAAATTGATTTCAGTTTTCGCTAGATTCTGCGGAACCAAGACTTCCGTGCCCAAAAACCACGGAATAAACTTTTATAAGTGCAAAAATAAAGACACTGTGATGACGTTCCCCAAAAATCCCATTGGACAAGGATATGGATTCCTGGCACACATTCAACTAGCGTCGCTTCAATACTGAGCAGAAATCCAAACACTTATATACAACATCTTAGATCTTGTTATCTTGAGTTATTAAGGCTAAATTTTACTTTTTTTTTTTGGATCAATCAAAGGTGAATATTAATTTTGTTCAACAATCGGGCTGTTATGGAGCGCAGATGTCCATAATATAACCACATCAAATAAGCTTTGACCTGAAATAAGTGTACTATTTTTCATATCTCGACCTAGCCTTTATAACACATTCTTTCTGAGCATCCGAACGCAAGACGTACATAGTGTTAAAATTATTTGTGTATGTCAGAATATATATGTATTCGTGTATATTTTTACCCCAGTCGTGTAATTCTATCCATCCACAACAATAAATTATCAAAAATGCGAAGGTCACAGGTATGTTTCAATCAAACATTTTTTTAATTCTCAAGGGATTGAAAACATTAACAAAATAATACAAATGTGTGAAATTTTAATTAGAATCGGTTGATAAACACCGCAGTTATGTACGATTGAAATTAAACCATTAATCATTGGTACAGTGGTGCAATTATGGCCGTATGGCTTATGTCAAGGGTTAAGGACATCTTCTAGTCGTTCTTACTGTACTGTTGTCATTTTACATGTTTATATTTTGATTTAGTATCATAGCATCCAATAACTAATATTTTCCCTGACCCAATTCCAAATTGTTACGAGTGGAAAACTCAATTTATAAATATCATGTAAATAATTTTTCGTTCTGACAACGGATATTCAATATTATAATATTCATTTATAAATTTTTCTAGCCCAATTTAATTTTGTTGTAAGCAAATGGACCATTCAATTTCAATAAATATCCTTTTTGTAAATTAGTTTTCGCTTCACACACGGGATTTGAACTTTCAAATATTTTATTATAAATTTCTCTGGCCCATATAGTATGTAGTTATAAAATTATACTACAGTATTCTGGTCGTCTGATCCAAGCGAAGGCAAAACGTATTTTTAAATCCGTTGAAAACAGATTATTATATAATCTTGTATCAAATAATCATTTTTTTCGAAAAATTTTTTTTGCCTTCAGCGACCAGTTTTAATGTTGCCTATCATCCATTTGCTTAGCTAGAAATTATAAAGAAAAAAAGGTTGTGGAGTATGTAGTTCAGCACGGCTAATCGCCATCACCAGTACTACAGTTAAGAGTTCAACTAAAATATATACAGTCAGCTCCACCTTAAAGGCAGCAAGGTACACAAAATAATTGCGAGTGCTATAATACCCAAACCAGGCAAAAATTAAAAAAAAAATTTAACGCCAATTTGTCTTATGGTATATCATATTTAAAAAAGGAACTTTCATTTTTTTTTTATTGCCTAAATATAATAATTAGCCAAAAACTAAAAACATATCCAAAATACAGGGCTCAGCTTTTTGTGAGAAGAATTTCCTACCCAATCCACTTTTTCAAAATATTTGTAAACACCAAAAGAAGATTAGTGCGAAAAAAAAATAGGCAGTGATCGAAAGGGTTTCCAACACCACAAGAACTTTTTTACATCTCTATTGAATCCTATTCTTGAATCCAGGTAAAAATTGTATCTGTGCAAGAAAACTATTTAAACTTTCCCCTAGGAAATGTAACTTAGACAATGAAGTTGACTTAGTAGATTTTCATACCCTTAACCCATGAAATGGGTAAGAAAGAGTAAAATGGTTTTGTGCAAAAGTATGTAACAAGCAGAAGGAAGCTTCTCTCCATAAAGTATATATATTCTTGATCAGTTCGTCCGTCTGTATGTATGAACGTGTCGATCTTAGGTACTACAAAAGCTAGAGACTTTGAATATAAGCTCTCCTAATCCCTAGGCATGCACAGTTTGTATCAAATTTTTGAAACATTTCAAGGATAACGATATACCTATGTAATCGATAATCTTTATTTTCGAAAACTTAAAAATGGGGATTGAAACTTATAATAAAATAATGAAAATCTGTGAAATTTTTATTAAAATCGGTTGAGAAACACAGGAGATATGAAGCCATCAAGCATTGGTGCAGTAGTACACGTATGTATGTATATGTCTTTCAGCCCGAGAGTCCGTCTGCGTGGCCAGGGATAGAGGGTATATTCTAGTCGATCTTACTCGACTAGAGCCTTTTTACTTGTTATTTGAATAAATTTCTCTTTCAGGTAGGCCGTATAACTATGCATGTAGTATTATTTGTAACTATTCAACTTAGCGGTGAAATTGTCTTTCCCATGCTTTTTCCTTATACCTTTTCTTGACCACCCCAATGTGAGTGTGTCCCAAGACGCGTCCTAGTATGTGGACGGGAGCCACTACAGCAAGTGTGAGGTTTTCCCACTAATAATCGCTTGTCGTTTGAAACGGTCGCAAAAAAGCCAAGGTGACAGTGTTTCCTGTAAAATACCTGGTAATGCCTAGGTATAGGGACTTGTTAGCACTGATGGAGGTAACCTCAAAGGATTATAATTTTGGGGTGCCTGGTCATTGATTGGCTAAGGTTGGCTGCGAACCTTAGTATCAAGGCTACAATAGTGGAATATAGGTTCACTGACTATAATGTGAGTAATGATACGTAACCACAAAACTGCTACTGAATTCTTTTTGATTGTGCTGCGGAGCCAAAACTAGATTGACACATGGAACGTGATTTTGAAACGAGCGGTAGGCGGAGATATAGCTGCGAACTTAAAAATAACACTACCACCACGAAACAGGGCTTTTCTAGCGACTTCTGACTTTTGTACAATCTTCTCTCGAATATTAGCTACATTTTGCGCTATTGCATAAATGGCTAGGACATTTCTTAGCTTTTTAACGAAAAAATAAAAATTGTTCGATGATTTCGTCCTTTTTCACTCTACTGTACATTTTACGACCAATTATTATAAAATGGCCTGAAATTTTAAAATAATATTAATAAGTAGTAAAATATATTAATCACATACTTTAATTTTTTTCTTCCTTTTCTTGCCCGAAAAAGTAAAGTAGCTTGATAGTGCTCTTTTAAAGATCGCAACTGTACCATTATGATGATAGGCGTCGATGAGGGCTTCAATGATGCGATTGTAGCGTGAAACCATCGGATTTTATTCTATAATTTCAGGAAAACCTCCTTTACATACTTTTTAACGTGCATCGAGAGAAGCATATGCGGCACTCTCACCGCCATTGTATCAAATGTTCATCATGCAGACTCCTCCAAGTTGTCGAAGGATCTACCCAAGGATGAGGACATGGCGTGAGTAACATTCGATTTACAAGAGTAGGAAAGGGTTGTAGGAGGATGTGCATATATATTGCTGAGGAGAAGCTGAAAAGAGTTTGGGCTGATCGCAAGCAATCACCAGGCTAACACACTTTAACATGCATCAAGTTTTAGCAGCCTCTGCTGTCCTAGACTTGTGCTAGCCCAAGCACGGCTCTTGTAATAGCTCAAGTGATAACTTAATGCAAAACTAACAATAAATTTGTATGCCAAATACTGCTGCAATAACAAATTCTACAGCGAAGGTCGGAGAATGCCCCTCTCTCATCCAAAAGCACGGCCGAGGACACACTCATGCATACATACATATGCACGCACACATACAAGAAGGCTAGATACAGAGACTCGAGTCGGTTCTGATCTCTGAAAACCGCTCCCGTTCACTCTTTTGTCTAAGGCGGATCTATTCTTATAGGTATGGGATGATGTGAGTTCGATGATGTTATTTGAGACCACTATTTCGATTATTTGCTTAGTGATTATAGGATTTGTCGATAATTAATATGCACGCTGGTCATTCAGAAGCAATAAACAGTTGCAAAATTGATTTCAGTTTTCGCTAGATTCTGCGGAACCAAGACTTCCGTGCCCGAGAACCACGGAATAAACTTTTATAAGTGCAAAAATAAAGACACTGTGATGACGTTCCCCAAAAATCCCATTGGACAAGGATATGGATTCCTGGCACACATTCAACTAGCGTCGCTTCAATACTGAGCAGAAATCCAAACACTTATATACAACATCTTAGATCTTGGTGATTTTTGGGAGTACAATGGGCAATAATATGTACCTCAATATCCTAAAAAAATGTACTCCAATGTGCGAAGAGGCTGGAAATCCGAAGTAATTTCCGGTTCTACAAGGACAACGATCCCAAGCATAAGTCGGGAATAGTGAAATCCTGGCTTATCTAGAACTGCTCCCCCATGCCAATTCCTCTGGACCAGTCTCCAGATTTAAAAGTTATTGAGAATTTGTGGGCTCTGAAGGGAAATAACATCCGGAAGCATAGCATATCAAACAAAAAGGATCTTAAAAATGCTCTACTGGATGACTAAATAAAAATCAATCCAGAAATTACCCAGAAGCTGGTATCTTCCATGAGTAATAGGTTAAGAGGAGTTGTTAAGGCTAAAGGACACGCCAAATATTTTACTTTTTTAATACTGCCCAAAGTAAGCTGTGACCTGTATTTTGGATATGCTTTTAGTTTTTGGCTAATTATTATATTAAAGCAATATTTTAAGAAAATATAGTTATTTTTTTTATTGGCGGTTAATCATTTTACGTTTTTTTTTTTTGGATCAATCAAAGGTGAATATTAATTTTGTTCAACAATCGGGCTGTTATCGAGCGCAGATGTCCATAATATAACCACATCAAATAAGCTTTGACCTGAAATAAGTGTACTTTTTTTCATATCTCGACCTAGCCTCTATAACACATTCTTTCTGAGCATCCGAACGCAAGACGTACATAGTGTTAAAATTATTTGTGTATGTCAGAATATATATGTATTCGTGTATATTTTTACCCCAGTCGTGTAATTCTATCCATCCACAACAATAAATGATCAAAAATGCGAAGGTCACAGGTATGTTTCAATCAAACATTTTTTTAATTCTCAAGGGATTGAAAACATTAACAAAATAATACAAATGTGTGAAATTTTAATTAGAATCGGTTGATAAACACCGCAGTTATGTACGATTGAAATTAAACCATTAATCATTGGTACAGTGGTGCAATTATGGCCGTATGGCTTATGTCAAGGGTTAAGGACATCTTCTAGTCGTTCTTACTGTACTGTTGTCATTTTACATGTTTATATTTTGATTTAGTATCATAGCATCCAATAACTAAAATTTTCCCTGACCCAATTCCAAATTGTTACGAGTGGAAAACTCAGTTTATAAATATCATGTTGTAAATAATTTTTCGTTCTGACAACGGATATTCAATATTATAATATTCATTTATAAATTTTTCTAGCCCAATTTAATTTTGTTGTAAGCAAATGAACCATTCAATTTCAATAAATATCCTTTTTGTAAATTAGTTTTCGCTTCACACACGGGATTTGAACTTTCAAATATTTTATTATAAATTTCTCTGGCCCATATAGTATGTAGTTCTAAAATTATACTACAGTATTCTGGTGGTCTGATCCAAGCGAAGGCAAAACGTATTTTTAAATCCGTTGAAAACAGATTATTATATAATCTTGTATCAAATAATCATTTTTTTCGAAAAATTTTTTTTGCCTTCAGCGACCAGTTTTAATGTTGCCTATCATCCATTTGCTTAGCTAGAAATTATAAAGAAAAAAAGGTTGTGGAGTATGTAGTTCAGCACGGCTAATCGCCATCACCAGTACTACAGTTAAGAGTTCAACTAAAATATATACAGTCAGCCCCACCTTAAAGGCAGCAAGGTAAACCAAATAATTGCGAGTGCTATAATACCCAAACCAGGCAAAAATTAAAAAAAAAATTTAACGCTAATTTGTCTTATGGTATATCATATTTAAAAAAGGAACTTTATTTTTTTTTTTATTGCCTAAATATAATAATTAGCCAAAAACTAAAAACATATCCAAAATACAGGGCTCAGCTTTTTGTGAGAAGAATTTCCTACCCAATCCACTTTTTCAAAATATTTGTAAACACCAAAAGAAGATTAGTGCGAAAAAAATAGGCAGTGATCGAAAGGGTTTCCAACACCACAAGAACTCTTTTACATCTCTATTGAATCCTATTCTTGAATCCAGGTAAAAATTGTATCTGTGCAAGAAAACTATTTAAACTTTCCCCTAGGAAATGTAACTTAGACAATGAAGTTGACTTAGTAGATTTTCATACCCTTAACCCATGAAATGGGTAAGAAAGAGTAAAATGGTTTTGTGCAAAAGTATGTAACAAGCAGAAGGAAGCTTCTCTCCATAAAGTATATATATATTCACAGGAGATATGAAGCCATCACGCATTGGTGCAGTAGTACACGTATGTATGTATATGTCTTTCAGCCCGAGCGTCCGTCTGCGTGGCCAGGGATAGAGGGTATATTCTAGTCGATCTTACTCGACTAGAGCTTTTTTACTTGTTATTTGAATAATTTTCTCTTTCAGGTAGGCCGTATAACTATGCATGTAGTATTATTTGTAACTATTCAACTTAGCGGTGAAATTGTCTTTCCCATGCTTTTTCCTTATACCTTTTCTTGATCACCCCAATAGGGTGTGTCTCAAGACGCGTCCTAGTATGTGGACGGGAACCACTACAGCAAGAGTGAGGTTTTCCCACTAATAATCGCTTGTCGTTTGAAACGGTCGCAAAAAAGCCAAGGTGACAGTGTTTCCTGTAAAATACCTGGTAATGCCTAGGTATATGGACTTGTTGGCACTGATGGAGGTAACCTCAAAGGATTATAATTTTGGGGTGCCTGGTCATTGATTGGCTAAGGTTGACTGCGAACCTTAGTATCAAGGCTACAATAGTGGAATATAGGTTCACTGACTATAATGTGAGTAATGATACGTAACCACAAAACTGCTACTGAATTCTTTTTGATTGTGCTGCGGAGCCAAAACTAGATTGACACATGGAACGTGATTTTGAAACGAGCGGTAGGTAGCGAACTTAAAAATGACACTACCACCACGAAACAGGGCTTTTCTAGCAACTTCTGACTTTTGTACAATATTCTCTCGAATATAAGCTACATTTTGCGCTATTGCATAAATGGCTAGGACATTTCTTAGCTTTTTAACGAACAAATAAAAATTGTTCGATGATTTCGTCCTTTTTCACTCTACTGTACATTTTACGACCAATTATTATAAAATGGCCTGAAATTTTAAAATAATATTAATAAGTAGTAAAATATATTAATCACATACTTTAATTTTTTTCTTCCTTTTCTTGCCCGAAAAAGTAAAGTAGCTTGATAGTGCTCTTTTAAAGATCGCAACTGTACCATTATGATGATAGGCGTCGATGAGGGCTTCAATGATGCGATTGTAGCGTGAAACCATCGGATTTTATTCTATAATTTCAGGAAAACCTCCTTTACATACTTTTCCAAGTTGTCGAAGGATCTACCCAAGGATGAGGACATGGCGTGAGTAACATTCGATTTACAAGAGTAGGAAAGGGTTGTAGGAGGATGTGCATATATATTGCTGAGCAGAAGCTGAAAAGAGTTTGGGCTGATCGCAAGCAATCACCAGGCTAACACACTTTAACATGCATCAAGTTTTAGCAGCCTCTGCTGTCCTAGACTTGTGCTAGCCCAAGCACGGCTCTTGTAATAGCTCAAGTGATAACTTAATGCAAAACTAACAATAAATTTGTATGCCAAATACTGCTGCAATAACAAATTCTACAGCGAAGGTCGGAGAATGCCCCTCTCTCATCCAAAAGCACGGCCGAGGACACACTCATGCATACATACATATGCACGCACACATACAAGAAGGCTAGATACAGAGACTCGAGTTGGTTCTGATCTCTGAAAACCGCTCCCGTTCACTCTTTTGTCTAAGGCGGATCTATTCTTTTAGGTATGGGATGATGTGAGTTCGATGATGTTATTTGAGACCACTATTTCGATTATTTGCTTAGTGATTATAGGATTTGTCGATAATTAATATGCACGCTGGTCATTCAGAAGCAATAAACAATTGCAAAATTAATTTCAGTTTTCGCTAGATTCTGCGGAACCAAGACTTCCGTGCCCGAGAACCACGGAATAAACTTTTATAAGTGCAAAAATAAAGACACTGTGATGACGTTCCCCAAAAATCCAATTGGACAAGGATATGGATTCCTGGCACACATTCAACTAGCGTCGCTTCAATACTGAGCAGAAATCCAAACACTTATATACAACATCTTAGATCTTGGTGATTTTTGGGAGTACAATGTTCAATAATATGTACCTCAATATCCTAAAAAAAAATGTACTCCAATGTGCGAAGAGGCTGGAAATCCGAAGTAATTTCCGGTTCTACAAGGACAACGATCCCAAGCATAAGTCGGGAATAGTGAAATCCTGGCTTATCTAGAACTGCTCCCCCATGCCAATTCCTCTGGACCAGTCTCCAGATTTAAATGTTATTGAGAATTTGTGGGCTCTGAAGGGAAATAACATCCGGAAGCATAGCATATCAAACAAAAAGGATCTTAAAAATGCTCTACTGGATGACTAAATAAAAATCAATCCAGAAATTACCCAGAAGCTGGTATCTTCCATGAGTAATAGGTTAAGAGGAGTTGTTAAGGCTAAAGGACACGCCAAATATTTTACTTTTTTAATACTGCCCAAAGTAAGCTGTGACCTGTGTTTTGGATATGCTTTTAGTTTTTGGCTAATTATTATATTAAAGCAATATTTTAAGCAAAAATAGTTATTTTTTTTATTGGCGGTTAATCATTTTACTTTTTTTTTTTGGATCAATCAAAGGTGAATATTAATTTTGTTCAACAATCGGGCTGTTATCGAGCGCAGATGTCCATAATATAACCACATCAAATAAGCTTTGACCTGAAATAAGTGTACTTTTTTTCATATCTCGACCTAGCCTTTATAACACATTCTTTCTGAGCATCCGAACGCAAGACGTACATAGTGTTAAAATTATTTGTGTATGTCAGAATATATATGTATTCGTGTATATTTTTACCCCAGTCGTGTAATTCTATCCATCCACAACAATAAATTATCAAAAATGCGAAGGTCACAGGTATGTTTCAATCAAACATTTTTTTAATTCTCAAGGGATTGAAAACATTAACAAAATAATACAAATGTGTGAAATTTTAATTAGAATCGGTTGATAAACACCGCAGTTATGTACGATTGAAATTAAACCATTAATCATTGGTACAGTGGTGCAATTATGGCCGTATGGCTTATGTCAAGGGTTAAGGACATCTCCTAGTCGTTCTTACTGTACTGTTGTCATTTTACATGTTTATATTTTGATTTAGTATCATAGCATCCAATAACTAAAATTTTCCCTGACCCAATTCCAAATTGTTACGAGTGGAAAACTCAGTTTATAAATATCATGTTGTAAATAATTTTTCGTTCTGACAACGGATATTCAATATTATAATATTCATTTATAAATTTTTCTAGCCCAATTTAATTTTGTTGTAAGCAAATGGACCATTCAATTTCAATAAATATCCTTTTTGTAAATTAGTTTTCGCTTCACACACGGGATTTGAACTTTCAAATATTTTATTATAAATTTCTCTGGCCCATATAGTATGTAGTTATAAAATTATACTACAGTATTCTGGTGGTCTGATCCAAGCGAAGGCAAAACGTATTTTTAAATCCGTTGAAAACAGATTATTATATAATCTTGTATCAAATAATCATTTTTTTCGAAAAATTTTTTTTGCCTTCAGCGACCAGTTTTAATGTTGCCTATCATCCATTTGCTTAGCTAGAAATTATAAAGAAAAAAAGGTTGTGGAGTATGTAGTTCAGCACGGCTAATCGCCATCACCAGTACTACAGTTAAGAGTTCAACTAAAATATATACAGTCAGCTCCACCTTAAAGGCAGCAAGGTACACAAAATAATTGCGAGTGCTATAATACCCAAACCAGGCAAAAATTAAAAAAAAAATTTAACGCCAATTTGTCTTATGGTATATCATATTTAAAAAAGGAACTTTCATTTTTTTTTTATTGCCTAAATATAATAATTAGCCAAAAACTGAAAACATATCCAAAATACAGGGCTCAGCTTTTTGTGAGAAGAATTTCCTACCCAATCCACTTTTTCAAAATATTTGTAAACACCAAAAGAAGATTAGTGCGAAAAAAATAGGCAGTGATCGAAAGGGTTTCCAACACCACAAGAACTCTTTTACATCTCTATTGAATCCTATTCTTGAATCCAGGTAAAAATTGTATCTGTGCAAGAAAACTATTTAAACTTTCCCCTAGGAAATGTAACTTAGACAATGAAGTTGACTTAGTAGATTTTCATACCCTTAACCCATGAAATGGGTAAGAAAGAGTAAAATGGTTTTGTGCAAAAGTATGTAACAAGCAGAAGGAAGCTTCTCTCCATAAAGTATATATATATTCACAGGAGATATGAAGCCATCACGCATTGGTGCAGTAGTACACGTATGTATGTATATGTCTTTCAGCCCGAGCGTCCGTCTGAGTGGCCAGGGATAGAGGGTATATTCTAGTCGATCTTACTCGACTAGAGCTTTTTTACTTGTTATTTGAATAAATTTCTCTTTCAGGTAGGCCGTATAACTATGCATGTAGTATTATTTGTAACTATTCAACTTAGCGGTGAAATTGTCTTTCCCATGCTTTTTCCTTATACCTTTTCTTGATCACCCCAATAGGGTGTGTCCCAAGACGCGTCCTAGTATGTGGACGGGAGCCACTACAGCAAGAGTGAGGTTTTCCCACTAATAATCGCTTGTCGTTTGAAACGGTCGCAAAAAAGCCAAGGTGACAGTGTTTCCTGTAAAATACCTGGTAATGCCTAGGAATAGGGACTTGTTAGCACTGATGGAGGTAACCTCAAAGGATTATAATTTTGGGGTGCCTGGTCATTGATTGGCTAAGGTTGGCTGCGAACCTTAGTATCAAGGCTACAATAGTGGAATATAGGTTCACTGACTATAATGTGAGTAATGATACGTAACCACAAAACTGCTACTGAATTCTTTTTGATTGTGCTGCGGAGCCAAAACTAGATTGACACATGGAACGTGATTTTGAAACGAGCGGTAGGTAGCGAACTTAAAAATAACACTACCACCACGAAACAGGGATTTTCTAGCAACTTCTGACTTTTGTACAATATTCTCTCGAATATTAGCTACATTTTGCGCTATTGCATAAATGGCTAGGACATTTCTTAGCTTTTTAACGAAAAAATAAAAATTGTTCGATGATTTCGTCCTTTTTCACTCTACTGTACATTTTACGACCAATTATTATAAAATGGCCTGAAATTTTAAAATAATATTAATAAGTAGTAAAATATATTAATCACATACTTTAATTTTTTTCTTCCTTTTCTTGCCCGAAAAAGTAAAGTAGCTTGATAGTGCTCTTTTAAAGATCGCAACTGTACCATTATGATGATAGGCGTCGATGAGGGCTTCAATGATGCGATTGTAGCGTGAAACCATCGGATTTTATTCTATAATTTCAGGAAAACCTCCTTTACATACTTTTTAACGTGCATCGAGAGAAGCATATGCGGCACTCTCACCGCCATTGTATCAAATGTTCATCATGCAGACTCCTCCAAGTTGTCGAAGGATCTACCCAAGGATGAGGACATGGCGTGAGTAACATTCGATTTACAAGAGTAGGAAAGGGTTGTAGGAGGATGTGCATATATATTGCTGAGCAGAAGCTGAAAAGAGTTTGGGCTGATCGCAAGCAATCACCAGGCTAACGCACTTTAACATGCATCAAGTTTTAGCAGCCTTTGCTGTCCTAGACTTGTGCTAGCCCAAGCACGGCTCTTGTAATAACTCAAGTGATAACTTAATGCAAAACTAACAATAAATTTGCATGCCAAATACTGCTGCAATAACAAATTGTACAGCGAAGGTCGGAGAATGCCCCTCTCTCATCCAAAAGCACGGCCGAGGACACACTCATGCATACATACATATGCACGCACACATACAAGAAGGCTAGATACAGAGACTCGAGTTGGTTCTGATCTCTGAAAACCGCTCCCGTTCACTCTTTTGTCTAAGGCGGATCTATTCTTTTAGGTATGGGATGATGTGAGTTCGATGATGTTATTTGAGACCACTATTTCGATTATTTGCTTAGTGATTATAGGATTTGTCGATAATTAATATGCACGCTGGTCATTCAGAAGCAATAAACAATTGCAAAATTAATTTCAGTTTTCGCTAGATTCTGCGGAACCAAGACTTCCGTGCCCGAGAACCACGGAATAAACTTTTATAAGTGCAAAAATAAAGACACTGTGATGACGTTCCCCAAAAATCCAATTGGACAAGGATATGGATTCCTGGCACACATTCAACTAGCGTCGCTTCAATACTGAGCAGAAATCCAAACACTTATATACAACATCTTAGATCTTGGTGATTTTTGGGAGTACAATGTTCAATAATATGTACCTCAATATCCTAAAAAAAAATATACTCCAATGTGCGAAGAGGCTGGAAATCCGAAGTAATTTCCGGTTCTACAAGGACAACGATCCCAAGCATAAGTCGGGAATAGTGAAATCCTGGCTTATCTAGAACTGCTCCCCCATGCCAATTCCTCTGGACCAGTCTCCAGATTTAAAAGTTATTGAGAATTTGTGGGCTCTGAAGGGAAATAACATCCGGAAGCATAGCATATCAAACAAAAAGGATCTTAAAAATGCTCTACTGGATGACTAAATAAAAATCAATCCAGAAATTACCCAGAAGCTGGTATCTTCCATGAGTAATAGGTTAAGAGGAGTTGTTAAGGCTAAAGGACACGCCAAATATTTTACTTTTTTAATACTGCCCAAAGTAAGCTGTGACCTGTATTTTGGATATGCTTTTAGTTTTTGGCTAATTATTATATTAAAGCAATATTTTAAGCAAAAATAGTTATTTTTTTTATTGGCGGTTAATCATTTTACTTTTTTTTTTTGGATCAATCAAAGGTGAATATTAATTTTGTTTAACAATCGGGCTGTTATCGAGCGCAGATGTCCATAATATAACCACATCAAATAAGCTTTGACCTGAAATAAGTGTACTTTTTTTCATATCTCGACCTAGCCTTTATAACACATTCTTTCTGAGCATCCGAACGCAAGACGTACATAGTGTTAAAATTATTTGTGTATGTCAGAATATATATGTATTCGTGTATATTTTTACCCCAGTCGTGTAATTCTATCCATCCACAACAATAAATTATCAAAAATGCGAAGGTCACAGGTATGTTTCAATCAAACATTTTTTTAATTCTCAAGGGATTGAAAACATTAACAAAATAATACAAATGTGTGAAATTTTAATTAGAATCGGTTGATAAACACCGCAGTTATGTACGATTGAAATTAAACCATTAATCATTGGTACAGTGGTGCAATTATGGCCGTATGGCTTATGTCAAGGGTTAAGGACATCTTCTAGTCGTTCTTACTGTACTGTTGTCATTTTACATGTTTATATTTTGATTTAGTATCATAGCATCCAATAACTAATATTTTCCCTGACCCAATTCCAAATTGTTACGAGTGGAAAACTCAATTTATAAATATCATGTAAATAATTTTTCGTTCTGACAACGGATATTCAATATTATAATATTCATTTATAAATTTTTCTAGCCCAATTTAATTTTGTTGTAAGCAAATGGACCATTCAATTTCAATAAATATCCTTTTTGTAAATTAGTTTTCGCTTCACACACGGGATTTGAACTTTCAAATACTTTATTATAAATTTCTCTGGCCCATATAGTATGTAGTTATAAAATTATACTACAGTATTCTGGTGGTCTGATCCAAGCGAAGGCAAAACGTATTTTTAAATCCGTTGAAAACAGATTATTATATAATCTTGTATCAAATAATCATTTTTTTCGAAAAATTTTTTTTGCCTTCAGCGACCAGTTTTAATGTTGCCTATCATCCATTTGCTTAGCTAGAAATTATAAAGAAAAAAAGGTTGTGGAGTATGTAGTTCAGCACGGCTAATCGCCATCACCAGTACTACAGTTAAGAGTTCAACTAAAATATATACAGTCAGCCCCACCTTAAAGGCAGCAAGGTACACAAAATAATTGCGAGTGCTATAATACCCAAACCAGGCAAAAATTAAAAAAAAAATTTAACGCCAATTTGTCTTATGGTATATCATATTTAAAAAAGGAACTTTCATTTTTTTTTTATTGCCTAAATATAATAATTAGCCAAAAACTGAAAACATATCCAAAATACAGGGCTCAGCTTTTTGTGAGAAGAATTTCCTACCCAATCCACTTTTTCAAAATATTTGTAAACACCAAAAGAAGATTAGTGCGAAAAAAATAGGCAGTGATCGAAAGGGTTTCCAACACCACAAGAACTCTTTTACATCTCTATTGAATCCTATTCTTGAATCCAGGTAAAAATTGTATCTGTGCAAGAAAACTATTTAAACTTTCCCCTAGGAAATGTAACTTAGACAATGAAGTTGACTTAGTAGATTTTCATACCCTTAACCCATGAAATGGGTAAGAAAGAGTAAAATGGTTTTGTGCAAAAGTATGTAACAAGCAGAAGGAAGCTTCTCTCCATAAAGTATATATATATTCACAGGAGATATGAAGCCATCACGCATTGGTGCAGTAGTACACGTATGTATGTATATGTCTTTCAGCCCGAGCGTCCGTCTGAGTGGCCAGGGATAGAGGGTATATTCTAGTCGATCTTACTCGACTAGAGCTTTTTTACTTGTTATTTGAATAAATTTCTCTTTCAGGTAGGCCGTATAACTATGCATGTAGTATTATTTGTAACTATTCAACTTAGCGGTGAAATTGTCTTTCCCATGCTTTTTCCTTATACCTTTTCTTGATCACCCCAATAGGGTGTGTCCCAAGACGCGTCCTAGTATGTGGACGGGAGCCACTACAGCAAGAGTGAGGTTTTCCCACTAATAATCGCTTGTCGTTTGAAACGGTCGCAAAAAAGCCAAGGTGACAGTGTTTCCTGTAAAATACCTGGTAATGCCTAGGTATAGGGACTTGTTAGCACTGATGGAGGTAACCTCAAAGGATTATAATTTTGGGGTGCCTGGTCATTGATTGGCTAAGGTTGGCTGCGAACCTTAGTATCAAGGCTACAATAGTGGAATATAGGTTCACTGACTATAATGTGAGTAATGATACGTAACCACAAAACTGCTACTGAATTCTTTTTGATTGTGCTGCGGAGCCAAAACTAGATTGACACATGGAACGTGATTTTGAAACGAGCGGTAGGTAGCGAACTTAAAAATAACACTACCACCACGAAACAGGGCTTTTCTAGCAACTTCTGACTTTTGTACAATATTCTCTCGAATATTAGCTACATTTTGCGCTATTGCATAAATGGCTAGGACATTTCTTAGCTTTTTAACGAAAAAATAAAAATTGTTCGATGATTTCGTCCTTTTTCACTCTACTGTACATTTTACGACCAATTATTATAAAATGGCCTGAAATTTTAAAATAATATTAATAAGTAGTAAAATATATTAATCACATACTTTAATTTTTTTCTTCCTTTTCTTGCCCGAAAAAGTAAAGTAGCTTGATAGTGCTCTTTTAAAGATCGCAACTGTACCATTATGATGATAGGCGTCGATGAGGGCTTCAATGATGCGATTGTAGCGTGAAACCATCGGATTTTATTCTATAATTTCAGGAAAACCTCCTTTACATACTTTTTAACGTGCATCGAGAGAAGCATATGCGGCACTCTCACCGCCATTGTATCAAATGTTCATCATGCAGACTCCTCCAAGTTGTCGAAGGATCTACCCAAGGATGAGGACATGGCGTGAGTAACATTCGATTTACAAGAGTAGGAAAGGGTTGTAGGAGGATGTGCATATATATTGCTGAGCAGAAGCTGAAAAGAGTTTGGGCTGATCGCAAGCAATCACCAGGCTAACGCACTTTAACATGCATCAAGTTTTAGCAGCCTTTGCTGTCCTAGACTTGTGCTAGCCCAAGCACGGCTCTTGTAATAACTCAAGTGATAACTTAATGCAAAACTAACAATAAATTTGCATGCCAAATACTGCTGCAATAACAAATTGTACAGCGAAGGTCGGAGAATGCCCCTCTCTCATCCAAAAGCACGGCCGAGGACACACTCATGCATACATACATATGCACGCACACATACAAGAAGGCTAGATACAGAGACTCGAGTTGGTTCTGATCTCTGAAAACCGCTCCCGTTCACTCTTTTGTCTAAGGCGGATCTATTCTTTTAGGTATGGGATGATGTGAGTTCGATGATGTTATTTGAGACCACTATTTCGATTATTTGCTTAGTGATTATAGGATTTGTCGATAATTAATATGCACGCTGGTCATTCAGAAGCAATAAACAATTGCAAAATTAATTTCAGTTTTCGCTAGATTCTGCGGAACCAAGACTTCCGTGCCCGAGAACCACGGAATAAACTTTTATAAGTGCAAAAATAAAGACACTGTGATGACGTTCCCCAAAAATCCAATTGGACAAGGATATGGATTCCTGGCACACATTCAACTAGCGTCGCTTCAATACTGAGCAGAAATCCAAACACTTATATACAACATCTTAGATCTTGGTGATTTTTGGGAGTACAATGTTCAATAATATGTACCTCAATATCCTAAAAAAAAATGTACTCCAATGTGCGAAGAGGCTGGAAATCCGAAGTAATTTCCGGTTCTACAAGGACAACGATCCCAAGCATAAGTCGGGAATAGTGAAATCCTGGCTTATCTAGAACTGCTCCCCCATGCCAATTCCTCTGGACCAGTCTCCAGATTTAAATGTTATTGAGAATTTGTGGGCTCTGAAGGGAAATAACATCCGGAAGCATAGCATATCAAACAAAAAGGATCTTAAAAATGCTCTACTGGATGACTAAATAAAAATCAATCCAGAAATTACCCAGAAGCTGGTATCTTCCATGAGTAATAGGTTAAGAGGAGTTGTTAAGGCTAAAGGACACGCCAAATATTTTACTTTTTTAATACTGCCCAAAGTAAGCTGTGACCTGTGTTTTGGATATGCTTTTAGTTTTTGGCTAATTATTATATTAAAGCAATATTTTAAGCAAAAATAGTTATTTTTTTTATTGGCGGTTAATCATTTTACTTTTTTTTTTTGGATCAATCAAAGGTGAATATTAATTTTGTTCAACAATCGGGCTGTTATCGAGCGCAGATGTCCATAATATAACCACATCAAATAAGCTTTGACCTGAAATAAGTGTACTTTTTTTCATATCTCGACCTAGCCTTTATAACACATTCTTTCTGAGCATCCGAACGCAAGACGTACATAGTGTTAAAATTATTTGTGTATGTCAGAATATATATGTATTCGTGTATATTTTTACCCCAGTCGTGTAATTCTATCCATCCACAACAATAAATTATCAAAAATGCGAAGGTCACAGGTATGTTTCAATCAAACATTTTTTTAATTCTCAAGGGATTGAAAACATTAACAAAATAATACAAATGTGTGAAATTTTAATTAGAATCGGTTGATAAACACCGCAGTTATGTACGATTGAAATTAAACCATTAATCATTGGTACAGTGGTGCAATTATGGCCGTATGGCTTATGTCAAGGGTTAAGGACATCTTCTAGTCGTTCTTACTGTACTGTTGTCATTTTACATGTTTATATTTTGATTTAGTATCATAGCATCCAATAACTAATATTTTCCCTGACCCAATTCCAAATTGTTACGAGTGGAAAACTCAATTTATAAATATCATGTAAATAATTTTTCGTTCTGACAACGGATATTCAATATTATAATATTCATTTATAAATTTTTCTAGCCCAATTTAATTTTGTTGTAAGCAAATGGACCATTCAATTTCAATAAATATCCTTTTTGTAAATTAGTTTTCGCTTCACACACGGGATTTGAAGTTTCAAATATTTTATTATAAATTTCTCTGGCCCATATAGTATGTAGTTATAAAATTATACTACAGTATTCTGGTCGTCTGATCCAAGCGAAGGCAAAACGTATTTTTAAATCCGTTGAAAACAGATTATTATATAATCTTGTATCAAATAATCATTTTTTCCGAATAATTTTTTTTGCCTTCAGCGACCAGTTTTAATGTTGCCTATCATCCATTTGCTTAGCTAGAAATTATAAAGAAAAAAAGGTTGTGGAGTATGTAGTTCAGCACGGCTAATCGCCATCACCAGTACTACAGTTAAGAGTTCAACTAAAATATATACAGTCAGCCCCACCTTAAAGGCAGCAAGGTACACAAAATAATTGCGAGTGCTATAATACCCAAACCAGGCAAAAATAAAAAAAAAATTTTAACGCCAATTTGTCTTATGGTATATCATATTTAAAAAACGAACTTTAATTTTTTTTTTATTGCCTAAATATAATAATTAGCCAAAAACTGAAAACATATCCAAAATACAGGGCTCAGCTTTTTGTGAGAAGACTTAAAAAAGAAAAATTGTTGGCGTTTAAGACCATAAATATGGATGTTACTACTTAGTATATCCTTTAGCTTTAATAACTTCTCTTAACCTATTATTCATGAAAGATACCAACTTCTGGGTAGTTTCTGGACCGATTTTTTTCCACTCATCCATTTTTAAGATACAGTCAGCCCGACAGACATACATATACGTGTACTACCGGACCAATGTTTGATGGCTTCATATCTCCGGTGTTTTTGAACCGATTTTACGAAAAATGTTGTTTATTGTTTTGTTAAAAGTTTCAATTCATATTTTTAAGTTTTTGAAATTCAAGATTTTTTTGTTATCGATTACATGTGTATATCGTAAACTGAAAAAGTTATCGAAACAAACCTGCTATGCCTAGGGGTTAGGAGAGGTGTGCCAGGAATCCAAATCCTTGTTCAAATGGATTTTGGGGAACGTCATCCCAGTGCCTTTATTATTCGCACTTATAAAAAGTTTCTTCCGTGGTTCTCGGGCATGAAAGTCATTGCACACTATACTCTTTCCTTATTTCATCCTAAACTTGTTAATGGAGTTTTGGAGCCGATAGCTTCAGGTTTTCCCTTGTTTTTCTGATGATCCCACGCTCATCCTCTTCAGTGAAAATCTTGTTTAATGCCATTCTGAGCTTGTCCCCCATCTGATTTCCTCGAATGAAGTGCCAAATAATGTGGTACACAGTTGTAGCCCCCAGATTGACCAACTCAGCAATTTGGCGTTCTATATATTTGTATTTGAAGTGTTCCAGGACAAGTTTTCGCAGTTCAACGGCAGTCCGTATGCCCATGATCCTTTTTGGCTGATTCCATCGGAGATGCAGGATATAACTGAACTGACTATGAAGGATTAGTCTATTTATACCCATCGGGGTATATTTATACCCACCTGGCACGCAAGTGTCCATAATGTACCTGCTCTGAATAGCTCAGTCCCGAAATTAGGGTACTATTTGGCATAACCCGACCTAACCGTTTGGCAAACCCCAGTTCATTGCGGTCAAATATTGATTCTGGTGGTTAATAAATGTACCTACCATGGGTTTTTGGAATTTTAAAAAATATTGGAAAATACGTATTTGGCAGGCATTTAAACTTTGTGCTCGACCTTACTCCCTTCAAGATGAGGCTGACTGTATGTATGGTGTGGGAGTAGCGATGCTGCCTCGTTAGAGGCAATATACGTACATTGCTATTCTGTATATATATACATATATAGATATTTTAATTCAGGCTTGAAAGGCACAATCAGCTTTGCCGAAACGACAACAAGGAAGTAGAACGGTATATATGTAGTTACGTTACCATTCCGAGATCAATGGTGCTTGCTCAATTCCTGAAAAATTAAAGCCATTTAAAAAAAATCTTTCCTCAAAAGTATTTAGATTTGGCTCAGATGCGGTAAGTCCCTTTAAGAAAATTTCTATATTCCACCTCATTGAACGTGCACAAATTGTTCACGAGATTTGGCAGCAAAATCTCAATTGGGATGAAATATTACCAACTGCCCTTTTAAAAAAATGGCATGATATCCTCCTGACATATCCTGATAAATCTAAAGTTCGAATTCGTCGATTAATCTACTACATTTGCCACCTATGTGGCAAACAGAGTGGCAAAAATAATATGTGTGTTCCCCGCAAAATCCAGCCGATTATACTAGCAATGGCGTTTCACCAAAAGACCTGATAAACAAAGTGGTTGTTTTATACCGGTGATCAGGGGCTAAACCCCAGTCGAGATCGCGCATAACACGACTTTTAAACAGCGGTGCTAAAGCAGTCCGAGTAACAGCCTCTATTAAAGTTCATTTTCTGTAGGGGAGAATTATCTATAGAGCTCAGGTGTACAAAGGTAGCTCTATGCCAAGAAAAGCTGATTATTCTCACGCAGTAAACAGAGTTTTCCAACGAGCACTGCTGTCTTTTCCAAAAAGAAGCAGATACCCCGGACCAGAAGTAACCATAATCATAATCTCAATCCTTTTCTTGAAAAAAAAAGGGAAATAACGAGTATATTAAGTTAATTAAAATATATTAAGTTAATGATTAGTGCTATTCCATTTCCATCCTTTATGATAGCTAATTCTCTCACCTGTTGGCGCAATTTACTCATTTAGTATTCCTTCATGGTGGACACCAGGTAATATTGCGCCTTTTTTGAAGCTATAGATTTGAAAAATTTCAAATACTATCTCGGTCCATAACTTCATCCCCAATATATTTAAGTTGGGGAGCTACGCCCACTGGATGACTTATAATTCGATAACAAACTTGATGTAAAAACTGATACAGAAAGCATTTTTCTCACATTTTAACAGCCACTAAATTTTGTAGAGCTTCCCCTTAAAAAACGCCTACCTATGCAGAACTCACCGCCTTTTTTGAACAGGGATACACTTAGTTTTCGAGCTGAATTCACAAAAGTGGATGGAAATATAGCTTTTGACATTATCCAAAAATCTGCACCAATATTTTGGAAGCCACTTCCATCCGGCTTTTCAGCTCTAAAATCCAATATTTTCCTTAGTTATTGAACCAGAAGTACCAAATTTAGAAGGAAGATAGCTTGTGGCATTCACCTTTATCATAGCCGCTTTCATAGACGCTTTAACATCCGATTATATATTGGTTTTGGAGTATTCCGCTATCGGTTGCATCCGCCTAACACTGTTAAAATTTGAGGACCATGATCACAAGCTTACGATATGTGCTATGTATTTATTATTTACATTAAACTTTTAACATTTTACACAAAAATTGCACGGCCCAAGTAAAATCGAGTTAGCAGCAGAAAAAAAAAGAGAGGAAAATCCAAATCAATCGGCTCCAAAACTGGCTTAACAGGTTCAGGATGAAATGGGAAAGCGTGTCGAGTGGAAACAATTACATTACATGCGGAACAATTACATTCATGCCCAATAACCACAGAAGAAGCTTTTTATAAGCGCAAAAAGTAAAGTCAGTGGGATGAAGTGTTCCAAAATCCATTTGGACAAGATTTGGATTCCTGGCACACAGTCAATTTTAAAGGCGAGTCCAAACTCAACATTTATGACTTAAACGAACCGTTTTATGTTTGGTGTCAGTTCAGCACTGAGCAAAATCCCAAACACCTAAATACAACAGTCAAGCATGGTGGAGCAAGTGTCATGGTAAGGGCATCCTACTCCTCAGCCGGTGCCCGGATCTTAGTGTTTTTTGAGAGTACAATAGGCAATAATATGTACCTCAATACCTTAAAAAAAATGTACTTCAAAGTGTTGAGAATCCGAAGTACATTCCGGTTCTACTAAGACCCGAAGCATAAGGCCGGAATAGTACAGACCTGGCTTATCTCCAGATTTAAATGTTATTAAGAATTTGTGGGCTCTGATGGGAAATAACATCCAGAAGCATAGCATATCCAACAAAAAGGATCTTAAAAATGCTCTACTGGATGACTGAATAAAAATCAATCCAGGAATTACCCAGAAGCTGGTATCATCCATGAGTAATAGGTTAAGGGGAGTTGTGAAGGCTAAAGGATACGCCAAATATTTTTCTTTTTTAATACTGCTCAAAGTAAGCTGTGACCTGTATTTTGGATATGCTTTTAGTTTTTGGCTAACTAATATATTAAAGCAATATTTTAAACATAAATAAAGTTACTTTTTTTATTGGCGTTTAAACATTTTTCGTTTTTTTTTTTGTTGGATTAATCAAAGGTGTTGGAAATAACTGTAGTTCCCTATGTACACCACAGCTTGTCTTGCATTCCCCTTTATCTGTTGTTGCCTGCGAGCAACGGTAATTGTATGTTCCTTATAATCAAGACCTTCGTCGACGGTCTATGTTTAAGCTACTCTCATAAAGTAAAGTCAGTCGCTTGTAATCGCTTGTAGAACACGGAGTATAAGTCGCATGAAGCGGACTCACATATGTATATTCTAAATACAATAAAACACCAAGTTATAATAGGTTATGGGCCCAGAACACGGAATATTCAGCTCGTAGAAAATACACTGATTTGTTCTGAGGATTACTTGTAGAAGGTGAATGAGAGCATTCTGGACTTTCTTGGACAAGTGTGATAACTGTGTGATTTAAGAAAATGAACACCGCGATGAGTTCAATCGAGAAGTTGGACGACCAGAATTATAGTGCCTGGGTCGTTCAAATGAAAAGTATACTCGTGTATTCAGAACTATGGCAGTATGTGTGCGGTCGTGTCGTGAAAAATGAAAATGACAGTGCTGAGCAAAAGGCAATATTTGATGCAAGAGACGAAAAGGCTCTGGCAAGCATAATGCTTTGCATAAAGGCATCCCAAATAAATAATGTGAAGAATTGCCAAACATCAGCAAGTGCCTGGAACACACTGAAAGAAATTCATATGCCAATGGGACCTGCGCGTCGTGTAACTTTGCTAAAGCAGTTGTTACAGCTTAGATTGGTAGAGTCGGGTAGTATGGCAGAGCACATACATAAGTTTGCAGACTTAATGGAAAGACTAAGCGAGATCGGCTTTATTATGGTCGAAGAGTGTTTGTCTATATTGCTGTTGTCGAGTTTGCCGGATGGATACGATAATTTCGTGATCGCCATGGAAACTCGTGACACGTTGCCGGCGCTAAGTGTGATAAAAATCAAGTTACTCGAAGAGAGTGAGCGGCGTAGAGCAAACGGAGAGACAGAGTCAAACGGAGAGACAAAAATGTTCTCGACGCGTATAGAAAATCGAGCAAACAGAAATTCAGACGAAAGTAACGGTAAAGTGAATCGAAGAAGTGCGCAGCAGAAAAAGGCAACACAGGCCGGCTGCTGGAATTGTGGTCGCCGTGGGCACATTGCTGCAAATTGTCGCGCAAAAGACAGCTCCGAAAAAGAGCAATGCAAAAACAATAAAGATATTAATAAATCGTACTCAGTGTTCGCAGCGGCAAGTGGTGGTTTTGCAAAGAATACGTGGTGTCTAGACAGTGGCGCCACAGCGCATTTGTGTAATGATAGATCGTGCTTCATAGAATTGAGAGAGCACAAAGAGAAAATTATTTTAGCTGGAAATAATTATATACAGGCATATGGGCGTGGAAAAGCACGCATAAAGTGGGAAAATAACACTATTGATTTGACCGATACATTATATGTGAAAAACCTTCAATGCAACTTTGTGTCAGTATCGAAAGTAGTCCAAAAGGGATTTAGTGTTAAATTTGGGCAAAAGAATGCGCGCATTGAAAATCGTAGAGGCGATGTGATCTTAGTTGCTAAGGAGCAGCAAGACTTATATTTGTTCAACACAGATGAGCAAAAATGTTTCAGCGCGCAAGCTAATTTAACAGACATACTGAAGTGGCACAAGAGGCTTGGGCATTTAAATTTTGCCAGCCTGAATAAAATTATTAAGAAAAATTTAGTGCACGGCTTGAAGGCTAGGCAGTGTTCGGACTTAAAAGAACATGTATGTGAAACATGCGCGAAGTGCAAAATAAATGTAAAGAGATTTCCTAAGAAATCTGAGACCCGCGCCGAAGGCATACTAGACATTTGTGGTCCAATGAGAAAATGTTCTGTAGGTGGTGCGCGGTATTTTGGCACATTCATTGATGATAGAACGCGGTTTGTGCATGTGTGTTTTATGAAAACACGCAATGAAATCTTTGAGAAGTTCAAAGAATATAAGGCGTTTGCAGAAAAACAAACTGGACGCAAGTTAAAATGTCTCAGAAGCGACAACGGTCGTGAATATTTGAGCGGCGATTTCGAAAAATATTTAGTGAGCAACGGTATCAAGAGGCAGCTTACTGTGCCGTATACACCCCAACAAAATGGTGTAGCGGAGCGCGCGAATCGAACGCTGGTAGAAATGGCACGAAGCATGATTGTGCATGCTGGTCTCAAGGAGGATTTCTGGGCAGAAGCTATAAATACGGCGGCATATCTGCGAAATCGCTCAGAGACATCTACGCTGGATGATATGACACCATATGAGTCATGGTCAGGCAAAAAACCGTCTGTAAGTCACCTAAAAGTTTTCGGTACAAAGGCTGTCGTACTTAACAAAAAGTACAATAAGAAATTCCTACCAAAAGGTGATGTGAGAGTACTAGTTGGTTACTCTGCAACAGCTAAGGCATATCGATTGTATATTCCCGATTCACGAAAAGTAATCGAAGCAAGAGATGTGATATTTCATGAAGGTGAATTGACAGATGACAGCGTAAGGGACAGAATCTCGTTGTGTAATAATGATGTTACAGTGAGCATGAATGATATTGAAGATGAGCCTGTAAGTCTTTATGGTGGCGATCAAACTGAGGATCGCGAAAATTTCGAACGAGATGCGGAGGTGCCAAATATATCTACAGATGGAGACATTGGTGACGACGAGGAAATCGAGTCAAGCGAGGAACTGGGCAAAAGAGGTCCTGGAAGGCCAAAGAAAGTACGCAGCGGACAACCAGGACGCCCTCGAAAGCAGTACAACATTTTAAATGTTATGACAACGGATGACGTAGCTGCACCTGCTAGCGTCAAAGCAGCCTTGAGTTCTAATCATGCCAGTGAATGGAGGGCATCGATGCAGAAGGAGATAGACAGTCTGCACGAAAACAAAACTTGGGAGTTAATCGATCTACCGAAGGGAGAGAAGGCAATTGGCTGTAAATGGGTATTTGCAGTGAAGCGTGACGAGCATGGCAAAGTAGTACGCTTGAAGTCTCGACTAGTGGCAAAAGGATGCGCCCAACAATATGGCGTAAATTACATTGAGACGTTCTCCCCTGTAGCCAGATATTCGACAATCAGATTAGTGATTGCTCTCGCGGTAGAAAATGGTATGTATATGCATCAGATTGACGTGTCTTCTGCTTATCTCAACAGTGAGCTACGAGATGTGGTTTATATGCGACAACCAGAGGGATTTGCTAACCAAGATTCCCCTGACCGAGTCCTAAAACTTAAGAAGTCGCTGTACGGCCTTAAACAGAGCGGCCGTGAGTGGAACAAGAAACTGAATACCGTGCTAATCAGTATTGGTTTCACGCCCTGCCCCAGCGAGCCATGTTTGTACATACGTCGTGAAGCCAGCCAACTGAATGTGATAGTCGTATATGTCGACGATCTTATTGTGGCTAGCACCAGGAAGGAAGATCTGAACTATGTGAAGAAGCGCATATCACAGGAGTTCGACGTAGTCGATGGAGTGCAACTGAAGCATTTCCTCGGAATGGAAATTGATCGTGAAGGTGAAACGGGCAGCGTTACTGTCAGTCATAAGAACTACATTAAGAACCTTCTACATGAGTATGGTATGCACAACTGCAAATCTAATGCTATACCACTAGAGGCAGGATTTCAAGTCAAATGCGACAATGACGGATGCCACCGAACGAACCAAGGAAGCTATCAATCGTTGATAGGTTCGCTAATGTATCTAGGCGTAACTACACGGCCTGATATATTGCACTCAGTAACGAAGCTAGCACAGCAGAATTCAGATCCACACAAGGAGCACGAAATAGGAGCCAAGCGAGTATTAAGATACTTGAGGGGCACGGCAGAGTTGGGCTTGCACTACAAGAGGACCGGCCAGGCGATACACTGTTTCGTCGATGCAGATTGGGCTGGAGACAGCACGGACCGAAAGTCCTACAGTGGCTGGGCGTTCTTTGCAGCAGGCGCTGCATTCTCATGGGAGTCAAAGAAGCAGAGCGTCGTAGCATTAAGCAGTACTGAGGCAGAGTATTTGGCACTCTCACTGGCAGCTAAGGAAGCTGCATTTATACGCAAAGTCATGCGTGAAATGGGTTTCAGCGAGGGATCTGGAATAAGGATATTTAGCGATAATCAAAGCGCTCAATGCTTGGCAAAAGATGCTAAGTTCCATGCGCGTAGTAAGCATATCGACATTAAATATCATCATATCAGAGATATGGTTAAAAATAATGAAGTTGAAATTGAATATGTACCTACCAAAAACATGATCTCTGATGTGTTAACGAAAAACCTTTGTAAAGTAAAGCATGAGGAATTTGTAAACTTAATGGGTTTGCGCTAAATATGTAAAAGCTTATTTTGTTTAAGAAGAAGACAAACTGCGCTGAGAAGGAGTGTTGGAAATAACTGTAGTTCCCTATGTACACCACAGCTTGTCTTGCATTCCCCTTTATCTGTTGTTGCCTGCGAGCAACGGTAATTGTATGTTCCTTATAATCAAGACCTTCGTCGACGGTCTATGTTTAAGCTACTCTCATAAAGTAAAGTCAGTCGCTTGTAATCGCTTGTAGAACACGGAGTATAAGTCGCATGAAGCGGACTCACATATGTATATTCTAAATACAATAAAACACCAAGTTATAATAAAAGGTGAATATTAATTTTTTTCAACAATCGGGCTGTTATCGAGCGCAGATGTCCATAATATAACCACATCAAATAAACTTCGACCTGAAATAAGTTTAATTTTTTGCATATCTCGAAACGTTATCGAAACAAACCTGCTATGCCTAGGGGTTAGGAGAGTTCATATCCAAAGAGGAGTCTCTATCTTTTGTAGTTCCTGAGATCGTTCATACATACAGACAGACTTCGGACAAACAGACGGACATGGCTAAATCGACTCGGCTGTTGATGCTGATCAAGAATATATATACTTTATGGGTTCGGAGAAGCTTCCTTCTGCCTGTTACATACTTTTGCACAAAACCATTATACCCTTTTTTTTTACCATGGGTTCATCGGTTAAGGGTATAAAAACACCTGAATTTGAGCAGTGTCGAAATATCTGCCAAAATCTTATTTCACATTATTTTCAAAAATTCCAAAGACACATAGTGTGTACAAAATTAACTACCCGAATCAATAAATAGACCGCAATAAATTTCCCCACCAGCTATGTTGGATTATGTAAAATAGTACAAGAATGTCAGGCAACAGCTTATTTTGAGCAGATACATTATGAACAGCTGGATGCAAAACAACCCCGATATAAGTTGTCAGTTTAGTTTTTTCTGCATCTGGTGCAACAAGCCAAAAAGAACCATGGGCAACGGACTACTATTGAACAACGAAAACTCGACCTGGAACACTTCAAAAACGGATTTTTACAGATCTGAATAGTTGAAATGGTTCATCTGGGGGCCACAACTTGTACCAAATCATTTGGCGCTTTATACGCGAAAATCGGATAGAAGAAGAAGTGCAGAACGGCACCAAACAAAATATTTACCAAAGAGGATGAGCCGGGGAGCAACAGCAAAACAAGGGAAAATCCAAAGCAATCGGCTCCAAAACTGGCTTAACAGGTTCAGGATGAAATGGGAAAACGTGTCGAGTGGAAACAATTACATTACATGCGGAACAATTACATTCATGCCCAATAACCACAGAAGAAGCTTTTTATAAGCGCAAAAAGTAAAGTCACTGGGATGAAGTTTCCCAAAATCCATTTGGGAAAGGATTTGGATTCCTGGCACACAGTCAATTTTAAAGGCGAGTCCAAACTCAACATTTATGGCTTAAACAGACCATTTTATGTTTGGCGTCGGTTCAGCACTGAGCAAAATCCCAATCACCTAAATACAACAGTCTAGCATGGTGGAGCAAGTGTCATGGTAAGGACATGTTACTCCTCAGCCGGTGCCCGGATCTTAGTGTTTTTTGAGAGTACAATGGGCAATAAAATGTACCCCAATACCCTAAAAAAAATGTACTTCAAAGTGTTGAGAATCCGAAGTACTTTCCGGTTCTACTAAGACCCGAAGCATAAGGCCGAAATAGTACAGACCTGGCTTATCTCCAGATTTAAATGTTATTAAGAATTTGTGGGCTCTGATGGGAAATAACATCCAGAAGCATAGCTTATCCAACAAAAAGGATCTTAAAAATGCTCTACTGGATGACTGAATAAAATCAATCCAGAAATTACCCAGAAGCTGGTATCATCCATGAGTAATAGGTTAAGAGGAGTTGTTAAGGCTAAAGGATACGCCAAATATTTTTCTCTTTTAATACTGCTCAAAGTAAGCTGTGACCTGTATTTTGGATATGCTTTTAGTTTTGGCTAACTAATATATTAAAGCAATATTTTAAACATAAAAAAAGTTACTTTTTTTTATTGGCGTTTAAACATTTTTCGTTTTTTTTTGTTGGATTAATCAAAGGTGAATATTAATTTTTTTCAACAATCGGGCTGTTATCGAGCGCAGATGTCCATAATATAACCACATCAAATAAACTTCGACCTGAAATAAGTTTAATTTTTTGCATATCTTGAAAAGTTATCGAAACAAACCTGCTATGCCTAGGGGTTAGGACAGTTCATATCCAAAGAGGAGTCTCTATCTTTTGTAGTTCCTGAGATCGTTCATACATACAGGCAGACGACGGACAAACAGACGGACATGGCTAAATCGACTCGGCTGTTGATGCTGATCAAGAATATATATACTTTATGGGTTCGGAGAAGCTTCCTTCTGCCTGTTACATACTTTTGCACAAAACCATTATACCCTTTTTTTACCATGGGTTCATCGGTTAAGGGTATAAAAACACCTGAATTTGAGCAGTGTCGAAATATCTGCCAAAATCTTATTTCACATTATTTTTTTTTGCAAAAATTCCAAAGACACATAGTAGGTACAAAATTAACCACCCGAATCAATAAATAGACCGCAATAAATTTCCCCACCAGCTATGTTGGATTATGTAAAATAGTACAAGAATGTCAGACAACAGCTTATTTTGAGCAGATACATTATGAACAGCTGGATGCAAAACAACCCCGATATAAGTTGTCAGTTTAGTTTTTTCTGCATCTGGTGCAACAAGCCAAAAAGAACCATGGGCAACGGACTACTATTGAACAACGAAAACTCGACCTGGAACACTTCAAAAACGGATTTTTACAGATCTGAAAAGCTGAAATGGTTCATCTGGGGGCCACAACTTGTACCAAATCATTTGGCGCTTTATACGCCAAAATCGGATAGAAGAAGAAGGGCAGAACGGCACCAATCAAAATATTCACCGTAGAGGATGAGCCGGGGAGCAGCAGAAAAGCAAGGAAAAATCCAAAGAAATCTGCTCCAAAAGTGGCTTAACAGGTTCAGGATGAAATGGGAAAGCGTGTCGAGTGGAAACAATAACATTACATGCGGAACAATTACATTCATGCCCAATAACCACAGAAGAAGCTTTTTCTAAGCGCAAAAAGTAAAGTCAGTGGGATGAAGTGTTCCAAAATCCATTTGGACAAGTATTTGGATTCGTGGCACACAGTCAATTTTAAAGGCGAGTCCAAACTCAACATTTATGGCTTAAACGGACCGTTTTATGTTTGGCGTCGGTTCAGCACTGAGCAAAATCCTAAACACCTAAATACAACAGTCAACCATGGTGGAGCAAGAGTAATGGTTAGGGCATGTTACTCCTCAGCCGGTGCCCGGATCTACGTGTTTTTTGAGAGTACAATGGGCAATAATATGTACCCCTAAACCCTAAAAAATGTACTTCAAAGTGTTGAGAATCCGAAGTACTTTCCGGTTCTACCAAGACCCGAAGCATAAGGCCGGAATAGTACAGACCTGGCTTATCTCCAGATTTAAATGTTATTAAGAATTTGTGGGCTCTGATGGGAAATAATATCCAGAAGCATAGCATATCCAACAAAAAGGATCTTAAAAATGCTCTACTGGATGACTGAATAAAATCAATCCAGAAATTACCCAGAAGCTGGTATCATCCATGAGTAATAGGTTAAGAGGAGTTGTTAAGGCTAAAGGTTACACCAAATATTTAACTTTTTTAATACTGCTCAAAGTAAGCTGTGACCTGTATTTTGGATATGCTTTTAGTTTTTGGCTAACTAATATATTAAAGCAATATTTTAAACATAAATAAAGTTATTTTTTTTATTGGCGTTTAAACATTTTTCGTTTTTTTTTGTTGGATTAATCAAAGGTGAATATTAATTTTTTTCAACAATCGGGCTGTTATCGAGCGCAGATGTCCATAATATAACCACATCAAATAAACTTCGACCTGAAATAAGTGTAATTTTTTGCATATCTCGAAAAGTTATCGAAACAAACCTGCTATGCCTAGGGGTTAGGAGAGTTCATATCCAAAGAGGAGTCTCTATCTTTTGTAGTTCCTGAGATCGTTCATACATACAGACAGACGACGGACAAACAGACGGACATGGCTAAATCGACTCGGCTGTTGATGCTGATCAAGAATATATATACTTTATGGGTTCGGAGAAGCTTCCTTCTGCCTGTTACATACTTTTGCACAAAACCATTATACCCTTTTTTTTACCATGGGTTCATCGGTTAAGGGTATAAAAACACCTGAATTTGAGCAGTGTCGAAATATCTGCCAAAATCTTACTTCACATTATTTTCAAAAATTCCAAAGACACATAGTGTGTACAAAATTAACTACCCGAATCAATAAATAGACCGCAATAAATTTCCCCACCAGCTTTGTTGGATTATGTAAAATAGTACAAGAATGTCAGGCAACAGCTTTTTTTGAGCAGATACATTATGAACAGCTGGATGCAAAACAACCCCGATATAAGTTGTCAGTTTAGTTTTTTCTGCATCTGGTGCAACAAGCCAAAAAGAACCATGGGCAACGGACTACTATTGAACAACGAAAACTCGACCTGGAACACTTCAAAAACGGATTTTTACAGATCTGAATAGTTGAAATGGTTCATCTGGGGCCCACAACTTGTACCAAATCATTTGGCGCTTTATACGTGAAAATCGGATAGAAGAAGAAGTGCAGAACGGCACCAAACAAAATATTTACCGAAGAGGATGAGCCGGGGAGCAGCAGAAAAGCAAGGAAAAATCCAAAGAAATCGGCTCCAAAACTGGCTTAACAGGTTCAGGATAAGCCAATAACCACAGAAGAAGCTTTTTATAAGCGCAAAAAGTAAAGTCACTGGGATGAAGTTTCCCAAAATCCATTTGGGAAAGAATTTGGATTCCTGGCACACAGTCAATTTTAAAGGCGAGTCCAAACTCAACATTGATGGCTTAAACGGACCGTTTTATGTTTGGCGTCGGTTCAGCACTGAGCAAAATCCCAATCACCTAAATACAACAGTCAAGCATGGTGGAGCAAGTGTCATGGTAAGGACATGTTACTCCTCAGCCGGTGCCCGGATCTTAGTGTTTTTTGAGAGTACAATGGGCAATAAAATGTACCTCAATACCCTAAAAAATGTACTTCAAAGTGTTGAGAATCCGAAGTACTTTCCGGTTCTACTAAGACCCGAAGCATTAGGCCGAAATAGTACAGACCTGGCTTATCTCCAGATTTAAATGTTATTAAGAATTTGTGGGCTCTGATGGGAAATAACATCCAGAAGCATAGCATATCCAACAAAAAGGATCTTAAAAATGCTCCACTGGATGACTGAATAAAAATCAATTAAGGAATTACCCAGAAGCTGGTATCATCCATGAGTAATAGGTTAAGAGGAGTTGTTAAGGCTAAAGGATACGTAAAATATTTTTCTTTTTTAATACTGCTCAAAGTAAGCTGTGACCTGTATTTTGGATATGCTTTTAGTTTTTGGCTAACTAATATATTAAAGCAATATTTTAAACATAAATAAAGTTACTTTTTTTATTGGCGTTTAAAAATTTTTGGTTTTTTTTTTTGGGATTAATCAAAGGTGAATATTAATTTTTTTCAACAATCGGGCTGTTATCGAGCGCAGATGTTCATAATATAACCACATCAAATAAACTTCGACCTGAAATAAGTTTAATTTTTTGCATATCTCGAAAAGTTATCGATACAAACCTGCTATGCCTAGGGGTTAGGAGAGTTCATATCCAAAGAGGAGTCTCTATCTTTTGTAGTTCCTGAGATCGTTCATACATACAGACAGACGACGGACAAACAGACGGACATGGCTAAATCGACTCGGCTGTTGATGCTGATCAAGAATATATACACTTTATGGGTTCGGAGAAGCTTCCTTCTGCCTGTTACATACTTTTGCACAAAACCATTATACCCTTTTTTTACCATGGGTTCATCGGTTAAGGGTATAAAAACACCTGAATTTGAGCAGTGTCGAAATATCTGCCAAAATCTTATTTCACATTATTTTCCAAAAATTCCAAAGACACATAGTAGGTACAAAATTAACCACCCGAATCAATAAATAGACCGCAATAAATTTCCCCACCAGCTATGTTGGATTATGTAAAATAGTACAAGAATGTCAGGCAACAGCTTATTTTGAGCAGATACATTATGAACAGCTGGATGCAAAACAACCCCGATATAAGTTGTCAGTTTAGTTTTTTCTGCATCTGGTGCAACAAGCCAAAAAGAACCATGGGCAACGGACTACTATTGAACAACGAAAACTCGACCTGGAACACTTCAAAAACGGATTTTTACAAATCTGAATAGCTGAAATGGTCCATCTGGGGGCCACAACTTGTACCAAATCATTTGGCGCTTTATACGCGAAAATCGGATAGAAGAAGAAGGGCAGAACGGCACCAATCAAAATATTCACCGAAGAGGATGAGCCGGGGAGCAGCAGAAAAGCAAGGAAAAATCCAAAGAAATCGGCTCCAAAACTGGCTTAACAGGTTTAGGATGAAATGGGAAAGCGTGTCGAGTGGAAACAATAACATTACATGCGGAACAATTACATTCATGCCCAATAACCACAGAAGAAGCTTTTTCTAAGCGCAAAAAGTAAAGTCAGCGGATGAAGTGTTCCAAAATCCATTTGGACAAGGATTTGGATTCCTGGCACACAGTCAATTTTAAAGGCGAGTCCAAACTCAACATTTATGGCTTAAACGGAGCGTATTATGTTTGGCGTCGGTTCAGCACTGAGCAAAATCCTAAACACCTAAATACAACAGTCAACCATGGTGGAGCAAGAGTAATGGTTAGGGCATGTTATTCCTTAGCCGGTGCCCGGATCTACGTGTTTTTTGAGAGTACAATGGGCAATAATATGTACCCCAATACCCTAAAAAATGTACTTCAAAGTGTTGAGAATCCGAAATACTTTCCGGTTCTACCAAGACCCGAAGCATAAGGCCGGAATAGTACAGACCTGGCTTATCTCCAGATTTAAATGTTATTAAGAATTTGTGGGCTCTGATGGGAAATAACATCCAGAAGCATAGCATATCCAACAAAAAGGATCTTAAAAATGCTCTACTGGATGACTGAATAAAATCAATCCAGAAATTACCCAGAAGCTGGTATCATCCATGAGTAATAGGTTAAGAGGAGTTGTTAAGGCTAAAGGTTACGCCAAATATTTGTCTTTTTTAATACTGCTCAAAGTAAGCTGTGACCTGTATTTTGGATATGCTTTTAGTTTTTGGCTAACTAATATATTAAAGCAATATTTTAAACATAAATAAAGTCACTTTTTTTATTGGCGTTTAAACATTTTTCGTTTTTTTTTTTGTTGATTTATCAAAGGTGAATATTAATTTTTTTCAACAATCGGGCTGCTATCGAGCGCAGATGTCCAAAATATAACCACATCAAATAAGCTTCGACCTGAAATAAGTGTAATTTTTTGCGTATCTCGAAAAGTTATCGAAACAAACCTGCTATGCCTAGGGGTTAGGAGAGCTCATAACCAAAGAGGAGTCTCTATCTTTTGTAGTTCCTGAGATCGTTCATACATAAAGACAGACGACGGAAAAACAGACGGACATGGCTAAATCGACTCAGCTGTTGATGCTGATCAAGAATAAATATACTTTATGGGTTCGGAGAAGCTTCCTTCTGCCTGTTACATACTTTTGCACAAAACCATTATACTCTTTTTTTACCATGGGTTCATGGGTTAAGAGTATAAAAACACCTGAATTTGAGCAGTGTCGAAATACCTGCCCAAATCTTATTTCACATTATTTTTTTTTGCAAATTCCAAAGACACATAGTAGGTACAAAAATTAACCACCCGAATCAATAAATAGACCGCAATAAATTTCCCCACCAGCTATGTTGGATTATGTAAAATAGTACAAGAATGTCAGGCAACAGCTTATTTTGAGCAGATACATTATGAACAGCTGGATGCAAAACAACCCCGATATAAGTTGTCAGTTTAGTTTTTTCTGCATCTGGTGCAACAAGCCAAAAAGAACCATGGGCAACGGACTACTATTGAACAACGAAAACTCGACCTGGAACACTTCAAAAACGGATTTTTACAGATCTGAATATCTGAAATGGTTCATCCAAACTGGCCTCACAGGTTCAGGATGAAATGGGAAAGCGTGTCGAGTGGAAACAATTACATTACATGCGGAACAATTACATTCATGCCCAATAACCACAGAAGAAGCTTTTTATAAGCGCAAAAAGTAAAATCACTGGGATGAAGTTTCCCAAAATCCATTTGGGAAAGGATTTGGATTCCTGGCACACAGTCAATTTTAAAGGCGAGTCCAAACTCAACATTGATGGCTTAAACGGACCGTTTTATGTTTGGCGTCGGTTCAGCACTGAGCAAAATCCCAATCACCTAAATACAACAGTCAAGCATGGTGGAGCAAGTGTCATGGTAAGGACATGTTACTCCTCAGCCGGTGCCCGGATCTAAGTGTTTTTTGAGAGTACAATGGGCAATAATATGTACCCCAATACCCTAAAAAAAATGTACTTCAAAGTGTTGAGAATCCGAAGTACTTTCCGGTTCTACTAAGACCCGAAGCATAAGGCCGGAATAATACAGACCTGGCTTATCTCCAGATTTAAATGTTATTAAGAATTTGTGGGCTCTGATGGGAAATAACATCCAGAAGCATAGCATATCCAACAAAAAGGATCTTAAAAATGCTCTACTGGATGACTGAATAAAAATCAATCCAGGAATTACCCAGAAGCTGGTATCATCCATGAGTAATAGGTTAAGAGGAGTTGTTAAGGCTAAAGGTTACACCAAATATTTAACTTTTTTAATACTGCTCAAAGTAAGCTGTGACCTGTATTTTGGATATGCTTTTAGTTTTTGGCTAACTAATATATTAAAGCAATATTTTAAGCATAAATAAAGTTACTTTTTTTTATTGGCGTTTAAACATTTTTCGTTTTTTTTGTTGGATTAATCAAAGGTGAATATTAATTTTTTTCAACAATCGGGCTGTTATCGAGCGCAGATGTCCAAAATATAACCACATCAAATAAACTTCGACCTGAAATAAGTGTAATTTTTTGCATATCTCGAAAAGTTATCGAAACAAACCTGCTATGCCTAGGGGTTAGGAGAGCTCATAACCAAAGAGGAGTCTCTATCTTTTGTAGTTCCTGAGATCGTTCATACATAAAGACAGACGACGGACAAACAGACGGACATGGCTAAATCGACTCAGCTGTTGATGCTGATCAAGAATAAATATACTTTATGGGTTCGGAGAAGCTTCCTTCTGCCTGTTACATACTTTTGCACAAAACCATTATACTCTTTTTTTACCATGGGTTCATGGGTTAAGAGTATAAAAACACCTGAATTTGAGCAGTGTCGAAATACCTGCCCAAATCTTATTTCACATTATTTTTTTTTGCAAATTCCAAAGACACATAGTAGGTACAAAATTAACCACCCGAATCAATAAATATACCGCAATAAATTTCCCCACCAGCTATGTTGGATTATGTAAAATAGTACAAGAATGTCAGGCAACAGCTTATTTTGAGCAGATACATTATGAACAGCTGGATGCAAAACAACCCCGATATAAGTTGTCAGTTTAGTTTTTTCTGCATCTGGTGCAACAAGCCAAAAAGAACCATGGGCAACGGACTACTATTGAACAACGAAAACTCGACCTGGAACACTTCAAAAACGGATTTTTACAGATCTGAATATCTGAAATGGTTCATCCAAACTGGCCTCACAGGTTCAGGATGAAATGGGAAAGCGTGTCGAGTGGAAACAATTACATTACATGCGGAACAATTACATTCATGCCCAATAACCACAGAAGAAGCTTTTTATAAGCGCAAAAAGTAAAGTCACTGGGATGAAGTTTCCCAAAATCCATTTGGGAAAGGATTTGGATTCCTGGCACACAGTCAATTTTAAAGGCGAGTCCAAACTTAACATTGATGGCTTAAACGGACCGTTTTATGTTTGGCGTCGGTTCAGCACTGAGCAAAATCCCAATCACCTAAATACAACAGTCAAGCATGGTGGAGCAAGTGTCATGGTAAGGACATGTTACTCCTCAGCCGGTGCCCGGATCTTAGTGTTTTTTGAGAGTACAATGGGCAATAAAATGTACCTCAATACCCTAAAAAAAATGTACTTCAAAGTGTTGAGAATCCGAAGTACTTTCCGGTTCTACCAAGACCCAAAGCATAAGGCCGGAATAATACAGACCTGGCTTATCTCCAGATTTAAATGTTATTAAGAATTTGTGGGCTCTGATGGGAAATAACATCCAGAAGCATAGCATATCCAACAAAAAGGATCTTAAAAATGCTCCACTGGATGACTGAATAAAAATCAATCCAGGAATTACCCAGAAGCTGGTATCATCCATGAGTAATAGGTTAAGAGAAGTTGTTAAGGCTAAAGGTTACGCCAAATATTTAACTTTTTTAATACTGCTCAAAGTAAGCTGTGACCTGTATTTTGGATATGCTTTTAGTTTTTGGCTAACTAATATATTAAAGCAATATTTTAAACATAAATAAAGTTACTTTTTTTATTGGCGTTTAAGAATTTTTCGTTTTTTTTTTTTTTTTTGGATTAATTAAAGGTGAATATTAATTTTTTTCAACAATCGGGCTGTTATCGAGCGCAGATGTCCATAATATAACCACATCAAATAAACTTCGACCTGAAATAAGTGTAATTTTCTGCATATCTCGAAAAATTATCGAAACAAACCTGCTATGCCTAGGGGTTAGGAGAGTTCATATCCAAAGAGGAGTCTCTATCTTTTGTAGTTCCTGAGATCGTTCATACATACAGACAGACGACGGACAAACAGACGGACATGGCTAAATCGACTCGGCTGTTGATGCTGATCAAGAATATATATACTTTATGGGTTCGGAGAAGCTTCCTTCTGCCTGTTACATACTTTTGCACAAAACCATTATACCCTTTTTTTTACCATGGGTTCATCGGTTAAGGGTATAAAAACACCTGAATTTGAGCAGTGTCGAAATATCTGCCAAAATCTTATTTCACATTATTTTCCAAAAATTCCAAAGACACATAGTAGGTACAAAATTAACCACCCGAATCAATAAATAGACCGCAATAAATTTCCCCACCAGCTATGTTGGATTATGTAAAATAGTACAAGAATGTCAGGCAACAGCTTATTTTGAGCAGATACATTATGAACAGCTGGATGCAAAACAACCCCGATATAAGTTGTCAGTTTAGTTTTTTCTGCATCTGGTGCAACAAGCCAAAAAGAACCATGGGCAACGGACTACTATTGAACAACGAAAACTCGACCTGGAACACTTCAAAAACGGATTTTTACAGATCTGAATAGCTGAAATGGTTCATCTGGGGGCCACAACTTGTACCAAATCATTTGGCGCTTTATACGCGAAAATCGGATAGAAGAAGAAGGGCAGAACGGCACCAATCAAAATATTCACCGAAGAGGATGAGCCGGGGAGCAGCAGAAAAGCAAGGAAAAATCCAAAGAAATCGGCTCCAAAACTGGCTTAACAGGTTCAGGATGAAATGGGAAAGCGTGTCGAGTGGAAACAATAACATTACATGCGGAACAATTACATTCATGCCCAATAACCACAGAAGAAGCTTTTTATAAGCGCAAAGAGTAAAGTCAGCGGATGAAGTGTTCCAAAATCCATTTGGACAAGGATTTGGATTCCTGGCACACAGTCAATTTTAAAGGCGAGTCCAAACTAAACATTTATGGCTTAAACGGACCGTTTTATGTTTGGCGTCGGTTCAGCACTGAGCAAAATCCTAAACACCTAAATACAACAGTCAACCATGGTGGAGCAAGAGTAATGGTTAGGGCATGTTACTCCTCAGCCGGTGCCCGGATCTACGTGTTTTTTGAGAGTACAATGGGCAATAATATGTACCCCTAAACCCTACAAAATTTACTTCAAAGTGTTGAGAATCCGAAGTACTTTCCGGTTCTACCAAGACCCGAAGCATAAGGCCGGAATAGTACAGACCTGGCTTATCTCCAGATTTAAATGTTATTAAGAATTTGTGGGCTCTGATGGGAAATAATATCCAGAAGCATAGCATATCCAACAAAAAGGATCTTAAAAATGCTCTACTGGATGACTGAATAAAATCAATCCAGAAATTACCCAGAAGCTGGTATCATCCATGAGTAATAGGTTAAGAGGAGTTGTTAAGGCTAAAGGTTACGCCAAATATTTTTCTTTTTTAATACTGCTCAAAGTAAGCTGTGACCTGTATTTTGGATATGCTTTTAGTTTTTGGCTAACTAATATATTAAAGCAATATTTTAAACATAAATAAAGTCACTTTTTTTATTGGCGTTTAAACATTTTTCGTTTTTTTTTTTGTTGATTTATCAAAGGTGAATATTAATTTTTTTCAACAATCGGGCTGCTATCGAGCGCAGATGTCCAAAATATAACCACATCAAATAAGCTTCGACCTGAAATAAGTGTAATTTTTTGCGTATCTCGAAAAGTTATCGAAACAAACCTGCTATGCCTAGGGGTTAGGAGAGCTCATAACCAAAGAGGAGTCTCTATCTTTTGTAGTTCCTGAGATCGTTCATACATAAAGACAGACGACGGACAAACAGACGGACATGGCTAAATCGACTCGGCTGTTGATGCTGATCAAGAATAAATATACTTTATGGGTTCGGAGAAGCTTCCTTCTGCCTGTTACATACTTTTGCACAAAACCATTATACCCTTTTTTTTACCATGGGTTCATCGGTTAAGGGTATAAAAACACCTGAATTTGAGCAGTGTCGAAATATCTGCCCACATCTTATTTCACATTATTTTCCAAAAATTCCAAAGACACATAGTAGGTACAAAATTAACCACCCGAATCAATATTAGACCGCAATAAATTTCCCCACCAGCTAAGTTGGATTATGTAAAAAAGTATAAAAATTTCAGGCCACAGCTTATTTTGAGCAGATACATTATGAACAGCTGGATGCAAAACAACCCCGATATAAGTTGTCAGTTTAGTTTTTTCTGCATCTGGTGCAACAAGCCAAAAAGAACCATGGGCAACGGACTACTATTGAACAACGAAAACTCGACCTGGAACACTTCAAAAACGGATTTTTACAGATCTGAATAGCTGAAATGGTTCATCTGGGGGCCACAACTTGTACCAAATCATTTGGCGCTTTATACTCGAAAATCGGACAGAAGAAGAAGGGCAGAACGGCACCAATCAAAATATTCACCGAAGAGGATGAGTCGGGGAGCAGCAGAAAAGCAAGGGAAAATCCAAAGAAATCGGCTCCAAAACTGGCTTAACAGGTTCAGGATGAAATGGGAAAGCGTGTCGAGTGGAAACAATTACATTACATGCGGAACAATTACATTCATGCCCAATAACCACAGAAGAAGCTTTTTATAAGCGCAAAAAGTAAAGTCACTGGGATGAAGTTTCCCAAAATCCATTTGGGAAAGGATTTGGATTCCTGGCACACAGTCAATTTTAAAGGCGAGTCCAAACTTAACATTGATGTCTTAAACGGACCGTTTTATGTTTGGCGTCGGTTCAGCACTGAGCAAAATCCCAATCACCTAAATACAACAGTCAAGCATGGTGGAGCAAGTGTCATGGTAAGGACATGTTACTCCTCAGCCGGTGCCCGGATCTAAGTGTTTTTTGAGAGTACAATGGGCAATAATATGTACCCCAATACCCTACAAAATGTACTTCAAAGTGTTGAGAATCCGAAGTACTTTCCGGTTCTACCAAGACCCGAAGCATAAGGCCGGAATAGTACAGACCTGGCTTATCTCCAGATTTAAATGTTATTAAGAATTTGTGGGCTCTGATGGGAAATAACATCCAGAAGCATAGCATATCCAACAAAAAGGATCTTAAAAATGCTCTACTGGATGACTGAATAAAATCAATCCAGAAATTACCCAGAAGCTGGTATCATCCATGAGTAATAGGTTAAGAGGAGTTGTTAAGGCTAAAGGTTACGCCAAATATTTAACTTTTTTAATACTGCTCAAAGTAAGCTGTGACCTGTATTTTGGATATGCTTTTAGTTTTTGACTAATTAATATATTAAAGCAATATTTTAAACATAAATAAAGTTACGTTTTTTATTGGCGTTTAAACATTTTTCCTTTTTTTTTTTGATTAATCAAAGGTGAATATTAATTTTTTTTCAACAATCGGGCTGTTATCGAGCGCAGATGTCCATAATATAACCACATCAAATTGTAATTTTTTTCATAACTCGACCTAGCCTTTATAACACATTCTTTCTGAGCATCCGAACGCAAGACGTACATAGTGTTAAAATTATTTGTGTATGTCAGAATATATATGTATTCTTGTATATTTTTACCCCAATTACACGTAATTCTATCCATCCACAACAATAAATTATCAAAAATGCGAAGGTCACAGGTATGTTTCAATCAAACATTTTTTTAATTCTCAAGGGATTGAAAACATTAACAAAATAATACAAATGTGTGAAATTTTAATTAGAATCGGTTGATAAACACCGCAGTTATGTACGATTGAAATTAAACCATTAATCATTGGTACAGTGGTGCAATTATGGCCGTATGGCTTATGTCAAGGGTTAAGGACATCTTCTAGTCGTTCTTACTGTACTGTTGTCATTTTACATGTTTATATTTTGATTTAGTATCATAGCATCCAATAACTAAAATTTTCCCTGACCCAATTCCAAATTGTTACGAGTGGAAAACTCAATTTATAAATATCATGTTGTAAATAATTTTTCGTTCTGACAACGGATATTCAATATTATAATATTCATTTATAAATTTTTCTAGCCCAATTTAATTTTGTTGTAAGCAAATGGACCATTCAATTTAAATAAATATCCTTTTTGTAAATTAGTTTTCGCTTCACACACGGGATTTGAACTTTCAAATATTTTATTATAAATTTCTCTGGCCCATATAGTATGTAGTTATAAAATTATACTACAGTATTCTGGTCGTCTGATCCAAGCGAAGGCAAAACGTATTTTTAAATCCGTTGAAAACAGATTATTATATAATCTTGTATCAAATAATCATTTTTTTCGAAAAATTTTTTTTGCCTTCAGCGACCAGTTTTAATGTTGCCTATCATCCATTTGCTTAGCTAGAAATTATAAAGAAAAAAAGGTTGTGGAGTATGTAGTTCAGCACGGCTAATCGCCATCACCAGTACTACAGTTAAGAGTTCAACTAAAATATATACAGTCAGCCCCACCTTAAAGGCAGCAAGGTACACAAAATAATTGCGAGTGCTATAATACCCAAACCAGACAAAAATAAAAAAAAAATTTTAACGCCAATTTGTCTTATGGTATATCATATTTAAAAAACGAACTTTAATTTTTTTTTTATTGCCTAAATATAATAATTAGCCAAAAACTGAAAACATATCCAAAATACAGGGCTCAGCTTTTTGTGAGAAGACTTAAAAAAGAAAAATTGTTGGCGTTTAAGACCATAAATATGGATGTTACTACTTAGTATATCCTTTAGCTTTAATAACTTCTCTTAACCTATTATTCATGAAAGATACCAACTTCTGGGTAGTTTCTGGACCGATTTTTTTCCACTCATCCATTTTTAAGATACAGTCAGCCCGACAGACATACATATACGTGTACTACCGGACCAATGTTTGATGGCTTCATATCTCCGGTGTTTTTGAACCGATTTTACGAAAAATGTTGTTTATTGTTTTGTTAAAAGTTTCAATTCATATTTTTAAGTTTTTGAAATTCAAGATTTTTTTGTTATCGATTACATGTGTATATCGTAAACTGAAAAAGTTATCGAAACAAACCTGCTATGCCTAGGGGTTAGGAGAGGTGTGCCAGGAATCCAAATCCTTGTTCAAATGGATTTTGGGGAACGTCATCCCAGTGCCTTTATTATTCGCACTTATAAAAAGTTTCTTCCGTGGTTCTCGGGCATGAAAGTCATTGCACACTATACTCTTTCCTTATTTCATCCTAAACTTGTTAATGGAGTTTTGGAGCCGATAGCTTCAGGTTTTCCCTTGTTTTTCTGATGATCCCACGCTCATCCTCTTCAGTGAAAATCTTGTTTAATGCCATTCTGAGCTTGTCCCCCATCTGATTTCCTCGAATGAAGTGCCAAATAATGTGGTACACAGTTGTAGCCCCCAGATTGACCAACTCAGCAATTTGGCGTTCTATATATTTGTATTTGAAGTGTTCCAGGACAAGTTTTCGCAGTTCAACGGCAGTCCGTATGCCCATGATCCTTTTTGGCTGATTCCATCGGAGATGCAGGATATAACTGAACTGACTATGAAGGATTAGTCTATTTATACCCATCGGGGTATATTTATACCCACCTGGCACGCAAGTGTCCATAATGTACCTGCTCTGAATAGCTCAGTCCCGAAATTAGGGTACTATTTGGCATAACCCGACCTAACCGTTTGGCAAACCCCAGTTCATTGCGGTCAAATATTGATTCTGGTGGTTAATAAATGTACCTACCATGGGTTTTTGGAATTTTAAAAAATATTGGAAAATACGTATTTGGCAGGCATTTAAACTTTGTGCTCGACCTTACTCCCTTCAAGATGAGGCTGACTGTATGTATGGTGTGGGAGTAGCGATGCTGCCTCGTTAGAGGCAATATACGTACATTGCTATTCTGTATATATATACATATATAGATATTTTAATTCAGGCTTGAAAGGCACAATCAGCTTTGCCGAAACGACAACAAGGAAGTAGAACGGTATATATGTAGTTACGTTACCATTCCGAGATCAATGGTGCTTGCAATTCCTGAAAAATTAAAGCCATTTAAAAAAAATCTTTCCTCAAAAGTATTTAGATTTGGCTCAGATGCGGTAAGTCCCTTTAAGAAAATTTCTATATTCCACCTCATTGAACGTGCACAAATTGTTCACGAGATTTGGCAGCAAAATCTCAATTGGGATGAAATATTACCAACTGCCCTTTTAAAAAAATGGCATGATATCCTCCTGACATATCCTGATAAATCTAAAGTTCGAATTCGTCGATTAATCTACTACAATTGCCACCTATGTGGCAAACAGAGTGGCAAAAATAATATGTGTGTTCCCCGCAAAATCCAGCCGATTATACTAGCAATGGCGTTTCACCAAAAGACCTGATAAACAAAGTGGTTGTTTTATACCGGTGATCAGGGGCTAAACCCCAGTCGAGATCGCGCATAACACGACTTTTAAACAGCGGTGCTAAAGCAGTCCGAGTAACAGCCTCTATTAAGGTTCATTTTCTGTAGGGGAGAATTATCTATAGAGCTCAGGTGTACAAAGGTAGCTCTATGCCAAGAAAAGCTGATTATTCTCACGCAGTAAACAGAGTATTCCAACGAGCACTGCTGTCTTTTCCAAAAAGAAGCAGATACCCCGGACCAGAAGTAACCATAATCATAATCTCAATCCTTTTCTTGAAAAAAAAAGGGAAATAACGAGAATATGTTGTACATTAAGTTAATGATTAGTGCTATTCCATTTCCATCCTATGTGATGGCTAATTCTCTCACCAGTTGGCGCAATTTACTCATTTAGTATTCCTTCATGGTGGACACCAGGTAATATTGCGCCTTTTTTGAAGCTATAGATTTGAAAAATTTCAAATACTATCTCGGTCCATAACTTCGTCCCCAATATATTTAAGTTGGGGAGCTACGCCCACTGGATGACTTATAATTCGATAACAAACTTGATGTAAAAACTGGTACAGAAAGCATTTTTCTCACATTTGAACAGCCACTAAATTTTGTAGAGCTTCCCCTTAAAAAACGCCTACCTATGCAGACCTCACCGCCTGTTTTGAACAGAGATGCACTTAGTTTTCAAGCTAAATTCACAAAAGTAGATGGAAATATAGCTTTTGACATTATCCAAAAATCTGCACCAATATTTTGGAAGCCACTTCCATCCGGCTTTTCAGCTCCAAAATCCAATATTTTCCTTAGTTATTGAACCAGAGTTACCAAATTTAGTAGAAAGATAGCTTGTGGCATTCCGCTATCGGTTGCATCCGCCTTACCCTGTTAAAATTTGAGGAACATGATCACAAGTTTACGATATGTGCTATGTATTTATTATTTACATTAAACATTTTACACAAAAATTGCAAGGCCCAAGTAAAATCGAGTTAGCTTTCGAGTACTGTATAAAAATTTGTCTAAAACGGTTGCGTCCGACTTCAACTTCTTTACTTGATTTATATTTAAGCTGCATTTATTTTATTTTATTTTTCTCTACCTATGCACACATTTCGTATTTTTTATAGTCCAAGCTAGGCAAAACACGAAAAATTATAAAACGCCAATTTGTCTTATGGTATATCACATTTAAAAAATTATCCTTATTATTATTTTTTTAAATATTGCGTAATATAATAATAAGCCAAAAAATGAAAACATATTAAAAAATTATGTCTCCGCTTATTTGGGACAGTCTTCAACTTAAACAAGTAAAATACTCGGCGTTTAAAAGCTTAAAAAATGACGTTAATACTATGTACGATATCTTTTAGCCTTAAGCACAACCTTTTACCTCTTAATAATGAAAGTTACCAGCTCCTGTGCTGATTTTGCTTCACTCATCTAGCAGACCATTTAGAGGAAATTCTATTGTTGAATATGCTGAGCTTCCCGGTGTTGAATATAATGTGCTTCCGGATGTCATTCCCCAGCAAAGCCCACAAATTCCAAATAATATTAAATTAAAGGACTAACCCTGTGGAATTAGCATGTGATAAGCGAAGAGTACACCCAACTTATGTTTTGGGTCGTTGTCTTGATAGAACCGAAAAGTACATCGGATTCCCAGTTTACGGCACTTTGAAGTAAATTTACCTTTAGAATATTGAGGTAAATTGTATTGTCATTTGTACTGTCAAATCACCTAATTCCCGGAACCGGCTGACGACTTACATGCCCATACCATGACACTTGCTTCGCTGTGCTTGACTGTTCCATGACATAAGTGTTTTGGATTCTGCTCAGTGTTTGGCTGTCGCCACGCATAATTTCCCCCGTCCGACCCATAAATTTTGCATTTTGACTCACCTGCAAAATTAACTGGGTGCCAGGAACCCAAATTCCTCTCCAAATAGATTTTAGGGAACGTCATCCTAGTGGCTTTCTTTTTTAATTTTTTTTAAATGGCTACTTTCTTCCGTTGTACCCGGACATTGAAGTCATGGTTCCGCATAACCCGGCAAACAGAGTCCTCATTGTACTCTTACCCCTTTTCATTGTGCACTTGTTGAGCCAGAGTTTGGGCCGATAGCTTGTGATTTTCCCTTATTTTCCTGATGATCCTCCGATCACCCTGTTTGGTAAACGTTCAGCCCTTGTACTCTATCTGATGTGATGTACAGTTGATAATGTCAGATGTACCATTTTAACTATTTGCCGCTTTGAATATGAATTTCTGAAGTGGTTCAGAATGGTTGTTCAATGGTAATCATTTGCCCATAGTCCTTGTTGGCTTGTAGCATCCGAGATGCAGATGTTGGTCAATTTATATAAAACAAATTCTAGTTTTCGGTAGAAAAATTAGAAATTTATAGCAGGCATTAAGGCTTTCCCCAAATGAAACCAAATGAAATATACCGTTACTTAGAATTAATGTACTTTTTTACATAACGAATACCAATTGAATAATAACAATATTAAATGAATAAATATAAAGCAAACAAATACACATCTCAATCGGTCTCGGGCCAATTCGCATGCTGTATAGCTCTTCGCAGGTGTCAGCAATTAGGTGACTGCAGAAGCTAAGGAATAGGTACCAAACAAACTCTGTGTTGTTAATGTTGTGTCGTTTCAAATATAAATTTCTCAGCACCGCGAAACCAAAGGTTCGTTAAAATTTGGCATTCAAATTAATTATGTTTATGCTTGCATATTTGTTATACACTTGAAAGGTATATTAAGATGTTGCCATGCAGTATTGACACATAGAAGGCAGCAAATCGTCCTAATAAAGCCTATATATTTTTATCAGTATAGCGATACGGACCTTTTGGTCTGTCCGTCTGGTTCTATGCAAACTAGCCCCTCAATTTTTCAGCTATCGAGGTAAAAGTTTGGTCAATGTCTTAAATTTTTGTAGATCATTTGTCAAAATCAATGAGATCGGATATAATACTTTACTATTCACTATTACAATACTTTACTATTCAAACATACTATTTGGAATGTCGAAGATATTATATAAAGCCCCGTGGGGCCGATGGAGGGCGCACCGCTTAGCGTGCGGTTACAAAGATCGCAAACATGTGCACACAAAACAACTATATGAACAAGCTATACAATTTATACAATGGCTTTAAAGAACTCTCTGTGATTTCAGTTTCAAAAATACAATTAACCTGTTGTGGGTAAGGCAAGATAACTTGGAGGTAATCAAAGTCTATGTCGCTTAAGAAAAATATATCAAATATATAGGCAATTCTAAGCATGGCGTCATTTTCTTAGACATTATTATTGGAAGTATCGATGACGGTAAAAACCGTTTGGAATCCTGTAATTTATACCAATCAAGTAATTTCTATAACTTTGTTTATTAGTGATGAAAAACCTGCATTGAGTCATCTTGTTAAATTAAGGAAGGAAAAACAATTCTTGCTTTTTGCTCTTCGGGGCCTTAACTGGGATAACTCTCTAAACTTACCTTCCTATCACAGTAGACTTTTACTAATAAATCTTCCTTCTCTTTCTAACCGTAGAACAATGCTAGCAGTAACCTTTCTCCATAACTTAATAAATGGTGAAATAGATTCTTTAATATTAATCAACCAAATTCACTTTGCAGTTCCTATTAGACATACTAGAAATTTTGTACCTTTAGCTCTTCCACCCTGTTACTCTAACTATGCTATCCATAACCCCTTTCGGATCTTATGTGGTACATATAATGATCTTTCCCACTTAATACATAGTGCTATTTCTATTTGTTCCCTAAAAAAACTTGTCTTGTCTCATTTGTCTATTTGTTCGCGATCTTCGTAACCGCACGCTACGCGGTGCGCCCCTCGGTCGGACGGGCGGGAGGTGGGTTGCTTCGTGCTAGGGTCCGCGCGTTAACAAGCCGGTGTCCGTTAGTACATCTACGTCCAATAATAATAATAATTTAAACTGACAATCAACTACCAGGTTTATTTAACTTGTTTACCTTATTAACATGAATACAAAGTTCTCAGAATTTTACAATTTTGGCTTAAAGGTTGAGTGTTATTAATTTTTTTAAAAGAATAAAATGGATGGATCGAAACAAATCTAAGATCAAGCACTTAAAAAAAGAATTGGAAATAGCATTAATATGACTCAATGACATCCCAAGTACGTTACGTACGGCTTAGAGTTGTCCGCTAATCCGTCTACCTGAACATAAAGTGTGTGACAGCGTTTATGAGACCGTGGTCTCAGCCCGACCCCTCAATAAGAAAGAGAATTAATATCTGCTAGCGCTGAGAGGTTCGGCAGGAAAATGAGCCAAGGTAACTATTTCTGGTCTTTAATGGTACTCGATAGTAGCAGAAAGGTGGGAAACTGTTTCATTTTCTTCCACGTCCCAGTAGCTTCTGTGGAAATAATTTGAAGGGGCTAGAAGTCTTGCTGCATGAGATGCTACTAGACAATTTCTAGACACAAATAAAATAAACAAGTAAGAAGGCTCTAGTCGAGTAAGGTACTAGAAGATACCTTTAACCCTTGGCCATACAGACGGTCGGGCTGACAGACATACACATACATATTTACGTGTACTACTGTGCCAATGCTTGAAGGCTTTATATCTCCGGTGTTTCTTAACCGATATTAATAAAAATTTCACAAATGTTCATTATTTTGTTAATAGTTTCAATTCCCACTTTCAAGTTTGCGAAAGTTAACGAAAATTTGAAATAAACTTGCTATGCCTAGGGATTAGGAGAGCTCATAGCGAAAATCTGGAGTCTCTAGCTTTTGTAGATCCTGAGATCGACGCGTTCATACATACGGACGGACGGACAGTCGGACGGACCCGGCTATATCAACTCGGCTGTTTATGCTGATTAAGGGTCGGAGAAGCTTCCTTCTGCCTGTTATATACTTTTGCCCAAAACCATTTTACCCTTTTTTATATATAAACATTAAAGTGCTATAAAAAATACTAATTGCTTGCAAACATTTTCAAGCCCGTAGAGGGGAGACCCGTTTTTCAGGATAAAAGCCGAGTAAGTGTTAGAAAATTGGTTCTCCGAATTTTACAACTTTGGCTTAAAGATTAAGTGCTATTCATCATTGAAAAGGAAAAAATTAATGGATCAAAAACAAAAATTAGATCAAGCATTTAAAAAAAGAATTAGAGATAGCACTGATATGACTCAATTACAAGTACGTTAGGTACGGTTGTGATGTGGCGGTGGACTACGTTCGCTAATCCGTCTACCTGAACATACAGTGTGTGAGAGCGTTTGTGAGGCCGTGGTCTCAGCCCGAGCCCTGAATAAAAGACAGGATATATTTGGGTTAATATCTGCTAGCGCTGAGAGGTTCAAAAGGAAAAATAAGCCAAGATAGCGATTTCTGGGCTCGAATGGTGGTCGACAGTCGCAGAAGGGTGGGTAACTGTTTCATTTTCTTTTACGTCCCGGCAGCAATATACGCCATAATTGGTTATGGATATGATTTGTTGGTCTACTTGGCTTTGCATTTTATGTGCACTGACTTAACCATCCAAAGCTACAACAGCATGAAATGTGGTGACCCATTAAAGAAAGCTTAAGGTACACATATGAACAGTGGTGTCGAGCAAACATTTTAAATATCTGCCACAATCTTATTTCGCATAATTTTTAAAATATTCTAAAGACCGATGGTGGGTACATATATTAACTACCAAAATGATAATATTACCGCAATTCACCGTAAACCCCCCATTTTTCCCTTCGATTGAGTATTTTCGGTATAAATAAGCGAATCCTTCTTAGTCAGTGTAATTTATTTCTGCATCTCGTGCATCTACCATAGAACAGCAAAATCTCATTCTGGAACACTTAAAAAACGGACATTCACATTCCCAAATAGCTGAGTGGTCAATCTGAGCCCCTCAACTGTGCAACACCTCATTCAGCGCTTCGTCTGTGAAAATCAAATAGAGGACAAGGGCAGAATCGCACCTTGAAAACAACATCAGAAAGCACAGCATATCAAACAAAAAGGAATTCAAAATGTTTTGCTGAATGAGTTGAGCAAAATCAGCCCAGCAAACTGGTGTCTTTCATGAATAATAGGTTAAGGGAAGTTGTTAAGGTTAAGTTTGTTAAAAGATATCATTTTGAGTATTAATATCCTTATTAAAGCTTTTATACGCTAAATAATTTACTTTTTAAAGAGTGTTCTAAATAATCTAAAACCTTATTTTTAGATATGTGTTCAGTTATTTGGTGAAGTGTTCTCTTTGGTAAACGTTCGTAAACGCCCTTTTACTCTATATGATTTTTGAGAACGAAGCACTGAATGATGAGTTGCACAGTTTGAACTATTTAGTGCCTGAATATCCATTTTTGAAGTAATCCTGTACGAGTTTTCGTTGTTCAATGGCAATCCGTTTGTCCATAGTCCTTGTTGGATTGTTGCATTCGAGATACAGAATATAACTAAACTGACTACAAAGGATTGGTCTATTTATGTAAAAATTATTCTAGTTTTCAGGCATTATTATGGCTTACCCATAATGTAACCAAATGAAATAAACTGTTACTTAAGATTAGAGTACTTTTTTACATAGCCCGACCGACCATATCCGTACTAATAAAGCCTATATATTTTTTATTAGCACCGTGAGCGATACAGACTTGTTGGTCTGTCCGTCTGGTTCTTTGCAAACTAGCCCCCAATTTTTCAGCTATTAAGGTGATACTTTGGTCAATGTCTTCAATTTTTGTAGATAATTTGTCAAAACCAATGAGATCGGATATATTAAATACTATATTATATATTAAATATCTGCCGTACAATTACTTTACTTTTTACTATTACAATACTTTACTATTCAAACATAACAATTCATGTTTTAAATGGATATATATACTATTTGGAATGTCGAAGATATTATATCAGCCTCGCTGGGCCGATGAAGGGGCGCACCGCTTAGCGTGCGGTTACAAATATCGCAACCATGTAGACACAAAATAACTCTTATGAACAAGCTATACAATTGGCCTTAGAAGACCCTCTGTGATTTCAGGTTCAAACATATAATTAACCTGATGCGGATAGGGAAAGATGACTTGATGGTATATCAAATATATAAGCAATTTTAACCTGGCCGTCATTTTCTTAAACAATAAGCAGGTATCGATGACGGTCAAAAAACCGTTTGGAATCCTGTAATTTATACCAATCAAGTAATTTCTATAACTTTGTTAATTAGTAATGAAAAACGTGCATTGAGTCATCTTGTTAAATTAAGGAAGGAATTTAAACTGACAATCAATTACCAGGTTTATTTTACTTGTTTACCTTATTAACATGAACACAAAGTTCTCAGAATTTTACAATTTTGGCTTAAAGGTTGAGTGTTATTCATTTCTTGAAGAGAATAAAATGGATGGATCGAAACAAATCTAAGATCAAGCACTTAAAAAAAGAATTGGAAATAGCATTAATATGACTCAATGACATCCCAAGTACGTTACGTACGGCTTAGAGTTGTCCGCTAATCCGTCTACCTGAACATAAAGTGTGTGACAGCGTTTATGAGACCGTGGTCTCAGCCCGAGCCCTCAATAAGAGAGAAGATTAATATCTGCTAGCGCTGAGAGGTTCGGCAGGAAAATAAGCCAAGGTAACTATTTCTGGTCTTTAATGGTACTCGATAGTCGCAGAAAGGTGGGAAACTGTTTCATTTTCTTCCACGTCCCGGTAGCTTCTGTGGAAATCATTTGAGGCCCATCAATGGGCCTAATGACGGATGCGTACGGTCGCTTTTATACTGCATGGGCCATGTATTCTGGTTATCCTAAATGTAGCGATAATGTGCTTCCATCGCTTGTTAGCTTCGCATTCGAAGTATTCTTGAACTATATATAAAGGGATGCCAATGTGTCGGCATAACCCATATACGAATAAGTAAAAGGGTAATAGGAAACGGGTATGTTAGCGGGCTATAAAGTTATAAGCTTAAAAACCAATTCCTTTATGTTACGAGTAGTAACCCTTAACGGTGCTCAGCTACTCTTGTTTTAATAAATGATTCATTGTTTACAATGTGTAAAGAAAGCTTAAGGTACAAACCTATGAACAGTCTTATTTTGCATTATTTTTAAAAAATTCCGAAGACCAATGGTAGGTACCTTTATTAAAAACCAAAATGAATATATATATAACCGAAATACACTGGGGTTTTTCCACTTGCTAGGTCGGGTTATGTAAAAAAGTACCGAAATTTCAGTTCACCGCTTATTTGGGACAGTTATGTTATGGATACCTGCATTACATAAAACCCGATTTTTTCGCTTCGAGTGAATATTTTTGGTATAAATATGCCAATCTTTCTTAGTCAGTGTAGTTTTTGTCTGCATCTCGGTGCAACTATCTAGCAAGGACTATAGACAAACTGGCTACCATTAAACAACAAAATCCATTTTGGAACACTAAACAAGTAAGAAGACTCTAGTCGAGTAAGCTCGACTAGAAGATACCCTTAACCCTTGACCATACATACGGACAGACGGCCGGGCTGACTGACATACACATATGGCTGTGTAGTTCTGTACCAATACTTGATGGTTTCATATCTCCGGTGTTTCTCAACCGATTTTAATGAAATTTTTACAGAAGTTCATTATTTTGCTTATAGTTTCAAACCCCATTTTTCAATTGTTGAAATTCAAGATTTTTTTGTTATCGATTGCATCCGTATATCGTAAACCTGAAAAGTTATCGAAAATTTGAAACAAACTTGTCATGCCTAGGGATTAGGAGAGCTCATATCCAAAATCTGGGGTATCTAGCTTTTGTAGTTCCTGGGATCGACGCGTTCATACATACAGACGGACAGACAGACGGACATGGCTAAATCGACTCGGCTGTTGATGCTGGTCAAGAATATATATACTTTATGGGGTCGGAGAAGCTTCCTTCTGCCTGTTACATACATTTGCACAAAAACATTATACCCTTTTTTTTACCCATTTCATGGGTTAAGGGTATAAAAACGGACATTACCAATGCCAAAAAGCTCAAATGGTCAATCTGAACACCTCAACTGTGCAAAACATCATTCAGCTTTTCTTTTGTGAAAATCGAATAAAAGACTAGGGCAGAATCACAACTGGAAAACAAAGTCCTGAAGCACAGCATATCAAACAAAAATGATCTTAAAATGCTCTGCTGGATGAGTGGAGGAAAATCAGCACAGAAACAGGTATCTTTCATAAATAACAGGTTAAGAAATATCATTCTGAGTATTAACATCCATTTTAAAGCTTTTATACACTAATTAAGTGACTTTTTAAAGAGTGTTCCAAATAAGCTTGGACCTAGATTTTAGATAGGTTTTTGATTTTGGCTTATTATTACATTAACTCAAGATATAACAAAAAGGCTTATACAACTTTTGTTAAGCTATGGCGTTATGTTTAACTTTTGATTTTGTCAATTTCTTATGTCGCTTCTGCATCTTAAACAAAGCCTAATGTTTTACTATATATATGTATGTTTATTGGGTATATTGGTTTTGTGTAAATGTATGTACCATACAAAATGAAGAAATTATGACCCCATAGTGTTATAAATGTTAAACCATAAAAGAGGGTATAATGGTTGTGTGCAAAAGTATGTAACAGGCAGAAGGAAGCATCTCCGACCCCATTAAGTATACACACATATATTCTTGATTAAGCCATGTCTGTACGCGTAATGTATAATGTTTTAGGTATCTCCTAGAATAGCTTGTGTGATCATTTTATTTATTGTGTCGCTTTGCCGTTCGTTGTCGTTTCGCAGATCTGGTATTTAACCTGATCGTTCCGCATATACAGTTTGTCAAGACATTGTTTACACATAGTGAACATTTTTGATATTTTCACTTTAGAGATAGGGGGTCACACAGGTTGCTGATTTTCATTTTATTTTTTATAAGTTATTCGGTTAATTATCTCTTAAGCCTATTAAACAAAACTTAAAAAAAACATAAACAATAACAAAGAAACATTAAAAATACTAACAAATGCACAAAATTCAACTGACAATAAAGTGTTTAAACAATATTAATCTAATATTGTTGGGCATCCATTGTATTTTCAATGAAGCACAATCCTCCAACTCATTTGCTCGAGATGCACCCCCAAAGCATTCCTGACAATTTTCCAAACTTAACAGTGGGTATAATATTTTTGTTTTCAAGTGCTTTCAACGGCCTGCGACACTCTTTTGGCTGTCCCACGTGGATCCTGGCAATAGTTAAATGTCTTCTAACATGCTCCGCCGACAACGTTTTTTTTTCATGCAGCTCGAGATAAAAAGTCGGTTCTTTTAATGGCTTTTCTGGCAGTTTCGTGACATATGGTGATTCCACATTCCGTCTTCAACTCATTGGCAAGCGTTCTGGACGAAATAGTTGGATTTTGGTTGATCTTTCTGACCATAATTCGCTCTGCCCTTGGAGTTATTGCCCGCGGCCAACCAGTTTTAGGCTTCGCCTCCATCCTTCCTTGTTACGCGGTTTAAAACGTTGTATACAGTTTTCCTGCTAATTGGAAACATTTCTGCAATCTCAGAGACCGTTTCCCCGATGGTGTTGTTTTAGTTGTAATACACCAACTGGTTCATTTCGAACGATAACCGCTTGCCTGGCATTTTAAAACCGTCTAAAACTGTACCGATTATATATAAATTCTATATTCCAAATATGAAATTTGTAAGAAAATTGTATCACCAAGAGCTGAGCGTTTTTATTTTTTTAAAAAGTAACTGTAAATATGCAATTCACAACGAAAACAAACTAAAAAATTAAATGTGTAAACATTTCATTGACACTTGAATTTTGTGCCTTTGTTAGAATTTTTAATTTTTCTTTGTTAAAGTTTATGTTTTTTAAGTTTTGTTTAATGGGATTGTTTAAGAGATAATTAACTAAATAAACGTACACACACAAGTAAATGCAGGGCACAGAAAAGCAAAAATATCAAAAATCTAGACCGAGCTAGCCCAGCTCAAAAAGAAACAAGTGCACACGCTTACAAATACTAAAGCAACCAACAATTGAAACAAAATCGGCAGCATTTGCATACCCCGCAAGCGCACCCCCTCTCACATCCAGAAGCTCGGCCTCGGAATGACTTCCATTTTCTGCGCGGCATACTCGGAGAGCGTAATGAGCTCTGAAAACCGCTCCTAGCTCTTTTTTGTCTAAGGGTTGTGTTAGGTATTGGATGATGTGAGTTCGATGTTCTATGTGAGACCTCTATATCGATTGTATGCTTAGTGGTTTCACTCATGTCATGTTTTGTCATGTCTAGAGGACATGAAAAGTTTTTGCTTGTAAGCTGTAAGGAATACAGCCATTATTGATTTATGTGAAATACAAGGCACCGGTAAATAAAGTGAAGTCCTCAAACATGATAGTTATATTCAATATTTCGAATAAAAAATGTTTATGGAAATCAAAATGTCTTATTCAACAGTTTAAAAAATTAGAGATGACTGAAATTCCACATTCTCGATTATTGATTAGATAATGCGATAGTTAAAAAAGCGTTTCATTGCATTAAACCAGGGCCTCCCAAAATGAGATATTAACGGAGTACACTCAATGTTTCATTCATGCAAGAGCATTTTTGAAATAATGTTTGTTGAATATGATATGCTTACGGATGTTGTTTTCCAGCAGAGCCCACAAATTCTCAACGGATTCCCAACTTCTTGGCACTTTATTGTAAATTTGCCTTAAGTATATTGAGGTACATGTTATTATCCATTGTTTTCTCAATAAATACTTTACTTTACTTTACCGCCACCAGCTGACGACTTACATGCCCATGCCATGACACTTGCTCCACCGTGCTTGACTGTTGTATTTAAGTGTTTGGGATTCTGCTCAGTACTGGACCGACACCACACATGAAACGGTGTCTGAGCCATAAATGTTGAATTTGGACTTGCCTTTGAAATTTACCGTGTGACAAGAATACAAATCCCAGTCCAAATGGATTTTGGCGGCATTATCCTAGTCACTTTATTTTGTGCGTTTATAAGCTTTTCCGTGATACTTGGGCATTAAAGGCATGGTTGCGTACAACCCGGCACACAGTTTCCACACTGCGTTGTTTCGCCATTTCTTTCTGCACACGTTGAGTCAGTTTTTATGCCGATAGCCTCGGATTTTCTCTTATTTTCCTTATGATCTTCCGATCTTCATGTTTGGTGAAAATCTGGTTCGGTGCAGTTCTGCCCTAGTAATCTATCCGATTTTCGCGGACGAAGGATGTTGTACACACATTATGAGCCCATTTGAGCTGTGTGGTGGTGTAAATATCTGTTTTGATGAGTTCCATAAGTTTTCATTGATCAATGGCAGTCCGTTTGCCCATAGTCCTTGTTGCACCCGGAATGCAGAGTATAATTTGACTGAATTTGAAGGATTGGTCTTTTTACCAAATACATTCAAATTTGTTTAAAAAATTTGTGTTTTATGGTATTTGTTTACATAACTCCACCTAACCATTGAGGAAACTCAATTCATTGTGGTCAAATATTCATTTTGGTGGTTAATAATGTACCTTCCGTGGGCCTTTGGAATTTTTGAAAAAAAAATGTATAATTCGTTTATGGCAGGCAACTAAAATTGTTTCTAGACACCGTTCAAAATAAGGTCTGTCTCACTGTATATACGACTTCTGAAATTTAATTTTGTTGCACAAGTTAGTTCGTCGATTGGATAGGTTGTTAATAAAAGTAATACAAACGTGATATTATTGATAATTTTGACGTGATTTATTATCAAAGAAATATATGCAAAGAAATGTGCTACCCATTCGTGTGATAGCCCAAAATGTTGCTAATATCTCAAACATTTTTCAAAATTGCACATAATGCCATTATAACTTAATAAGCGAAAAATTTTGTCAAATTGGGCTTAATTGATCGTTGTTTTATAGAAAACTATAATTTTGTATTGTATACTATAAAACTATTGAATATACTTTTTACAGGATTATAAAAAAATGCAAAGAAATACTTACCTCTAGAACCCTTTGTAGAACTTACAGCACCACTGCTACCAGATATACCTCCATTACGGCTATAAAGAACATTTTCTAAGTAAGAAAGTCCATTGTTATTGACAATATTTAAGCCAAGGCACGTTTCAATTTGTTTCCAACGATGAAGACGTTCTTGTAACTCATTGGTTACTTCTCCAAGAGCATTTCGCGCTTCAACTATTGAGCGATCAACATCATCGATACTCTTACCATGTGTCGAAACAAAAGCCCCTACCAAACTTGATCGCTTTTTTCGTAGCTTTTCACACGCCTCACGAGCTGATTGAAGTTGTTTTTCAGCAGAAATGCGCTTTTTCTGATGGTTTTTGCTTTCTAGCTCATATGTGTACTGAAGCCATGACTGTAACTGTTGGGGAGGTGCCCAGCAATTGTCCACTAGCTCAAATTCGGCACGTGTTAGTTCATTGCGTAGCATTTCAATTTCTTTTTTTAACTGCTGAACCTCTAAGTCTGAACTTAATGAGCTAACTGATGGCACTTCTTTGAGACGCCTCTCAAGGTCCATTTTTTCTGTCGCAACATTTTCCTGTTCCATACGCGCTAGTTCTAATTCCTAAAAGCAATAACGCTGATATTAATATAAAAGTGTTTTTCATTTTAATTAAAGCTTATACCTTTTGCATCTCTTGTAGACTTTGTTCGGCCCGTTGTAATCCTTCCATGTCCTGTGCCATGCGACGCAAATGCCTTTTTGCGTTCTTATTTTGTTGGTAAGCATACCAACATCCTATAATTGCGCTCAATAAAAGAGTGACAAGAATATAGTCTTTCCAACGAGTGCCTGTCTCTATAAATAGCAACAAATTTATTATTGTTATTTTTATTAAAAATCGTAAAACGTCTGTTAACTAACTGTGTGCGGTTTACTTACCTCGCGGAGGTCCAAATAGCACAACATCCATAGCTTTAAGTGATATTTTTTGTTTATGTATGGGATCTTTTATACCCAGTACATTGCTAACATATTGTAGATTATTTACAGCCAATCTAAAAAAATGCAATTGCAATAATTAATAAAATAGGATAAAGCTAAAACAAACTAAAAAATTTAAACTTTTTTACTTTACATATTGCACACATTTCACCAAATAGTGACTTCCGCAAAAGATCTAGATCAACATTTTGGATGGAACATTTGGAACAGTTGGTAACATAGAAAGTGCCAAACTTTAAAAGATTCATACGGCGCAGTGACGAAAGTTTCCTTAAGAGAAGCAAAATTTAGGTCATAAATTATTTGCCTCTCGCGAATTAGGGTGAAAATAAAAACATATCGAATGTGAATGAAACATTGACAAGCTTAACGAATTTCGACGATATTTCGGAAAATCGTTTTCATTCCTTTTTCATTGCAAATGCAAAACAAACAAGTAAGAAGACTTTAGACGTGTTGACGTCTTACACGGAAGGTTTGAACGGAAGAAATTATTTTTGCACCTAGTAACATCGCATATCAAATATCATTGATGTCCGTGTGTTCCTAACAACACATGGTGAGCAACTAAGCCAAACAGAAGCCACACGTCAACGCGAAAGCGCGCAAGATGCCACTTTTGACCACATGCAATGCACTTCGTCAAATGCAAAAAAAAAGTGTTTGTCCGCAAGAGAAATCATATTTGTTTTCATTTAATTTAATATTGTTATGTAAATATTTTTAGGATACATTTAAATAAACATTAAAAAACAATGGTCGGTTATCGAAAAAATATTTGTTACTTAACAAATACTTTAAGTTTTGAAGTGAAAAAAGTGAGAATGAATCAATTGTGATTTAAGCTTTTCCAGCTTATAGAATTGTGTTTTACTTCATCAGATCTGGAATTTAAACGCCAATCCATTTTATGTTATATTATATATATATAATATATTCAAAATACAGGTCAAAGCTTATTTTCAACAGTCTTAAAAAAGTAACATGTTTGGCCCATAAAACAAACTTATACTGCCTAGGGATTAGGAGAGCTCATATCCAAAATCTGGAGTCTCTAGCTTTTGTAGTTGCTGAGATCGACGCGCTCATACATACAGACGGACAGACAGACGGACATGGCTAAATCGACTTGACTGTTGATGCTGATATATATATATATATATACTTTATGGGGTCGGAGAAGATTCCTTCTGCCTGTTACATACTTTTGCACAAAACCATTATACCCTTTTTTACCCATTTCATGGGTTAAGGGTAGAAAAATGTGGTATCTAAAAACCAGCGTGATCGGTGAGGCAGAAAGTCTAATACGCCCAAATTAAAAAAACAAATTCAGAAAGTAGACAGCATGCTCCAGTTTCTCGAACAAAGAGTTCGTGTTTTAGCTAGCGGAAGCAAAACACATAGCAATGCCAAAAGAGTTTTGACGGGAGCAACCTGTGCATCTTCTTCAACTACAAGGAAGGATTGTCTCCATTGCAAGAAACCAAATCATATGATATTTCGGTGCGACAATTTCCGTACAAAGACAGCAGCTGAGCGATTGAATTGGATTCAACGACAAAAACAGTGTGTCAACTGGCTCAAGGAAAATCTCATGGCAAAAGCTTGCCCAAGTCGTTTAAATGTTTCAAAGAAAGGCACAACACACTACTTCATTTGAATAATTCGTCAACGGAGCATCCATATCCCATTGTAGCATCAGCATCAATAGCAGAACGACGCGCCCCCTTTCATTATGTTTAAAACGATACAACTCCTCACTACGAATTGAGGGCATCAGTGGACAATCAAAGACAAGCAGAGCTCGTGTTAATCTGTTGTCATTACACAACGACTTTACAATGCGGAAGCATTTATTCTACCGCACATCATTACGGATTAGCCAGCCCAAAGCATGGATAATGAAGATTGGAACATGCCAGCAACCCTACCATTGGCAGATGCCAATTTCAACAAACCGTGCAAATTGACATGCATCGGTGCGGAACCTTATTATGCACTAATGCTCCCACAACAACACAAAATACCCTCTGGTCCAATCATGCAAAAGACCAAGTTGAGATGGGTTGTGGCAGGAAAAGTAAAAGCATCAAGGATGTCAGCAGCCATTTGTACAGTAGCTACGAAGACGAAACGAATGTCATTATGGAGCGATTCTGGACCCTAGACAACTTAGAAACAACAGAAAAGCTTCGTACACCAAACGAAAAGGAGTGCGAAAAACATTTTACAGACGACTTGCAGAAGATGGTAAATTCTTCGTAAAATTGCCATTTTCTGACCCTGGGGCTGTCGTTGGATACTGCGGTAAAAAGATTCCTCGCGTTGGAAAGAAGGACAAAGACACAAATCTGGAAACAATATGTGGACTTCATGAATGAATATGAGGAATTGAATTGAATTCATATGAAAGCTGTTCCTCGAAAACTCCTTCCAACACACCATTATTTCATCCCTCAAAATTTTTTGCTGAAACCTGATAGCAGAACCACAAAGCTAAGAGTAGTCTTTGATGCATCATGTAAGACATCGACAAGAAAATCTTCAAGAAACATATCGCAAGTTGTACAAAGTGATCGTCAATTCTACTTAGATTTAGATACATAAGTACGTAGTTAGGGCAGATATTGAAAAAATGTCTACCCAAATCTGTATAAACCCAGAACACCAATTTAATCAAATGATAGATGAAATAACGATGAAAAACTTTCATGCAACGACTCTGGGAATCAAAACTCGACTGGGATGACGAATAAAGAAAGCACTTGCAAGCCCTTAGCTCAATGCAAATTCCAAGGCACATGTACGATGAAAAAAATCCAGTCACGAAGGAATTGCACACATTTGTAGATGCTTCAGAGCAGGCATATGGCGCAGCACTACGTACGCGCAACGTACAAAAAACAAGCAAATATCTGTGCGTTTACTATGCTCAAAGTCTCGAGTGGCCGCAAAACAGTCACTACCTCGCCTGGAACTATATGCTGCATTATTGGGTGCTGAGCTCACGAACAGAATTCGACGAGATCTCAACATTGACTCCACTACAGTGCCAAAATACTTTTGGTCAGATTCTACAGTTGTTCTTTCATGGATCAATGCGCGATCTTTAACATATAATACGTTTATGGCCAACCGAAAAGCAAAAATTCAGGCAGTAACAAGTCAAAATAATTGGCGGCATGTATCGTCTGCCAAAAAAAGCAGTAGATGTGCTCTCAAGAGGAATATCGGCACGAAAGTAACATGAGTACAGTCTATGGTTCTATGAACCACTCTTTTTGCACGGCACTACGACAAATGGAAGCCTCTCCCATCATCTCTTCGAGCAACCTGGAAAGGAAAACAAAGAATATAAGTCTGGCTGCAACTCAATGAACAATAGGCGAGGAGTTGTATACCTGTCGACACAGCCACTCATTTTTCAAATTACAACGCATTGTGGCTTCCATGTTGCGATTCTGCTACAAGCGATACAGATCAGCAATGACCACGCTGTGTAAAATGGAACTGGACCGCGCTCGCAAAATAATTATACAAGCAAAACGGCAAGCTGAATTTGCAGCTGATCTCACCAATACAAGGGTCTGATGAACTCATGCGAGTTGGAGGTAGATTGGAGCAAGCCTCACTCCCTTATAATGTGAGGCACTAGATTTTGCTACCTTACAACGATCCAATAGTGAAGATGATATTATGAGAACTGCATGAAGACAACATGCACTACGGTGCTCAAGCCTTACGAGCTACTGCCAGACAACAATATTGGATCCTGAACGACACAACTATGTCGACAAATATCGTTCACAATTGTGTGACGTACAACAAGGCAAAGCCCAAATTAATGAGTCAAATTATGGGCAATCTGCCACCCGATCGAGTGACACCAACACGCCCGTTTCTCTACAGGCGTAGACTCTCACTACAGGCGTAGACTCTCACTGCAGGCGTAGACTATTGCGGACCGATTTGGATTCATCATAAAGTTCGCGAAGAAAGGCCAGATAAGGAATACATAGCCGAATTTTGTTGTTTCCTCACAAAGGCGGTTCACCTCGAGCTAGTTAGCGATCTGACTACAAATACTTTTTTAGGAGCCCTGCGGCGCTTCTTAAGCGGCCGCGGCAAATGTCAAACGATTCATTGTGATAATGCCACAATTTTTGTTGGAGCAAACAACCAACTAAAGGAACTAGGAAGATCAATATTTGGCGAAAAGGTTCAAGCAGAGATCATCAATCACTGCAACAAAAAACAAGTTGACTTCAAATTCATACCGCCACGAGCGCCATCATTTGGAGGCCTATGGGAAGCTGCGGTCAAGTCTGCAAAACGACTACTGGTTACCACAACAAATACTGCATCTCTAACATTCAAAGAATTAAACACAGTGATCATCGAAAGTTAAGCGATCTTAAACTCACGCCCAGTTACACCAATGTCAAATGACCCTGATTGGTGAAACGCTGACTGCTCCCCCCGATGTCAACACTGACCGCAACGAAAAATCCTTACTTAAACTGTGGGAACTAGTGTCTAGACTCAAGCAAGGATTTTCTCAGGAAGATTTACAAGAATTGCAAGCCAGACATAAGTGGAAGTCCGTCCACCCCAATATTAAGGAAGGCATGCTTGTTCTAGTCAAGGAAGACGACATGAGTTGGCCAATGGGACGCATTATAAACACATATCCAGGCCAGGACAATCACATTCGTGTGGTTGATGTTAAAACTGCCTGAGGTATCTACAAGCGCCTCATAACCAAGCTTGCGCTTTGGGCAATAACGAGTCCAAATACAATTTCCCAGAATTAGAAAATAATCACATATGTCCATATGCAAATGACAAATTCACTTATGCAACACATAGCAAGCGACTAAGATTGCTTGAACAGCAAGTTGCTATACTATAGCCAAACCAGAGAAAAATACACTGGTTCGCGTCTCACGGAGACTTACCACTACAGGACACCGGACTACTGTCGCTGTCATCAGGTTGTACTGCACGCAACTTAGAAATTAGAATCAGTATGTTCAACATCGTTATAAGTCAAGTGACAACATAATCGAGCCAAACACCACTCAAAGACTTTTAACAAAACTCAACAAATCAGAGAACAAGGCACAAGAAGATAAGGAATTGGAAAACGTGCAGCAATTAAAATCCAGTAGAACATCATCATTTAGCCGCTTATGCTGCTTTGACGGCATCCGTTTTTTTTGCTACTTGCCTATGCACTACGGAACAACGCTTTTAGACCTTTCATTCAGCAGCTACAAGGAATGAGGCTGCCATTACATCCGTGCCATCAGAACCCCCAAGACAATTCACACTGGCTCTAAATGATGGTTGATCACCGGTTCAACGACCGGGAGAATGTTTATGTTCATATAAATTTCGACACTCATTAAATTGTTAAGACCAATGCTTATGCTCATAGAAATTTTGACACTCATTAAATTTACAAGACCTCATACACAGAAATAACATGCACCCACTCTTTGGGTTATAATTAGAAACATATTCATGTATCAAGCCGTCTGCAGTAAGCACATGCACCCAAGCCATGGTTATCATAAACATAAATGGTTTTGGGATCTCCCTCTCCGTAGTCCAACTAATTACAAGTGCTAGTAGCGACGCCCTTTAGTAGTCAGTTTATGTGCTGACTGCTTCCATTATTAAACAATAACAGTATTAGTAAATAATATGTATCTATATTTTTCTAAAATTACACAAACAAAGAGAAATATGAATATGGAATTTCAACATTAATTGAATATCAGACTTTGACAATTGAAGAGCTTTCTGAATAAGCACAGAAGCCTCTAAGAAAATGGTTTGAAAACATAGATAGAAAGCATCAAGAGTGAAGCAAAATGAGGATATTTTGATTATAAAGTTGACAAAAGAATCTAACGATCAAAAACAAATCTGCATATATTAAAGAGCTCAGCAAAATTTTTTCATAGATTAAAACAAACAAGTTAACAAGTTTTAGTCGAAAGCGACTGCAAAATATTTTAATGCCAGTATATTAACGGGAGTTAAAGTCATCTTGCAAAGGGAAAAAACGGAGCGGTATGGTATTTGATGCAGATCTTAGTATACTGTCACTAGATATTTTCCTACCATATTTGGTGGCTCTAGTTCAGGAACAAAGAAAGATATGGGGATTGTCGATTTTAGAGTCAGATGGGAATGGCATTCAATTTTTTGATGCTGAGCTAGAGAATTGACACCAGCTATCTTCCTAGATGGAACCCATGGCATCCATGGCATACCGTCGGTATCAAAGTATAAAAAAAAAAACATTTTAAAAAAATACACATTTCTAGTTTCTATTCTTTTCAGAATTAGGTAAAAAAAACGTAAATCAACAAAAAAAAAAATATACACGTGGGAGTTTCCCCTTAAGACAATCTTTACTTGGCAATGAAAATATGTACAAACCTCGGTAAAGCTGCACCGGTAACCTTATGTAATTTGAAAAGATCGACATATTGAGGTAGTTGAACTGATTGTGCCAACCAGTCTGTAGTTTGCTCTATGGTCCAGTTATGTACCTCTGACCGTAACCAAGCATCCCATAGCTCTTTTACAGAGATATGCATGTCATCATTGAAATGAAATGCCTTTTGTCGCTTTTCATACCCTGAGTCATACTTAAGTTCTTCGCGAAGAAACTATATAAAAATAAAATTGCCATTATATTTAAAAATATGAATATTTATATATATTTTATATTATTTACATCATCCGATTCGCTTAAGTCAATATTTCCATTATCGTCATCATCCAGTTGACGGTGCAAGCTAGCGATTGCCTCCATACCAAGCCGGTCCTGTACGTTCCGGTTTTCACAGTCAAAATCATCTGCATTACATGCGACATGCGATGAACTAGATAAAGAGTCTAATAGAAAAATTTATTAATTAATTTATTATTTATGTATTTGGTCTGCGCGTGCTTACACAGACTTGCCTGTGCTAGTTACTTCGGTTAAATTAAAGATATATAGGCCGGCTTTTTCAACTTAGTAATTATTAAAATTATATGTATTCTGTAAGAAAAACCAGGTATCTATTATTTAAAGGATTCTTTAACAGCCCATGGATACGAGGCTTTATAAATAGATTATAAATTAAAAGTATTTAGGTTCTATAGATTTAGACTGACTTCAGGGCATGCTTTTTCTGCGCTAACACGGCCTGAAAAGTAAGTAACACGTTGCATTATGTTTGCACTTATTAATATAGTTCTTTATTGTATAGTTACCGAGAGTTTTCAGGTTCGAATCCCTTTGAAGGCCATCATTTCACATTCAGTAAGAATTAAGTTAAAAACTTTAATACTCTTTCTATTAGTTCTGGTAGATGCATGTGAATTAATAAGAAAATACAATTTATTCGATATAATCATGTTATGGGCCTATATTTTGGTAACGGTAAAAAATATTGGTTTTGTTTCTTAAGAAAAGTATATTTATTGATTAAGAAAATTTATGAAGAAAAAATAAAAAAATTTAATTTGTCTCCCAAATGATGTCTAAATGATCTGAATATTGAAAGTAGTATTGGGCAGCACTTATACAATAATACATTTCGCTATGCAAATAAGCAGCAAATAACAAAGTTGCGTACTTCTCTGCAGAAAATTCGAGACTCCAAATCACGCATGTGAAAATTATAAGCTGTTCATTACTGGATTAGAGAGATAAGGTTCGATTTAAAAATGATTGATTACTTTACTATTACTTACTGATTACTTTGAGGAAACTGTTTGTTAACTTTCTACCAAATTTGGTGACTGTAGCTGATAAAATCAGGGAAATATGACATTTAATCTAATCTTCATTTATTGAATACTCAGAAATTTTTTTAACAACAAAACATTTATAACCAACTTGAAGATGGCTGGTTGTCTCCAGGCGTTTTCAGCTGCACTCTTCCCCGGGTCTGTGTCTTTCGCAAGCTCACTGGCCAGCCGGATCTGGTGTCTCTGCAAGCGTGCATTATATTTGATGGAGTAAGCCTCAACTTGGTAGTCTAAAGTTTCCATTCTGAGATCTTTGTGAGCGTCTGAATACGCCTTCGGCTCGTTCGAGCCGCAATTCCCCGGATCTGTACTCTATATCTCCAAGTCGAGGCAACTACGGTGTTATATATTGACAGTTTGCAATGCAGCAGCAGTGTGCTTTTGGGATTCAACATCCAGTTTAAGTTTGCCAGCTTATGCCGACAGTGTTTGAGGAGTAATGTGGGCGCGAAAATAGAGCCATTTGTCTAACGTAATTCCTAGATAGTTGGCATGTTTATCAGGATCCGGAGAAGAACAGTGCATTCTCCAGGAGCTATGGGATTCTCAGCCCAGTGTATAGGGTACGCCTCGAGTCCAAAGATCCTTGCAAATGTTGGGCCATTCGTCCTGGTTTCTGATTACCTTCTCCGAGCAGTCTCAACTCTGGCTACTTGTTTGCAAATTTTATTGGTTTTTTTAGAGCCTCATTGTTGTTGTTTTCTTTTAGGATTATGAATGTGAAGAACAGTGTGTCTCCTTTGGTCTTCAGATCATCGATAATGTCGCGATTCATTGTTGAGTGATGTAAGCCCTTGATCACTATGGGTAAGGTTTCTCTTCTCTTAGTTGGAAAGAGTAGACCTCAATTTTGTAATCCAGCCTTACTTATGATTGCTCTGTAGCTGGGCCCATCATTTTCAACACCTGATTTAAAAATATATTGCTCAAATGCACTACTGTATGCATTCGACGAAAATATTGTTGTTGACCAAATTTATCTACCATAATAAATGGATTTAATATATTGAACTTATTAATTATAATTAAAAAAGGACGAAATCATCAAACAATTTACATTATTTTTAAAATCTTACAGAACAGTTTATTGATTTGATGGGCTTTTTATTTAATTTTTACAAAATACATAATAATCAGATAAGGCTAATCCAAACCCGTTATTGATTATTTTCATTAACCTTAAGTTATATTTAGTGACCAAAAAAAAAAAAAATGGTATATATAGTCAGAAGCCCAAATCTGAACTATTTCTATTTTAAAAGCCTGTGTTATATACTAACGGGCCGTATATTCGCCGGTTAGTTCAAAGTTACAATATTTTTTTAACTCACAACCTATTTTGATCTCTTCGTTTTTACAAAAAATTATAATAATAAATCATACAACACCGCGACATGCATTATAGCCCATGAGCTTATCGCTTTAATATGCTTAGCGGCAACACCAAGATCAAACAAAACAAGAAACACTCTTGACCTAACACATTCGGCCATAGCTGCACTACTGTACCAATGATTGATGATTAATCTTCAATATTTGATATCTCTGATGTTTCTTAACCGGTTTGAATAAAATTTCGAACATATTTTTGTATGATTTTGTTAATGTTTTCAGTCCTCATTTCCAAATTTTCGAAATTCAAGATTTTATTATTATCGATTCCATGTGTATATCGTAAGTCGGAAAACCAACTTTTACTGCTTAGGGAATAGGAGAGCTCATATTCAAAATCAGAAATCTCTATCTCTTATAGTTCATAAGATCGACGCGAATATAGTCAACCAACAAATTGAAAGTGCTTTAATATCTACACCAGGCAAACGAAAATTTTTTAAGCGCTCTTGTCTTGTGGTATTCGCATTTAAAAAAGAAACATTGTTTGTTTATTAATATTGGGTTAATATTATAAATTTGCCAAAAACTTAAAACATGTCTAACACTTCAGAGCTTATTTGGCACAGTCTTAAAGTGACGAATAAAACCTTAAATAATGCAGTTAATACTTAGTATAATATCCTTTAGTCTCAAAAACTTCTCTTAGCCAATTACTCATGTAAGCTACCAGCTTCTGGGTAGTTTCTGGACGAATTTTGCTCCACTCAGAAGAGCATTTTTGAGATGCTTTTTGTTACATATGTTAAGCTATGCTTTTGGATGGTATGCTCCACCAGAGCCCCCAAAATCTCAATAACATTTAAATATATAGACTGGGCCGCTATTCCCGACTTATGCTTGGAGTCGTTGTCCTCGTAGAACCGGAAAGTACGTCGGATTCCCAGCTTCTCGGCTCTAAGGAGTACATTTTTTTTAGGATGAGGTACATATTATTGCGCAGTGTACATTCAAAAAGCACCAAGATCCGGGCACCGGGTGATAACTTACATGCCCATACCGTGACACTTGCTCCACCGTGCTCACTGTTGTATTTAAGTGTTTGGAATTCTGTTCAGTACTGGATCGACGCCACACGTAAAACCGTCCAATCGATCAATAAATGTTGAATTTAAACTCGCCATTAAAATTGACTGAGTACCAGGGATCCAAATCCTTGTCCAATTGGATTTTGGGGAACGTCATTCCAGTGCCTTTATATTTTGCACTTATAAAAAGTTTTTTCCGTGGGCATGAATGTAATGGTTACTCAGAACCCGGCGAACAGTTCCACACTTTTTCCCATTTCATCATGCACCTGTTGAGCCAGTTTTGGAGCTGATAGCTTTGGATTTTCTCTTGTATTTTAGATGATTTCTATCTCATCCTCTCCGGTGAAAACCGTGTTGTACATAGCCCGACCTAGCCGGTGGGCAAGCCCTTCTTCATTTCGGTCAAATATTGATTATGGTGGTTTATATATGTATCTTGCATGGATTTTTGGAATTTTGAAAAAATAATAGGGAAAAAATTACAAGTATGTAAACTTTTTGTCGACACTGCGCCAAATAAGGTGTGTCATAGTAGTATTGCTGAAACTCACGGATATGAGAAACTTGAAAGAAAAAAGTTCTGTTTGAGACAATTCTCAGTAATATTATCACATAAGTTTTACCAAATCCGATAATTCGTTTGCTTTCGGAGGTGTAATGTTGTTTACTGGGAGCGGTGGATAATCTTGCTTATGTGATGTGAAAGTTAGTTCCATGCATTTTTGATCGTTTACTGTTTTTCTTCAGTCATACAACCATTTGCTATCATCAGTAAATGTAAATACTATTGTGTATAGTGTTGGTCCAAGTACGCTGTTTTGTGAAACACCAGATTCAGTAGTATGTTTATCGTCATGTCATTGATATATATTGCAAACCTACTGTCGTAGAGGAACAACTTTAACAGTTTATTATACTATCTAACCTAACTCTTTCGCATGTGTGAGAAATATGCAGAACTATTGCGTGGCAGTATTCTCGATTTCAAATTGGTGCGATAGAATTGTGTTATGAACATTTCAAAGTAGATTATTCCGAGACAGCAGATAATTTTTTAAAAGTTTTGATACACACGATAATAGGCTTATAGGTGAAGAAAATGGCCAAGTTTGGTGATGGCATTGAAAAGTTGGGCAATAATGAAGACGGCACAATAAGGAGGCTCAATAATCCTCTTAGGTTTATTAGGGCGCAGCTTGAACTTGTGGGTTAAATTTCTCTTTAATGATCTTTGCGAATTAATTTAGGCGGAACGCAATTGGCTTATGTAAAGGCTAAGATTCGTTTGATACATTGGTAATACAAATACATTTGTTTCAGGATTAAGTTCGACACTTTTTTGGAGGTGAGTGTCAAATGTGCAGACTCTTTTGTCATCGCTGCATACCCAGCCAGTTTTTTTATAGACATCACTGTCTCTGAAGGTGAGTTAAGAGTTGGCTGAGCACTTCATAGTGAGTTGTTCGTACTGCATGTTGATAATTGTTCAATATAACGGCATTGAATAGGTTCTTTTTTGGTAGGTTTACATATAGCGCTTTTGTGATATTGCCTTATCAACGGCGATCTAGGATTGTCATTCTCTTTGTTAGCGTTAATTTTGTAAAAACGTGTTGTTGAATTTGTACGTTGATCATCTTTTGGTTAAATATTATTTTCCACTGTTCACTGATTCCAGTTATCCGAGTAAATTCATTAAGAGCGGCTAGGAACAGCAGGAACAAAATGTTGTATGCATATTTTTGGGGGAAGTCACTGATTATCTTCCCACCCCAAATTTGGGAAGTATGTAAGTTTTATCGTTCTTCACATAGAGGGGTATAGTGGGCTTTGCTCTCCAATTTAGACGTCTAAAGTATATATATTTGGCACACACACTAACCTAGTAGTTTAGAATTTTTTTCGTCTATAGCTTTCAAAATTTACGTTTTTACGGACACCTTGACAAAAATTGCACAATTTAGGGAGTTTAACAACCTATAAGGGAAAGAGTCGACAAAAAATTGCAAGTACTGTTCAACTAAGCGTCCAGCACAATGAAGAGCTAAAACTCTCCGACAGAGTAGTATGACTCTCTTGTAGTTGTATGACGAGGTGGTGAAAAAAATCACTCTTTTAACAAACACGAAATCATGCGATGCCGCCGTATCCTCATCCTTCAACCCCAAGATGAGTCTCGGGAAGCGACCGAGTTGAACCAATGTACGTTGATCAGTCTTCTCCCAAATTTAGACACCATTTAAGTTAACTCATTGGAAGCAAAACATTCCTACGAATACGAGGAAACCGCTGCAGAGGCAGACTTTAAGGAGTTTGCCCAAAGAAAACATATTTATAACACCGTATACAGGAGAGTCCCTGTTCGCGTTGGACGAAAAGCCAAAGCAAAAGTATTAAGGCTATTACTTGATTAAAAGTATTTAAAATAAAACTACGTTCGATCTACCCTTGGCCTACAATCTCCCAATACAAAACCTATACGATATCTGTACTCTACACGGTTCAAGCGATAACCCAGAAATAAATGTTTAACATTTACGGGTTCAAAAGTTTATTTTTTTTTACTTGCAGAACAGTAAGTCCTGCGATTGAAAAATTGGTATAGAAAAATTGTACCTCAGGGTACACTCTGTAGGGTAATGTCATGAAGCAATTCAGTTTCTGACTGAAAGTTTTTCACCGCACATTGGCAAAATATGTGAAGCATACCACGTTAGAGACGTCGGCCAAATTTTAACAAGTAAGAAGGCTCTAGTCGAGTAAGCTCGACTAGAAGATACCCTTAACCCTTGACCATACAGACGGACGGACGGTCGGACTAACAGACATACACATATGGCTGTGTACTTCTGTAATAATGATTGATAGTTTCATATCTCCGGTGTTTCTTACCCGATTTTAATTTAGTTTTAATCCTCATTTTCAATTTATTGAAATTTAAAATTTTTTTGTTATCGATTACATGTGTATAACGTAAACCAGAAAAGTTATCGAAAACTTGAAACAAACTTGCTATGCCTAGGGATTAGGAGAGCTAATATCAAAAATCTAGAGTCTCTACCTTTTGTAGTTCTTGAGATCGACGCGTTCATACATACGGACGGACGGACGAACGGACGGACATGGATAAATCGACTTGGCTGTTGATGCTGATCAAGAATATATATACTTTATGAGGTCGCAGAAGCTTGCTTCTGCCTGTTACATACAAACCATTACACCCTTTTATCCGATATATTACAAGGAGAACAATAAGCAGACCTCATATTTTTACTACACCTACACTAAATACAATTCTATACTTAACGGTACTGCTATAAATGGTAGCGAAACAAATTAGTTATGGCACACTTGATAGAGTACAACCGACTCGTACGAGGTGCAGCGGACATGACGAATCTATTTCCTCAATCTCACACAACGGAAATACTTGACGTGGACACTCGACATATGACGACTTTACTTTCGACGTATACATATATATATAAAAAACCGTCACAACCTCTTTCATTAACAATTAAAATTAGAAAAAATAACAAGAAATTTATACGTCTTATTTGTATGGGACTCTTTTGGCAAGAAATAGAACACTCACTTTGGAAAAATCTAATTATCGCAATAACCCTGGCTGGCAATAACTTACTTAACCCCAGAATAATAAATGACGACGATTCCAAAGTAATTCTGAATAAAAATTTCACAGGTATTAGTGTAGCTCGGATAAAAATGCATCCCTATTTTATGGTCTTAGCCAATAGTGACTCTATCCACTTTATAATAAAAACCGTAAGCCTAAGTGAGATTAAAAAACAATATTAATTTACATTTGGAAACAGTTGCTCTTTGCAATACCCACCCAAACCATTTGGCCACGATTAAAGTGGTAGATGTCAGGGTAAGTGTCGACAATGGAGCAGACAATAACATCACCGGCATTTACCCAAATACAATGAACATAAGTTCGAAACATGCTGAATGATCTAGGAGTGACCGAGAACGGCCCGTTTTAAAAGGGGGTGTAGCTAATAGTGGATAGTAGAATTGGCCACATCCTTTTCCTAAAAAACATTTCTTTGACTTATAAAAAAAAATTCCAAATTCAAAAATCTTGCGTTTTTCTCGAGTTATTATTTAATGCTTAATTTTTGGGAAAATTTTCCATTGGGCAGTGTAATAAATGGTAATGAGTTAAGGAGAATGCTTACAAAGGAACATTATGCGGACGACAAAATAAGTGGCTTGCTTGCTCACAGATCTAAGGAGGAAAACACGGGATTTCCACTAAATTTTATGACTTAAATGTAGAAGATACGATAAAAAGATTTTATGCAGAACTTAGGGGGATGTTACTAGCTATCGTCTAATTAAATTTTGTGACTGCAACTCGAAAACTGTGCAAGATAAGCGTATCAGCTTTTGAATAAGGCGGGAGCTGGCTGGGATGCATATTTTTGGGAAGTCACTGATTATCTTTCTCACCCCAAATTTGGAATATGTGGGTTTTATCGGTTGTCACATAGAGGTGTATCGACTAGACAATGTTTTAACTAAGCGTCCAGAACAATTAATCGAACTACAGCTTGGAACTCTCAGACAGGGAATATGACTTTCATGTAGTTTATAATGAGGTGGAAAAAATGCTTACTCTCCAGGAGTGTATGCTGCCGTAGCCTCATACTCCAATATGAGTTTCGGGGAAGCGACCATTGAACATTGAACCAATGTACGTTGATCCGTCTTCTTCTAAATGTATACATCCTTCAAACTCTCAGCGGCAATGTCATGAACAAGCGCCGTAGTCTTTCCGCATAAATGCAAGCCAACAAAGCTAAAAAAAAAAGGACCAAATAATGTAGAAACAAAATCGAACCAAAGACGCCAACGAGCTGACGACTTGATTCAAGTTAACCCACGAGAAGCACAACGTTCCTACGAAGACGAAGCAGCCGCTGCAGAGGCGGACTTTGGGGACATCGCTAATTTTTTAGAGTCCTTGCGTTGCTTGCGTTGGACAAAAAGCTAGATAACAAGCTCCCAGTACAAAACCTATGCGATATCTGTAGCTTACACGGTTCAATCGATATCACACACAAATATATTTTTAACATTTTCCGGCTCAAAAGTTAATTTTTTCTGTTTGCAGGACTTACTTATTTCGATAGAATAATTAATTACTCTTTTTACAAACACGACAATCATGTGATGCCGCCGTAGCCTCATCCCCCAACCCCAAAATGGGTCTCGGGAAGCGACCGAGTTGAACCAATGTACATTGATTAGGCTTCTTCCAAATTTAGACACTATTTAAGTTAACCCATTGGAAGCAAAACATTCCTACGAATACGAGGAAACATATTTATAACACCGTATACAGGAGAGTCCCTGTTCGCGTTGGACGAAAAGCCAAAGCAATAATATTAAGGCTATTACTTGATTAAAAGTATTTAAAATAAAGCTACGTTCGATCTACCCTTGTCCCTACAATCTCCCAATACAAAACCTATACGATTTCTGTACTCTACACGGTTCAAGCGATAACCCAGAAATAAATGTTTAACATTTACGGGTTCAAAAGATCATTTTTTTTACTTGCATGACAGCAAGTCCTTCGATTGAAAAATTGGTATAGACTTTATAAAAGACGACTTCCCTCAGGGTACACTATGTATGGGTAATGTCATGAAGCAATTCAGTTTGTGACTGAAAGTTTTTCACCGCACATTGGCAAAATATGTGAAGCATACCACGTTAGAGACGTCGGTCAAATTTTAGCAAGTAAGAAGGCTCTAGTCGAGTAAGCTCGACTAGAAGATACCCTTAACCCTTGACCATACAGACGGACAGACGGTCGGGCTGACAGACATACACATATGGCTGTGTAATTCTATACCAATGCTTCATGGCTTCATATCTCCGATGTATCTTAACAGATTTAAATAAAAATTTCACAGATTTTCATCGACTTGGCTGTTGATGCTGATCAAGAATATATATACTTTATACATAACATTATGCGGACGACAAAATAAGTGGCTTGCTTCCTCACAGATCTACGGAGGAAAACACTGGGTTCCCACTAAATTGTATAACTAAAATGTAGAAGATTCGAGCATCCTCGTTTTAAAAAGGTGGGGCTGGCAGTGACAGCTGACGTAGCATAAAAAGATTTTATGCAGATCTTAGGGGGATGTTACTAGCTATCGTCTAATTAAATTTTGTGACTGCAACTCGAAAACTGTGTAAGATACGCGAGAAAATGCTTACTCTCCAGGAAATTACAAACAGGAAATTCGTGCCATACGATGCAGCTGTAGCCTCATACTCCAATCCCAATATGAGTTTCGGGGAAGCGATCATTGAACATTGAACCAATGTACGTTGATCCGTCTTCTTCTAAATGTATACATCCTTCAAACTCTTAGCGGCAATGTCATGAACAAGCGCCGTAGTCTTTCCGCATAAATGCAAGCCAACAAAGCTAAAAAAAAAGGACCAAATAATGTAGAAACACAATCGAACCAGACGCCACCGAGCTGACGACTTGACTCAAGTTAACCCACGAGAAGCACAACGTTCCTACGAAGACGAAGCAGCCGCTGCAAAGGCGGACTCTGGGGACATCGTTAATTTCTTAGAGTCCTTGCGTTGCTTGCGTTGGACAAAAAGCTAGATAACAAGCTCCCAGTACAAAACCTATGCGATATCTGTAGCTTACACGGTTCAATCGATATCACACACAAATATATTTTTAACATTTTCCGGCTCAAAAGTTAATTTTTTCTGTTTGCAGGACTTACTTATTTCGATAGAATAATTAATTACTCTTTTTACAAACACGACAATCATGCGATGCCGCCGTAGCCTCATCCCCCAACCCCAAAATGGGTCTCGGGAAGCGACCGAGTTGAACCAATGTACGTTGATCAGTCTTCTTCCAAATTTAGACACTATTTAAGTTAACCCATTGGAAGCAAAACATTCCTACGAATACGAGGAAACATATTTATAACACCGTATACATGAGAGTCCCTGTTCGCGTTGGACGAAAAGCCAAAGCAATAATATTAAGGCTATTACTTGATTAAAAGTATTTAAAATAAAGCTACGTTCGATCTACCCTTGTCCCTACAATCTCCCAATACAAAACCTATACGATTTCTGTACTCTACACGGTTCAAGCGATAACCCAGAAATAAATGTTTAACATTTACGGGTTCAAAAGATCATTTTTTTTACTTGCATGACAGCAAGTCCTTCGATTGAAAAATTGGTATAGAGTAAGCTCGACTAGAAGATACCCTTAACCCTTGACCATACAGACGGACAGACGGTCGGGCTGACAGACATACACATATGGCTGTGTAATTCAATACCAATGCTTTATGGTTTCATATCTCCGGTGTATATTAACAGATTTTAATAAAAATTTCATAGATATTCATTATTTTATTAATAGTTTCAATCCTCATTTTCAAATTTTTGATATGAAATATTTTTATGTTAGCGATTCCATGTGTATATCGTAAACCGGAAAAGTTATCGAAAATTTGAAACAAACTTGCTATGCCTAGGGATTAGGAATGCTCATATCCAAAATTTAGAGTCTCTACTAGACTACTACTACTAGAACTACAAAATTCTTGAGATCGACGCGTTTATACATACATATTGATTCTGATGAGGAATATATATACTTTATGGGGTCACAGAAGCTTCCTTCTGTCTGTTACATACTTTTGCACAAAACCATTATACCCTTTTTTTACCCGTTTCATGAGTTAAGGGTATAAAATGCGTTCACGAAGCACACATGAAGGTTTACAATGAACAATTTTACTTCTTCAAAGAAAGTGTAGAATACTTGCCGTTTATTGCATCCAGTAGCGGCACCAAACCCAGTCCCTAAAAAATAAAGGTGATCCAAGACGAGCTAACAAATCTCGTTGCAGTCCGATCGTGTTTCGGATTACCAAATAATTATACGTATTTCAAAAAAGACTTTTCTTCAATCGCACAGCCGTTATCCGATATATTACAAGGAGAACAGTAAGCACACTTCATATTTTTACTACACCTACACTAAATACAATTCTATACTTGACGGTACTGCTATAATTGGAAGCGAAACAAATTAGTTATGGCACACTTGATAGAGTACAACCGATTTGTACGAGAGGTAGCGAACATACGAACCTATTTCCTCAATCTCACACAACGGAAATACTTGACGTGGACACTCGACATATGACGACTTTACTTTCGACATCTACAAAAGACACCGCTTATGGAAACATAATTACTTAATTAATTACAATGACTGGCAAATAATTATTAACACAAAAAAACAAAATCTAATTAACGTGTCACAACCTTTTTAATTAAATATTAAAATTAGAAAAAATAACAAGAAATTTATACGTCTCATTTGTATGGGACTCTTTTGGCAAAAAATTTAACACGCACTTTGGAAAGTCTAATTATCGCAATAACTCTAGCTGGCAATAATTTATTAAACCCCACAATAATAAATGACGACGATTCCAAAGAAATTCAGCATGAAAACTTCAAAGGTATTATTGTAGCTCAGATAAAAATGCATCTTAAATTTATGGTCTTAGCCAATAGTGGTGACTCTATCCACTTTATAATAAATAATAATAAATAAATTCGGAAACAGTTGCTCTTTGCAATACCCACCCAAACCATTTGGCCCCGATTAAAGTGGTAGATGTCAGGGTAAGCGTCGACAATGGAGCAGACAAAACCATCACCGGCACTTACCCAAATACAATGGACACAAGTTCCAAACATGCTGTATGATCTAGGAGTGACCGAGAACGGCCCGTTTTAAATGGGTTGTAGCTAATAGTGGATAGTAAAATTGGCCACATGCTTTTCCTAAAAAACATTTCTTTGACTTATAAAATAAAATTCCAAATCCAAAAATCTTGCGTTTTCTCGAGTTATTATTTAATGCTTAATTTTTGGGAAAATTTTCCATTGGGAGGTGTAATAAATGGTAATGTGATAAGAATGCTTACAAACGTATTTGCCACAGGTATACATAAAGTCTAAATTTTGTATGCTCGGCATTAAAGCAAATAACAGGGACACCGGACTATGAAGATCTACAGGAGACTCCGCTTACGGAAATAGAATTACTCAGAGAAAATTACAGACAAAATGTCACAAGACCAAATTAACGTCTCACAACCTCTTTTAGTTAATTATTAAAATTAGAAAAAAAACACGAAATTGACAGGTCTCTATTGTATGAGACTCTATTGGCAAACAATAACTTTTGAAAATATAGTTATCGCAATAACAATGGATGGCAATAACCTGTTTAACCCCACAATAATAAATTACGATGACTCGCAACAAAATAATTCTCGAGGATAATTTCACAGGTAGTGTAGCTCAGATAATAAATGCATCTAAAATTCAAGGTCTTAGCAAATACTGACACCATCCACATTATAATACTACCTAAGTTAGTTTGTAAAAATATATTGTTTTTATTTATTTTAAGCAGTCGTCCTTCAGCACATGCGCACAAGAACTACATTCCGGAGCAGTTGCTCTTTGCAATACACAGTCAAGCCGATGAAAGTGGTACCTGATGAAATCATGATGAGAGAGCTAAAATCAGAACTAGCGTCCGTAACTGGTCTGACGCTATGCGCGGAGCTGCTTTTATGCTGTACATTATCCGCAACGAACGTAAAATACAACGGAAACAAGTTCGAAACATGCTAAAAGGTAGTCTTAATACCACTGCGCATTGCGACAGTCGTCCAATGTGTTAGAAGACTATTAATGGCATAACGCCATTGAAACTATAGGGTCTTCCAATAAGGGCGGGTAGATGTTGAAATGGAATAGAACAAGCAGTGTGTGAGGTATTAACAATATTTTTTTTATTTGAAAGACCCATGTATGCCATTAATTATGAAATATGACATCATTCAAATGGCCACCACATCTACCGTAAAATGGGCGCAATGCGCGCAATTTACGTGTGAACGAACACCCATTTTGATAATACGGTTTTATTATTGTACGTGCTGTTCAATCGTGTAACTTTCCATGATGATTTGGCATGAGCAACTTAATAATAAACAAAATATTGAACAGCTGTAGCTAAAACAAAATGGCTGCCACGTGCCGTCAAAATCTACCCGCCATTTGAAACACCCTATATATGATATATTTGACTGATGTTGCTTATTTTTTGCCGAGCAAAATCAGTCCAGAAACCACCCGAGTGCTCTCGGGTCTTCCAATAATAGATTAAGGGAAGTTGTTAAGGCTAAAGGACTTAAAGGGCTGTAAAGTTGTATTTCAATGATGTTGGTATTTTTGTTACTTGCTCCTATATACCCCCTTCTTCAGATAGCTCTGTTTACGATGCGCATTTATCTGCTATTATGTCAGTTTCTTGCATGCTTTCGGATCGCAATTTCCTTGTAGTTCTTGGTGATTTTAATATTGCTGAAGTTACTTGGATTTCGTGTCCCGACTCTGGTGCCCGACCCCTTCGGCTCACAATGAATTTTTAAATAATTTACTTGGGATATCATTGAATTAAATAAATGATATCCCAAATCCTCATCCATTACCCGATCACAACCCATATCTTATCCAGAGGATTTATACCACCCAACGTTGGAGGTATCGATCACTTTACCCTACCGGGGGCTATGCCCCAGTAGAAATCGTTTAAGCCAAGTTCGACAATTTCGGAAAATCGATTTTTCAAAACTTACTCGGCTGTTAGCTCTGACTGACTGGTCTACCCTGTACGGGTCTGACAATTTGGGCGTGGCAAATCAGTATTTTTTATAATACTTTAAATTCTTTATTTGATTTGTGTGTCCCTTATGGAACGCCAAACAGGGCAAACAAACCTGTGTGGTTTACCAGAGAGTTGACAATTCTAGAAAATCGTATATCGAAACTCTACAAGAGTTTTAGAAAATCAAGCTCTCCGTTAGCTTGTTCTGCATACTTGATTGCTCGTTCCAATTTTTCAGTCCTCAATAACCTATGTTACAGGAATTACCTGACTAGGTGTGGATTACAGTTTCAGCAGGATCCTAAACGGTTTTTTGATTTCGTTAATACGAAACGAAAGTCATCAACACTTCCATCCAATATATTCTTCGAGGAAGTGAAAGCCAACTCAGATCAGGCCATTGTCGATCTATTTGCTGAATTTTTTCAAACGACCTATAGCCCTTGTTTTCAACCAGTCGTCATGCCTTACCCCTATCAGCTTAATGCCTCAAATTGCATTTTCATACCGGAAATCACAGAGAGTTCGCTACTTTGTGACCTTAAAGTTATTAAGACCACATTTTCTCCAGCTGATGGAATACCAAGCTGTGTGCTTAGGTACTGTGCTCAGGATCTATTGAAACCTTTGCATAAAATGTTTAGTTTGTCCGTGGAGCTATACTCTTTCCCAACAATTTGGAAAGACTCTTATATTATTCCTTTACACAAAAAAGGAAACAAATCTAATGCTCAAAATTATAGGGGTATCTCTAAATTGTCTGCTATCCCAAAGATTTTTGAGAAACTAATAACCTCTCATCTTCAACATCTTCGTAAATCTATGCTTTAACCTTGCCAGCACGGGTTCATAAGACAAAGATCTACCACTACTAACTTATTAGAATTCACATCATTCGTTATTAAGGGCTTTGAAGAAAAATGGCAAACTGATGTTATTTACACTGATTTCAGTAAGGCTTTTGACTCTGTAAATCACCTCCTTTTAATATATATACTTAAACTTTTGGGCTTTCCCAATAATCTTATTCTTTGGATTCAAGATTATTTAACCTTTAGAACTCAGAGAGTCTATTTTAATGGCTCAGTTTCAGTTTCCAGGTCACTTCTGGTGTTCCACAAGGAAGTCACCTTGGACCGTTGTTATTTACTCTTTTTATAAACGACCTTCCGTCTGTTATAAATCATTCTCGGGTACTTATGTATGCTGATGATGTAAAATTATGCATGTCAACTTCAAGTCTTCTGTCTGGTCATAGACTGCAAAGTGACGTAGACAATTTTCAAACTTGGTGCAAAGTAAATTTACTGCATTTCAATTGCAGTAAATGTTATGTCTTATGTCTTTTTATAGGCGAATGTCTTTTTTTAATATCTATCTTCTGGATTACCTACCATTGGATCGGATTGATTTGGTTGAGGATTTGGGTATCTCAATGGACCCAAAGCTTAAGTTTGACAAGCATATTGCTTTAATATCAAATCGAGCATCAAGTGTCTTGGGGTTCATTAAGCGCTGGTCGAAGGAATTCGACGACTCCTACTTAACTAAAACTCTTTATGTGTCTCTTGTCCGATCGATTCTTGAATATGGATCTTGTATATGGTATCCCAAATACAGGATTCATCAAGATAGAATAGAATCGGTACAAAAACAAAAACAATTTACCTGCTTACCACAGTAGACTTTTACTAATAAATCTTCCCTCTCTTACTAATCGTAGAACTATTCTAGCAATAACCTTTTTTTACAAATTAATAAATGGTGAAATAGATTCACCCTTACTAATTAACCAAATTAACTTTGCTGTACCCATTAGAAGTAGTAGAAATTTTTTTCCTATAGCCCTGCATGCTTGCTTATCTAACTATGCTATCCATAACCTTTTTCGGATCTTATGTTCTTTATATAACAATCTTTCCCACCTTATAACGAGTAACACTTCTGCATGCTCTCTAAAAAAAATGGTGTTATATCATTTGTCTACATGTTCGCGATCTTCGTAACCGCACTTTACGCGGTGCGCCCCTCGGTCGGAAGGGCGGGAGGTGGGTCGCTTTATGCTTGGGTCCGCGCGTTAACAAGCCGGTGCTTGGTATCGTTGGGCCACTTGATTGTACTGTCCGTTAGTACATTTACGTCCAAATAATATCGAACTAAGTATTAACATCCTTATTTAAGCTTTATGGGGATATAAGCAATATTAGATATGTTTTCAGATTTTAGATAAATTAATAGTTAACACAATATTAAAAATAAAGAACCACAAATTTCATTTTTCGTTTTTTGCCTACTTGAAACCTTATACCATTTGCAATTTTATTTTTCGATACTGCCCTAAATAATATGTGAGAAACTGTATATATTTGCAAAGCTCCAAGTCAAAAAATTCCAAGCTTCAAAAATTATAAGTGACTAGATATCTTACAGTTAAGAGCTAAAGCCTCAATTTTAAAAACAAAAAAAGCCACGAATTTTAAAATAAAACTAGCAAGCTTCATTTTATTACTGGCAAAAAACACAAAAGAGTGTAAAAAAAAAGGTATATTTTTCCAGTTGGGTGCTCGAGTGCTTTCAGGTGTGTGGAAAAAAGGGTTTTATTGGCACCGATATCTATATCTGTTTAATCAACTTTTTTTCAATGTCAACCATGAATTATTTTCAAAATCTATTTTTAAATCTTGTAGCAAAACAAGGGTGCTGTAAAACCATGGAAAAAAAGGCTTTGTTATGAAAATTTGTAATCAAAAATGGTTTCAAAAGCTTATGTATCATCTCTAAGCATTTAGGTATGTATGTATATATAATAATAAACTTTTACCGAAGGTAATATTTATAACGTTATTGTGCAATGTCCGTCATGTTGTCTGCATCCTGAAAACTGTAGAAAGTTTGCAAGCATCGCTGTCTATAGATACAATGTTAATATTAAGAAAGAAATCGATCAATTTTGTAACTAAAAGACGGATTTCAGCCGTTGGAGTGCTAAATCGCTTTGGGTGACATTTTTAACTAACTCGCAACCAAATTTTTTGGCTGTATCTTAAAAACTATGAAGCTTATATGCTTTCTGAATACAAATTAAAGTGGAAGTTTTGAGGCCGCCACGAATTATCTTTTTACATTTTTTTATATATTATATCTCTTGTGTCACATTTTAGAACATAAGCGGCTTCTCCGATCTTATTGTCCTCCAGTACCAGATACTGACACTTATTTTAACCAGGCTATAGATAGTGTCTCACAAAATAAGCATATAAACTACCCGAAAGTAGTATGTTCCATGGGAAAGGATGTCAAACTAAGTATTAACATCCTTATTTAAGCGTTATGGGCATATGAGCAATATTAGATATGTTTAGATTTTAGCTAACATTATAGTTAAAGAAATATAAAGAATCAAGTCAAGTTTTTTTTATGTGCGCACGACAAATTTAAAATTTAGATTTTTGTCTAGTTGAAACCTTGTAGCACTTGCAATTTGATATTTCAACAGTGTCCTAAATTAGTTATTAGACACTGTATATGGAATCAGTCACAGCTTATGGTGAATATTGTCAACCAAAAAATTGCAAGTGCTATAATGTCCAAGCCAGGCAAAAAACGAAAAATGTTTGAACGTCAATTTGTCTTATGGTATGTCGCAATTAAAAAGGGAACATTATTTTTTTTCTTATTATTGAGTTAAAATAATAATAATTAGCCAAAATCTGAAAAACATGTCTAAAAGTTAGGACACAGCTTATTTTGAATATTTTTAAAAACATATTTGAATATATATAAAAGCTTAATTAAGGCAGTTAATACTTAGTATGTTATCCTTTAGCCTTAACAACTTCTCTTAACTATTATTCATGAATATACCAGCTTTGGGGTAGTTTCTGGACTAATTGCATATGCTATGCTTCCGAAAATTATTTTCCACCAGAGCCCACAAATTCTCAACAACATTTAAATTTGCAGCACGGCAGAGCAATTAGCTGTGGGCAGTTCCAAATAAGCCAGGGCTGCACTATTCCCGACTTGGAATATGCTTGGCGTCGTTGTCCTGGTGGAACCGGAAAGTACTTCGGATTCCCAGCTTCTCGGCACGTTGGAGTAAATTTTTTTTAGGATATTAAGGTACATATTAGTGTCTATTGTACTCTCAAAAATCTCCAAGATTCGGGCACCGACTGACGACTTATATGCCCATACCATTACACTTACTGTGCTAAACTGTCTTATTTAAATGTTTGGGAATTTGCTCAGTACTGGACCGACTCTTTGACCAAATGAATTTTGGGGAACGTCTTTCCAGTGCCTATATTTTTTGCACTCATAAAAACCCGGCGAACAGTTTCCACACTACGCTCTTTCCCCATTTCATTCTGGACCTTTTGTTGCGTTCATAAAAAAATGGTTTCGTGGTTCTCGCATATGAAAGTCATGGTTCCGCAGAACCCGGCGAACAGTTTCCACTTTACACTCTCTTCCCATTTCTTTCAGCACCTGTTGAGACCGTTTTGGAGCAAATAGCTTCGGGTGTTTCCTTGCTTTCCTGATTCTCTTTCTCTTCGGTGAAAATCTTGTTTGGTGACATTCTGCCCTTGTCGTTCATCCGATTGTCGCAGATGAAGCTGCAAATGATGTGGTACACAGTTGAGGTGCTCAGATTGACCATTTTAGCTATTTGGCGATGTGACTATCCGTTTTGGAAGTGTTCCAGAATGACTTTTTGTTGTTCAATCCGTTTGCCCATAGTCCTTGATGGCTTGTTGTACCCGAGATCCAGGATAAAACTGAACTGATTACAAAGAATTAGTCTACTTATAGCCAAAATACTCGAGCTAATGAAAAAAATTGGAGGTTTTTGGAACGCAAGTGTCCATAACATATATATTTAAAATAAGTGTGGCCTGAAATTAGGGTACTTTTTTTACATAGAAAAAAAGCGGGTATTTTATCTTTTTGGTTGAAAATATTAAAAATAAGCTGTGACTGTATTTGCAAAGCTTTGAGTCATTAGTATTTTATTCAGTCATTAAATAGAAATGGTTCTATTATGGGGTCCGGATGAAAATCGTGTATACAAAATTTTCCTCTATCTACAATCCCACTAGTTTACAAAACCGGGTCAACAGCATCAACCGCCAAGGCGATATTGAGATGTTAACCAGACCGTTCGTCTGTGTGCATTATGTCGATTTAAGAGATCATAAGAGGCTAGTCTTCAGATTTGAAACAAACGCACTTTGAAGCCATAGACAGAGCCAGTCTGTTTACAACTATCGATTTCATTTACCGGTACTGATATACACATTACATCGATAACAATAAAATCGTCTTCACAATCACAATCGAGCTGTCTTAACCAAAGGCAACGAGTAGGTATATGATAGAGGTAAATTTTCATACAACCAGCGATGAGCTATACGTAGATGTGCCAAATCGCAAATTTCCCTATTTATCCACCAGGCGATCTTTCAGTTTTTTTTGGTGGATTACGCGTCCGTCAATTCACCAGAGGTATTTATATTGCTTCCTTCGCCATGCTGAAAAGTAGCAATAATCACCAGACGTATGCCGTATACCGGCATATACACACATGCTGCTTGGGCCTGGCGCATGCCTTCGCCAGGCTGAACAGCAGCAAATATCACTAGATGTATGTATATGCGTATGCATATATATATGTACATATGTATGTCAGCATTTGTTTCAGATTTCTGTTTGCTGGGCTTCGATTAGATTTTTTATTTCTCACCCCAATCTCTGCATATGAATATGTGTGTATACAAGTGCATGTATGTATACACATTAAAAAGTGCGCATAGCACTTGTCTGGATATTCCTTGACCTGCCTCAACTGTTATGATGATGATTTAATTAGCTTAAAATCATTTTCAAAATACATTTAAATTATTTTTATATATATCTATCTATGTATATATATTCATATTAAATCATATATTATACATTATAATCATATTTTAAATAAATTATTAAATTATTTATTTAAAGCGCATAATAAATTATAATCATATTTTGAATAATATTTGTCTAATTGTTACCTATCTTAAATATATATAAGATGCTGAAGAAAAATATTTAACATTTTGTCGCATATCAATTTCTGCAAGAGCCTAAAAAAAAAAAATTCTAAGCCAGCCAAATTTCAGTTTTGCTATATCTGGTCATACATACTCTCTTCACTTTTCATTCTATGACACTAGCAAACAATTTTGTCAACGCAACTGCAAAAGAGTATTCAAAGTGCAATTGCGTCGCGATTATTATTGCTTGTGTGCCTTCATGTAGGGTTTCTTGTCCCATAATCAACTACTACGGTCAACTACGAATACTCTTTTAAGGCAATAGCAAATGCATATGACAGGCAAATGCACGTAAACTCCGAAAAAGTATTCAAAGTGCAATTATGGCGAGGTCATGAATGATTGTGTGTATTCTGTAGGTAGCAAAATGCTTTTGTTAGCACGCTTTTGTTTGAGTATTCAAGATCTCGGAAAACTTGCCTGTCGCGACATAATTGCACTTTGAATACTCTTTTGCAGTTCATGTGCTTCTATGCACATCTGCATGGCAGTTGCGTTGACAAAATTGTTTGCTAGTGTCATAGAATTAAAAGTGAAGAGAGTATGTATGACCAGATATAGCAAAACTGAAATTTGGCTGGCTTGCAAGTTTGTCTTTTTCTTTAGGCTCTTGCAGAAATTGATATGCAACAAAATGTTAAATATTGTTCTTCAGCATCTTATATATATTTAAGATAGGTAACAATTAGACAAATATTATTCAAAATATGATTATAATTTATTATGCGCTTTAAATAAATAATTTATTAATTTATTTAAAATACGATTATAATGTATAATATATGATTTAATATGAATATATAAAGATAGATATAGATATAAATTATTTTAATGTATTTTAAAAATGATTTTAAGCTAATTAAATCATCATCATAACAGTTGAGGTAGGTCAATAAATATCCAGACAAGTGCTATGCGCACTTTTTAATGTGTATACATACATGCGCTTGTATAAATTAATAAGTTTATTGTACTTATTTGTTTAGAACTTCTATGAAGCTTTGTTATTTTGTGAGAACTAAAAGGAAGACACTTCGAATTAATGGGTTGATGCTACACCTGGTTTATTCAAAGGCTATTTTAGACTAACTTAAAGACTATAATATGACGAATTTTTATACGATAAGAATGCTGATACTTGCATTCTCATTCATAGCGGCCACGCCAATGTGCTGTGTTTGCCGGCTATGTTCCGCCACTCTTTCGCTGAATGTGGTGTCACATTTCGCAAGAGTTTACTGACTTTAGGTTGTTGATCTTTTTTGCTGACCACCTGACCTAGTTCCCGTAAACAATTTTGGGTGTCGAATTATACTTCCTATATAGAACAATTTTGTCATTATTCAGCTTAATTCTATTTCATATATGAAGTAAGGTTAACATTACTTAACTTATACACACATATTCATATGCAGAGATTGGAGTAAGAAATAAAAATTCTAATCGAAGCCCAGCAAACAGAAATCTGAAACAAATGCTGACATACATATGTACATATATACATATATGCATATACATACGTCTAGTGATATTTCCTGCTGTTCAGCCTGGCGAAGGCAGCGCCAGGCCCAAGCAGAGTGTGTGTATATGTCGGTATACATACAGCTGGTGATATTTGCTGCTGTTGAGCCTGGCGAAGGCTGCGCCAGGCCCAAGCAGAATGTGTGTATATGCCGGTATACGGCATACGTCTGGTGATTATTGCTACTTTTCAGCATGGCGAAGGCAGCAATATAAATACCTCTGGTGAATTGACGCGTAATCCACCAAAAAAAACTGAAAGATCGCCTGGTGGATAAATAGGGAAATTTGCGATTTGACACATCTACGTATAGCTCATCGCTGATACAACGTTTTTGTGCCAAAATTTTGCTGAGATCAGAACCCACAGCTCTTCGGCTGTCGAGCCGAACGCGCGCTTAGCACTCTCATTCAATTGTAATATGCTTGCGATTAGATGCAGAGTGGCGGTCGACGGAGAAAGTTGGTTCGCGCCGCTTTGCTGTTTATATGAGTATGCGTACATTACGTACGTGGGTTCTGATATTTTCGAATTTAATTTGTTTATAAAAAATAAATTTAGTTATTTAAAAAAAAGTTGATTTATTTTATTTAAAGAAATTTTTATTACATTATTAAAAAAAATATGTAAATACATGCTAAGTCGTACTTGCTAAATCGTTTTTATTTATTACTATATTATTAGTTAAGCAGTTTGTATAAGAGGAGATGTTGAATCTTAAAAATAAATAAATAAAAAAACCAAAACAAAACAAGTCTTCTCAATATTTTTGATACTCAAACAAACGCGTGCTAACAAAAGCCTTTTCTACATACAGAAAACACACAAGCAATAATGATCTCGACATAATTGCACTTTGAATACTCTCTCGGAGTTTACGAGCATCTGTATGGCAGTTGCATTGAAAAAATGTTTGCTATTGCCGTAAAAGAGTATTTGTAGGTGACCGTAGTAGTTTATCATCATATTTATCACAGAAAACATACATGAACGCACACAAGCAATAATGATCGCTACGCAATTGCACTTTGAATACTCTTTTGCCGTTCTTGTGCTTCTTTATACATGTGCGTGGCCGTTGCGTAGACAAAATTGTTTGCTGGTGTCATAGAATTAAAAGTGAAGAGAGTATGTATGACCAGAAATAGCAAAACTGAAATTTGGCTGGCTTGGAAGTTCGTATTTTTTCTAGGCTCTTGAATGCAGATACTGATGTGCGACAAAATGTCTATTGAATTGGGAGACAATATTTATTTATTTATAACAATTTGATATTGTATATTTGTTAATGTAAAATGTAAATTGTTTGGACAAATTAATAAAATAAAATATGTAAGACTATATAATAAAAAGTATTTAATATGTACAAATTTATATAAATTTTTTTTTATATATGTACAGATGTATAAAAACTATGTAAAAAAAAATATTCAATCCTAGAACTCGATACCTCTTAAAAAGTCATATTATAAATGTTGAGGCAGGTCAAAACAATTCAAGTTGAATGGTCGTCCATGCGTTCAAATATCATTTTTGTTTTGTCGTTGACCAGCAGAATCAAAGCGCACATATACATACGCATACAATATGTAAATGCGTGTACACACACCAGCGCAAGTCTGCCACGAGCAAAATTACAAAACCCTTGAATATTTGTCTTTTTCTCCGTGAATACACAATTCATACACACACACAGTCTCATAGACAAGCTTGCTTGCTTCACTAAAAATAATTAACTGACAGATGACAGTTGGATACCCTTTTAAAATATAAATGAACTTTCTTATATTTAGCTTGTCAATCAATTTTTAAAAATTATATATTTTTATTGGCTTAAATTGTCGCTTAATTAACATTTCGGATAACGCTACAGATAGTTCAAAAGCATTAAATCTTATAATGTTATTTATGAGTTGGGTAGCAACCCGGATAATGTAGCTAATAAGCTTGCTCATTATAGTACTTTTGTTTTGTGTTTCTGCATCGATGCAGATTTCTGATTGTTGTTGCTGCTTTTAAAACTGAGTAAGTGTTTCAAACAAGCAGCAAATAACAATGGGTTCTTATATAATAGCCGATTTAATTATTTATTAATATTTAAATAAATTTTTTTTAATAATGTAATAAAAATTTCTTTAAATAAAATAAATCAACTTTTTTTAAATAATTAATTAAATTTATTTTTTTATAAACAAATTAAATTTATTTTTTATAATTAAATTTAAATTTATTTTTTAACAATATATTTTATTACTAATTTTGAAAAGGAATAAAATAAATACAAATAAAATTAGGCACCTGTAATAAAAAATAATCATCATCATAAACATTGCGGCAAGTTCAAGTAAAGTTCAGAAAACCCACATCGAAAATATCAGAACCCACGTACGTAATGTACGCATACTCATATAAACAGCAAAGCGGTGTGAACCAACCTTCTCCGTCGGCTGCCTCTCTGCATCTAATCGCAAGCATATTAAAATTGAATGCGAGCTATGAAAACCCACCCCGAAATTATCAGAACCCACCCAGGTACGTAAAATGCATACTCATATATACAGCAAAGAGGCGCGAACCAACCTTCTCCGTCGACCGCCACTCTGCATCTAATCGCAAGCATATTACAATTGAATGAGAGTGCTGAGCGCGCGTTCGGCTCGACAGCCGAAGTGCTGTGGATTCTGATCTCAGTAAAATTTTGGCACAAAAACGTTGTATGAAAATTAACCTCTATCATATACCTACTCGTTGCCAAGGGTCTTGTACTATCGTCAAATAATTTATATTAAAAATGTTTGTTTACAGTAAAAATAAAACCTAGCGTAAAAATCACCACGATGTAATATACTCCGATACCGAGCTTAAGAGTATATTGATTTTGTGCCATATCCGCCATAATGTCTGTCCGTCTGGCCGCGCGGATGAAACCAACTTTTTGACACCCTTAAAGCTACATCTCAGTGATTGCAAATAAATTGTTCCATGGGGTGCTACGACCCCACAATCATATTTTTAATTACTACAGCCGAGATCAAATCCCTACTTTTTAAAAATTATGATTAACTATATATTTTACAGTTAAAAGCTAGAGTCGCAATTTGCAAAAAAGATACAGATGCGAATTTTGAAAAAGAGTTAGTTATATTTCAAGCTGCATTTATTACAGGCAAAAAACACTCATCTAATTTTGCAATCAAGTGGATATATTTTTTATAACGCTTAGAGATTTCGCTAAATTAAGAGTATTTATTGCTAAGATGTGCTGAAACGATACGGATCGCTGGGATGGGTGTGAAGGAAGTTATTTCCTTTCTATTCAGCAAATTTGGTGACTCTAGGTAGTAAAATGTTGGAAAACTTGCACTGTGAGGTGCACCGAGGCATTCTAAGTTCGACTTTTAGTGAGTTTAATATCATTAAATTATGGAAAATTAAGTACAAAGACTTAGCCCAGTAATAATCAATTGGCTTTGAAATCGAATAAAACGTCCCAAAAAAACATGAGAGCCAGTTCTCCGATTTCCGTTGTTTTTATTTAAAAAGAAATAATTACAACATAAATATATGTAATTTAAAAAATGTTACTCACTGAATTCATTGCTGACCGCTTGAGACATGGCTTCGCTTAGAAGATTGTACGAACTCCTATGACGATGTTGGTCAAGTAATGAATTTTCACCACTGCCAGCATGAGACTGTGTGGTCGCTGAATGTTCCATGTGTATTGGTCCTGAAGGCAACAAAGGAGATTCGACTGAAGATGTCGAATCTGTATTAATATGTACGCTTAATTTCCCATTTATCTTTTCCTTATGCTGTCCTTCAAGCGTGTTGTAACGATTTAAAGACATTTCACTGTTAGAGATGCCTACGTTTATAATGCTTACAAGACAAGCGGTTTTGGATATGTAGTACAATAGAACAGTTAGCAAGAAATTCCAAAAATACTTATTGTGCATATTGTAACGTATAATAAAATCGGTGTTTTATTTTTTTTAATTATTTATCTTTCTTTAGGTATCCCTCGTTTAAAAGTAAATTTTCTGTAAAAAAAAAAAAATTTTGGATAAGTTTTTTTTGTTGCATTTACTAGTACAGTCACGTTTAGTAGTTTTTCTAATAATATTTACTATGCGGCTAAAATTACAATAGTGAAAAAGCAGTCTACCGTGTCAGAATGGATCGACTATCCCATCCGAATTAATCGCTATAAAAGCTATTTTTCGCTAGCCGAATATTATGAGAATAAACAAAATTTGGCTCTATCTGTTTACATGTGCAAAATAAGTGTGTTTTATCGATTAGCATCCTAGTCCATCAGTAAATGTAAGGACCATGATAATTAAAAAGTTTTCAATTCCTACCTTTAAGGGTGTCGACAATAGTTGCTTTGTTAGGGGCAAACAAGCTGACGGACAAGCAGACACCATGAGGATAATTGCACAAGACCATATAGACGGTCAAGCTGACAATTTCACAGATGTTTTGTTTTTTGTTATCGATTTCATGTGTATATCGTAAACCTGAAAAGTTATTCAAAAATTTGACAACAAACTTGCTATACCTAGGGATTAGGAGAGCTTATATCCAAAATCTGGAGGCTCTAGCTTTTGTAGTGCCTGAGATCGACGCGATCATACATACAGACAGACAGGCGGACATGACTAAATCAACTCGGCTGTTGATGATGGATGATCAAGAATATATATCTTTATGGGGTCGGAGAAGCTTCCTTCTGCCTGTTACATACTTTTGCACAAAACCATGTATACCCTTTTTTACCCTTTTCATAATAAATTAATATTACAGTATATTCAAAGAACAATTATTTTTGCAGAATCAGTCATATAAATCGAGTACGCTTAAGTCACAATAATAATACACCAACATTAAATACATAAAAATAGAATATAATAACACCGATATTATAGAATATGAATGAACAAAAAAAAAAATGTTGTTCAATTTTTTAACGTTCAGCCGAATCCTTCACATTTATACATTTTGTCATTTGATTTATACATTATGTCACAACGTATTCTGAATAGTGTCAACCAAAATATAGCAAGTGTTTTAATGTTCAAACCAGTCCAGAAACCAACAAGTAAGAAGGCTCTAGTCGAGTACGCTCGACTAGAAGATACCCTTAACCCTTGATCATACAGACGGACAGACGGGCGGGCTGACAGACATACACATATGTACATGTACTACTGGACCAATGCTTGATGCCTTCATATCTCCGCTGTTTCTTAACCGATTTTAATGAAATTTTTACAGAAGTTCATTATTTTGCTTATAGTTTCAATCCTCATTTTCATTTTTTTTAAAATAAAGATTTTTTTGTTTTTGATTGCATCTGTATATCGTAAATCTGAAAAGTTATCGAAAATTTTAAACAAACTTGTCATGCCTAGGGATTAGGAGAGCTCATATCCAAAATCTGGAGTCTCTAGCTTTTGTAGTTTCTGAGATCGACGCGCTCATACAGTCGGACAGACAGACGGACATGGCTAAATCGACTCGACTGTTGATGATGGATGATCAAGAATATATATACTTTATGGGGTCGGAGAAGCTTCCTTCTGCCTGTTACATACATTTCCACAAAAACATTATACCCTTTTTTTACCCATTTCATGGGTTAAGGCTATAAAAATGTATAGCTTATATAATGCTGTTAATACTTAGAATGATATCCTTTAGCCCTAATAACTTCTCTTAGCCTACTAATTTATGCAAGATACCTGCTTCTGGGTAGTTTCTGGACTAATATTGCTCCACTCATCCAGCAGACCATTTTTGAGATCCTGTTTGTTGGATATGCTGTGCTTTCGGATGTTGTTTTCCAGCTGAGCCCACAAATTCTCAACAACATTTAAATCTAGACTGAGAGGAGTTAGCATGTGGGAGCAATTCCAGATAAGCCAGGACTCCACTGTTCCCGACTTGGAATATGCTTGGCGTCGTTGTCCTGGTAGAACCGGAAAGTACTTCGGATTCCCAGCTTCTCGACACTTTGGAGAGCTTTTTTTAGGATATTGAGGTACATATTATTGTATATTGTTCTTTCAAAAAGCACCAAGATCCAGACACCAGCTGATGACTTACATGCCCATACCATGACACTTGTTCCACCTTGCTTGAATGTTGTATTTAAGTTTTTCGGATTCTGCTCAGTACTGAACCGACGCCACACATAAAACCGGCTGATCGAGCAATAAAAGTTGAATTCGAACTCGCCCTTTAAAATTGACTGTGTGCCAGATCCAAATCCTTGTCCAAATGGATTTTGTGGAACGACATCCCAGTGAATTTTTTGCGCTCAGAAAAAGCTTCGTCCGTAGTTCTTGGGCATGAAAGTCTTGGTTGCGGAGAACCCGGCGAACCGTATCGTCACTTCACTCTTTTCCCATTTCTTTCAGCACCATTATAGTGGTTGAAATATGTACCTACCATGGGTATTTGGCAAACGACACAATCCGAAAAAAGGTGTAACATACTGTATAAACTTCTTTTCTATAGCTGACATCTGTACAACGTTTTTAGTGTAATTTATGTAATATATTTCAAGAGCTTTTACACTTATTCTATAACAAGTAAGAAGGCTCTAGTCGAGTAAGCTCGACTAGACGATACCCTTGACGCTTGACTATACAGACAGTCGAGCTGACAGCCATACACAAACCGATTTTAATAAAAATATTTTTATTATTTTAAAAATGTTTTCAATTTTTCGAAACTCAATTTTTGTTTGTTATCGATTATATGTGTATATAAAGTGAAAAGTTATCGAAAATTTGAAACAAACTTGTCCTGACTACGTATTAGAAGACCTCATATTCAAAATCGGATCGACGCATTCACACATACAGACGGACATGGCTGTATCGACTCGGCTGTTCATGTTGATCACGAATATATACAGTTTGTCAAGGATTTGTTTACACACCGTGAAACATTTAGATATTTTCACTTTAGAGATATAGGGTCACACTGATTGTTTTCAATTTTTTTTTTTTAATAAGTTATTTAGTTAATTATCTCTTAAACCCATTAAACAAATCTTAAATCCGTCTGTCTGTATGTATGAACGCGTCGATCTCAGAAACTACAAGAGTTAGACATTCCAAATTTTATAAGATCTCCTAATCCCTAGGCATAGCAAGTTTGTTTCAAATTGATCAAATTACCTGATCTGGCGAATTTGACAAATCTGATAGGATCTACTTGCAACAAACAGACCCAGACAAACTCTCGCGATGCTAATCAAGAATATATATACGAATTTTAAAATAGTGCCAACAAGTTTTTTTTTAAACCCAAAAAACAAACATCAAGTTTTTTTAAATTTTGCGCAATCGCATGAATGGCTTTTTTCACTTTTTACCCATTTAATAAGGGTATAGTAAAAATTGTTCGATTATTTTGTGCTTTTTAAACTTTACTGTACATTTTACAACCAATTATTATATTGGTGTATTTTCTCCGAATTTTTAAAATAATTTTAGTAATTAGAAAAATATATTACGCACATCCTTTTTAGATGAATATAGATTTGGTAATCAACTATATCTACGGAGAATGCATAAGTAATCTATATATTTCTTTTCGCATATTTTTACCACTTTTTTCAAACACAAGAATAAAAAAAATTTTAGTTTTCGTATCAATGAAAAATTTTACTCAACATTTAGCGCATTTTTAATCCTTGTTTTTTTATCTGTACAAATATACATGCTGCTATTTTAAAATTCGCAGCTGCCTTACACATTTAATCAAAAATAAGATACACTTTTCAAGTGTTTAAACATAATTATCAGCAAGGAGGGAATGAATATGCTTAAAAAGCCTCAATATCCACCTCTCGCTATCCTATTTTTTCAAACCAATCGTCTCAAAAGATAGCAACTTAATAAATTGAATTCTTAGCGAAAAACAATAGGAAAACGGAATTCCTTTAATGATTGATAATGCCAAAAAAAATTTATTTTCACTTTCCCTTACCAAACGTGCCTGCAGAACACACGCTGGTGTATTAGAAACACCCAGAATACACACCATCATCTTCTAAACGGCAACAACAAGCGTACTTGCAGTCTTTGCGGACATGAATCATCCATTTTTTGACTCACGCCGACATCTTGAGAACATTTGTGTTTTCCGAACTACTGACACTATTGCAAAAATATTAAATTTTACAAAAAGTGCAAAATTAAATACATATATAATATATACATTTTCAAAAGCGAGTCGAAGGCCTTAGCAACTAGCACTCCTAAAACTAATATTAAGTTTAGTACTGCATACCAGATATAATTTGTTAAATAAATAATATATTTAAAGAAATTTCAAAATGTCAAATTGCGACAAAATTAAAAGTTTAAAGATATATATATATTCTTGATTAAAGATTTTGCGTTTGAAATTAATGTATATCTTTGTATATGTAATTGCAAAATTGTTTGTCAGTTGTGTCGCAACAAAGTGATCACAAAGTCAAAAAAGTATGTATGTATAATCCGCAATTAAAAAATTTTAATTTATCTGCAGTCGACTCACTGGAAGTAAGAGAAAGCAAAAAAGTCATCGGGGGCGACAGCTGACAACAGAAAGCAGTCTTGAAATTGTAGGACAACTTGTTTTTAGTGTCAGGCAACTTAATTTTTTTATTTTGTTGCAAGGTGAAATTGACCGTTTGATATTTACAGTGTTTCTCAGCTTATTTCATTCAGTGTCGAGCAAGAATTTTAATTAAATAATAATATTAAATAAATAAATGAATTATTTTCTTTCAAAATGAATGAAATAAGCTGTAAACTACTGTATATTGCTAGTCGCCTGTTGTGCCCTTCGTGATATTTTGTCACAAGCGAGGACAACCGTTCAGTGATGAGATTGCAGTCCCAGTTTTATTTTTCAATGTTTTTCCGTGGCACATCATATAAACCCACATTCATGATGTATGAATTGAATGTGCGTTGCTACATTTAAACATTGATGTTGACGATGCCTCTGAAGTTATATATGTAAAGAGGTTGGTATATAAAAACAAAAATGGTTTGTTACCAATAAAAATAATTTTAAATGCAAGTATACTTACATATGAACGACAAATAAGGTCTAACTACATACATACATGAAAGTGCTTTGAAGAGCGATTTACTGCACATTGATTTAATATTACTGTCTACAGAAACTTGAATTGTATGAAGCAATATTAAAATATAAATATGCAAATAAATATTTATTAAATATATAAATTATATTTCAAAGTAAATTTACATACATATTATTTTATACGTATACCAACAAAGGGGTTGTATAACAAAGTTGATTTTCGATTATATATAAGAAATCAAATATGCACATATGCGCATTTGCAACATAGCGTCAAACTTTGCCACGATGCATCTAATAATCAGAGCTTTTTAAGGACAGATGTTTTTCCGAGCTTTTATGATGATTTTACAATGATTCCAGAACAAAGCCTCACTAGCATTTGGCTTTAATGCGTTCAAAAAATGTCGTCTTTTTTTTTTTTCAGAGTTTATTGCACATAAAATTACTTTTTTCACCTCTTTAGAAGTATTTTACAATCACTATATCGGACATTGCAATCATCTAATTCTAAATTTATTTAAGTGTGCAAGCCAGTGCATAATTTTTTTTTTCCGTACGTTCAAAACTCAATGAATTGCCATCATTTTACAAAATTAATTTATTTTTTACATTCCAATTACAGCTTCCGCATTATTTAACAATTACATCCGCGCCTGCTCTTTCTCTGAATAAGAAGTGTACAAGAAAACATAGAGTAATGCCATCACATAACATATTAAAAATATATATTTTTCTAATGTATAACCCCTAATATTGAAAACTTGCATTAAAAATCATCATGTTAAATTATGTTTACCAACATTTACCTTGCGAATTCTAAATTACCACCACCACGTCACTTTTTTAGGGTCAAAATAATAAATATAACATATTAAAATTTGTTCAAGTGAGTATTTTTTTGCTTATCCCTAAGGTTAGGTACGTTTTAATTAATACGATAAGGTAAATTTTTATTTTATTTTTGTGTGTTTGTGTCGATACAAATGATACAAAATAATAAAAATAAATATATAGAAATAACGCCAATTAAAGTGAAAAATAATGTGCTTTAACCTGATTTCTTGTCAAAAATTTGTTCTAGTTCAAGTTGTTGTGGTCCTTTTAGGACTGCAACAGATACCGCAAAATTTTGCTAAAATTTCAGAGAATATAGCTTAAAAGTTGAAATTCTTCGAAATGCTCTGTTTTAACAATAACACATGACGCCATCATATAAATACCAACGAAAAACTTTGAACAATGTGGTTTAAATTTGCCAGCTCTTGCATGAATGAATATTTTATGTGTACTCCGTCAATTGCTCATTTTGGGAGGCCCTGGTAAAATTCAATAGACAATGAACTCTGAATCGTGCCGTCATGATATTCCCAACGAAACACTTTTTTAACTATCGCATTATCTAATCGATCTTAAAATATGTTGTGGCATTTCAGTCATCTCTAATTTTTTAAGCTGTTGAATAAGATAGTTTTGATGGTTCATCTTGAGTAATATATAAATTTTTTTTTTGAAAAGATTCAATATAACTATCATGTCTGAGGGACTTACTTTATTTACCGATGCCTTGGGATTGAATATTTCACAAAAATCAATAATGGCTGGTATGTATTCATAATGCTGAAGGCACTCTAAAATACCAGTAGCGCGTGGTTTATAAGCAAAAACTATTCATGTTCGCTAGACATGACAAATCGCTCTTAAGTGAAACTCAAACACAAAATATATGCGGAACGCTCAGGTTAAATACTAGAACTGTTTGCAACACACAGCAAGTATATGCGGAACGACAACGAACGGCAAAGCGACATATTAAATAAAACGCCCACACAAGATAGACGAGATACCCTAAACACTATACATTACGCGTACAGACATGGTCTAATCAACTTGACTGTTAATGTTGATCAAGAATATATGTGTATAAACTTAATTCTTTCTTCTGCATGTTACATACTTTTGCACAAAACCATGATACCCTCTTTAATGCGTTTTTGTCTGTTACACACATTTCCACAAAAACAATATATACAACACACATATACATACAGTAGGCCTAATCTTAGTCAAAGTAAGGTAAACAAAAATATTGCAATTGCTATAATATCCAAACCAGGTAAAAATTAAAAAATGCTTAAACGCCAATTTGTCTTATGGTATATCACATTTAAAACAGAAACTTTAATTTTTTTTATATCCTTAATATAATAATAAGCCAAAAGCTGAAAACATACCCAAAATACAGGCCACAGCTTATTCGGAGTAGATTTAAAAAAGTAAAATATTTGGCATATAAGACCATAAATATGGATATTAATACTTAGTATGACATCCTTTAGCCTTAATAACTTCTTTTAACCTAGTATTCATGAAAGATACCAGCTTCTGGGTAGTTTCTGGACCAATTTTCCTTCACTCATTGAGTAGATCATTTTAAGATCCTTTTTGTTGGATATGTGGTGCTTCTGGATGTTGTTTTCCATCAGAGCCTACAACATTTAAATCTGGGGCAGCTCCAGATGAGCCAGGTCAGCACTATTCCGGCCTTATTATTTGGGTCGTTGTCTTGGTAGAACCGGAAAGTACTCCGGATTCCAAGCTTCTCGGCACATTAGAGTACATTTTTTTTTAGGATATTAAGGTATAGATTGCCCATTGTACTCTAAAAATCACCAAGATCCGGGCATCGGGTGACCACTTACATGTCCATACCATGACACTTGCTCCACCGTGCTTGAATGTTTTATTTAAGTGTTTGGGATTCTGCTCAGTACTAAACCGACGCTACACAAAAAACGGGCCGGTTGAGCTATAAAAGGTGAATTTGAACTCGCCTTCAAAGTAGACTATGTGCCAGGAATCTTAATCCTTATCCAAATCGATTTTGGGTAACGTCATTCCAGTGCCTTTATTTGTTGCACTTATAAAAAGTTTTTTCCGTGGTACGCGGGCATGAAAGTCATGGTTCCGCAGAACCTGGCGAACAGTTTGCACACTATACTCTTTCCTTATGTCATCCTAAACTTGTTTTTTTTTTATATATATATATATTGGACGTAGATGTACTAACGGACAGTACATTCAAGTGGCCCAACGATACCAAGCACCGGCTTGTTAGCGCGCGGACCCTAGTACAAAGCAACCCACCCAGAGCAAATAGAAATAGCACTATGTATTAAATAGGAAAGATCATTATATGTAGCTCATAAGATCCGAAAGGGGTTATGGATAGCATAGTTAGTGTAACAGGGTGGAAGAGCTAAAGGTACAAAATTTCTAGTATTAGGAATTGCAAAGTTAATTTGGTTGATAAGTATTGAAGAATCGATTTCACCATTTATAAATTTATGGAGAAAGGTTATTGCTAGCATTGTTCTACGGTTAGACAGAGAGGGAAAATTTATTAGTAAAAGTCTACTATGATAGGAAGGTAAGTTAATAGATTTATCGCAGTTAAGGCCCCGAAGAGCAAAGAGCAAAAATTGTTTTTGCACCGATTCTAATCTATCCTGATGAATCCTGTATTTGGGATACCATATACAAGATCCATATTCGAGAATCGGTCGCACAAGAGACACATACAAGGTTTTTGTTAAGTAGGGGTCGTCGAATTCCTTCGACCAACGCAATTGAAAAAATATGCTTGCCGAACTTAAGCCCTGGTTCCATTAGAATACCCAAATCCTCAACCCATTCAATCCTATCAAGTGGTTGGTTATCCAAAAGATATGTATTGAATTGAATTTGTCTGTAAGACATAATTTTACATTTACTACAATTGAGATGCAATAAATTTGTTCTGCACCAAGTTTGAAAATTGTCCAGGTCACTTTGCAGTTTATGACCAGACAAAAGAGATGTAGCCGACATGCATAATTTTACATCATTAGCATACATCAGCACCCGAGAGTGATTGATAACGGAAGGTCGTTAATAAAAAGTGTAAATAATAACGGTCCAAGGTGACTTCCTTGAGGAACACTAGAAGTGACCTGAACCGCTTGAGAAAGTGAGCCATTAAATGATACCCTCTGAAATCTCAAGGTTAAATAATCTTTAACCCAAAGAGTGAGACTATTGGGAAAGCCCAATTGTTGAAGTTTATAAATAAGTAGATTATGACTTACAGTGTCGAAAGCCTTACTGAAATCAGTGTAAATAACATCAGTTTTCATCTTTTCTTCAAAGCCTTTGATAACAAATTATGTGAATTCTAGCAAGTTAGTAGTGGTAGACCTATATTTCATAAATCCGTGCTGGCACGGTGAAATCATAGATTTACAAAGATGTTGAAGATGAGAGGTTATCAATTTCTCAAAAATCTTAGGAATAGCAGACAACTTGGATATACCTTTATAGTTTTTAGCATTAGATTTGTTACCTTTTTTATGCAATGGAATCATATATGACTCTTTCCAAATTTTTGGGAAAGAGCAAAACTTCACGGACAAATTGAACAGTTTATGCAAAGGTTTTAGAAGACTCTGAGCACAGTACTTAAGCACACAGCTTGGTACTCCATCAGGTCCTGGCGAAAATATGGGCTTAATATCCTGAAGTTCACAAAGTAGTGCAGTCTCTGTGATTTCCGGTATAAAATGCAATTTGAGCCATTAAGCTGATAGGGGTAAGACATGACGACTGGTTGCCCAGAAGGGCTGTAAGTCGTTTGGAAAAATTTAGCAAATAGATCGGCAATGGCCTGATCTGAGTTGGCTTTCACTTCCTCGAAGAATATATTGGATGGAAGTATTGATGACTTTCGTTTCGTATTAACAAAATCAAAAAACCGTGTAGAATCATGCTGAAACTGTAACCTACACCTCGACAGGTAATTCCTATAACATTGGTTATTCAGGACTGAAAAATTGGAACGAGCAATCAAATATGCAGAACATGCTATCGGTGAGCTTGATTTGCAAAACTTTTGTATAGCTTAGATTTACGATTTTTAAGGGTTGTCAACTCTCTCGTAAACCATACAGGTTTGTTTGACCTGTTTGGCTTTCCATAAGAGACACATACATCAAATAATGAATTTAAAATGTTATAAAAAATACCGATTGGCAGATCCAAATTGTCAGACCAAAATTGTCCAAATTGACCAAATTGTCAGACCCACAGAGGAGAGACCAGTCCGTCAGGAATAAAAGCCTAGTAAGTTTTGCAAAATCGGTTAAGGCATGTCACCCGGCAGGGTACAGTGATCAACGCTTCCAACGTTGAGTGGTATTAATCTTCTGGATAAGAAATGGGTTGTGATCGGGTAAGGGATGAGGAGGATGGATCCAAAACAAAAACCAGATCAAGGGTTTTATTAAGAGAGTTTGGAATATCATTGATTTGACTCAATGAAAGCCCAAGTAAATTAATCAAAAATTCATTTTGAGCCGAGGGGGTCAGTGCGCCAGAGTCGGGACAAGAAATCCATGTAACTTCAGCAATATTGAAATCACCAAGTACTACAAGGATATCACGATCAGAAAGCAGGCAAAAAACTGACAATATAGCTGACAAATGAGCATTCTAGATAGTGTCAGAGGATAGTGGTATGTAAGAGCAAATAATGAAAATCCCAATACCGTTAATATTTAATTTTACAGCAACAAATTCTATATCTATAGAGCCACCTACTATTACTGTCTCCGAAGAATAATCTACTTCAACAGGAATAAGCACCCCTCCACCACTTCGAAGAGTACGGTCTTTTCAATAGATACAGTATCTTTTAGATAGAACACACAGCTATCGCAGCTAAAAATGTCTTGCCTTAACCAAGTTTCCGTACATGCAATGACATTAAAAGGAAAAGAATGGCTATTAAGGAATAAACAATTGAGTTTACTAGATAGTCTTCTTACATTCTGATGGCCAAGTAATAAAGAAGTGGTTAGTTCTTTGCACCATCAGAAGGAAAAATCGGAGACCGATTTTTCTTTCTGACAGTATATTCTTTCACTATTATGTGCTCCGGCCAAAACTGTGCAACATATAGTACTAAAATCATGGCTTAAAACACTGATTTTAAAGGACGAGATATTGTGATCATACGGGAATTAGAATTTCTCCACCGTGCAATTGACTTTTTATTTGACCTTGATGTAGACCTTGACATCATCTGATGTTAAGTTAGGGGGAAGCCTTGAGACAACGATTTGTTTTTTTTTTTGGAACTGCTACAAATTTTTGTATAATATCCTGTACTGATTCCGAAATTTGATCAGGATATGGGGATGTTAGGTTCCGTTGGTATGTCAGGTTTGTGTTGTTGAGTTAATTCAACACTACTAACCTCCGCCGAAACCAAATGATCGGTGTTAGAAATTAAAACTTCCATGGGAGAAGTTTTATTTTGATTTTGCATCTCGACCGAATTTGGAGGAGGGGCTGAAGGTGATTTTACGTTAGTTGTATTTACTGAAGCAACTATGCTTGGAACGTTTTCAGACTTAGTTAGATCCAACGACAGCACAACATTGGGTCTTTTGCGTTTGGGAGATTCATGCGTGATATTTTTCCCATTGAGATTCTTCTCAACCGCTGAGAAATATTCACACAGTTTTTTAAGCTGTCCGAAAATCCCGTCAAAGCCCAGCTGAGACTTCGTAAGACCCGCAAGCATGGCCACTCAAGATTAGTAGTGGCTAATAGGTCAGTTATTCTGCCAGTTAATCCAGCACATTTCTCATGTGCCACGTTTGGACACATCCAATAGCTAATAAAGTCCATTTTAGTATTGGATCGGACCTGTCAGTTTCTAGAACAGCAGATAGACATAATGCAAACACAAAAACGAAAAGGAACTTTAAAAAATAATATAGTTTATTATATATTTGTGATGAGATAACCACAGCAGAAAGTTTTAGATATTGAATATTTTAAATAGAAATAGTTTTTTTTGAAAAAATAAAAGGTTTGGGCCCACTGTAGACTAGCTGTTTACAAGCTGACAACACAACAATTGCTACTTACAAGACAAAACAAAACGTACAGACGCGAGCACGATGACCAAAAACGCAACAACAACGGAATAAGATAACCGCAACCAACCCCAAACTAAGAGAGCGCTTAAGAGAGCACAGAAGACAAAAACGGTTGTTTGCACCGCAGAAAATATAATTGGGCGCGAGAGTAAAAACAACAAATGCAACAAATATAAAGGCGACAAAGCATACTGAATATTGTATGCAGAATGCTTGTACTGCAGATTGTTGTTTTTTCACTTTCGCTATAAAAGTGCAAACAAATTATTAATTTTAATGTTCTCTTTGCGTTTACACAACCGACGAAACACAAAGTCACAAACACTTTATTTGCACAAAGTTAGGTGAATTAAATAATAATTAAACGCACAAAATACGAAAATTAGCGAAGCGCAAAAAAAAAACACGTCCGTTGCGTTACAAGCGTTGACGATTGTTGAGCCAGTTTCGGAGCCGATAGCTTCAGGTTTACCCTTATTTTCCTGATGATCCCTCGCTCATGCTCTTCGGTGAAAATCATGCTTTGTGCCATTCTGCTCTTGTCCCTCATCCGATTTTAACGGATGAAGTGCCAGTGTGCACAGTTGTGGGACTCAGATTGACCATTTCAGCTATTCGGCGTTCGGCTTATCCGGTTTTGAAGTGTTCCAGGAAGAGTTTTCGGTGTTCAATGGTAGTCCGTTTGCCCATGGTCCTTTTTGGCTGATTCCATCCGAGATGCAGGATTTAACTGAACTAACTGACTAACTAACTGACTATGAAGGATTAGTCTACTTATGCACATAACCTACCCATAATATTTGAACTTAGGGAAAAAATCTGTGTTTTATGGCTCGCAGGTGTCCATAATGTACATACTCCTGATACGCTGGGACCTGAAATAGGAGTACTATTTGGTATAACCCGACCTAACCGGTGGGTTAGTTCATTGCGGTCAAATATTGATTCTGGTGGTTAATATATGTACCTACCATGGGTTTTTGGAATTTTAAAAAAAATTTGGGAAATACGGAAATGGCAGGCACTTAAATTTTGCTCGACCTTACTCTGATTAAGGTGAGGCCTACTGTATAACTCTAAATTTAATTAAAAGTTGATTAATGCTAAGTATTTGAATTCCATATAAAATTATTTTAGTGTCAGTTGAAGATACTAATATCAGTTACATAAAAAGAATTTAATATACTATAAAAACCATTTTAGGTATAATATTAATTAAATTTAAATAATGGAAATAAAATTTTTCGCATTTTGTTAGACAATTGTGAAGAGTCGCAAAGAGTTAAATGCAAGACATACTGGCAATAACAAAAATGTACAGCGCACATAATATTTGCCACAAATATTCGAGAATCAAGTAAGAAAGCTACTAAACCCATGAAATGAATAAAAAATGGTATAATGGTTTTGTGCAAATGTATGTAACAGACAGAAGGAAGCTTCTCCGACCCCATAAAGTATATATATTCTTGATCAGCATCAACAGCCGAGTCGACTTAACCATGTCCGTCGGTCCGTATGTATGAACGCGTCGATCTCAGGAACTACAAAAGTTAGAGTCTCCAGAATTTGGATATGAGCTCTCCTAATCCCTAGGCATAGCAAGTTTATTTTAAACTTTAGATAACTTTTCAGGTTTACGATATACATATGGAATCTATAACAAAAAAATCTTGAATTTTAAAATATTGAAAATGAGGATCGAAACTATAAGCAAAATAATGAAAATCTGTAAAATTTTTATTAAAATCGGTTAAAAAAAATCGGAAACACCGGTGATATTAAACCATCAAGAAGTGTATGAATATGGAACTACAAAAGCTAGATACTCCAGATTTTGGATATGAGCTCATCCAAATATTTTATAAAATCCTGACGTTATACACAAACTCTGAAAATCGCTTTCATTTTTAGCGCGCAAAAATAATTAACAACAACTCCACAATCTAATACAAAACAAGTAAGAAGGCTCTAGTCGAATAAGCTCAACTAGAAGATACCCTTGACCATACAAAGGGACAAACAATCGGGCTGACAAACGTGCCTCATATACGTGTACCGCTGTACCAATACATTATGGTTTCATATCTCCAGTGTTTCTGAACCGATTTTAATAAAAATTATACAGATGTTCATTGTTTTGTTAATATTTTCAATCCTCACTTTATAAATTCAAGATTTTTTGTTATCGATTACATGTGTGTATCGTAAACCTGAAAAGTTATCGAAAATTTTAAGTAGGAAAAACTAGCTATGCTTAGGGATTAAGACCTCATATCCAAAATCTGTAGTCTCTAGCTTTTGTAGTTTCTGGATCGACGCGTATATACATACAGACCGAGGGACAGACGGTCACGGCTATATCGGCTGTTGATGGTGATCAAGAATATATATAGTTTACGGGGTAGGAGAAACTTCCTTCTGCCTGTTACATACCTTTTCACAAAACCATTATAACTATTTTTTACCCATTTCATGGATTAAGGGTATAAAAGTTATGTATATTGGTACAAATAGATCAATCCGTCGTAAGAAGACCCACAAGGTCTATGGGCAAACGGATTACCATTGAATATTGAAAGCTCGTCCTGGTTCACTTCAAAAACGGATATTCAAATCGCCAAGCAGCCCAAATGCTTAAAATTTGATCATCATGAGTGGTCTAACGTTCGCCAAAACCCAAATGGATAAGGATTTGGAGTCCTGAAACTCAGTCATTTTTGCAGACGAGTACAAATTCAACATTTTTGGCTCGGACGGAAGGAATTCAGCGTGGGTACAATCTAATATCGAGCAACACCTAAACACCAAAGCAATAGTCAATCACGGCTGAGGAAGTGTCATGGTATGGGCATGTATCTCGGCGTCGGAATTATGGACAACAATATGTATTTTAATATACTGATAGAAATTTACACTAAAATTTCGAAAAGTTGAAATTATTTTCGGTTCTACTAAGTCGACGACCCGAAGCATAAGTCAGGAAAAGGACAGTTCTGGCTTAGCTGGGATTGCATTCAAAGCTCATAGCTTTCTTTAATCGACAATTTTGTCAAAAAAAAATGGCACTTAACCATTTTTCGTTTTTTTCCTAGTTTGAACCAACAAATAAGCTGTGAGCCACTGTATATACATATGACTATATGGGTAAATATAATTGAATTAAATAAAATAAAATTATTTTTCTTTTAGCTATCGGCAATCAAGCGTTTGTTGTCACCGGAAATGCAAAAACACGACTGTCACATGAACTACGTTACAAAAAAGTTTACGGGTTTGCATTTATTCGCAAATGTGAGAACACTGGATTTTTACTACTTCACGCAGAAAATGAGTTTTGTTTATTCAAATATAATAATAATAAAAATGAAATCTTTAAACTAGTTTACGAGGGAGAGACTAAGGATTGGATAAATAGAGCCGCATTTTTAAAGAACGAAAAAGGCTGTCAGTTTGTGTTGCACATGGCCCACAGTTCGCTTCTGCGTTTACAATATAACGATGACTTAAATAATGTAAATTTTGGGCACTGCAATATATTGGAAATAGCTTGTTGCGCTGACTTTTCTCTGCTCTATCACACGTGCTTACACGGTAACTGCTATAAAAAGCTTCTTATAATAAGCGGTAATGGGTTTGGAGAAATACTCATTTGGCAGCCCCACGCTTCTGTTCATTTTAACACAGATACCTATACAAAAGTATATCCACTTAAGCTCCTTCTTAAGGCGCATAATGGTGTTGTATTTTCTATTGACTTAAACTTATCAGCTCGGTTGTTGGTAAGTACATCTGACGACCGTTCTTTAAAGTTTTGGCAACTAGAAGGTATATCTTCTACTAATTGGACTGCAGCTGCGGTAAGACCGCTTTTCAGTTGCTATGGACATACTGCGCGAGTGATTTGTGCTATCATTGCAGAGTACGGTAAGAGGATAACAAAATACAAAAAAAAAACAAATAATAATAATAGCCACATAATTAATTTGACAGAGAGCCAATTTTTCGTGATAAGTGGAGGTGAGGATTCATTTATTTGTGTTTGGAATCAGTCAGGTGATATGCTTTTTAAACGACGACAGCAGTTTGGCTCTCCAATATGGCGCATGAGTTTCGATCAAAAAAAGGCCACACTATATACTACTGGGACAACAGGAAACATACTTTGTTATAATCTTCAAAGTATTTTTAATGCAAAGCAACCTCGTTTTACCCGACTGACACCATTAAAATCGCCAACTGAAAATATAAACAAAATTAAATATCTAAATAACAGTACAATAATTGCTTTAAGCAGCAAAAATCGGTTATTCTTCATGAACCTATCAGAGTCAGCTAAAATGAACGTTTGGAAATTAGTTCCTGATTTTCCTGAGTATAAATGCACTGTATTATCAGTTTGCGATGGATTAATCGCTACCTGTGGCTATAAACGTGTCACACTTCTAAGATATAACAATAACTACATTAAAAAACTCTACGATGGTTCAACGCTTGAGGGTCTGATTCATTCTTTTCACTTTCTTAGCCAAGAAATGTATCTTATATCTGATAACTTTGGTAATTGTACTGTACTAAAAGGATGTAAAATGGATGTTGCAGGAAATATAAAAATAAGTAATTGTCGAGAGCCATGGATAACAGCAGCACTGCTTGTGTCATTAAACTGTTTGCTGATAAGTTGTCGGAATGGAAATATTATGTTATATACCCTTGAAGGTTCTGGACAATTTAAACTAAAGAATTCCGTTAATCGCTTGCACGGGCAAATGGGATCCAATTTTCTTCGATTGTTAAAGACTGACAATAAATATGCATACATATTAAGTGGTGCACACGAACCCGTTGTCAAACATTTGCGATTGTGTTTTAAAACTTATTGTTTATCTGTTGTACAACGGATCTGTGTACCTTTAGCTTGGGTAGAAGCTTCACCGACGTTAGATATATTAATCGGCTTTAATGACAATCATCTTGTGGTTTGGTCTCATACAAATGATGTGTTGTTACAGTTGCAGTGTGGGGGTGGTCACCGGTACTGGGATTATCAACTAAACAATGAGGAACTTCATCTCATATATGTAAAGCAAAATCTTGTTTTTTATCACCGTGAGTTACTGTGGAAGAGGTTGTCCGGCGCATTATTGCAAACGTCAAGAAATTGCTGGCACTCGCGAAGTTGTAATATAATGCAAATACTTAAACATAAAAATGAGAATCAGGCATACATTGTATCTGCCGGCGATGATAATGTTATAAAAATAAGTCAGCTTACAAATCACTCGTTTAATCAGTGTTTCGAGCTACATACGCATATTTCAAGCATACGGCATCTAGTATCATATCCCATAAGATCTGAAAAAAATGAACGTTATTGGCTTCTTTTTTCAGTTGGAGGTCGGGCCCAGCTATGCATTAATAAACTTGAATCAAAAGGTCCCATCATAAAAGAACTTTGTTCCTACACAGTCCGATCAAATATCGACGAAAGTAGTGCTTTTCTTGATGCCCGACTCATGTCAATTACTATTTTGAAAAAAACGAAAACTGAAAATTTCTACCTATATGTAGCCAGTGCTGAGGGAAAAATCAGCATGTTTCATTGGCATTTAGAAAATCCTTTGAAGTTTGAATTAATTCGCTTTATTGATATACAGCGGTGTCCGCTTCAGATAAAGCTTTTAAATAATCTTAATTTACTTCTTATCACAACTTCAAATGGGACGCTTTTTGGTTTCGACCATACTCTCTGTTTAAAGCTGTTTCAGATCCAGTTACATTCTGCAGGCATCAATGCACTAGAAACCCTAAAAACTGGGTCCATGTTGCACGTTTTAACCGGAGGTGACGATGAAATCATAAGGTACACCACCATCAAAATATCAGACATGAGCATTAATCAAAGTACGAAATTCTCGGGCTTACATAACGCCCAGATAAACGCTTTAGCTTTACTTTCATTCAAAGCCGCAAAACAGTCATTCGAACTTTACGCCTATACTTGTAGCATTGATAAGCAAATATTTATGATAAATCTAACGACTTTGCAATACTTTCGGATAGCGTACACTTGTATTTCGGACATCAAAGGGATACTGCTATATAGAAAAAAATATTTATATATTTACGGCTCTGGACTTCAGATTATCAAGCTAAGAAAATAATTTTCCAAAATGGACAAATTCAAACATTACTTTAGATTGTTTTTTATTGTTACTGTTTTGAGCCACATTTTATTTTATACAATAAAGATATTTAAAAAAATATATATTAAAAAAAGCAGTATATTTAATTTAAGCCATAAATGGAAAAAGCATACTTTCAAAATAGGGAACATTAATAAGTACTCTCTCTCTCCCTAATATACACGCGTATAAAAACATGTAACGCCTTGAATTTCTCCATAACGATTGGGCGGGTCGTATGACATGCAGGCCAAGGAAGAGATGATTTTTGACGACCCACCCAATCGATGTACCAATAAGATCTCTTGTGTAGCTACCCCTTAGAAAAGTTCCTTGTAAATATTTGTTATCTGTATGTCAATATGTATTATCCTGCAGCCTACTTTCCCATTATTTCGATGCTTGCGATGTTCTTCTTCGCTTTCTTTAACCAGATTATATGCTGCCAACAAGTTTTGTTGTATATAGTCAACATTCATACGGAACATGACATATTTCTTTCGCTTCCCATTTTTACTAACAATTAGTTCTGTTTTACAAATTAATAAATAATAAAGTATTATATTTTTTATCCTTAATGAGATATTGGCAAAGTTTTGCGCAATCACATCGATCGCTATGACATTTCTTTGCTTTGCATTCCTGAAAGAGCCATAGCTACTTGCGCAAATACACTGTTAGACAAGAAATCAGATCAAAACACATTATTGATCACGTGTATTATCGCTTTTTCTATAGGTTTTAGTGTTTCGTATAATTTGTATCGAATACCCAACCAATCGGCTAACTCCACTAAAATTTTCGGAAAAATAAAAATTGATTGAACATTTATTTATATATATATATATATATACTCATAAATATATAAAATAATTTTGACAAGTAGTACAATATATTAAAAGTATACTCCTATAATCTTAGATTTGGTAAACATTATAATTTTAGTGATGAATGCATAAGTGGGAGCATTTTTTCATTCGCCTGCTTTAAACATTTTTCTCAAAGCAGAACAAATAATAATGTGTCAGTTATCGTATCAATACTTCATACTCTACATTATTTCTACCAAACAAATACATAACTTTAGGCAAAAATTTGAATTTTATGGCTTTCAGGTATTTATAATGTACACATCAATTAAGCACCTTAGACGTGGCAAGTGAGGAAACCCCAGTTTATTGCTGTCATATATTAATTTTGGTGCTAAATAAATTTATGTACCGACGTTCGGTCATTGGAATTTGTGAAAAGTAATGTGTAATAAGTTTATGACAGACAATTAAAATTCTTGTTTAATACTGAATGAAATAAGCTGGGAGCCATTGTAGATTTATATGTTCTGGGTGTTAACACATTGTTGCTAGTGCTTGTAAGAAATACTTTGCTTTATATCTTGTTGCGATATGACTCATATTAAAATATATTTTATTGTTTTGACTAATTTCAACCATTCTTGAAACAAAAAAAAACTCCACTTGCTTGTTGGATTACTCTTTATTATTAAGCAACATATTTTGTTTTGCAGACTGCCAGGTTTTGCGGAAATGTCCAAACTACCAGTTGGGAAACGAAAGGCGGTCTTAGTAAGAGGAGTCGTGCTTCCGTAAATACATACAGTGAACAGACCTTATTTTGAACGGTGTCTACCAACAATTTCAATTGCCTGTCATAAGTTCATAATACATTATTTTTTAAAAATTCCAAAGACTCATGGTAAGCACTTACTTAAATTGACCACCAAAATTAATATTTAACCGCAATGCACTGGGGTTTCCTCACCGGTTAGGTGGGGCTATGTAAAAAAGTACCCTAATTTCAGGTCAAGGCTTATTTGGGACAGTTATGTTATGGACACCTCCGTGCCATAAAACCCCGATTTTCTGCTTAAGTTTGAATATTTTGGAATAAGTATACTAATTCTTGGTAGTCAGTTTAGTTATATCCTGGATCTCGGGTGCAACAAGACATCCTGGTCTAAGGGCAAACGGACTACCATTGAACAGTGAAAATTCACCCCGGAACACTTCAAAGCGGATATTCACATGGCCAAATAGCTAAAATTGTCAATCTGAGCACATGAAATGAGTACTACTTCATTTGCAACTTCATCTCGCAAAATCGAATGGCGAACAAGGGCAGAATGGCACCAAACAAGATTTTCACCGAAGAGAATGAGCGGAGGACCATCAGAAAAACAAAGGAACACCCGAAGCTATCGGCTCCAAAGCTGGCCCAGCAGGTGCAGAATGAAATGGGGAAAGAGTGTGGAAACTGTTTGTCAGGCTCAGCGGAACCACAACTTTCATGTCAAAATACCACATAAACTTTTATAAGTGAAAAAATAAAGGCACTGGGATGACGTTCCCCAAAATCCATTTGGACAAGGATCTTGATTCCTGGCACACAGTCAATTGTGGAGCAAGTGTCATGGTAAGGGCATGTAATGTCTACCAGGACAACGACCCCAAGCATATGTCGGGAATAGTGCAATCCTGCCTTATCTGGAACAGCCTCCTCGTGACAATTCCACCGGCCCAGTCTCGAGATTAAAATAACGTTAAGAAATCTCTTATCAATATTTTGATCTATCGCACAAAACACATTGAACATTACTTTGTTGCAGTCCTGAAAGGATAACCACTACTTGAGCAAAACAACTTTTTGACCAACAATTTTGTCAAAACACATTATCATTTTTGGATTTTACTGGTTTAATCATTCTAATCGAAAATCTAACCCATCAACCTATTTTTTTTTGTGCGAATTTTCATTAATATTAGGGGTATGCTTTAGGTACGTCCACTCCGTCTCACATCTCAAAATGTGTTTTCGCTCAATCAGGTGCTTTAGATTTGGCTAATACTGTAAATCGAAATAGTTTCCTCCCTTTTTTTTCCCAACACTACATGGCCCCGATTCGTTTGACGTAAAAACTAGACCATTTTCAATAACATTTTTATAGAGTTTTCCGCAAGCACCCTTTAGTGGGACTCCCCTCCTCGAAGAATTCAGACTAACTCACGCATAAGCTCACCAATTTATAGAAGTCCGCCTTAAACAAGTCATGCTGCTCGAGCAAGCTCAGAGGAAAAATAAGTAAGAAGGCTCTAGTCGAGTAAGCTCGACTAGAAGATACCCTTAACCGTTGACCACACAGATGGACAGACGGTCGGGCTAACAGACATACACATATGGCTGTGTACTTCTGTACCAATTGGTTGCTTGTTGGTTTCATATCTCCGGTGTTTTTTTAACCGTTTTTAATTTGTTCACAGAAGTTCATTATTTTGTTTATAGTTTCAATCCCCATTTTCAATTTTTATACCCTTAACCCATGAAATGGGTAAAAAAGGGTATAATGGTTTTGTGCAAAAGTATGTAACAGGGAGAAGGAAGCTTCTCCGACCCCATAAAGTATATATATTCTTGATCAGCATCAACAGCCGAGTCGATTTAGCCATGTCCGTCTGTCTGTCCGTCCGTCTGTCCGTCCGTCCGTCTGTCCGTCCGTCTGTATGTATGAACGCGTCGATCTCAGAAACTACAAAAGCTAGAGACTCCAAATATTGGATATGAGCTCTCCTAATCCCTAGGCATGACAAGTTTGTTTCAAATTTTCGATAACTTTTCAGGTTTACGATATACACATGTAATCGATAACCAAAAAATCTTGAATTTAAAAAAACTGAAAATGAGGATTGAAACTATAAGAAAAATAATGAACTTCTGTAAAAATTTCATTAAAATCGCTTAAGAAACACCGGAGATATGAAACCATCAAACAATGGTACAGAACTACACAGCCATATGTGTATGTCTGTTAGCTCGACCGTCTGTATGATCAAGGGTTAAGGGTATCTTCTAGTCGAGCGTACTCGACTAGAGCCTTCTTACTTGTTTTAAATTCAAGATTTTTAAGTTATCGATTACATGTGTATATCGTAAACCTGAAAAGTTATCGAAAATTTTAAACGAACTTGCTAAATCAAAAATGACTAAATTGACTCGGCTGTTGATGCTGATCAAGAATATATATACCTTATGGGATCGGAGCTTCCTTCTGCCTGTTACATATTTTTGCACAAAACCATTAAACCATTTTTTACCCATTTCATGGGTTAAGGGTATAAAAACTAACATGGTTGTTCCCTCAAATAGGTGAGCTTCGGAAGACATCCCGGAAGTTCGTCAATTTTTTTTTTCGCCCATTAGTCCCCCGAGTCGGACGGTATTATCGCAGTTCAGCTGCAGCAAGCAAGGTTGTCTTTATCCGAAAAAGCAGACAAAGCCCCTCACGTTTTTTCAAAGATTTTAGTCTAACTCGCTTGATATTCTTTCTAATTAACATTTTTAAAATATTTCCAGGGTGCTACATATGAAACTCGATCTTTACCATCTCAAGCAGAGCAAGCTTACCAAAAAGGCAACTGAAACAGCGCTTCACGCTTTTTTTAGTGAAAAAAATCTTTGCAAAACAAATGTAACTCTCTCATATCATTTTTAAGCATAGAAGGCGGTTTCAGCAATGCCAGAGGTACATAACGGGTTTAGGGGTTGAAAATAGCAGTAGACCTTATTAATCAGCTACTAAAACGCAGGATCGTCAGCTCTTACTATTAGATCATCGACTATATTTGGGTCTTGTAGCAAAAGGAACTCCACAAGGAGGCGTTCTTTCCACTCTTCTCAAAACGCTCCAGTAAATACTCTGCTACGCTCCTTGGTTGTAGGTTGCGGCCGAATGATTTCTTATGCTAACAATGTATTTGGATAATTTCACCGTGCCAGCACGAATTCATGAAACAAAGATCTACCACTAATAACTTGTACGAATTCACATCATTTGTTATTAAAAGCTTTGAAGAAAAAAGCAAACTAATGTTATTTACACTGATTTCAGTAAAACTTTTGACACTGTAAGTCATGACCTTTTAATTTATAAACTTAAGCTTTTGGGCTTTCACAAAAAAAAAGATTAGATTAGAACTCAGGGGGTATATTTTAATAGCTTAGTTTCTTAGCGGTTCAGGTCACTTCTGGTGTTCATCAAGGAAGTCACCGTTGGATTGTTATTATTTACACTCTTTATAAACGACCTTCCGTCCGTAATAAATCACTCTCTGGTGTTGATGTATGCTGATGATGTAAAATTATCCACGTCGGCTACCTGCAACTCTTCTGTCTGATCATAAACTGACATAAATGACTTAGACAATTTTCAAACTTGATGCAGAGAAAATTTATTGCATCTCAACTGCAGTAAACGTAAAGTTATGTCATTTTATACAATGGCCTTTTTCAATATTTATCCTCTGGATAACCAACCACTAGATCGGATTGATTGGGTTGAGGATTTGGACCTCAAGCTTTAGTTTACAAGCATATATCTTCTATGACAAATCGAGCATCGGGTGCCTTGGTGTTCATTCAGCGCAGGTCGAAGGAATTCGACGACCCCTACTTTAATAAAACTCTGTATGTATATCTTGTACGACCGATTCTCGAGTATGGATCTTGTATATGGTATCTCAAATACAGCATTCATCCGGATAAAATAGAATCGGTGCTCTTCGTACTTCGAGGTTGTTATTGGGATAATAACATAAACTTACCTTCTTAGATTTTAGGTGACTTTTAATTTGTGAGTCGTGCTAAAGAATAACATCCAAAAGCGTAATATTTCAAACACACAGTACCTTAAAATGCTTTACTAGCTGAGTGGAGCAAAGTAAGGCCAGAAACTATAATTTAAATAATTGTTAGGCAAATTTAAAACAAGTTTATACACATTACTTCGCATTATTATGTGAGTGAAAACAATTCAAATACGATTTTCTTGTAGTTGCTGATGATTTCAACATTTCTGAGCCCAATTGAGTCATAATGAATTTTTAATAAATTGAATTGGTATATCATGCCCCAGATCAATACTATCCCTAATTTACTTAATAAAATGCCTGATCTGATTTCGATCCATCATCTCTACCCGTTTCCAGATCCATGCCAAGATCCAACGTACCCACTGCACAAGCGAAATGTCAAAATAAATATCAATACTTCATACTCTACATTATTTCTACCAAACAAATACATAACTTTTGGCAAAAATTTGAATTTTATGGCTTTTAGGTATTCATAATGTACATATCAATTAAGTACCTTAGACGTGGCAAGTGTGAAAACCCCAGTTTATTGCTGTCATATATTAATTTTGGTGGTATATATATATATGTACCGACGTTCGGTCATTGGAATTTGTGAAAAGTAATGTGTAATAAGTTTATGACAGACAATTAAAATTCTTGTTAAATACTGAATGAAATAAGCTGAATAAGCCTCTATGTTCTGGGTGTTAACACATTGTTGCTAGTGCTTGTAAGAAATACTTTGCTTTATTTCTTGTTTATATGACTCATATTAAAATATATTTTATTGTTTTGACTAATTTCAACCATTCTTGAAACAAAAAAAAACTCCACTTGCTTGTTGGATTACTCTTTATTATTAAGCAACATATTTTGTTTTTTTTTTTGCTTACCAGTTGGGAAACGAAAGGCGGTCTTAGTAAGAGGAGTCGTGCTTCCGTAAATACATACAGTGAACAGACCTTATTTTGAACGGTGTCTACCAACAATTTCAATTGCCTGTCATAAGTTCATAATACATTATTTTTTAAAAATTCCAAAGACTCATGGTAGGCACTTACTTAAATTGACCACCAAAATGAATATTTAACCGCAATGCACTGGGGTTTCCTCACCAGTTAGGTGGGGCTATGTAAAAAAGTACCCTAATTTCAGGTCAAGGCTTATTTGGGACAGTTATGTTATGGACACCTCCGTGCCATAAAACCCCGATTTTCTGCTTAAGTTTGAATATTTTGGAATAAGTAGACTAATTCTTGGTAGTCAGTTTAGTTTTATCCTGGATCTCGGGTACAACAAGACATCCTGGCCTAAGGGCAAACGGACTACCATTGAACAGTGAAAATTCACCCCGGAACACTTCAAAGCGGATATTCACATGGCCAAATAGCTAAAATTGTCAATCTGAGCACATGAAATGAGTACTACTTCATTTGCAACTTCATCTCGCAAAATCGAATGGCGAACAAGGGCAGAATGGCACCAAACAAGATTTTCACCGAAGAGAATGAGCGGAGGACCTTCAGAAAAACAAAGGAATACCCGAAGCTATCGGCTCCAAAGCTGGCCCAGCAGGTGCAGAATGAAAAGGGGAAAGATTTTGGAAACTGTTTGTCAGGCTCAGCGGAACCACAACTTTCATGTCAAAATACCACATAAACTTTTATAAGTGAAAAAATAAAGGCACTGGGATGACGTTCCCCAAAATCCATTTGGACAAGGATCTTGATTCCTGGCACACAGTCAATTGTGGAGCAAGTGTCATGGTAAGGGCATGTAATGTCTACCAGGACAACGACCCCAAGCATATGTCGGGAATAGTGCAATCCTGCCTTATCGGGAACAGCCTCCTCGTGACAATTCCACCGGCCCAGTCTCGAGAATAAAATAACGTTAAGAAATCTCTTATCAATATTTTGATCTATCGCACAAAACACATTGAACATTACTTTGTTGCAGTCCTGAAAGGATAACCACTACTTGAGCAAAACAACTTTTTGACCAACAATTTTGTCAAAACACATTATCATTTTTGGATTTTACTGGTTTAATCATTCTAATCGAAAATCTAACCCATCAACCTACTTTTTTTGTGCGAATTTTCATTAATATTAGGAGTATGCTTTAGGTACGTCCACTCCGTCTCACATCTCAAAATGTGTTTTCGCTCAATCAGGTGCTTTAGATTTGGCTAATACTGTAAATCGAAATAGTTTCCTCCCTCACTTTTCCCAACACTACATGGCCCCGATTCGTTTGACGTAAAAACTAGACCATTTTCAATAACATTTTTATAGAATTTTCCGCAAGCACCCTTTAGTGGGACTCCCCTCCTCGAAGAATTCAGACTAACTCACGCATAAGCTCACAAATTCATAGAAGTCCGCCTTAAACAAGTCATGCTGCTCGAGCAAGCTCAGAGGAAAAATAAGTAAGAAGGCTCTAGTCGAGTAAGCTCGACTAGAAGATACCCTTAACCGTTGACCACACAGATGGACAGACGGTCAGGCTAACAGACATACACATATGGCTGTGTACTTCTGTACCAATTGGTTGCTTGTTGGTTTCATATCTCCGGTGTTTTTTTAACCGTTTTTAATTTGTTCACAGAAGTTCATTATTTTGTTTATAGTTTCAATCCTCATTTTCAATTTTTTTAAATTCAAGATTCTTAAGTTATCGATTACATGTGTATATCGTAATCCTGAAAAGTTATCGAACATTTTAAACAAACTTGCTAAATCAAAAATGACTAAATCGACTCGGCTGTTGATGCTGATCAAGAATATATATACTTTATGGGATCGGAGCTTCCTTCTGCCTGTTACATATTTTTTACCCATTTCATGGGTTAAGGGTATAAAAACTAACATGGTTGTTCCCTCAAATAGGTGAACTTCGGAAGACATCCCGGAAGTTCGTCAATTTTTTTTTTCGCCCATTAGTCCCCCGAGTCGGACGGTATTATCGCAGTTCAGCTGCAGCAAGCAAGGTTGTCTTTAACCGAAAAAGCAGACAAAACCCCTCACGTTTTTTCAAAGATTTTAGTCTAACTCGCTTGATATTCTTTCTAATTAACATTTTTAAAATATTGCTAGGGTGCTACATATGAAACTCGATCTTTACCATCTCAAGCAGAGCAAGATTACCAAAAAGGCAACTGAAACAGCGCTTCACGTTTTTTTTAGTGAAAAAAATCTTTGCAAAAGAAAAGTAACTCTCTCATATCATTTTTTAGCATAGAGGGCGGTTTCAGCAATGTAAGAGGTACATAACGGGTTTAGGGGTTGAAAATAGCAGTAGACCTTATTAATCAGCTACTAAAACGCAGGATCGTCAGCTCTTACTATTAGATCATCGACTATATTTGGGTCTTGTAGCAAAAAGAACTCCACAAGGAGGCGTTATTTCCCCTCTTCTTCAGAACGCTCCAGTAAATACTCTGCTACGCTCCTTGGTTGTAGGTTGCGGCCGAATGATTTCTTATGCTAACAATATATTCGGCTGATTTCACCGTGCCAGCACGAATTCATGAAACAAAGATCTACCACTAATAACTTGTACGAATTCACATCATTTGTTTGTAAAAGCTTTGAAGAAAAAAGCAAACTAATGTTATTTACACTGATCTCAGTAAGACTTTTGACACTGTAAGTCATAACCTTTTAATTTATAAACTTAAGCTTTTGGGCTTTCCCAAAAAAAAAAAGATTAGATTAGAACTCAGGGGGTATATTTTAATAGCTTAGTTTCTTAGCGGTTCAGGTCACTTCTGGTGTTCATCAAGGAAGTCACCGTTGGATTGTTATTATTTACACTCTTTATAAACGACCTTCCGTCCGTAATAAATCACTCTGGTGTTGATGTATGCTGATGATGTAAAATTATCCACGTCGGCTACGTGCAACTCTTCTGTCTGATCATAAACTGCAAAGTGACTTAGACAATTTTCAAACTTGATGCAGAGAAAATTTATTGCATCTCAACTGCAGTAAATGTAAAGTTATGTCATTTTATACAATGGCCTTTTTCAATATTTATCCTCTGGATAACCAACCACTAGATCGGATTGAATGGGTTGAGGATTTGGACCTCAAGCTTTAGTTTACAAGCATATATCTTCTATGACAAATCGAGCATCGGGTGCCTTGGGGTTCATTCAGCGCAGGTCGAAGGAATTCGACGACCCCTACTTAAATAAAACTCTGTATGTGTATCTTGTGCACCGATTCTCGAATATGGATCTTGTATATGGTATCCCAAATACAGCATTCATCGGAATAAAATATAATCGGTGCTCTTCGTACTTCGAGGTTGTTATTGGGATAATAACATAAACTTACCTTCTTAGATTTTAGGTGACTTTTAATTTGTGGGTCCTGCTAAAGAATAACATCCAAAAGCGTAATATTTCAAACACACAGTACCTTAAAATTTTTTACTAGCTGAGTGGAGCAAAGTAAGGCCAGAAACTATAATTTAAATAATTGTTAGGCAAATTTAAAACAAGTTTATACACATTACATCACATTATTATGTGAGTGAAAACAATTCAAATACGATTTTCTTGTAGTTGCTGATGATTTCAACATTTCTGAGCCCAATTGGGTCATAATGAATTTGTAATAGATTGAATTGGTATATCATGCACCAGATCAATATTATCCCTAATTTACTTAATAAAATGCCTGATCTGATTTCGATCCATCATCTCTACCCGTTTCCAGATCCATGCCAAGATCCAACGTACCCACTGCACAAGCGAAATGACAAAATAAATATCAATACTTCATACTCTACATTATTTCTACCAAACAAATACATAAGTTTTGGCAAAAATTTGAATTTTATGGCTTTCAGGTATTCATAATGTACACATCAATTAAGCACCTTAGACGTGGCAAGTGAGAAAACCCCAGTTTATTGCTGTCATATATTAATTTTGGTGCTATATATATATATGTACCGACGTTCGGTCATTGGAATTTGTGAAAAGAAATGTGTAATAAGTTTATGACAGACAATTAAAATTCTTGTTTAATACTGAATGAAATAAGCTGAATAAGCCTCTATGTTCTGGGTGTTAACACATTGTTGCTAGTGCTTGTAAGAAATACTTTGATTTATATCTTGTTGCGATATGACTCATATTAAAATATATTTTATTGTTTTGACTAATTTCAACCATTCTTGAAACAAAAAAAAAACTCCACTTGCTTGTTGGACTACTCTTTATTATTAAGCAACATATTTTGTTTTGCAGACTGCCAGGTTTTGCGGAAATGTCCAAACTACTAGGTGGGAAACGAAAGGCGGTCTTAGTAAGAGGAGTCGTGCTTCCGTAAATACATACAGTGAACAGACCTTATTTTGAACGGTGTCTACCAACAATTTCAATTGCCTGTCATAAGTTCATAATACATTATTTTTTAAAAATTCCAAAGACTCATGGTAGGCACTTACTTAAATTGACCACCAAAATGAATATTTAACCGCAATGCACTGGGGTTTCCTCACCAGTTAGGTGGGGCTATGTAAAAAAGTACCCTAATTTCAGGTCAAGGCTTATTTGGGACAGTTATGTTATGGACACCTCCGTGCCATAAAACCCCGATTTTCTGCTTAAGTTTGAATATTTTGGAATAAGTAGACTAATTCTTGGTAGTCAGTTTAGTTTTATCCTGGATCTCGGGTGCAACAAGACATCCTGGCCTAAGGGCAAACGGACTACCATTGAACAGTGAAAATTCACCCCGGAACACTTCAAAAGCGGATATTCACATGGCCAAATAGCTAAAATTGTCAATCTGAGCACATGAAATGAGTACTACTTCATTTGCAACTTCATCTCGCAAAATCGAATGGCGAACAAGGGCAGAATGGCACCAAACAAGATTTTCACCGAAGAGAATGAGCGGAGGATCATCAGAAAAATAAAGGAACACCCGAAGCTATCGGCTCCAAAGCTGGCCCAGCAGGTGCAGAATGAAATGGGGAAAGAGTGTGGAAACTGTTTGTCAGGCTCAGCGGAACCACAACTTTCATGTCAAAATACCACATAAACTTTTATAAGTGAAAAAATAAAGGCACTGGGATGACGTTCCCCAAAATCCATTTGGACAAGGATCTTGATTCCTGGCACACAGTCAATTGTGGAGCAAGTGTCATGGTAAGGGCATGTAATGTCTACCAGGACAACGACCCCAAGCATATGTCGGGAATAGTGCAATCCTGCCTTATCGGGAACAGCCTCCTCGTGACAATTCCACCGGCCCAGTCTCGAGAATAAAATAACGTTAAGAAATCTCTTATCAATATTTTAATCTATCGCACAAAACACATTGAACATTACTTTGTTGCAGTCCTGAAAGGATAACCACTACTTGAGCAAAACAACTTTTTGACCAACAATTTTGTCAAAACACATTATCATTTTTGGATTTTACTGGTTTAATCATTCTAATCGAAAATCTAACCCATCAAACTACTTTTTTTTGTGAGAACTTTCATTAATATTAGGGGTATGCTTTAGGTACGTCCACTCCGTCTCACATCTCAAAATGTGTTTTCGCTCAATCAGGTGCTTAAGATTTGGCTAATACTGTAAATCGAAATAGTTTCCTCCCTCACTTTTCCCAACACTACATGGCCCCGATTCGTTTGACGTAAAAACTAGACCATTTTCAATAACATTTTTATAGAATTTTCCGCAAGCACCCTTTAGTGGGACTCCCCTCCTCGAAGAATTCAGACTAACTCACGCATAAGCTCACAAATTCATAGAAGTCCGCTTTAAACAAGTCATGCTGCTCGAGCAAGCTCAGAGGAAAAATAAGTAAGAAGGCTCTAGTCGAGTAAGCTCGACTAGAAGATACCCTTAACCGTTGACCACACAGATGGACAGACGGTCAGGCTAACAGACATACACATATGGCTGTGTACTTCTGTACCAATTGGTTGCTTGTTGGTTTCATATCTCCGGTGTTTTTTTAACCGTTTTTAATTTTTTCACAGAAGTTCATTATTTTGTTTATAGTTTCAATCCTCATTTTCAATTTTTTTAAATTCAAGATTTTTAAGTTATCGATTACATGTGTATATCGTAAACCTGAAAAGTTATCGAAAATTTTAAACAAACTTGCTAAATCAAAAATGACTAAATCGACTCGGCTGTTGATGCTGATCAAGAATATATATACTTTATGGGATCGGAGCTTCCTTCTGCCTGTTACATATTTTTTACCCATTTCATGGGTTAAGGGTATAAAAACTAACATGGTTGTTCCCTCAAATAGGTGAGCTTCGGAAGACATCCCGGAAGTTCGTCAATTTTTTTTTTCGCCCATTAGTCCCCCGAGTCGGACGGTATTATCGCAGTTCAGCTGCAGCAAGCAAGGTTGTCTTTATCCGAAAAAGCAGACAAAGCCCCTCACGTTTTTTCAAAGATTTTAGTCGAACTCGCTTGATATTCTTTCTAATTAACATTTTTAAAATATTTCCAGGGTGCTACATATGAAACTCGATCTTTACCATCTCAAGCAGAGCAAGCTTACCAAAAAGGCAACTGAAACAGCGCTTCACGTTTTTTTTAGTGAAAAAAATCTTTGCAAAGAAAAGTAACTCTCTCATATCATTTTTTTAGCATAGAGGGCGGTTTCAGCAATGCCAGAGGTACATAACGGGTTTAGGGGTTGAAAATAGCAGTAGACCTTATTAATCAGCTACTAAAACGCAGGATCGTCAGCTCTTACTATTAGATCATCGACTATATTTAGGTCTTGTAGCAAAAAGAACTCCACAAGGAGGCGTTATTTCCCCTCTTCTTCAGAACGCTCCAGTAAATACTCTGCTACGCTCCTTGGTTGTAGGTTGCGGCCGAATGATTTCTTATGCTAACAATATATTCGGCTGATTTCACCGTGCCAGCACGAATTCATGAAACAAAGATCTACCACTAATAACTTGTACGAATTCACATCATTTGTTTGTAAAAGCTTTGAAGAAAAAAGCAAACTAATGTTATTTACACTGATCTCAGTAAGACTTTTGACACTGTAAGTCATAACCTTTTAATTTATAAACTTAAGCTTTTGGGCTTTCCCAAAAAAAAAAGATTAGATTAGAACTCAGGGGGTATATTTTAATAGCTTAGTTTCTTAGCGGTTCAGGTCAATTCTGGTGTTCATCAAGGAAGTCACCGTTGGATTGTTATTATTTACACTCTTTATAAACGACCTTCCGTCCGTAATAAATCACTCTGGTGTTGATGTATGCTGATGATGTAAAATTATCCACGTCGGCTACCTGCAACTCTTCTGTCTGATCATAAACTGCAAAGTGACTTAGACAATTTTCAAACTTGATGCAGAGAAAATTTATTGCATCTCAACTGCAGTAAATGTAAAGTTATGTCATTTTATACAATGGCCTTTTTCAATATTTATCCTCTGGATAACCAACCACTAGATCGGATTGAATGGGTTGAGGATTTGGACCTCAAGCTTTAGTTTACAAGCATATATCTTCTATGACAAATCGAGCATCGGGTGCCTTGGGGTTCATTCAGCGCAGGTCGAAGGAATTCGACGACCCCTACTGAAATAAAACTCTGTATGTGTATCTTGTGCAACGATTCTCGAATATGGATCTTGTATATGGTATCTCAAATACAGCATTCATCCGGATAAAATAGAATCGGTGCTCTTCGTACTTCGAGGTTGTTATTGGGATAATAACATAAACTTACCTTCTTAGATTTTAGGTGACTTTTAATTTGTGAGTCGTGCTAAAGAATAACATCCAAAAGCGTAACATTTCAAACACACAGTACCTTAAAATGCTTTACTAGCTGAATGGAGCAAAGTAAGGCCAGAAACTATATTTTAAATAATTGTTAGGCAAATTTAAAACAAGTTTATACACATTACTTCGCATTATTATGTGAGTGAAAACAATTCAAATACGATTTTCTTGTAGTTCCTGATGATTTCAACATTTCTGAGCCTAATTGGGTCATAATAAATTTTTAATAGATTGAATTGGTATATAATGCACCAGATCAATACTATCCCTAATTTACTTAATAAAATGCCTGATCTGATTTCGATCCATCATCTCTACCCGTTTCCAGATCCATGCCAAGATCCAACGTACCCACTGCACAAGCGAAATGTCAAAATAAATTTCAATACTTCATACTCTACATTATTTCTACCAAACAAATACATAAGTTTTAGAAAAAATTTGAATTTTATGGCTTTCAGGTATTCATAATGTACATATCAATTAAGTACCTTAGACGTGGCAAGTGTGAAAACCCCAGTTTATTGCTGTCATATATTAATTTTTGTGGTATATATATATATGTACCGACGTTCGGTCATTGGAATTTGTGAAAAGTAATGTGTAATAAGTTTATGACAGACAATTAAAATTCTTGTTTAATACTGAATGAAATAAGCTGAATAAGCCTCTATGTTCTGGGTGTTAACACATTGTTGCTAGTGCTTGTAAGAAATACTTTGAGTTATATCTTGTTGCGATATGACTCATATTAAAATATATTTTATTTATTTTTATTTTTTTAAAAACAAAGGAACACCCGAAGCTATCGGCTCCAAAGCTGGCCCAGCAGGTGCAGAATGAAATGGGGAAAGAGTGTGGAAACTGTTTGTCAGGCTCAGCGGAACCACAACTTTCATGTCAAAATACCACATAAACTTTTATAAGTGAAAAAATAAAGGCACTGGGATGACGTTCCCCAAAATCCATTTGGACAAGGATATTGATTCCTGGCACACAGTCAATTGTGGAGCAAGTGTCATGGTAAGGGCATGTAATGTCTACCAGGACAACGACCCCAAGCATATGTCGGGAATAGTGCAATCCTGCCTTATCGGGAACAGCCTCCTCGTGACAATTCCACCGGCCCAGTCTCGAGAATAAAATAACGTTAAGAAATCTCTTATCAATATTTTGATCTATCGCACAAAACACATTGAACATTACTTTGTTGCAGTCCTGAAAGGATAACCACTACTTGAGCAAAACAACTTTTTGACCAACAATTTTGTCAAAACACATTATCATTTTTGGATTTTACTGGTTTAATCATTCTAATCGAAAATCTAACCCATCAACCTACTTTTTTTTGTGAGAACTTTCATTAATATTAGGGGTATGCTTTAGGTACGTCCACTCCGTCTCACATCTCAAAATGTGTTTTCGCTCAATCAGGTGCTTAAGATTTGGCTAATACTGTAAATCGAAATAGTTTCCTCCCTCACTTTTCCCAACACTACATGGCCCCGATTCGTTTGACGTAAAAACTAGACCATTTTCAATAACATTTTTATAGAATTTTCCGCAAGCACCCTTTAGTGGGACTCCCCTCCTCGAAGAATTCAGACTAACTCACGCATAAGCTCACAAATTCATAGAAGTCCGCCTTAAACAAGTCATGCTGCTCGAGCAAGCTCAGAGGAAAAATAAGTAAGAAGGCTCTAGTCGAGTAAGCTCGACTAGAAGATACCCTTAACCGTTGACCACACAGATGGACAGACGGTCAGGCTAACAGACATACACATATGGCTGTGTACTTCTGTACCAATTGGTTGCTTGTTGGTTTCATATCTCCGGTGTTTTTTTAACCGTTTTTAATTTGTTCACAGAAGTTCATTATTTTGTTTATAGTTTCAATCCTCATTTTCAATTTTTTTAAATTCAAGATTCTTAAGTTATCGATTACATGTGTATATCGTAATCCTGAAAAGTTATCGAACATTTTAAACAAACTTGCTAAATCAAAAATGACTAAATCGACTCGGCTGTTGATGCTGATCAAGAATATATATACTTTATGGGATCGGAGCTTCCTTCTGCCTGTTACATATTTTTTACCCATTTCATGGGTTAAGGGTATAAAAACTAACATGGTTGTTCCCTCAAATAGGTGAGCTTCGGAAGACATCCCGGAAGTTCGTCAATTTTTTTTTTCGCCCATTAGTCCCCCGAGTCGGACGGTATTATCGCAGTTTAGCTGCAGCAAGCAAGGTTGTCTTTATCCGAAAAAGCAGACAAAACCCCTCACGTTTTTTCAAAGATTTTAGTCAAACTCGCTTGATATTCTTTCTAATTAACATTTTTAAAATATTGCTAGGGTGCTACATATGAAACTCGATCTTTACCATCTCAAGCAGAGCAAGCTTACCAAAAAGGCAACTGAAACAGCGTTTCACGTTTTTTTTAGTGAAAAAAATCTTTGCAAAAGAAAAGTAACTCTCTCATATCATTTTTTAGCATAGAGGGCGGTTTCAGCAATGCCAGAGGTACATAACGGGTTTAGGGGTTGAAAATAGCAGTAGACCTTATTAATCAGCTACTAAAACGCAGGATCGTCAGCTCTTACTATTAGATCATCGACTATATTTGGGTCTTGTAGCAAAAAGAACTCCACAAGGAGGCGTTATTTCCCCTCTTCTTCAGAACGCTCCAGTAAATACTCTGCTACGCTCCTTGGTTGTAGGTTGCGGCCGAATGATTTCTTATGCTAACAATATATTCGGCTGATTTCACCGTGCCAGCACGAATTCATGAAACAAAGATCAACCACTAATAACTTGTACGAATTCACATCATTTGTTTGTAAAAGCTTTGAAGAAAAAAGCAAACTAATGTTATTTACACTGATCTTAGTAAGACTTTTGACACTGTAAGTCATAACCTTTTAATTTATAAACTTAAGCTTTTGGGCTTTCCCAAAAAAAAAAGATTAGATTAGAACTCAGGGGGTATATTTTAATAGCTTAGTTTCTTAGCGGTTCAGGTCAATTCTGGTGTTCATCAAGGAAGTCACCGTTGGATTGTTATTATTTACACTCTTTATAAACGACCTTCCGTCCGTAATAAATCACTCTGGTGTTGATGTATGCTGATGATGTAAAATTATCCACGTCGGCTACCTGCAACTCTTCTGTCTGATCATAAACTGCAAAGTGACTTAGACAATTTTCAAACTTGATGCAGAGAAAATTTATTGCATCTCAACTGCAGTAAATGTAAAGTTATGTCATTTTATACAATGGCCGTTTTCAATATTTATCTTCTGGATAACCAACCACTAGATCGGATTGAATGGGTTGAGGATTTGGACCTCAAGCTTTAGTTTACAAGCATATATCTTCTATGACAAATCGAGCATCGGGTGCCTTGGGGTTCATTCAGCGCAGGTCGAAGGAATTCGACGACCCCTACTTAAATAAAACTCTGTATGTGTATCTTGTGCACCGATTCTCGAATATGGATCTTGTATATGGTATCCCAAATACAGCATTCATCGGAATAAAATAGAATCGGTGCTCTTCGTACTTTGAGGTTGTTATTGTGATAATAACATAAACTTACCTTCTTAGATATTAGGTGACTTTTAATTTGTGAGTCGTGCTAAAGAATAACATCCAAAAGCGTAACATTTCAAACACACAGTACCTTAAAATGCTTTACTAGCTGAATGGAGCAAAGTAAGGCCAGAAACTATATTTTAAATAATTGTTAGGCAAATTTAAAAGAAGTTTATACACATTACTTCGCATTATTATGTGAGTGAAAACAATTCAAATACGATTTTCTTGTAGTTCCTGATGATTTCAACATTTCTGAGCCTAATTGGGTCATAATAAATTTTTAATAGATTGAATTGGTATATAATGCACCAGATCAATATTATCCCTAATTTACTTAATAAAATGCCTGATCTGATTTCGATCCATCATCTCTACCCGTTTCCAGATCCATGCCAAGATCCAATGTACCCACTGCACAAGCGAAATGTCAAAATAAATATCAATACTTCATACTCTACATTATTTCTACCAAACAAATACATAAGTTTTAGAAAAAATTTGAATTTTATGGCTTTCAGGTATTCATAATGTACATATCAATTAAGTACCTTAGACGTGGCAAGTGTGAAAACCCCAGTTTATTGCTGTCATATATTAATTTTTGTGGTATATATATATATGTACCGACGTTCGGTCATTGGAATTTGTGAAAAGTAATGTGTAATAAGTTTATGACAGACAATTAAAATTCTTGTTTAATACTGAATGAAATAAGCTGAATAAGCCTCTATGTTCTGGGTGTTAACACATTGTTGCTAGTGCTTGTAAGAAATACTTTGCTTTATATCTTGTTGCGATATGACTCATATTAAAATATATTTTATTTATTTTTATTTTTTTAAAAACAAAGGAACACCCGAAGCTATCGGCTCCAAAGCTGGCCCAGCAGGTGCAGAATGAAATGGGGAAAGAGTGTGGAAACTGTTTGTCAGGCTCAGCGGAACCACAACTTTCATGTCAAAATACCACGGAATAAACTTTTATAAGTGAAAAAATAAAGGCACTGGGATGACGTTCCCCAAAATCCATTTGGACAAGGATCTTGATTCCTGGCACACAGTCAATTGTGGAGCAAGTGTCATGGTATGGGCATGTAATGTCTACCAGGACAACGACCCCAAGCATATGTCGGGAATAGTGCAATCCTGCCTTATCTAAAACAGCCTCCTCGTGACAATTCCACCGGCCCAGTCTCGAGATTAAAATAACGTTAAGAAATCTCTTATCAATATTTTGATCTATCGCACAAAACACATTGAACATTACTTTGTTGCAGTCCTGAAAGGATAACCACTACTTGTGCAAAACAACTTTTTGACCAACAATTTTGTCAAAACACATTATCATTTTTGGATTTTACTGGTTTAATCATTCTAATCGAAAATCTAACCCATCAACCTACTTTTTTTTGTGCGAATTTTCATTAATATTAGGGGTATGCTTTAGGTACGTCCACTCCGTCTCACATCTCAAAATGTGTTTTCGCTCAATCAGGTGCTTTAGATTTGGCTAATACTGTAAATCGAAATAGTTTCCTCCCTTTTTTTTCCCAACACTACATGGCCCCGATTCGTTTGACGTAAAAACTAGACCATTTTCAATAACATTTTTATAGAGTTTTCCGCAAGCACCCGTTAGTGGGACTCCCCTCCTCGAAGAATTCAGACTAACTCACGCATAAGCTCACCAATTTATAGAAGTCCGCCTTAAACAAGTCATGCTGCTCGAGCAAGCTCAGAGGAAAAATAAGTAAGAAGGCTCTAGTCGAGTAAGCTCGACTAGAAGATACCCTTAACCGTTGACCACACAGATGGACAGACGGTCGGGCTAACAGACATACACATATGGCTGTGTACTTCTGTACCAATTGGTTGCTTGTTGGTTTCATAACTCCGGTGTTTTTTTAACCGTTTTTAATTTGTTCACAGAAGTTCATTATTTTGTCTACCAGGACAACGACCCCAAGCATATGTCGGGAATAGTGCAATCCTGCCTTGTCTGGAACAGCCTCCTCGTAACAATTCCACCGGCCCAGTCTCGAGATTAAAATAACGTTAAGAAATATCTTATCAATATTTTGATCTATCGCACAAAACACATTGAACATTACTTTGTTGCAGTCCTGAAAGGATAACCACTACTTGTGCAAAACAACTTTTTGACCAACAATTTTGTCAAAACACATTATCATTTTTGGATTTTACTGGTTTAATCATTCTAATCGAAAATCTAACCCATCAACCTACTTTTTTTTGTGCGAATTTTCATTAATATTAGGGGTATGCTTTAGGTACGTCCACTCCGTCTCACATCTCAAAATGTGTTTTCGCTCAATCAGGTGCTTTAGATTTGGCTAATACTGTAAATCGAAATAGTTTCCTCCCTTTTTTTTCCCAACACTACATGGCCCCGATTCGTTTGACGTAAAAACTAGACCATTTTCAATAACATTTTTATAGAGTTTTCCGCAAGCACCCTTTAGTGGGACTCCCCTCCTCGAAGAATTCAGACTAACTCACGCATAAGCTCACCAATTTATAGAAGTCCGCCTTAAACAAGTCATGCTGCTCGAGCAAGCTCAGAGGAAAAATAAGTAAGAAGGCTCTAGTCGAGTGAGCTCGACTAGAAGATACCCTTAACCGTTGACCACACAGATGGACAGACGGTCGGGCTAACAGACATACACATATGGCTGTGTACTTCTGTACCAATTGGTTGCTTGTTGGTTTCATATCTCCGGTGTTTTTTTAACCGTTTTTAATTTGTTCACAGAAGTTCATTATTTTGTTTATAGTTTCAATCCTCATTTTCAATTTTTTTAAATTCAAGATTTTTAAGTTATCGATTACATGTGTATATCGTAAACCTGAAAAGTTATCGAAAATTTTAAACAAACTTGCTAAATCAAAAATGACTAAATCGACTCGGCTGTTGATGCTGATCAAGAATATATATTCTTTATGGGATCGGAGCTTCCTTCTGCCTGTTACATATTTTTTACCCATTTCATGGGTTAAGGGTATAAAAACTAACATGGTTGTTCCCTCAAATAGGTGAGCTTCGGAAGACATCCCGGAAGTTCGTCAATTTTTTTTTTTCGCCCATTAGTCCACGAGTCGGACGGTATTATCGCAGTTTAGCTGCAGCAAGCAAGGTTGTCTTTATCCGAAAAAGCAGACAAAGCCCCTCACGTTTTTTCAAAGATTTTAGTCTAACTCGCTTGATATTCTTTCTAATTAAAATTTTTAAAATATTGCTAGGGTGCTACATATGAAACTCGATCTTTACCATCTCAAGCAGAGCAAGCTTACCAAAAAGGCAACTGAAACAGCGCTTCACGTTTTTTTTAGTGAAAAAAATCTTTGCAAAAGAAAAGTAACTCTCTCATATCATTTTTTAGCATAGAGGGCGGTTTCAGCAATGCCAAAGGTACATAACGGGTTTAGGGGTTGAAAATAGCAGTAGACCTTATTAATCAGCTACTAAAACGCAGGATCGTCAGCTCTTACTATTAGATCATCGACTATATTTGGGTCTTGTAGCAAAAAGAAGTCCACAAGGAGGCGTTATTTCCCCTCTTCTTCAGAACGCTCCAGTAAATACTCTGCTACGCTCCTTGGTTGTAGGTTGCGGCCGAATGATTTCTTATGCTAACAATGTATTTGGATGATTTCACCGTGCCAGCACGAATTCATGAAACAAAGATCTACCACTAATAACTTGTACGAATTCACATCATTTGTTATTAAAAGCTTTGAAGAAACAAGCAAACTAATGTTATTTATACTGATTTCAGTAAGACTTTTGACACTGTAAGTCATAACCTTTTAATTTATAAACTTAAGCTTTTGGGCTTTCACAAAAAAAAAAGATTAGATTAGAACTCAGGGGGTATATTTTAACAGCTTAGTTTCTTAGCGGTTCAGGTCACTTCTGGTGTTCATCAAGGAAGTCACCGTTGGATTGTTATTATTTACACTCTTTATAAACGACCTTCCGTCCGTAATAAATCACTCTGGTGTTGATGTATGCTGATGATGTAAAATTATCCACGTCGGCTACCTGCAACTCTTCTGTCTGATCATAAACTGCAAAGTGACTTAGACAATTTTCAAACTTGATGCAGAGAAAATTTTTTGCATCTCAACTGCAGTAAATGTAAAGTTATGTCATTTTATACAATGGCCTTTTTCAATATTTATCCTCTGGATATCCAACCACTAGATCGGATTGAATGAGTTGAGGATTTGGACCTCAAGCTTTAGTTTACAAGCATATATCTTCTATGACAAATCGAGCATCGGGTGCCTTGGGGTTCATTCAGCGCAGGTCGAAGGAATTCGACGACCCCTACTTAAATAAAACTCTGTATGTGTATCTTGTGCACCGATTCTCGAATATGGATCTTGTATATGGTATCCCAAATACAGCATTCATCGGAATAAAATATAATCGGTGCTCTTCGTACTTCGAGGTTCTTATTGGGATAATAACATAAACTTACCTTCTTAGATTTTAGGTGACTTTTAATTTGTGGGTCCTGCTAAAGAATAACATCCAAAAGCGTAACATTTCAAACACACAGTACCTTAAAATGCTTTACTAGCTGAGTGGAGCAAAATAAGGCCAGAAACTATAATTTAAATAATTGTTAGGCAAATTTAAAACAAGTTTATACACATTACTTCGCATTATTATGTGAGTGAAAACAATTCAAATACGATTTTCTTGTAGTTCCTGATGATTTCAACATTTCTGAGCCCAATTGGGTAATAATGAATTTTTAATAGATTTAATTGGTATATCATTGCACCAGATCAATACTATCAATAATTTACTTAATAAAATGCCTGCTCTGATTTCGATCCATCATCTCTACCTGTTTCCAGATCCATGCCAAGATCCAACGTACCCACTGCACAAGCGAAATGTCAAAATAAATATCAATACTTCATACTCTACATTATTTCTACCAAACAAATACATAAGTTTTAGAAAAAATTTGAATTTTATGGCTTTCAGGTATTCATAATGTACATATCAATTAAGTACCTTAGACGTGGCAGGTGTGAAAACCCCAGTTTATTGCTGTCATATATTAATTTTTGTGGTATATATATATATGTACCGACGTTCGGTCATTGGAATTTGTTAAAAGTAATGTGTAATAAGTTTATGACAGACAATTAAAATTCTTGTTTAATACTGAATGAAATAAGCTGAATAAGCCTCTATGTTCTGGGTGTTAACACATTGTAAGAAAGAGTGTGGAAACTGTTTGTCAGGCTCAGCGGAACCACAACTTTCATGTCAAAATACCACGGAATAAACTTTTATAAGTGAAAAAATAAAGGCACTGGGATGACGTTCCCCAAAATCCATTTGGACAAGGATCTTGATTCCTGGCACACAGTCAATTGTGGAGCAAGTGTCATGGTATGGGCATGTAATGTCTACCAGGACAACGACCCCAAGCATATGTCGGGAATAGTGCAATCCTGCCTTATCTGGAACAGCCTCCTCGTGACAATTCCACCGGCCCAGTCTCGAGATTAAAATAACGTTAAGAAATCTCTTATCAATATTTTGATCTATCGCACAAAACACATTGAACATTACTTTGTTGCAGTCCTGAAAGGATAACCACTACTTGTGCAAAACAACTTTTTGACCAACAATTTTGTCAAAACACATTATCATTTTTGGATTTTACTGGTTTAATCATTCTAATCGAAAATCTAACCCATCAACCTACTTTTTTTTGTGCGAATTTTCATTAATATTAGGGGTATGCTTTAGGTACGTCCACTCCGTCTCACATCTCAAAATGTGTTTTCGCTCAATCAGGTGCTTTAGATTTGGCTAATACTGTAAATCGAAATAGTTTCCTCCCTTTTTTTTCCCAACACTACATGGCCCCGATTCGTTTGACGTAAAAACTAGACCATTTTCAATAACATTTTTATAGAGTTTTCCGCAAGCACCCTTTAGTGGGACTCCCCTCCTCGAAGAATTCAGACTAACTCACGCATAAGCTCACCAATTTATAGAAGTCCGCCTTAAACAAGTCATGCTGCTCGAGCAAGCTCAGAGGAAAAATAAGTAAGAAGGCTCTAGTCGAGTAAGCTCGACTAGAAGATACCCTTAACCGTTGACCACACAGATGGACAGACGGTCGGGCTAACAGACATACACATATGGCTGTGTACTTCTGTACCAATTGGTTGCTTGTTGGTTTCATATCTCCGGTGTTTTTTTAACCGTTTTTAATTTGTTCACAGAAGTTCATTATTTTGTCTACCAGGACAACGACCCCAAGCATATGTCGAGAATAGTGCAATCCTGCCTTGTCTGGAACAGCCTCCTCGTAACAATTCCACCGGCCCAGTCTCGAGATTAAAATAACGTTAAGAAATATCTTATCAATATTTTGATCTATCGCACAAAACACATTGAACATTACTTTGTTGCAGTCCTGAAAGGATAACCACTACTTGTGCAAAACAACTTTTTGACCAACAATTTTGTCAAAACACATTATCATTTTTGGATTTTACTGGTTTAATCATTCTAATCGAAAATCTAACCCATCAACCTACTTTTTTTTGTGCGAATTTTCATTAATATTAGGGGTATGATTTAGGTACGTCCACTCCGTCTCACATCTCAAAATGTGTTTTCGCTCAATCAGGTGCTTTAGATTTGGCTAATACTGTAAATCGAAATAGTTTCCTCCCTTTTTTTTCCCAACACTACATGGCCCCGATTCGTTTGACGTAAAAACTAGACCATTTTCAATAACATTTTTATAGAGTTTTCCGCAAGCACCCTTTAGTGGGACTCCACTCCTCGAAGAATTCAGACTAACTCACGCATAAGCTCACCAATTTATAGAAGTCCGCCTTAAACAAGTCATGCTGCTCGAGCAAGCTCAGAGGAAAAATAAGTAAGAAGGCTTTAGTCGAGTGAGCTCGACTAGAAGATACCCTTAACCGTTGACCACACAGATGGACAGACGGTCGGGCTAACAGACATACACATATGGCTGTGTACTTCTGTACCAATTGGTTGCTTGTTGGTTTCATATCTCCGGTGTTTTTTTAACCGTTTTTAATTTGTTCACAGAAGTTCATTATTTTGTTTATAGTTTCAATCCTCATTTTCAATTTTTTTAAACTCAAGATTTTTAAGTTATCGATTACATGTGTATATCGTAAACCTGAAAAGTTATCGAAAATTTTAAACAAACTTGCTAAATCAAAAATGACTAAATCGACTCGGCTGTTGATGCTGATCAAGAATATATATACTTTATGGGATCGGAGCTTCCTTCTGCCTGTTACATATTTTTTACCCATTTCATGGGTTAAGGGTATAAAAACTAACATGGTTGTTCCCTCAAATAGGTGAGCTTCGGAAGACATCCCGGAAGTTCGTCAATTTTTTTTTTCGCCCATTAGTCCCCCGAGTCGGACGGTATTATCGCAGTTTAGCTGCAGCAAGCAAGGTTGTCTTTATCCGAAAAAGCAGACAAAGCCCCTCACGTTTTTTCAAAGATTTTAGTCTAACTCGCTTGATATTCTTTCTAATTAAAATTTTTAAAATATTGCTAGGGTGCTACATATGAAACTCGATCTTTACCATCTCAAGCAGAGCAAGCTTACCAAAAAGGCAACTGAAACAGCGCTTCACGTTTTTTTTAGTGAAAAAAATCTTTGCAAAAGAAAAGTAACTCTCTCATATCATTTTTTAGCATAGAAGGCGGTTTCAGCAATGCCAAAGGTACATAACGGGTTTAGGGGTTGAAAATAGCAGTAGACCTTATTAATCAGCTACTAAAACGCAGGATCGTCAGCTCTTACTATTAGATCATCGACTATATTTGGGTCTTGTAGCAAAAAGAAGTCCACAAGGAGGCGTTATTTCCCCTCTTCTTCAGAACGCTCCAGTAAATACTCTGCTACGCTCCTTGGTTGTAGGTTGCGGCCGAATGATTTCTTATGCTAACAATGTATTTGGATGATTTCACCGTGCCAGCACGAATTCATGAAACAAAGATCTACCACTAATAACTTGTACGAATTCACATCATTTGTTATTAAAAGCTTTGAAGAAACAAGCAAACTAATGTTATTTATACTGATTTCAGTAAGACTTTTGACACTGTAAGTCATAACCTTTTAATTTATAAACTTAAGCTTTTGGGCTTTCACAAAAAAAAAAGATTAGATTAGAACTCAGGGGGTATATTTTAACAGCTTAGTTTCTTAGCGGTTCAGGTCACTTCTGGTGTTCATCAAGGAAGTCACCGTTGGATTGTTATTATTTACACTCTTTATAAACGACCTTCCGTCCGTAATAAATCACTCTGGTGTTGATGTATGCTGATGATGTAAAATTATCCACGTCGGCTACCTGCAACTCTTCTGTCTGATCATAAACTGCAAAGTGACTTAGACAATTTTCAAACTTGATGCAGAGAAAATTTTTTGCATCTCAACTGCAGTAAATGTAAAGTTATGTCATTTTATACAATGGCCTTTTTCAATATTTATCCTCTGGATATCCAACCACTAGATCGGATTGAATGGGTTGAGGATTTGGACCTCAAGCTTTAGTTTACAAGCATATATCTTCTATGACAAATCGAGCATCGGGTGCCTTGGGGTTCATTCAGCGCAGGTCGAAGGAATTCGACGACCCCTACTTAAATAAAACTCTGTATGTGTATCTTGTGCACCGATTCTCGAATATGGATCTTGTATATGGTATCCCAAATACAGCATTCATCGGAATAAAATATAATCGGTGCTCTTCGTACTTCGAGGTTCTTATTGGGATAATAACATAAACTTACCTTCTTAGATTTTAGGTGACTTTTAATTTGTGGGTCCTGCTAAAGAATAACATCCAAAAGCGTAACATTTCAAACACACAGTACCTTAAAATGCTTTACTAGCTGAGTGGAGCAAAATAAGGCCAGAAACTATAATTTAAATAATTGTTAGGCAAATTTAAAACAAGTTTATACACATTACTTCGCATTATTATGTGAGTGAAAACAATTCAAATACGATTTTCTTGTAGTTCCTGATGATTTCAACATTTCTGAGCCCAATTGGGTAATAATGAATTTTTAATAGATTTAATTGGTATATCATTGCACCAGATCAATACTATCAATAATTTACTTAATAAAATGCCTGCTCTGATTTCGATCCATCATCTCTACCTGTTTCCAGATCCATGCCAAGATCCAACGTACCCACTGCACAAGCGAAATGTCAAAATAAATATCAATACTTCATACTCTACATTATTTCTACCAAACAAATACATAAGTTTTAGAAAAAATTTGAATTTTATGGCTTTCAGGTATTCATAATGTACATATCAATTAAGTACCTTAGACGTGGCAGGTGTGAAAACCCCAGTTTATTGCTGTCATATATTAATTTTTGTGGTATATATATATATGTACCGACGTTCGGTCATTGGAATTTGTTAAAAGTAATGTGTAATAAGTTTATGACAGACAATTAAAATTCTTGTTTAATACTGAATGAAATAAGCTGAATAAGCCTCTATGTTCTGGGTGTTAACACATTGTAAGAAAGAGTGTGGAAACTGTTTGTCAGGCTCAGCGGAACCACAACTTTCATGTCAAAATACCACGGAATAAACTTTTATAAGTGAAAAAATAAAGGCACTGGGATGACGTTCCCCAAAATCCATTTGGACAAGGATCTTGATTCCTGGCACACAGTCAATTGTGGAGCAAGTGTCATGGTATGGGCATGTAATGTCTACCAGGACAACGACCCCAAGCATATGTCGGGAATAGTGCAATCCTGCCTTATCTGGAACAGCCTCCTCGTGACAATTCCACCGGCCCAGTCTCGAGATTAAAATAACGTTAAGAAATCTCTTATCAATATTTTGATCTATCGCACAAAACACATTGAACATTACTTTGTTGCAGTCCTGAAAGGATAACCACTACTTGTGCAAAACAACTTTTTGACCAACAATTTTGTCAAAACACATTATCATTTTTGGATTTTACTGGTTTAATCATTCTAATCGAAAATCTAACCCATCAACCTACTTTTTTTTGTGCGAATTTTCATTAATATTAGGGGTATGCTTTAGGTACGTCCACTCCGTCTCACATCTCAAAATGTGTTTTCGCTCAATCAGGTGCTTTAGATTTGGCTAATACTGTAAATCGAAATAGTTTCCTCCCTTTTTTTTCCCAACACTACATGGCCCCGATTCGTTTGACGTAAAAACTAGACCATTTTCAATAACATTTTTATAGAGTTTTCCGCAAGCACCCTTTAGTGGGACTCCCCTCCTCGAAGAATTCAGACTAACTCACGCATAAGCTCACCAATTTATAGAAGTCCGCCTTAAACAAGTCATGCTGCTCGAGCAAGCTCAGAGGAAAAATAAGTAAGAAGGCTCTAGTCGAGTAAGCTCGACTAGAAGATACCCTTAACCGTTGACCACACAGATGGACAGACGGTCGGGCTAACAGACATACACATATGGCTGTGTACTTCTGTACCAATTGGTTGCTTGTTGGTTTCATATCTCCGGTGTTTTTTTAACCGTTTTTAATTTGTTCACAGAAGTTCATTATTTTGTCTACCAGGACAACGACCCCAAGCATATGTCGAGAATAGTGCAATCCTGCCTTGTCTGGAACAGCCTCCTCGTAACAATTCCACCGGCCCAGTCTCGAGATTAAAATAACGTTAAGAAATATCTTATCAATATTTTGATCTATCGCACAAAACACATTGAACATTACTTTGTTGCAGTCCTGAAAGGATAACCACTACTTGTGCAAAACAACTTTTTGACCAACAATTTTGTCAAAACACATTATCATTTTTGGATTTTACTGGTTTAATCATTCTAATCGAAAATCTAACCCATCAACCTACTTTTTTTTGTGCGAATTTTCATTAATATTAGGGGTATGATTTAGGTACGTCCACTCCGTCTCACATCTCAAAATGTGTTTTCGCTCAATCAGGTGCTTTAGATTTGGCTAATACTGTAAATCGAAATAGTTTCCTCCCTTTTTTTTCCCAACACTACATGGCCCCGATTCGTTTGACGTAAAAACTAGACCATTTTCAATAACATTTTTATAGAGTTTTCCGCAAGCACCCTTTAGTGGGACTCCACTCCTCGAAGAATTCAGACTAACTCACGCATAAGCTCACCAATTTATAGAAGTCCGCCTTAAACAAGTCATGCTGCTCGAGCAAGCTCAGAGGAAAAATAAGTAAGAAGGCTTTAGTCGAGTGAGCTCGACTAGAAGATACCCTTAACCGTTGACCACACAGATGGACAGACGGTCGGGCTAACAGACATACACATATGGCTGTGTACTTCTGTACCAATTGGTTGCTTGTTGGTTTCATATCTCCGGTGTTTTTTTAACCGTTTTTAATTTGTTCACAGAAGTTCATTATTTTGTTTATAGTTTCAATCCTCATTTTCAATTTTTTTAAACTCAAGATTTTTAAGTTATCGATTACATGTGTATATCGTAAACCTGAAAAGTTATCGAAAATTTTAAACAAACTTGCTAAATCAAAAATGACTAAATCGACTCGGCTGTTGATGCTGATCAAGAATATATATACTTTATGGGATCGGAGCTTCCTTCTGCCTGTTACATATTTTTTACCCATTTCATGGGTTAAGGGTATAAAAACTAACATGGTTGTTCCCTCAAATAGGTGAGCTTCGGAAGACATCCCGGAAGTTCGTCAATTTTTTTTTTCGCCCATTAGTCCCCCGAGTCGGACGGTATTATCGCAGTTTAGCTGCAGCAAGCAAGGTTGTCTTTATCCGAAAAAGCAGACAAAGCCCCTCACGTTTTTTCAAAGATTTTAGTCTAACTCGCTTGATATTCTTTCTAATTAAAATTTTTAAAATATTGCTAGGGTGCTACATATGAAACTCGATCTTTACCATCTCAAGCAGAGCAAGCTTACCAAAAAGGCAACTGAAACAGCGCTTCACGTTTTTTTTAGTGAAAAAAATCTTTGCAAAAGAAAAGTAACTCTCTCATATCATTTTTTAGCATAGAAGGCGGTTTCAGCAATGCCAAAGGTACATAACGGGTTTAGGGGTTGAAAATAGCAGTAGACCTTATTAATCAGCTACTAAAACGCAGGATCGTCAGCTCTTACTATTAGATCATCGACTATATTTGGGTCTTGTAGCAAAAAGAAGTCCACAAGGAGGCGTTATTTCCCCTCTTCTTCAGAACGCTCCAGTAAATACTCTGCTACGCTCCTTGGTTGTAGGTTGCGGCCGAATGATTTCTTATGCTAACAATGTATTTGGATGATTTCACCGTGCCAGCACGAATTCATGAAACAAAGATCTACCACTAATAACTTGTACGAATTCACATCATTTGTTATTAAAAGCTTTGAAGAAACAAGCAAACTAATGTTATTTATACTGATTTCAGTAAGACTTTTGACACTGTAAGTCATAACCTTTTAATTTATAAACTTAAGCTTTTGGGCTTTCACAAAAAAAAAAGATTAGATTAGAACTCAGGGGGTATATTTTAACAGCTTAGTTTCTTAGCGGTTCAGGTCACTTCTGGTGTTCATCAAGGAAGCCACCGTTGGATTGTTATTATTTACACTCTTTATAAACGACCTTCCGTCCGTAATAAATCACTCTGGTGTTGATGTATGCTGATGATGTAAAATTATCCACGTCGGCTACCTGCAACTCTTCTGTCTGATCATAAACTGCAAAGTGACTTAGACAATTTTCAAACTTGATGCAGAGAAAATTTTTTGCATCTCAACTGCAGTAAATGTAAAGTTATGTCATTTTATACAATGGCCTTTTTCAATATTTATCCTCTGGATATCCAACCACTAGATCGGATTGAATGGGTTGAGGATTTGGACCTCAAGCTTTAGTTTACAAGCATATATCTTCTATGACAAATCGAGCATCGGGTGCCTTGGGGTTCATTCAGCGCAGGTCGAAGGAATTCGACGACCCCTACTTAAATAAAACTCTGTATGTGTATCTTGTGCACCGATTCTCGAATATGGATCTTGTATATGGTATCCCAAATACAGCATTCATCGGAATAAAATAGAATCGGTGCTCTTCGTACTTTGAGGTTGTTATTGTGATAATAACATAAACTTACCTTCTTAGATATTAGGTGACTTTTAATTTGTGAGTCGTGCTAAAGAATAACATCCAAAAGCGTAACATTTCAAACACACAGTACCTTAAAATGCTTTACTAGCTGAGTGGAGCAAAATAAGGCCAGAAACTATAATTTAAATAATTGTTAGGCAAATTTAAAACAAGTTTATACACATTACTTCGCATTATTATGTGAGTGAAAACAATTCAAATACGATTTTCTTGTAGTTCCTGATGATTTCAACATTTCTGAGCCCAATTGGGTAATAATGAATTTTTAATAGATTTAATTGGTATATCATTGCACCAGATCAATACTATCAATAATTTACTTAATAAAATGCCTGCTCTGATTTCGATCCATCATCTCTACCTGTTTCCAGATCCATGCCAAGATCCAACGTACCCACTGCACAAGCGAAATGTCAAAATAAATATCAATACTTCATACTCTACATTATTTCTACCAAACAAATACATAAGTTTTAGAAAAAATTTGAATTTTATGGCTTTCAGGTATTCATAATGTACATATCAATTAAGTACCTTAGACGTGGCAGGTGTGAAAACCCCAGTTTATTGCTGTCATATATTAATTTTTGTGGTATATATATATATGTACCGACGTTCGGTCATTGGAATTTGTTAAAAGTAATGTGTAATAAGTTTATGACAGACAATTAAAATTCTTGTTTAATACTGAATGAAATAAGCTGAATAAGCCTCTATGTTCTGGGTGTTAACACATTGTAAGAAAGAGTGTGGAAACTGTTTGTCAGGCTCAGCGGAACCACAACTTTCATGTCAAAATACCACGGAATAAACTTTTATAAGTGAAAAAATAAAGGCACTGGGATGACGTTCCCCAAAATCCATTTGGACAAGGATCTTGATTCCTGGCACACAGTCAATTGTGGAGCAAGTGTCATGGTATGGGCATGTAATGTCTACCAGGACAACGACCCCAAGCATATGTCGGGAATAGTGCAATCCTGCCTTATCTGGAACAGCCTCCTCGTGACAATTCCACCGGCCCAGTCTCGAGATTAAAATAACGTTAAGAAATCTCTTATCAATATTTTGATCTATCGCACAAAACACATTGAACATTACTTTGTTGCAGTCCTGAAAGGATAACCACTACTTGTGCAAAACAACTTTTTGACCAACAATTTTGTCAAAACACATTATCATTTTTGGATTTTACTGGTTTAATCATTCTAATCGAAAATCTAACCCATCAACCTACTTTTTTTTGTGCGAATTTTCATTAATATTAGGGGTATGCTTTAGGTACGTCCACTCCGTCTCACATCTCAAAATGTGTTTTCGCTCAATCAGGTGCTTTAGATTTGGCTAATACTGTAAATCGAAATAGTTTCCTCCCTTTTTTTTCCCAACACTACATGGCCCCGATTCGTTTGACGTAAAAACTAGACCATTTTCAATAACATTTTTATAGAGTTTTCCGCAAGCACCCTTTAGTGGGACTCCCCTCCTCGAAGAATTCAGACTAACTCACGCATAAGCTCACCAATTTATAGAAGTCCGCCTTAAACAAGTCATGCTGCTCGAGCAAGCTCAGAGGAAAAATAAGTAAGAAGGCTCTAGTCGAGTAAGCTCGACTAGAAGATACCCTTAACCGTTGACCACACAGATGGACAGACGGTCGGGCTAACAGACATACACATATGGCTGTGTACTTCTGTACCAATTGGTTGCTTGTTGGTTTCATATCTCCGGTGTTTTTTTAACCGTTTTTAATTTGTTCACAGAAGTTCATTATTTTGTCTACCAGGACAACGACCCCAAGCATATGTCGAGAATAGTGCAATCCTGCCTTGTCTGGAACAGCCTCCTCGTAACAATTCCACCGGCCCAGTCTCGAGATTAAAATAACGTTAAGAAATATCTTATCAATATTTTGATCTATCGCACAAAACACATTGAACATTACTTTGTTGCAGTCCTGAAAGGATAACCACTACTTGTGCAAAACAACTTTTTGACCAACAATTTTGTCAAAACACATTATCATTTTTGGATTTTACTGGTTTAATCATTCTAATCGAAAATCTAACCCATCAACCTACTTTTTTTTGTGCGAATTTTCATTAATATTAGGGGTATGATTTAGGTACGTCCACTCCGTCTCACATCTCAAAATGTGTTTTCGCTCAATCAGGTGCTTTAGATTTGGCTAATACTGTAAATCGAAATAGTTTCCTCCCTTTTTTTTCCCAACACTACATGGCCCCGATTCGTTTGACGTAAAAACTAGACCATTTTCAATAACATTTTTATAGAGTTTTCCGCAAGCACCCTTTAGTGGGACTCCACTCCTCGAAGAATTCAGACTAACTCACGCATAAGCTCACCAATTTATAGAAGTCCGCCTTAAACAAGTCATGCTGCTCGAGCAAGCTCAGAGGAAAAATAAGTAAGAAGGCTTTAGTCGAGTGAGCTCGACTAGAAGATACCCTTAACCGTTGACCACACAGATGGACAGACGGTCGGGCTAACAGACATACACATATGGCTGTGTACTTCTGTACCAATTGGTTGCTTGTTGGTTTCATATCTCCGGTGTTTTTTTAACCGTTTTTAATTTGTTCACAGAAGTTCATTATTTTGTTTATAGTTTCAATCCTCATTTTCAATTTTTTTAAACTCAAGATTTTTAAGTTATCGATTACATGTGTATATCGTAAACCTGAAAAGTTATCGAAAATTTTAAACAAACTTGCTAAATCAAAAATGACTAAATCGACTCGGCTGTTGATGCTGATCAAGAATATATATACTTTATGGGATCGGAGCTTCCTTCTGCCTGTTACATATTTTTTACCCATTTCATGGGTTAAGGGTATAAAAACTAACATGGTTGTTCCCTCAAATAGGTGAGCTTCGGAAGACATCCCGGAAGTTCGTCAATTTTTTTTTTTCGCCCATTAGTCCCCCGAGTCGGACGGTATTATCGCAGTTTAGCTGCAGCAAGCAAGGTTGTCTTTATCCGAAAAAGCAGACAAAGCCCCTCACGTTTTTTCAAAGATTTTAGTCTAACTCGCTTGATATTCTTTCTAATTAAAATTTTTAAAATATTGCTAGGGTGCTACATATGAAACTCGATCTTTACCATCTCAAGCAGAGCAAGCTTACCAAAAAGGCAACTGAAACAGCGCTTCACGTTTTTTTTAGTGAAAAAAATCTTTGCAAAAGAAAAGTAACTCTCTCATATCATTTTTTAGCATAGAAGGCGGTTTCAGCAATGCCAAAGGTACATAACGGGTTTAGGGGTTGAAAATAGCAGTAGACCTTATTAATCAGCTACTAAAACGCAGGATCGTCAGCTCTTACTATTAGATCATCGACTATATTTGGGTCTTGTAGCAAAAAGAAGTCCACAAGGAGGCGTTATTTCCCCTCTTCTTCAGAACGCTCCAGTAAATACTCTGCTACGCTCCTTGGTTGTAGGTTGCGGCCGAATGATTTCTTATGCTAACAATGTATTTGGATGATTTCACCGTGCCAGCACGAATTCATGAAACAAAGATCTACCACTAATAACTTGTACGAATTCACATCATTTGTTATTAAAAGCTTTGAAGAAACAAGCAAACTAATGTTATTTATACTGATTTCAGTAAGACTTTTGACACTGTAAGTCATAACCTTTTAATTTATAAACTTAAGCTTTTGGGCTTTCACAAAAAAAAAAGATTAGATTAGAACTCAGGGGGTATATTTTAACAGCTTAGTTTCTTAGCGGTTCAGGTCACTTCTGGTGTTCATCAAGGAAGCCACCGTTGGATTGTTATTATTTACACTCTTTATAAACGACCTTCCGTCCGTAATAAATCACTCTGGTGTTGATGTATGCTGATGATGTAAAATTATCCACGTCGGCTACCTGCAACTCTTCTGTCTGATCATAAACTGCAAAGTGACTTAGACAATTTTCAAACTTGATGCAGAGAAAATTTTTTGCATCTCAACTGCAGTAAATGTAAAGTTATGTCATTTTATACAATGGCCTTTTTCAATATTTATCCTCTGGATATCCAACCACTAGATCGGATTGAATGGGTTGAGGATTTGGACCTCAAGCTTTAGTTTACAAGCATATATCTTCTATGACAAATCGAGCATCGGGTGCCTTGGGGTTCATTCAGCGCAGGTCGAAGGAATTCGACGACCCCTACTTAAATAAAACTCTGTATGTGTATCTTGTGCACCGATTCTCGAATATGGATCTTGTATATGGTATCCCAAATACAGCATTCATCGGAATAAAATAGAATCGGTGCTCTTCGTACTTTGAGGTTGTTATTGTGATAATAACATAAACTTACCTTCTTAGATATTAGGTGACTTTTAATTTGTGAGTCGTGCTAAAGAATAACATCCAAAAGCGTAACATTTCAAACACACAGTACCTTAAAATGCTTTACTAGCTGAGTGGAGCAAAATAAGGCCAGAAACTATAATTTAAATAATTGTTAGGCAAATTTAAAACAAGTTTATACACATTACTTCGCATTATTATGTGAGTGAAAACAATTCAAATACGATTTTCTTGTAGTTCCTGATGATTTCAACATTTCTGAGCCCAATTGGGTAATAATGAATTTTTAATAGATTTAATTGGTATATCATTGCACCAGATCAATACTATCAATAATTTACTTAATAAAATGCCTGCTCTGATTTCGATCCATCATCTCTACCTGTTTCCAGATCCATGCCAAGATCCAACGTACCCACTGCACAAGCGAAATGTCAAAATAAATATCAATACTTCATACTCTACATTATTTCTACCAAACAAATACATAAGTTTTAGAAAAAATTTGAATTTTATGGCTTTCAGGTATTCATAATGTACATATCAATTAAGTACCTTAGACGTGGCAAGTGTGAAAACCCCAGTTTATTGCTGTCATATATTAATTTTTGTGGTATATATATATATGTACCGACGTTCGGTCATTGGAATTTGTGAAAAGTAATGTGTAATAAGTTTATGACAGACAATTAAAATTCTTGTTTAATACTGAATGAAATAAGCTGAATAAGCCTCTATGTTCTGGGTGTTAACACATTGTAAGAAAGAGTGTGGAAACTGTTTGTCAGGCTCAGCGGAACCACAACTTTCATGTCAAAATACCACGGAATAAACTTTTATAAGTGAAAAAATAAAGGCACTGGGATGACGTTCCCCAAAATCCATTTGGACAAGGATCTTGATTCCTGGCACACAGTCAATTGTGGAGCAAGTGTCATGGTATGGGCATGTAATGTCTACCAGGACAACGACCCCAAGCATATGTCGGGAATAGTGCAATCCTGCCTTATCTGGAACAGCCTCCTCGTGCCAATTCCACCGGCCCAGTCTCGAGATTAAAATAACGTTAAGAAATCTCTTATCAATATTTTGATCTATCGCACAAAACACATTGAACATTACTTTGTTGCAGTCCTGAAAGGATAACCACTACTTGTGCAAAACAACTTTTTGACCAACAATTTTGTCAAAACACATTATCATTTTTGGATTTTACTGGTTTAATCATTCTAATCGAAAATCTAACCCATCAACCTACTTTTTTTTGTGCGAATTTTCATTAATATTAGGGGTATGCTTTAGGTACGTCCACTCCGTCTCACATCTCAAAATGTGTTTTCGCTCAATCAGGTGCTTTAGATTTGGCTAATACTGTAAATCGAAATAGTTTCCTCCCTTTTTTTTCCCAACACTACATGGCCCCGATTCGTTTGACGTAAAAACTAGACCATTTTCAATAACATTTTTATAGAGTTTTCCGCAAGCACCCTTTAGTGGGACTCCCCTCCTCGAAGAATTCAGACTAACTCACGCATAAGCTCACCAATTTATAGAAGTCCGCCTTAAACAAGTCATGCTGCTCGAGCAAGCTCAGAGGAAAAATAAGTAAGAAGGCTCTAGTCGAGTAAGCTCGACTAGAAGATACCCTTAACCGTTGACCACACAGATGGACAGACGGTCGGGCTAACAGACATACACATATGGCTGTGTACTTCTGTACCAATTGGTTGCTTGTTGGTTTCATATCTCCGGTGTTTTTTTAACCGTTTTTAATTTGTTCACAGAAGTTCATTATTTTGTTTATAGTTTCAATCCTCATTTTCAATTTTTTTAAACTCAAGATTTTTAAGTTATCGATTACATGTGTATATCGTAAACCTGAAAAGTTATCGAAAATTTTAAACAAACTTGCTAAATCAAAAATGACTAAATCGACTCGGCTGTTGATGCTGATCAAGAATATATATACTTTATGGGATCGGAGCTTCCTTCTGCCTGTTACATATTTTTTACCCATTTCATGGGTTAAGGGTATAAAAACTAACATGGTTGTTCCCTCAAATAGGTGAGCTTCGGAAGACATCCCGGAAGTTCGTCAATTTTTTTTTTCGCCCATTAGTCCCCCGAGTCGGACGGTATTATCGCAGTTTAGCTGCAGCAAGCAAGGTTGTCTTTATCCGAAAAAGCAGACAAAGCCCCTCACGTTTTTTCAAAGATTTTAGTCTAACTCGCTTGATATTCTTTCTAATTAAAATTTTTAAAATATTGCTAGGGTGCTACATATGAAACTCGATCTTTACCATCTCAAGCAGAGCAAGCTTACCAAAAAGGCAACTGAAACAGCGCTTCACGTTTTTTTTAGTGAAAAAAATCTTTGCAAAAGAAAAGTAACTCTCTCATATCATTTTTTAGCATAGAGGGCGGTTTCACCAATGCCAAAGGTACATAACGGGTTTAGGGGTTGAAAATAGCAGTAGACCTTATTAATCAGCTACTAAAACGCAGGATCGTCAGCTCTTACTATTAGATCATCGACTATATTTGGGTCTTGTAGCAAAAAGAAGTCCACAAGGAGGCGTTATTTCCCCTCTTCTTCAGAACGCTCCAGTAAATACTCTGCTACGCTCCTTGGTTGTAGGTTGCGGCCGAATGATTTCTTATGCTAACAATGTATTTGGATGATTTCACCGTGCCAGCACGAATTCATGAAACAAAGATCAACCACTAATAACTTGTACGAATTCACATCATTTGTTATTAAAAGCTTTGAAGAAACAAGCAAACTAATGTTATTTATACTGATTTCAGTAAGACTTTTGACACTGTAAGTCATAACCTTTTAATTTATAAACTTAAGCTTTTGGGCTTTCACAAAAAAAAAAGATTAGATTAGAACTCAGGGGGTATATTTTAACAGCTTAGTTTCTTAGCGGTTCAGGTCACTTCTGGTGTTCATCAAGGAAGCCACCGTTGGATTGTTATTATTTACACTCTTTATAAACGACCTTCCGTCCGTAATAAATCACTCTGGTGTTGATGTATGCTGATGATGTAAAATTATCCACGTCGGCTACCTGCAACTCTTCTGTCTGATCATAAACTGCAAAGTGACTTAGACAATTTTCAAACTTGATGCAGAGAAAATTTTTTGCATCTCAACTGCAGTAAATGTAAAGTTATGTCATTTTATACAATGGCCTTTTTCAATATTTATCCTCTGGATATCCAACCACTAGATCGGATTGAATGGGTTGAGGATTTGGACCTCAAGCTTTAGTTTACAAGCATATATCTTCTATGACAAATCGAGCATCGGGTGCCTTGGGGTTTATTCAGCGCAGGTCGAAGGAATTCGACGACCCCTACTTAAATAAAACTCTGTATGTGTATCTTGTGCACCGATTCTCGAATATGGATCTTGTATATGGTATCCCAAATACAGCATTCATCGGAATAAAATATAATCGGTGCTCTTCGTACTTCGAGGTTCTTATTGGGATAATAACATAAACTTACCTTCTTAGATTTTAGGTGACTTTTAATTTGTGGGTCCTGCTAAAGAATAACATCCAAAAGCGTAACATTTCAAACACACAGTACCTTAAAATGCTTTACTAGCTGAGTGGAGCAAAATAAGGCCAGAAACTATAATTTAAATAATTGTTAGGCAAATTTAAAACAAGTTTATACACATTACTTCGCATTATTATGTGAGTGAAAACAATTCAAATACGATTTTCTTGTAGTTCCTGATGATTTCAACATTTCTGAGCCCAATTGGGTAATAATTAATTTTTAATAGATTTAATTGGTATATCATTGCACCAGATCAATACTATCAATAATTTACTTAATAAAATGCCTGCTCTGATTTCGATCCATCATCTCTACCTGTTTCCAGATCCATGCTTACATTTTATCCCGAAGATTTATACCACCCAACGCACCCACTGCACAAGCGAAATGTCAAAATAAAACAAGTTCGTCAGTTTAGCAAAAAACGATTTTACAAAACTTAACTTTTATCTCAGACTGACTCGTCTCGTCTCTATGGGTCTGATGACTTAGATGTGGCAATCAGTATTACTTAGAACACTATATTTTTTGTTTGATTTGTGAGTGCTGTCAGTAAGCCAAAGAGGTCGAACAAGCTTGTGTGGTTTACCCGTAAATGGACAGTTATTAAAAATTGAAAATCCAGTCGGTCGAGATTTTTTGGAAATTTGGCTGTTTCGGATATTATTCCACTTACTTGAATACTCGATTCAGATGTTCAGTCCCTTATTCTCAGGATATTCTTCTACATGAAATAGGAAATAAAGCTATCATATATCTATATATTTCTCAGGTATTTTATAAATTAATTACCTCCAATCTGCAACATCTTTGCAAATCTATTTACCAGCACGTATTCATGAAACAAAGGTAAACTTCAACTTACTTGTTAGAAGTTACTTAATTTGTTATCAAGGGTATTCAAGATCAAATGCCAACAGATAAACTACTACCTTTTCATTCCAAATTAAAACTTTTGAGCTTTCTATACTATTTTATTTTTGGATCAATAAATACTTAACTTTAAGAAAACAAAGGGTTTACTTTAAGGACTTGGCCCCAAGCCGCTTCTTCTTATCTCTGGTGTACTTACATTGCGGATAAGCGATCTTCCGCCATTAGATCGCATTGAATGGATTGAAGATTTGGGTTACCTTTTGGATTCAAAGCTGAAGTTTGATAAGAATATCTCCTCTGTTGCTTATCGAGCGTCTGATACCCTGGGGTTCATTAAGCGATTGTCGAAAGAATTCAATAATCCGCACAAAGGAAAAAATCAGTATAGTTCTCTTATATGTTTCTGACCGAATAGCAATGCTAGGGTCTTTTTACACCAACTCTACAACGGTGAAATAGATTCTTCTTAGTCAGCCAAATTGGTTTTTCTCACACAAACTATTTTTCCTATTTTTCTCAAAATTTGTAATACTAACTACTTATATGCTAGTCAAAACATACATGCTGTGCTTTTGGATATATATCGCCAACAGTACAGACAAATTTTCATTAGCACTCAACTCTGGAGACTGGGCCGGTGGAAATTCCGTGACTGTTGTGTTTCAGTGCGTGGGATACAGCTCAGTATTGAACCGTCTCCGCTATTATTCCGTTCGTCAGAGCCAAAAATGTGGAATTTGGACTTACCTGCAAAATCAGCTGTGTTCCAGGAATCCAAATACTTGTCCAAAGGGAAACGTCTTCCATGCGTATTTAAAGGGCTTTTTCCATAGTACTCGTGCATGGCTGTCATGGTTCCGCAGAACCCGGCGCAACGTTTCCTCACTGCACTCTTTCGCCATTTCACCCTTCACCTTTTGAGCCAGTTTTGGATCCGATAGCTTTGGGGTTTTCCCTATTTTTCTGATGATCCTTCGTTCATTCTTTTCAGTAAAAATCCTGTTTGATGCCATTCTGCACTGGCCCCCATCCGATTTGCGCAGATGAAGCGCCAAATGAATTGAACACGGTTGATGTGCTCAGATTGACCATTTCAGTTACTTGGCGTTGTAAATATCAGTTATTGAAGTGTTCCAGAATGAGTTTTAGTTGTTAAATGGTAGTCTGTTTTCCCATAGTCCTGTTGGACTTGTTACAAATGCAAAAAAACTAAGCTTACTACGAAAGATTGGTCTATTTATACCGAAAATATTCAACTTGAAGTAAAAAATATGGGTCTAATGCCACGCAGGTGTTAATTATGCTATTATGAGGTGAAATTATGCTAATTTTTTACAAAACCCGACCCGGCAAGTGGGAAATCCCCATTATATTGTTGTCAACTATTGATTTTGGTGGTTGATATTTGTATCCACCATGAGTCTTTGGAACTTTTGAAAAATATTCGACTTGGAGATACCTCTATAGTTTTTAGCATTAGATTTGTTACCTTTTTTATGCAAAGGAATAATATATGACTCTTTCCAAATTTTTGGGAAAGAGCATTACTTCACGGACAAATCGAACAGTTTATGCAAAGGTTTTAGAAGACTCTGAGCACAGTACTTAAGCACACAGCTTGGTACTCCATCAGGTCCTGGCGAAAATATGGGCTTACTATCCTGAAGTTCACAAAGTAGTGCAGTCTCTGTGATTTCCGGTATAAAAATGCAGTTTGGCAATGGCCTGATCTGAGTTGGCTTTCACTTTCTCGAAGAATATATTTGATGGAAGTGTTGATGACTTGCGTTTCGTATTAACGAAATCAAAAAACCGTGTAGAATCCTGCTGAAACTGTAATCTACACCTCGACAGGTAATTCCTATAACATTGGTTATTCAGGACTGAAAAATTGGAACGAGCAATCAAATATGCAGAACATGCTAACTGTGAGCTTGATTTTCTAAAACTCTTGTAGAGCTTAGATTATCGATTTTTAAGGATTGTCAACTCTCTGGTAAACCATACAGGTTTGTTTGACCTGTTTGGCTTTCCATAAGAGACACATCAAATAATAAATTTATAATGTTATAAAAAATACCGATTGCCACATCCAAATTGTCAGACCCACAGAGGAGAGACCAGTCAGTCAGGAATAAAAGCCTACAAAGTTTTGGAAAATCGGTTTTCCGAAATTGTCGAACTCGGCTCAAAGGTTTTCTACTGGGGCATGTCACCCGGCAGGGTAAAGTGATCAACACTTTCAACGTTGGGTGGTATAAATCTTCTGAATAAGAAATGGGTTGTGATCGGGTAATGGATGGCATAAACGTTTTTTTTTTCGAGCAGCTCTAGATGGAAAGTCGTTTCTATTAATGGCTTTCCCGACCCATTCGTGTGATATTGATATGCCACATCCTCCCTTCATCTTATTGGCAAGCATTATGTTCGAAATGTTTGGATATTCATTAACCTTTCTCACCATAATGCGCTCTGACCTAGGAGGTATTGCCCGCGTTCGTTCGTAATGTAGGTATACAAACGCTCTTGTGGATTTTGCCTCGGTTCGCTTTCTACTGCCGTGCTGCCTCACAAACAAGAGACGGGCCACTGAAAGCGAACCTCACACACATACATGCGTCTACGATCTACCAGATAGCTGGCACATGAGCATACATGAAAGGCTGCTTGCCTTTTCTACAAGAGATCATTATTTTAACAGCACACTATGTCCGCAAATAGTGATGCATTGCGTTCGGCTGGTCTCCCTCAGCACACAAAGTACCGTATGTCGCCAGGCTTCAAATGTCCACGCGAACAAGAAAATTTCTTTTTTGTCGACTCATTCTATAAGACCTCAGAGCTAATACTGAAATAGAATCGACGCAATAGGAATATAAATAAATATATTACTAAAAATCATTAATGGACTACAGGCGCTTATGTGGTAATATGGAAGAAAATAACATTATTTTGGTTACAAAAATTCCAATATAGCTGAAAAATTGTGCAAAGAGCTTGATATATATTTTCGTTTACACATAGGTGAGTTTCTTGCGAGTTAAGTCATATGTATTTAAAATTTTACAATGTTTACGCATTCAAGTATATTCATAGGTAAGTACAGTGTTCAAATTAATTTCGTTTTTTCGCTTATTTACGATTGGGCTATTTCGGAAACATGATCTGTGATATAATTTACGCTGATTAATTTTCTGCTATGTGCGTACTACTACTGTAGCAATGTTTTGGCTGGCGTTGGTTGTCCTGTAGTTTTTGTTGTTGTCATTTGTGGTCATAAATCCTTCAAGATAGCGCTCTTTGCATTTTTCAATTTATCAAGACGTTTTAGTAAATGGTTATTCGCGGTTTCCAATTCTTCCAACCGTTCCAAAATTTCTCGGTGCTGTGGATGACATCAAATAAAACGGAAAACATATAAAGTTTACCTACAGGGTGTCTATAAGTTGCTTATGCGGATCACTTACCAATACCACAAAGCTATAACTTAAGCAGGAGTGAAATCGACTAATTGTAATAACTGTGTTGTTAGGGACATGCAGAACTTCGGCTGCTAACATCAGCTAGCTGTAGGTAATGCGTTGCACATTTTGCAGGTATACATGTGATGCCAAGCTTGTATGTGACGCCTCTCTGAGACATGCATGTGAAATTACTACGAATGCCGCTCCCGCCATTGGAAATACTTAAATTTCAAAATTTGGTGGCAACATAGGAGTACAACGTTTTCACTTGTATTTTTAAATTCTGATACCGGAGGTCAGTTATATTGGTTTTGTGCAATGCCATGCTGTTTATCCGACTGTATGAACGGAATTTTTTTCGACAGCTTTAATCATAGACTTTAAGCTTTGCAAATATTTTGGTCATACAAAGTGTTGAAATTGGAGAGCCACGCCCACTAGTAGACTTCAAAACTGATAATAAGCCGATACCGCTCGACGTGCAAATTAATAAAACCCACATGTTTCCCACATTTTAATAGGTAGTTACAAAATTTGGTAGGAAAATGGGTGGATAGATTTGCACCAACACAAATGTCACATACATCCACCCCAGGCGAGTGCAACGTTTTTTTTCACTTAAACTAAAGTTATTAACTTAATAAACGAAATAATATATACAAGTTAAATATTATTTTAGAAACGGATTATAAAATATGGCTGTATTAAAGAGCTTAAAGTGTTGCACTGTTTAAATTATTATGTGTTTGAAGGCTTTGCATAATAATTGGTTAAAAGATAAATTAAGATTACGATGATGAATGTGCCTAAAAACGGAGCCGACTCGAGTCTCTGTATCTAGCCTTTTTGTATGTATGCGTGCGTATGCGTTCGTGCATGTATGCATGAGTGTGTCCTCGTCCGAGCTTCTGGATGAGAGAGGGGCTGCGCTTGCGAGGTATGCATATGCTGCCGATTTTGTTTCAGTTGTTGGTTGCTTTCAGCGGCCCGACTATGTAGTACAGGGGGCGCGCGCGCGGTAAGCAACTAACGGTACAAATTAATTTTTATTTTTTTTATTATTATTATTATTTTTAGAAAAGTCGATAAAAACAAGTAAGAAGGCCAGAAATAGCAAATTTGTCTGACTTGGAAGTTTGTATTTCTTCTAGGCTCTTGTTATTTTATGCTAGATATAGGTCGTCGGCATCTTAAATATATTTGAGATAGGTAACTTTCAATGTTCACAAATATGTAATTTTAGCATGTTTTCTTAAATCTAAGTTCTTTTTAAATAGTTATTTAAAAATTATATTTTATAGAATAAATATAGTAAATAATAAGAAAAATCATTGCTTACATTTTATATTTTTTTATAATTTTTTTGACTTTTCTAAAAAATATCAGAAGCAATGTAGTTGAGGCAGGTCAATAAATGCGGATATAATTGTCCCTCATACATTTAAACGTTAAACGTACACACACATGCAAATGCGGGGCACAGAAAAGAAAAAATATCAAAAATCTCGACCGAGCCAATACTAATATTGGCCCCAGCTCTACAGTCTACAACTGAAACAAAATCAGCAGCATATGCATACCTCGCAAGTGCAGCCCCTCTCTCATCCAGAAGCTCGGACGAAGACACACTCATGCGTACATGCACGATCGCATACGCACGCATACATACAAGAAGGCTAGATACAGAGATTCGAGTCGGCTTTGTTCTGTCAGCATTCCTTCAGTAGTGCTAGCAACGGAATGACTTGCATTTTCTGCGCGGCATACTCGGAAAGCATAATGAGCTCTGAAAACCGCTCTCGCTCTCTCTTTTGTGTAAGGGGGATCTATTCTTTTAGATATGGGATGATCTGAGTTCGATGTTCTATTTGAGACCTCTATTTCGATTATTTGCTTGATGGTTGTACACATCCTCCAACTGGCTCCTTAGGATAGTTATATCTGTTTCACTGCTAGCAAGCTTAACGTTGTTTTGATAATATAAATAATAAATAAGGCTACAACTTTCTCAAGCTCCATCTCAGCTGGAACACCTCCACTAGCAAACTTGACCAAATTAGTGAATAGTTCTGAGTCCCACTGTTCTCCTTATACTACCACGAACTGCTTTATGGTTTTGGTGAGTATGGAGTTCCTAACTCCCTCTTTGCACTTCTGAGTTGCACAAATTCTAGCAACTTAAGCAACTTCAGTCAATGAACCTGATAGATAGAAACCTCCTGGCTGACAGCTGGTGTTTAACACTCTCATTGTTCCAGCTAGATGATTGGCAGTCACGGCAATTGGATCTGGCACATTGTATATACGTTGTGCAATAGCTGTTATATCATTTTTAGAAGAGATTGCACGAGCTAATGGAGTGAGTACAGTACTGTTACCACCCATACAACTCAGAAAATTTTCTGTCCAGTAGTATAGTCGTAGCCAACAATCCAGCTTGCTTCATTTTTAGTATTATACTCTTTGGCCCTTTAACACCAACATCCAATGGTTGTGCTTGGGGTGCTTAAGTGTTTTTGAATGTAGCCACAAAAACCCAGCCAGATTATAGTTTTAACCCCATGTCTTGTCCTGATCATTGGTCTTGACTTTCCTGGAGTCCGGGCCAATCACTAGACTTAGTGTCCCTATCTGGGCTTTTGCTAAAGTCTACACAAACCTTCTTAATCTCCTCTTTGAGCTTCCATAATCAAATTAGCCATATCAGGCTCCACTGTCATTTCAGCCATTGTTGTCTGGGTATGTAATTAGAAGTACAGATAGATATGTGCTATTTGGTCTAAATCAACCTGTAATTTGTCGCTAATCAATGCAGCAAACTGTCTTAGAGTCGTTTTATCCTTTACTTTGCCGCTGAGAACAGTGATGGGTACAAAGCCACCACTTACAAAATAATGTAGCTTGAATCACTGTCAGGATTTACCTCAATGGTAGCATTGATTGTTTTACAAATTGGACAGACTTTTTGCTGAACAGAGACTTCTTGATTCTCTTTAACTGAGAAAGTTATATAACATTCGTATATAGCCTTATCATACATTAACATACCGATAAATTGTAATAGGAGTATTAAATAAGAAGAACTCAGTGGGAATTACCATGGTCAAATTATAACATACAGTGTGTCACACCTTATTTGGGATGGTGTTGACCAATGGTTATCAACTGTGTACGATATCATTCGGCACTTCGTTCTTGAAAATTGGACAGCGAACAAGGATATAATGGCACCAAACCAGATTTTCACCGAGCAGGATATGCTGAGGATCATTAGAAAATAAGGGAAAGCTTGAAGCTATCGGCTCCAAAACTGACTCAACAGGTGCATGATTAAATGGGGAAAGAAAGCAGTGTGCCGGGTTCTGCGCAACAATTACTTCAATGCCCGAGTACAACAAAAGAAGCCTTTATAAAAAATAATGGCACAGAGCACAAATTCATTTGGACCAGTATTTGGATTCCTGTCGCACAGTTAATTTCGTAGTCGAGTTCGAATGCAATATTTATAACTCGGAAGGACGGAATTATGTGTGGGGACAACAGTCCAATACCGAGCTGGATGCCAAAAAAACTCAAATGCAACAGTCAGGGACAGTGGAGTAAGAGTTATGGTATGGTATGGTAAATCGTCAGACCGTGCCTGGCGATTGGTAATTTTTGAAAGTACAATTGACAATAATAGGTACGTACCTCAAATCCTAAAAGAAAATGTAAACCGAAGTGCCGAGAAACTGGGAATCCGCCGTACTTTCCGCTTCTACCAGACAAAACTTGAACAGTGGGCTCTGCAGGAAAGAACATCCGGATGCACAGCATATCCAACAATCATAATCTCAAAAATACTCTGCTGAATGAGTGGAGCAAAATTAGCACTGGAACTACCCAAAAGCTGGTATCTTTCATGAATAATAGGTTAAGGAATTTGTTTAGGCTAAAAGATATCATATAACTATTAACATCCTTATTTTAGCTTTTATACGCCAAAGTAGTTCCATTTTAAAGACTATCTTCAATAAGTTGTGACCTAATTTTAAGATATGTTTTCAGTTTTTGGCTTATTATTACATAACCGCATTAATGAATTAATAAAAAGAATAAAGTTACTTGTTTAAATGTGATTTGCCATAAGAAAAATTGGCGTTTAAACAATTTTCGTTTTTTGCCAAGTTTGGACATTATAGCACGTGCAAATATATTTGACAAGTTACGAATTTATTAGCAACAGAAATATTCATTTAATGAAATAATATTTAATAAATACTGAAATAAATGAGAAAATACTAAATTTACTTCATTCCTATTTAAAAAAAAATTAGCTTGGTAATTTTTCCCCATTTTTTGATAACATTAGCTTGATAGTTGATAACACTGCTACCATTACAAGTTTGATGCTAGGAGTGACTCTGAAAATCTCCTTCTTTTACGGCACAAGGGCTATAATAGTCGGATTTGATAGTGACTTGGCACCAAAACAATTGTAGTGATGTTTTTCATTATCCGCCATCAAGAATAATAAATTATTTGAGCGAATATAAAAAATTTTAAGTTGTGAGCCTTAGCTATTCCTAATGAGTCCTAATATTTGCTTAAAGCACTTTAACAAAACTTTAAAGTTTCAAGTTACCGCCTTAAGAAAAATAATTTAATTTTAAATTGGGATTAATCCTTGACATACAGACGGACAGACGGTCGAGCAAACAGACAAACACATTATTGGACATAGATGTACTAACAGTCAGTACATACAAGTGTACATTAACGCGCGGAGCCTAGCACAAAGCGACCCACCTCCCGCCCGTCCGACCAATGACACAAAATTAATTTTTAAAGATATCGAATAGGAATGACACTATGTATTAAGTAGGAACGATCGTTATATGTTGCACATAAGATCCGAAAGGGGTTATGGTAAAAAATTTCTAGTATTGCTAGTAGGAACTGCAAAGTTAATTTGGTTGATTAGTAAAGAAGAATCAATTTCACCATTTATTAGTTTATGGAAAAGGGTTATTGCAAGCATTGTCCTACGACTAGAAAGAGATGGAAGATTTAATAGTAAAACTCTACTACGGTAGGAAGGTATATACGTATTCAACCGATTTTAATAAAAATTTCACATATTTGTATTATTATGTAAATGTTTTCAATCTCTATTTTCGAGCTTACGAAGTTCAAGATTTTGTTGTTATAGATTTCATGTGTATATCGTAAACCTTAAAAGTCATCGAAAATTTAAAACAAACTTGTCATGACTAGGGATTAGGAGAGCTCATATTAAAAATCTGTAGATTTTGTAGTTTCTGAAATCGACGCGTTTATACAAACAGACCGAAGGACGAACAGACGGACATGGCTAAATCGACTCGGTTGATGCTTATTAAGAATATACATACTTTATGGGGCGGAGAAGATGCCTTCTGCCTGTTACATACTTTTGGCAAATCCAATTTACCCTTTTTTACCCATTTCATGGGTTAAAGGTATAAAAAAAAGAACACCCAGATACCAAATTTTTAAACTCTAATGCTAATAGTAAAGGATATATTTGGTTCGTGCAATGTCCGTATGTATGAATACAACTTTTGTCCGTTCAATAGTCAAAATTGGTTAGAGAATAGCTATTGACGACTCTTACAAAAGAAGACACATTTTGAAATCAATATGCCAATATCGTTCTTGCATTTTCATGTGCAGCTGTGAACTTTGAAAAAGCATCACCAAGATAAGCAAGATTTAAATATTAAATTTTAAAACATTTTTTTAATCGTTTTTTTTTGGAGAATAAGAATAAAAAGGAATAAAATAATAGCACCATTTATGCATTCATCGCAAATTTTGTTATGTTTACCAAATCGAATTTTACAAATGTATATGCTAAATATTTAATGATTTTTATTGGTATTCTCTTCAAACTTCAGGAGTAAAAATGTCAACATTTTACAATAATTGGTCGTAAAATGCAAAAAACTGACAAAATCATAAAAATATTAATATATTTTCGAAAATTTTAAAATGGAGTTCGTCGATAGGTTAGGTTTTCGATAACAAATTATACAAGGCACTAAAAATTATACAGATAGCAATAATATAACTGAACTGATTTCTTACCAAAAAGTTGTTCTAGCACTACGGTTCTTTCAGGACAGCAACAAAAGAAAATGAAATTTCATAGTCATTCGTGCAATGCTGCAAAATCTTGTGCTTACTACGTATACTGCCTAGAGCTTAGGAGAGCTTTTATTCAAAATCTGGAGACTGTATCTCTTATTGTTTTAGAGATCGATGCGTTTATGCATACAGACGGTCGTGGATATATAGATGCTTGATGCTTATCAAGAATATTGGGTTGGATATGCTTCCTTCTGTCTATTTTAAGCTTTTGAACAGAAACCATTATACTAATTTTTACGATTTCATGGATTCAGGTTTTAGAAAAAACAATATAACCTCGAACAACGTGTTTTTCTTATTCCGACTACGAAGTTTTATGATACCTTAGCTGCTGGTATAAGCTAAAACACTTCCATTGTGGTGCAGGAAATTTAAATTTACCCAGATGTTACGTCCACAGGAAATCTGTTATAAGCCTTAAAAAATGTCAACAACGCCTCCAGTGGACAGAGTCAGTCAAACCTCAAAACTTTAAGGCAGATGTGACCGAAGATATATTATTAATACATGTTATATATTTTGATTTTAAGTCTAATTTTAATCATGAATTATTTGGTAGACAAAATAAGGGACATTGCACAAAACCACTATATTTTTTTACTTTGGAAAAAACGATTTTTTAATAAGATTTATTAGATTGTATTTCATCTTACTTCACGTTGCAGTTTCCGTCGTTCGACTTTTAGTTCTGCTTCTGCTTTTTCGGCTGCTTCTGCCGTGCTTTTATATCGTATAACTTGCGTCTCCGAGCGTGATAGACTTGCCTGAAGACATGCGATTTCCTGTTCAGCTTTTTGCAGTTTGTATTTATAATCTGATATGGTTTTATTTGATTCTCCTGTAAAATGTATGTGAAAAAAAATGTTAAGCTTAGGCCCTCCTTATAACGGCTTATATCATCATCGTAGCTGCACCGCAAATAAATTCGCGACGATGATGCTACGGTGTTTAAGACCATGGTTCACAGGGGCCAATTCGGCACAAGCTGATCGCAAAATAAGCAAAACTTGCGGTAAAAAAAGCTAAAAACTTGTTTTTTAGCTAAAAACTAAAGATAAAGCTCATCAATTATCACATTTTGCTCCCTAAAAAAAATTCAACCGTCAATTTCTTACATACAACAAAAAATATATTATAACAAGTAATCCGACTAGAAGATACCCTTAACACTTGACCTAACACATACGGTCATAATTGCACTATTATTCCAAAAAATTTACATATTTTCATTATATTGTTAATGTTAACAATCATAAATTTTCAAAAATTTATTGTTATCGATTTTATGTATATCGTAAACCAAAAAGTTATCTAATATTTAAGCAAACTCAAATCGAAAAACTGGAGTCTCTAGCTATTATAGTTTCTGAGATCGACGCGTTGATACATACGGACGAACGGACATGGCCATATCGGCTCGGCTGTTGGTGCTGACTCAGAATAAATATACTTTAGTGTCGAAGATGCCTCATTCTGCCTGTTACATACTTTGCACGCCAATTTACATTTTGAAGTTTATGATTGCGTTTTTATGTCTTTTTATTTAGTGTCTTGATATAAAAAGAGATAAAACCTTAAAATTGCTCCTGCATACTACGTACTATAATACATATGATTTTCAATCAGGTCTTATCGCTCTTAGTAAAGTTTTCCTTAGTTTTGCAGCGAAATGTATAAAAGCAATATGTTTTTTTTTATTTTTATTAACAACTTCGATACGAACAATACGATTTATATTTACAGGAAATCATCTCATATCGTTATTATTTAAAATGGACTTTGGGAGTAAGAGAATAGTACTTTCAGGTTTTTTGCACCGCAGCGGTCAAAGAGGACTGTTTGTGGGATTAACACAAATTTGGATATAATCCGGGTTTTTAATTTTTCAGTTGAAATATTTCACACTGTTATTATAATTTGTTGTTGTGATTTTCCTGTTCTTGACGCAAAAAATAATAAAAAAAAAGGTAACTGAAATGTCTGACTTAAAAAATTTGTTTCATTTTGTTCTTTAGTGTAAATAGCAAATAGCACTCATTTAATATTTTTTTTTTTATAAATTTTTCAATCTGTAGCTACCAGAAATTCAAAATATTTTGTCTATGATAAATGTACTGACCAGAGCACAATATAGACTTTTTTCTTATAATATCCTTTAGACGACACACAGAACATTGACTTATTATCTAGTCAACCTATTGAGCTGATAAGCTGATTCCGTGCAAGCAGTATCAGCAGTAAATCATTGGTTTTGTCGACTCTCGTAACTTTGTTAGATCTCGCATTAAAGCGGCTTGCAACTAAGCGAATTTCCTACGAACGTTGTAGTGCGCATACAGCAGTTCAGCGACGAGCGAAAATCAATAGCGACTACGCGACGACGGTGTTCATTTTGGTTTATATTTGAAGTTAATTGTTTAGCGACAAAGTGCAATGCTAAACAAGTAAGAAGGCTCGGACAGGCGGTCGGGCTAACAGACATACCCATATGGCTGTGTACTTCTGTACCAATGCTTGATGGTTTCATATCTCCGGTGTTTCTGAACCGATTTCATTAAAAATTTCACAGATGTTCATTATTGTGTTTATAGTTTCAATCCTCATTTTCAAATTATTGAAATTTAATTAAATTTTGTTATCGATTACATATGTATATCGTAAACTGAAAAAGTTATTTGTAGTTCCTGAGTTCGACGCGTTCATACATACAGATGGACAGACGGTCAGACAGACGGAGATGGCTTAATTGACTCGGCTTTTGATGCTGATCAAGAATATATAATCTTTATGGAGTCGAAGAAGCTTCCTTCTACCTGTTACATACATTTGCACAAAAACATTATACCCTTTTTTTTACCCATTTCATGGGTTAAGAGTATAAGAGTAAGCTCGACTAGAAGATACCCTTAACCCTTGACCATAAATACGGACAGTCGGTCGGTCTGACAGTCATCCACATATATGTACGTGTACCACTGTACCAATGTTTGATCATATCTCCAATGTTTTTCAGATTTTAATAAAAATTTCACAGATGATTATTATTTTATTCAGATAGATTTTAAATTTTTGTGTTATCGATTCCATGTGTATATCGTAAACAGGAAATGTTATCGAAAATCCAAAATCTAGAGTCTCTAGCTGTTATAGTTCCTGAGATCGACGCGTTTATACACACGGACGGACATAACTATATCGACTCGGCTTTTGATGCTGATCAAGAATATATATAATTTATACGATCAGAGAAGCTTCCTTCTGCCTGTTACATACTTTTGCACACAACCCATTTTTACCCATTTCATAGGTTAAGGGTATAAAAAATAAAAACATGCAGATCTTAGGAATTTTCTAAGAAATTTCGTACTTGGAATATAGAACTTATATATAATCGGAGGTTTTAAACTGTTTTAAAATGCCAGGCAAGCGGTTATCATTCGACATGAACCAGTTGGCTTATTACAACTCCACCATCTGGGAAACGGTGTCTGAGATTGCAGAAATGTTTGCAATTAGCAGGAAAACTGAATACAACGTTTTAAGCCGCGTTAAAAACGGGGGAAGGATGGAGGCGAAGCCTTCAACTGCTCGGCCGAGGGCAAGAACTCTAAGGGCAGAGCGAATTACGGTCAGAAAGATCAATTAAAATCCAACAATTTCGACCAGAACGCTTGCCAATGAGATGAAGACGGAATGTGGAATCACCATATGTCGCAAAACTTTCAGAAAAGCCATTATGAGGAACGACTTTTCATCGCGAACTGCATGAAAAAAACCGTTGTTGTCGGCGGAGCATGTTAGAAGACGTTTAACTTTCAGGATCCACGTGGGACAGCCAGATTCATATTGGGACGACGTGGTATTTTGTAATGAATCCAAAATTTCTTTTCTATATTGATGGGCCCAAAGATTGTGGCGCAGGTCGTTGAAAGCACTTGAAAACAAAAATATTATACCCACTGTTAAGTTTGGAAAATGGTCAGTGATGGTTTGGGGGTGCATCTAGAACAAAGGAGTTGGAGAATTGTACTTCTATGAATATACAATGGATGCCCAACCATATTTAAGTATTTTGCGCACACAGTTGGTAGCATTTGCCAACAATTTTGGAATTGTGACTGATGGCAAGCCAACATTCAAGTTTTACCAGGACAATAATCCCAAGCAAAAGGCTAATATAGTAAGGTGATGGCTTCTTTATAACTGTAACAAGTAAGAAGGCTCTAGTCGAGTACGCTCGACTAGAAGATACCCTTAACCCTTGATCATACAGACGGACAGACGGTCGGGCTGACAGACATATACATATATACATGTACTACTGAACCAATGCTTGATGGCTTTATATCTCCGGTATTTCTTAACCGATTTCAATGAAATTTGTACAGAAGGTCATTATTTTGCTTATAGTTTTAATCCTCATTTTCAGTTTTTTGAAATTCAAGAATTTGTTGTTATCGATTACATGTGTATATCGTAAACCTAAAAAGTTATCGAAAATTTGAAACAAACTTGTCATGCCTAGGGATTAGGAGAGTTCATATCCAAAATCTGGAGTCTCTAGCTTTTGTAGTTTCTGAGATCGACGCGCTCATACATACGGACGGACAGACAGACTGACATGGCTAAATCGACTCGGCTGTTGATGCTGATCAAGAATATATATACTTTATGGGGTCGGAGAAGCTTCCTTCTGCCTGTTACATACATTTGCACAAAAACATTATACCCTTTTTTTTACCCATTTCATGGGTTAGGGGTATAAAAAGGTGTTCGATATGCCTGCCCAAAGCCCAAAACTCATCCCACTTGAAAATATGTGGGCCTATCTGAAAAAAGGTTCTGCCACGCGCCATCCGAAAATAAGAATGATCTCAAGGCGATACTCTTGGAGGAATGGCAATAAATCGTTTGTCAATCGTGATTTGAGTTGCGTATATCACGAATACGAATCACAAGCTGTGATGTGTGGGAATGGCCCGTTTTGAAAACTTACTTTGGAGTTCGTAATCATCATCATAACCTACGGGGCCATTTAAAGAACTACTGCGTCCTTCAGTTTTATAAGCATCTAACTGTTCACGGAGATTTTGCATTTCGATTAGAAGCCGTTCCTTCTCGCCTGCCAACTTTTTTAGTCTTACATCTAGGGGGATATATAAATTCATTAATATGAATTAAATTAAAGCTTAACTTTAGTCATTTCAATCATTACTTACCCAGCGAACCCTGAACTGTTGCCAAGGTATTGGCGTTGTCAATACTGACTAAAGATCGCTTGGCATCACTACCATCAGTATTTTCTATGGCAACAATAACAAGGCCATGTTCCGCTATTAAAGAATCGCGTTCAGTTAGTTGGCCTTGCACCAGGTTTAATTCAAGTGTCGTACGTTCCAAGTTTCGTTTTAGGGCATTACAATCCCTTAATTTATTTTTTAGTTCGCGTTGAAGTTGTGCAAAAGCCTCCTGCATCGTTTCACTTTTATCTTTAAGAAGCTTTACTTCATATGTTTGAGATGAGCGGTCGTTGTCTAACTGGGCATTCGTTATCATTGCTTTTCTAAAGCGTTCTTCAATTTCCTGATATAAAAAAGTAAACAAGGGTTGTACAAAAATTCTATAAAAATGCATAGAAACACTTCGCCTTTTAAATATATTAACCAGCCCCACCAACCACCAATGACAATGAAAATTAAATTGGAATATTTTGCAGACCGGAACATACATACAGTGTATCAGACCTTAAATGAAGCAGTGTCAAGCAATAATTTAAATTGCCTGCCATTAACTAGTTTTCCATTATTTTTCATAAATTCCAAAGACTCACGGTAGGAACCACCAAAATCAGTATTTTACCGCAATAAAATGGAGTTTCCCCACTTTGTATAAGAGTAGCCTAATTTCAGGTCAAGGCTTATTTTGAGCAGTTACATTATGGACACCTGCGTGCCATAAAACCCAGATTTTTTACGTATAGCTTAATATTTTCGGTATAATCCTTCGTAGTCAGTGTATTTGTAGTTGTATTTGTGATACAACAAACCAAAAAGCACTATGGGCAAACAAGACTACATTGAACAGCGAAAACTCATCCTGGAACAAAATCCTCAAAAACGGATATTCTCAACGTCAAATAGCTAAAATAGTCAATCTGAGCACCTCAATTGTGTACCCTATCACTTAGCATTTCATCCGCGAAAATCGGATGGGGGACAACGACAGAATGGCACCAAACAAGATTTTCACCGAAGAGGATGATGAGCGGAGGGTCATCAAGAAAATAAGGGAAAACCCGATGCTATCGGCTTCAAAGCTCTATGTCTTAAACGGACCGTTTTATGTGTGGCGTCCGTCCAGTACTGAGCAGAATCCCAAACACTTAAATACAACAGTCAAGCACGCTGGAGCAAGTGCCATGATATTGGCATGTAAGATGTCAGCAGGTGTCCGGAACTTTTTAGTTTTTAAGAGTACAAAGGGCAATAATATGTACTTCAATATAGTACAAAAAAATGTACTCCAATGTGCCGAGAAGCTAATGTACTTTTTGGTTCTGCCAGGACAACGAGCTTTTCTAACAGCTTCGCGACATATGATGATTCCACATTCGGTCTTCATCTCATTGGCAAACGTTCTGATCGAAATTGTTTGATTTTGATTGATCTTTCTGACCGTAATTCGCTCTGCCCTTGGAGTTCTTGCCCGCGGCCGAGCAGTTGAAGGCTTCGCCTCCATCCTTCCCCCGTTTTTAACGCAGTTTAAAACGTTGTATACAGTTTTCCTGCTAATTGCAAACATTTCTGCAATCTCAGAAACCGTTTCCCAGATGGTGGAGTTGTAATAAGCCAACGGGTTCATGTCGAACGATAACCGCTTGCCTGGCATTTTAAAACCGTCTAAAACAGTCCCGATTATATATAAATTTTATATTCCAAATATGAAATTTCTTAGAAAATTGCATCACCAAGAGCTGCGCGTTTTTATTTTTTAAAATATAAATATTTACAGTTAATATGCCATTCACAACCAAAACAAAATAAAAAAATAAAGTGTGCAAACATTTTATAGACAGTTGAATTCTGTGCCTTTGTTAGTATTTTTAATGTTTCTATGTTAATGTTTATGTCTTTTAAGTTTTGTTTAATGTGTTTAAGATATAATTAACTGAATAACTTATAAAAAAAAAATTTTAATTTAAAAACAACCAGTGTGACCGTATATCTTCAAAGTGAAAATATCAAAAATTTTCACTGTGTGTAAACAAATCCTTGACAAACTGTATGTCTGTCAGCATATGTTTTCGTTTTCTTGTTGCTGGGCTTCGATTCGATTTTATTTCTTACTGCTATCGCTCCATATGAATGTGATGTGCATGTATGTATCAGTTAAGGAATGTCAATTTTATTTTGTGCATGATATAGAATTCGACACCTTAGTTGCGAAATTGTTTACTTGAACGGAGGTCGGGTAGTCAGCGGACATCAAAGCTCAACGACCCAAGTCAGTAAACTTTGGCGTTCAGCTGAGGTGGCGAAGGTGACACCACAAGCACCGGCAAGAACGTCGTACCATAGCCGGCAAACACGGCATATTTACGTGGCCGCTAGGAATGCAGGCGCTGAACGTTTCCCACGAGCGTAACGAGCCCTTAACCTATGAAATTGAAATCCCAAAGGATTGAAACTATAAGCAAAATAATGAACTTCTGTAAAAATTTCATTAAAATCGGTTGAGAAACACCGGAGATATGAAACCATCAAGTATTGGTACAGAACTACACAGCAATATGTGTATATCTGTTAGGCCGACCATCTGTCCGTCTGTATGGTCAAGGGTTAAGGGTATCTTCTAGTCGAGCGACTAGAGTCTTCTTATTTGTTATCATTATAAAAGTTTTTATTATTTGTTAAATTGTAGTCTTTAAGTCAGTCTAAAATAGCCTTCGAATAAACTGTCCGTACCATCAACCTATCAATACGAATTGTCTTCCTTTTAGTTCTCACAACTATCAACTCTAACTATCAACTCAACTGCATTTATTAATGCAAGACCAAACCAACAAGGCTTTGTAAAAAGCAATAACATAAAACAAATAAGGATAATAAACTTAATAATTTATACATGTGCAGAGCATTAATAAGTGGGCATAGCACATGTCTGTATAATAATTGACCCGCCTCAACTGTTACTCATAAAAAACTATCAGAACTAATCCTAAGCAAGCATTATTTTCTAATTTCTGTATATAAGACATACATTTCTCTTCAATAAAATCAGTGTTCTTTTAGTCTTAGTACCACGTCTACGTCTATTTACTCATTTCTATCATCGCACGTACGTGCGCAGCGTTTTAGTAGTCAGTTTATGTGCTGACTGCCTCCTTTATTAAACAATAAAATTTTGGTGACCCCGACGTGATTTCCAATTCATCCAAATCCTCAATTGAGGTTGTCAACAAGGCGACAGTCAACGGGAAAATTTAAAACAGCCAACACAATTCACTATATTTGTGTTAGTGTGACCTACTGAAGTTGTCAACTAGGCGACATTCAGGATCCAAGTGTGCTTTCGTTAGATAAACGACCATAGCACTCATACAAAGTCCATCAAGCGACTAAAATAAAAACTTATTATCGATTAGATATACCAAACGTATCTGTAAAAGTCCAAAAAGCGACAAATATCAGTCAAAATGGCATCAGAAAAAGTAACCATCGATGAGTTACTTGATGTCCATCAAAATATTAGCAATGAGGTTCTAAAGCTGGTATCTAATTATAAAGAGAATTCCGATGGGAAACAGACTCAGGCCGGCTATCACAAATTTTAGATCTATTCTCTGAATGATAAATGAAATATTCTGCTAGAAAATTATAACGCCATAAGAAAATCTGGCGGGCTATACAAAAATCATGAATACTTCACCTTCTATAAGGAAATAAGAAGAACAGTTCTAAAGTTCTTAGAAGTAATCAAAAACGACGCTGAAACCATAAATCAAGCAAGTAGGAAGCTTGAGTTTGGCGATGGACAGCATCAGCAATCAACCTCAGAACCCAAGGAGATTGCGTTGTGCCACACCAATGATATAAACTTGCCTCGCATAACCATCCCGAAGTTTGATTGGGATATATTAAAATGGACACAATTTTAAACGGTGGGAACTAGTGTCCAGACTCAAGGAAGGATTTTGGAAGCAATGGTCACAGGAATATTTACAAGAATTGCAAGCCAGACACTAAGACATTATTAAGAAAGGCATGCTTGTTCTAGTCAAGGAAGACAATATACCTGTAATGCGTTCGCCAATGAGACGCATTGTAAACACATTGACGGTAAAACTGCCTCAGGTATTTACAAGTGTTAATTCCAGAAGACATGGCCAAAAAACGCTCCATCAAGAAACCGAGGACACAGATGAAAATGATGCGCAACCCTTTCAACGAAAACGGTTAATGTCGCCAGCCATAACCTCGTCCTTGCTAATCCTGCTCTTTATGTTTCCCTTGGTACTGATAGACTCAGTATCTGTAACACATTTTGAATCTGGAATCCCGGAATCTATTATAAAATAAATCAATATACTTCAGTACTTGACTCAACCATTAACATTGTCAATAAGACAAGATCTGAATCTGGCAAGCGATTAAGATTGCTTGAACAGCAAGTTGCTATCATTAGCTAAACCAAAGGAAAATACACTGTTTCGCGTCTCACGGAGACTTACCTGGCGCTAACAGCTCAATTAACACTGTTAGCAGCCAGCAATCAACGCATGCAATCAGAAATAGTGTATGTACTTACTGGAATCCGCAATCGTACAATAAGCCCAATTTTGATTACTCTCGATCATCAAAAGGAACAATTGGATCAAATACGGGATCATTTGCCGCCAGATCAACTGCTACCAGTGACATCATCTAACATTATTCACCAGTACAGAATTATGCGAGCAGAAGGCACAGTCAGCGACACTCATGTAATATTCAAATAATACTACCACCAGTGTCATCAACATTAAAACTTTTTAATATTGTGCCGATTCCGATGTTGGAATCAACAAGCTGGCTACTATTTCAGGTTAAGACACCTATTATAGCTGTAAACAACCACAGGGATCAATTCATAGGACTCACAACAGATGATTTGCAACGCTGCCGAACATTACCAAATGAAGAATACATATGCTTTGACCATCAAGCTATGTTTAATGTTAACAATCGATGTGAGTTTCAACTTTTTAACAACAAAACACCAACCATGTGTCAAGTAACACATTGAACAACTAAAATGGTATGTTCAAAAACATACCATCCTAATAATTTTATTTTCGCTATGCAGCCGTATGCAACGGGTCCCCATCTACTATACAACTGAAGGACACCGGACTACTGTCGCTGTCATCATGTTGTACTACACGCAACTCAGAAATTAGCATCAGTACGTCCAACATCGTTATAAGTCAAGTGAAACAAGTAAGAAGGCTCTAGTCGAGTAAGACTAGACTAGAAGGTACCCTTAAACTTAAGATACTTTATGGGGTCGGAGAAGCTTCCTTCTGCCTGTTACATACATTTGCACAAAAACATTATACCCTTTTTTTTACCCATTTCATGGGTTAAGGGTATAAAAAAGCAGCAAATACAATTAAAATTTTTTTAAATTTAAAGATTAATTATAACGGCATGTACTTATTAGCAATTACAAGTAATTAGGAAGGAATATAATTTTCTCAGTAATTTGCTTATTTGTTTGATATCAGAATATTATGAGATGCTTTTGTCAGTGTACATTTTTTGAAAGTGAATACACAAAAATTTTGTTTCGAATTTTTATCAAAAAGTATAGCACAATGATTGATTTTAATGGTTTATAGTCTTTAAATATCAATTATTGTTGCAAACGATAAATAACAGAGAAGCTTATAGCTCCAAAAATTATCTTTGGTTTGCTTTGTATTTTTTCCCCTGATTAAACAAACATTTTTAAGAATACGTTAAAAAATAAGTCAAGCAAATTTCTTAATCTCGGAAATCCCCATAACTCTTTAAGTTAGTTGCCAAATTTGGTGGCAAATAAGTCACGCTCATAAAACCTATAGTTACCAAGTTTGGTGACAATATAGCTGATTACATTCAGCAAGCATCTACATCACTCCTTATTGGTATCAGAGTATTCTCTTCATTTTATGGGCTTAAAGTATAACAAATGTTTATCTTCATGTGACATGACTTCAAATTGGTTAAAACCTATGTTTTTGATTTTTAAGTAATACCTAAAAAAAACTCGACCTGCTGGTAAAATACTGATTTTAGATTCGGACTCAGCGCATCAAAACTATTGAGAGGTCTGTTTAGGAAATTCAATAAATTTCGTTGACCTGTTATTAAAAAAAAACTAGTATACTGATACTGTCTTTATTTTTGTAATTAGTAACATAAATAAGTACCTACTTTAAGATCATGTTTAATATCACGCAAACTGCGACTTTCATCTTCCAATGAATCTTCACTGCTGCGTCGTGAGGCTGTTGATCGGGTTAAGTTTAGAAGACCACCGTAAGTAATACGTGAGGGGTGCGATGAAAAAGTGTCGATTATAATATTGCCACTGGTGTGCATGTCAAAGGCGCGGTCAGCGTTTTGTTCCAGTTCCTTTTGTTGCCGCTCAAGCTCTCGCATACGAATCTCACGAGCCTCAGCACGTGCTTGTCGGCGAGCTGCCAAGCGGGCTTCTGCCTATATAAAAGATTTCAAAATAAAAGAATAATTTTATTTTTATGTTTGACATTGTTATAACATTTAATTTTATTATAAAAACTATATGATTTTCATACATTTTCACAGTAACCAATTATTTTATATACTGCTAAAGTGTATAAATTTAAATATATTCTTGATCAGAATCGATGTAGTCACATCCGTCTGTCTGTTTCAATTCAAACTAGTTCCTCAGTGTTTTCGCTATCGAGCTAAAACTGTGTTTAAGGTGTTCTTTAACAAATGCAAGATCTTAAACTTAAAGACTACGAAAAATAATTGTCTTTTTTTTAAGTATATATTTACAATAATATCTATCTTATTATTTGTTATAGCTTTATTACTTATTTTATACTCACATTCGCAAACAACTATAAAACGATTCTGTAGGTTTTCGTAAATCAAAATACTAAATAAATTTTTAAAACATAAATAATTCATTTCTTATTTTTAGTGTAGTTTACTAAATGTATAAATTTCAATTCGACCAAAAACTCATTACATGTTAAAAGTAGAACGGATTATATTTCGGAAGAAAGAGCAGCGAGCCGAACGCACAAAAATGGCATGTTTTTTATGACTCGTATTTGGTTTTAGTTTTTAATCGACTAACTTTATTCTCGATTTTGTATGCATGTATGTTCATCAAAACATACGCGTGGTAATTTTTGTGGCAATTATTAACATGTCAGCTATTATTAGACTTATAAATACGCAAAATTATTATTTTTTTTTTTAATTTATTGTCATCTTACATCTATTTGAGATAGGTAACTTGCAATGATCGAAAATATATAGTTATTCGATAATTTTAGACATATATTATTCAAAATATGATTATAATTAAATATGCACTTTAAATAAATAATTTAAATGTATTTTGAAGATGACTTTAAAATAATTAACTAATTTTATTTGTTTGGTAATATTCGACAATCAAAATAGTTGAGGCAGGTCAATGAATGTTAAGAGAAGTGCTACCGCGCACTTTTTGATGTGTTGTACATGCATAGATTAATGAATTTCTACATTTAAAAATGCAATTGAGTTAAGTAGTAGTATTATTATACCGGACGGTACTTGTTAGGTAACTAAAAGAAAAACACTTCGTATTATTATGTCCACGATACGTCAGTTTTTATTGAAGAGTTCTTTTAGACTGGCTTAGAGAATACAATTTTACAGTCATGAAGCTTAAGGAAGATGAAACGCTGAGCCTCGGATGAAATGCTGAGCCCTGCATTTTCATTCATAGCGGCCACGTAAATATGCTGTGTTAGCCAGCTATGCAACATTTGTTCAGGTGCTTGTGGTGTTACATTTACCACTTCAGTTGAACGTCGTTCGTTGACGATGTTCGTTGACCTAAGTAATAAGAGCACTCGTAGCGGCTTCGCAACAGTGTTGGGTCTGACAGCCACATAACATCCGACCAAGCGTACAATGTTGTGACGGTGGTGTCATATTCTATTGTAAGCATAAAATAAAGTTGACATTAGTTAAATTATACATACATGCACATACATATCCATAAGCAGCATTAGATATAGATATGGACTTTGATATATACATATATGTAAATTGTATGTATGTCTGTCCTCATTGGTTTTAGGCTTATATATATAGGCCTCACCTTAATCTAACCAAGGTCAAACAAAAAGTTTAAATGCCTGTCATATCCGTATTTCCCAATATTTTTCAAAAATTCCAAAAACCCATGGTAGGTACATATATTAACCACCAGAATCAATATTTGACCGCAATTAACTGGGGTTTGCCTACCGGTTAGGTCGGGTTATACCAAAAAGTAGCTTAATGTCAGGGTACAGCTTATTCTGACCAGGTCCATTATGGACACCTGCGTAGCATAAGACCCCGTTTTGTTTTACCTAAGTTTGAATATTATGGATAGAATATGGGTATAAATTGACTAATCCTTCATAGTCAGATTGTCTCCTGCGTCTCAGATGGTATAAGCCAAAAGGACCATGGGCAAACAGACTACCATTGAACAGCGAAAACTCGTCCACCGGCCCAGTTTCCAGACTTAAATGTTATTGAGAATTTGTGGGCTCTTCTGGAAAACAACATCCGGAAGCACCACATATCCAACGAAACGGATCTTAAAAATGCTCTGCTGGATGAGTGGAGGAAAATCGGTCGAGATACTACCCAGAAGATGGTATCTTCCATGAATAATAGGTTAAGAGAAGTTATTAAGGCTAAATGATGTCATAGTAAGTATTAACACACATATTTATTATACGCCAAATATTTTACTTTTTTAAGTCTGCCCAGAATAAGCTAAGGCCTGTATTTTGGATATGTTTTCAGTTTTTGGCCAATTATTATATTAAGACACTATTTAAAAAAATTAATGTTCCTTTTTTTAAATGTTATATACCATAAGACAAATTGACGCTTAAACATTTTTGAATTTTTACCCGGTTTGGATATTATAGCACGTTCAATTTATATTGTTTACCTTAGTCAGATTAAGGTGAGGTCCACCGTATATATATATAGATCACGCAGATCCTTCATGTCCACACTAACACCACACTAAGATAAGATAAGATAAGTATAAAAAAGAACGCAACTACCAAAAGAGACCCCTACATAGATGGCAGGTAAAAGTAAATAAACAGACCATGAGATAAATAGCAAGTGCGAGGTTTCCTAATAGATTAAACCACTAACATAAGGAGAGTTATATTGTGTATACCAATCTGAGAATAAGTGTTTTTAAATAAAAAATTTTAATTTTTGGCGCAGCCGGTAGGATAACAAAGAAATATCGTGAAACGTCTCAGTCCTGGAAAACGTACTTGTGTTCCGCGAAAAAAAAAACTGTTATCCGCATAAGGACCCCGTGATCATTGAAAATCTTTATTTTTAAAGTGTTTAAAGTTTACAATAACCAGCAAAAATCCTTTGTAATATTAAATAAGTAAATAACATTGTACTCAAATGCATTAAATAATACGGAAAGAGATACATGCAGTTAGCCAGATATTATATATGAATAACCGATAAATTAAAGCAGTAGCCCAAAAATTACGTTTATACGAAGACCGCATATTAGAAAAAACAAAACTTGCAAATAACACAGATTACAATAAAGGTAATAGCAAATATTTTCCAAAAACTCAACAAAATTACAACCAAAATTATAAGGAGTTCCAGGAATCAACAAAATAATAATACGAATTATAGAAATAAAATAATTCTCAAACGATCCAATGGTTAATGAACAATTGTCTTTCAATAAGGTCGGGTAGATGTTCAAGTGGAATAAAACAAGCTGTGTGTGTGGTATTAGCTTAATTTTTTTTATTTGAAAGGCCCATGTATGCCATTAATTATGAAATATGACATCATTCAGTCGACTGTGAAGGGCCATCACGACTACCGTAAAATGGGTGCAATGCGCGCAACGTTTGTGTTAACGAACACCCATTTTGATAATACAATTTTATCATTTGTACGTGCTGTTCAATCGTGTAACTTTCCATGATGATTTGGCATGAGCAACTTAATAATAAAAAAAATATTGAACAGCTGTAGCGAAAACAATATGGCCGCCACGTGCCGCCAAAATCTACCCGCGCCATTTGAAACACCCTGTATAGCGATATCAACAAAAATTAAATCAAAGCAGAATGCAAAACCCAATCATTTATCAGATTGTAGTTATACCAGACAACCTAACCAACCCATGAAAAGACACCCCTAGTAAAAGTGTACAATCAAAAATGGACTGGACAGAAAATTTTCATCAAACAGCCTCCGAAACGAACACAGAACCCCATTCATAAGATAATTATGAATAACCAACAAATGCGATGCTTAATAGATACAAGGTCATCAGTAAATAAAATGAATAAAACTTTCTTTAATTACAAAACTTTTAAAGAGAATATTACTTGTCGGCCTAAGGATTGTATAAGCCAGATCAATTACGAAGATGAGTTTGTTAAACTTAATAATTTTAAATTTATTTAAATATAATAACGAAAATAAGGAAGAAGAATATAAAGACTCACCACTAATAAAAGATATACATACAACATACGCATTAGAAAACGAATTAGTGGAAAATTAACAACATTTTTGTTTGAATTTAGCGATATTCAGTATAAAGAGAGTGACAATTTGACTTTCACAAATACTGTAAAACACGTTTAATACAAAATATATATAAATATCCACAAAGCTATGCTGAGGAAGTTAACAAGCAAATGAAAGAAATTATGCAACAAGGTATTATTCGACCATTTAATTCACCTTATTGTTTTCCTAAACGAAAAAACAGTTAGCGATCAATTTCCCATACCTGTAATGGATGAAATATTAGACGGATTTAAAAAAAATTCTCACTTACTACAGACGCTAGTAATTTTGTGTTAGGAGCCGTTTTATCACAAGATCACAAACCAATATATTATGCTAGTAGAACTTTAAACGAGCATGAGATAAAATACTCAGCAATAGAAAAAAATTACTAGCAATAATATGGGCAACGAAAAATTTCAGATCATACTTATTCGGTAGAAATTTTGAAATACTTAGCGACCACAAATATTTTATATGGCTAATTAACATAAAAGAGCCAAACATGAAGTTACAATCAATCGTCAACGCTTGTAACGCAACGGACGTGTTTTTTTTTTGCGCTTCGCTAATTTTCGTATTTTGTGCGTTTTACTATATTTAATTCACCTAACTTTGTGCAAATAGTGTTTGTGACTTTGTGTTTCGACGGTTTGTAAACGCAAAGAGAACATTAAATTGAATAATTTATTTGCACTTTTAGAACGAAAGTGAAAAAACACAACAACAATCGGCAGTACAAGCATTCTGCATACAATATTCAGTTAGCTTCGTCGTCTTTATTTGTGTTGCATTTGTTGTTTTTACTCTCACGCTCAATTATATTTTCTGCGGTGCTACTTGTGCTCCAAGTGCAAACAATCGTTTTTTGTCTTTTGTGATCTCTTACGCGCTCTCTTATTTTGGTGTTGGTTTGCGGTTATCTTATTCCGTTGTTGTTTGCGTTTTCGGTCATCGTGCTCGCGTCGATACGTTTTGTTTTGTCTTGTAAGTTGCAATTGTTGTGTAGTCAAATTGTAAACAGCTAGTTTACAGTGGGCCCAACTCTTCTCTATTTTCATAAAAAACTATTTTTTCAATTTCTAAAACTTTCTGCTGTGGTTACCTCAAAAATATATATATATTTTTTTTTAAAAGTTCCTCTTCGTTTTGCTTTTGCATTATGTCAATCTGTTGCTCTAGAAACTGCCAGGTCCGAGCCAATACAAAAATGGGCTTTATTAGTTGTTGGATGTGTCCAAACGTGGCACATTTTTCATGTCTCAGCTGGGTTTCGACGGGATTTTCAGACAGCTTAAAAAACTGTGTGAAAATTTCTCAGCGGTTGAGAAGAATCTCAATGGGAAAAATCTCACGCATGAATCTCCCAAGCGCAAAAGACCCAATGTTGTGCTGTCGTTGGATCTAACTAAGTCTGAAAACGTTCCAAGCATAGTTGCTTCAGTAAATACAACTAACGTAAAATCACCTTCAGCCCCTCCTCCAAATTCGGTCGAGATGCAAAATCAAAATAAAACTTCTCCCATGGAAGTTTTAATTTCTAACACCGATCATTTGGTTTCGGCGGAGGTTAGTAGTGTTGAATTAACTCAACAACACAAACCTGACATACCAACGGAACCTAACATCCCCATATCCTGATCAAATTTCGGAATCAGTACAGGATATTATACAAAAATTTGTAGCAGTCCCACCAAAAAGACAAATCTTTGTCTCAAGGCTTCCCCCTAATTTAACATCAGATGATGTCAAGGTCTACATCAAGGCCAAATCAAAAGCCAATTGCACGGTGGAGAAATTCAAATTCCCATATGATCGCAATATCTCGTCCTTTAAGATCAGTGTTTCCAGCCAAGATTTTAGTACTATATGTTGCAAAGAGTTTTGGCCGGAGCACATAATAGTGATAGCACATAGTAGTTGTATCGAAAACTGTTCCCGTTTCTGATAGTGCAAAAAACTAACAACTTCTCTATTACTTGGCTATCAGAATGTAAGAGGACTATGTAGTAAACTCAATAGTTTATTCCTCAATAGCCATTCTTTTCCTTTTAATGTCATTGCATGTACCGAAACTTGGTTAAGGCATGACATTCTTAGCAGTGAAGTTATATCTAACAAGTACTGTATCTATAGAAAAGACCGTACTCTTCGACGTGGTGGAGGGGTGTTTATTGCCGTTAAAGTAGATTATTCTTCTGAGACAGTAATAGTAGGAGGCTCTATAGATTTAGAATTTGTTGCTGAAAAATCAAATATTAATGGTATTGGGATCTTCATTACTTGCACTTACATACCCCCATCCTCTGATGACTTTATCTACAATGCTCATTTGTCAGCTATAATGTCAGTTTCTTGCATGTTTCCTAACGCGATAGCCTTGTAGTACTTGGTGATTTCAATATTGCCGAAGTTACATGAGATCTTGTCCCGACTAAGGCGCACTGACCCCCTCGGCTCAGAATGAATTTTTAAATAATTTACTTGGGATATCATTGAATCAAAACAAATCTGGTTTTTGTTTTGGATCCATCCTCCTCATCCATTACCCAATCACCACCCATATCTTATCCAGAGGATTTATACCACCCAACATTGGAGGTGTCGATCACTTTACCCTACCGGGGGCTATGTCCCAGTAGAAATCGTTTAAGCCGAGTACGTCAATTTCGGAAAACCGATTTTCCAAAACTTTCTCGGCTGTTGGCCCTGACTGACTGGTCTACCCTCTACTGGTCGGACAATTTGGGCGTGGCAATCAGTATTTTTTATAATACTTTAAATTTTTTATTTGATTTGTGTGTCCCTTATGGAACGCCAAACAGGTCAAACAAACCTGTATGGTTTACCAGAGAGTTGACAATCCTTAAAAATCGAAAATCTAAGCTCTACAAGAGTTTTAGAAAATCAAGCTCTCAGTTAGCATGTTCGGCATATTTGATTGCTCGTTCCAATTTTTCAGTCCTGAATAACCAATGTTATAGGAATTACCTGTCGAGGTGTAGATTACAGTTTCAGCAGGATCCTAAACGGTTTTTTGATTTCGTTAATACGAAACGAAAGTCATCAACACTTCCATCCAATATATTCTTCGAGGAAGTGAAAGCCAACTCAGATCAGGCCATTGCCGATCTATTTGCTAAATTTTTCCAAACGACTTACAGCCCTTCTGGGCAACCAGTCGTCATGCCTTACCCCTATCAGCTTAATGGTTCAAATTGCATTTTATACCGGAAATCACAGAGACTGCACTACTTTGTGAACTTCAGGATATTAAGCCCATATTTTCGCATGGACCTGATGGAGTACCAAGCTGTGTGCTTAAGTACAGTGCTCAGAGTCTTCTAAAACCTTTGCATAAACTGTTCAATTTGTCCGTGAAGTTTTGCTCTTTCCCAAAAATTTGGAAAGAGTCATATATTATTCCATTGCATAAAAAAGGTAACAAATCTAATGCTAAAAGCTATAGAGGTATCTCCAAGTTGTCTGCTGTCCCTAAGATTTTTGAGAAACTGATAACCTCTCATCTTCAACATCTTTGTAAATCTATGATTTCACCGTGCCAGCACGGATTCATAAAACATAGGTCTACCACTACTAACTTGCTAGAATTCACATAATTTGTTATTAAAGGCTTTGAAGAAAAGATGCAAACTGATGTTATTTACACTGATTTCAGTAAGGCTTTCGACACTGTAGGTCATAATCTTCTAATTTATAAACTTTAACTATTGGGATATCCCAATCAATCACTCTCGGGAGCTAATGTATGCTGATGATGTAAAATTATGCATGTCAGATACATCTCTTCTGTCTGGTCATAAAGTGACTTAGACAATTTTCAAACTTGGTGCAGAACAAATTTATTGCATCTCAATTGCAGTAAATGTAAAGTTATGTCTATTTACAGACGAACGCCCCACTTCAATACATACCTTCTGGATAACCAACCACTTGATCGGATTGAATGGGTTGAGGATTTGGGTATTCTAATGGACCCAAAGCTTAAGTTTGACAAGCATATTTCTTCAATTGCAAATCGTGCATCAAGTGCATTGGGGTTCATTAAGCGCTGGTCGAACGAATTCGACGACCCCTACCTAACAAAAACCTTGTATGTGTCTCTTGTGCGACCGATTCTGGAATATGGATCTTGTATTTGGTATCCCAAATACAGGATTCATTAGGATAGATTAGAATCGGTGCAAAAACAATTCTTGCTTTTTGCTCTTCGGGGCCTTAACTGGGATAACTCTCTAAACTTACTTTCCTATCACAGTAGACTTTTACTAATAAATCTTCCTTCTCTTTCTAACCGTAGAACAATGCTAGCAGTAACCTTTCTCCATAACTTAATAAATGGTGAAATAGATTCTTTAATATTAATCAACCAAATTAACTTTGCAGTTCCTATTAGATATACTAGAAATTTTGTACCTTTAGCTCTTCCACCCTGTTACTCTAACTATGCTATCCATAACCCCCTTCGGATCTTATGTGATACATATAATGATCTTTCCCACTTAATACATGTGCTATTTCTAATTGTTCTCTAAAAAAAACATGTCTTGTCTCATTTGTCTATTTGTTCGCGATCTTCGTAACCGCACGCTGCGCGGTGCGCCCCTCGGTCGGACGGGCGGGAGGTGGGTTGCTTTGTGCTAGGGTCCGCGCGTTAACAAGGCGGTGCTTGGTATCGTTGGGCCACTTGAATGTACTGTCCGTTAGTACATCTACGTTTAATATAAAGGTGGAAGATAAGACTAAACGAATTCGATTATGAAATCAAATACATACCAGGCAAATTAAACTACATAGCTAATACACTGTACAGAATTAAAACAGAAGAAAATACAAAAGGTAGAAGAAAATGCATATGCATATGCTGCTGTTCAGCTGGCGACACTTAAAGCAAGCACAAGCAGACGCACTTATATATATGCATATACACATGTGTATATACAGTGGGCCTCATCTTAAAGGGACCAAGGTAAACAAAAAAATTGCAAGTGCTATAATATCCAAAAGGATAAAAACTCAAAAATGTTGAAGCGTCAATTTGTCTTATGGGATATAACATTTAAAAAAGGAACTTTAATTTTTTTTTAAATATTGCCTTATAATATATATAATATAATAATTAGCCAAAAACGGAAAATATAACCAAAACACAGGACTTAGCTTATTGGAAACAGACTTAAAAAAGTATAATATTTGGCGTATAAAACCATAAATATATGTGTTAATACTTAGTATGACATCCTTTAGCCTTAATAACTTCTCTTAACCTATTATTCATGAAAGATACCAGCTTCTGGGTAGTATCTCGACCGATTTTCCTCCACTCATCCAGTAGAGCATTTTTAAAATCCGTTTTGTTGGATATGTGGTGCTTCCGGATGTTGTTTTCCAGAAGAGCCCACAAATTCTCAATAACATTTAAGTCTGAAGACTGGGCCGGTGGAATAATCACGTGTGGGCAGTTTTAGCCAGGTCGGCACTATTTCGGCCTTATGCTTTGTGTCGTTGCCTTGATAGAACCGGAAAGAACTCCGGATTACCAGCTTCTCGGCACTTTGGAGTACATTTTTTTTTAGGATAGTGAGGTGCTTATTATTGCCCATTGTACTTTAAATTATCATCAAGATTCGGACACCGGCTGACCACTTTGATGCCCATACCATGGCACTTGCTCCACCGTTTTTGACTGTTGTATTTGAGTGATTGGGATTCTGCTCAGTACTGGACCAACGCCACGCATAAAATGGTCCGTTTGAGCCATAAATGTTGAATTTGGACTCCAAATCCTTGTCCAAATGGAATTTATAAATCCAAAAAAAAAGCTTTTTCCGTGTTTCTCGGGCATGAAAGTCACGGTTCCGCAGAACCTGGCGAACAGTTAGCACCCTATACTCTTTCCTTATTTCATCCTGAGCTTTTTGAGCCAGTTTTGGAGCCGATAGCTTCAGGTTTACCCTTGTTTACCTGATGATCCCTCGCTCATCCTTTGTGGTGAAAATCGTGTGTGGTGCCATTCTGCATTTCTCCTCCATCCGATTTTCGCGGGTGATGTGCCAAATGATGTGGTACACAGTTGTGGCCCGCAGTTTGACCATTTCAGCTATTCGGTGTTCAGTTTATCCAGTTTTGAAGTGTTCCAGGACGAGTTTACGGTGTTCAATGGTAGTCTATTTGCCCATGGTCCTTGTTGGCTGATTCTATTGGAGATGCAGGATATACCTGAACTAACTATGAAGAATTAGTCAATTTATACCATAATATTCGAACATATGTAAAAAATCGGGGTTTCTTTGGCGTACTACTTTTTGGCATAACCCGACCTAGCCGGTGGGGAAACCCCAGTTCATTGCGGTCAAATATTGATTTTGGTGATTAATATTTGTACCTACCATGGGTTTTTGGAATTTTTGAAAATGTTTGATATTGGGAAATACGGATATGGCAGGCATTTAAATTTTTTGCTCGACCTTGCTCCCTTTAAGGTGAGGCTCACCGTAGGTATACATATGTTCTTGTGAATTTAGCCTCTTTTCGCTTTTTGTTGTCGGGATCCCTCACAAACAAGAGACGGGCCACTAAAAGCGAACCATAAGCATACATGCGTTTATATGATACCAGATCACTGGCAGACGAGCGCATTCATGAAAGGCTGCTCACCTTTTTGACAAGAGAATGCTGCGACAGAATGAAATGAATTTTTTAGCGACACACTAGGCATGCCAAAAGAGTGACGCATTGCGTTCGGCTGGCCTCTCGCTTGTCGCCAGGCTCCAAATGTCCGCGAAAATAAAGAAAATTTCGCTTTGGCGACTCTATTATTCAGTGGATGTACGGATCAAACTGGACAAAAACAGTTTTTTAAATATACAAATTAAACACCTTGCGGCTACTTTTAACTGATATTATAACCAATACATTTTAAAGTAGCACCAGCAAGCTACTTTTTTTACGGGCAAGAAAACGAACATTGAGTTTTAAAATTTGAGTTTGATAATATCTCAGACAAGATTGTTCAGGAAGTCCGAGGAAAAGTCCTGTTTCCAAATTACACACGATGCCATCTTAAATTTACAAGCAAAAATTGTTTGGTCTGAATAATGCTAAGTTCATGCTGTGAAGAAAGAAATGGAAAGCCATACCATTGAAGCTATAGTTTTAAAACATTGGATATATGAATTGCTATCGGCTGATTAAATAGTTTCAAAATTAGAATGTTGTCAATCTGGGGGTGGCAATATAAAATTACCGACTTAAGATCAATGAAAATAATTTTCTTTACATCAACTAGTGTTGTCAAATTTGGTATAGAGTTGGCAAGGGGTCTTTTAAAAGAGTGCATAAAAATGTGTGACGTACTGGCCACTTTCTCCGACCCCTGCTCCACGCATTTTGTAATTTGAGAAGTCTGTATCTTTTACAGTATTTAATTTACTTTCAAGCTGTGGAAGACATTGTATTTTTAGGAACAGAAACCATGATAGTAGGTGTATGTATCGATTGTTTAAAGTGGTTTATACCAAACCAAACCAAACGAAACGTGTCAACAAATGATAATATGATATTGCAAAACATTTGAACTTGTTAACAAAATCTTAACTATGCTTGTCTATCATAAAGTAATGCACTTAAATACGTTTTGCTTATGTGAATAAATGATCGTGTATTGCAAAAATGCTGCTGTATAATATATGCCGGCTGGGGTCAAATCAAGCTGGCCATCATTGCAAATATAATATTGTATATACATTTGCGCTTAGAGCCTAACTAACTATGTATGTAATTGTATTTGTATTTGTATATTATAATAATTTACAGGCTTTAGTCTGTGAAAACTTTTGATAGTCGGTACAAAAAGTGAGAAAGAGACGTAGAGAAGACGACTTTAAACACAAGATTGTACCTGTACAACTGGTTAAGGTCGTGTATGGACACTTTGTGAGAGCTCACTCGTAGATCGCATTTAGTATTTAGTATATTAATAATAATAATGTCCTAACTAATTCTAACTACAAAACCCTTCTACGGCCGCACCAGCACCTTTTCAATGAACGCCAGATTCCATAACGCGTCGCATTAAACGGCTGTGCAGCCGGATTCTTTTTTGTCTGCGTATGCCACATGAGTATATCTCTACACTCATCGGCGAGCATGTCGATTTCAGTGTTTTGCAGCGGCGCCAGGCTACGCAGAAAGCCATCCTCCTCGTAGCCCAGCTTGCAGGGCATCTTTGCATGTGGACGCTCATGCAGGAACATAACGCTCACAGCAAATCCGGCCATATCAACCGGATACATATTTCAGTTAAGAGTAAAGAGCCTTTTGAATTTGACGATTATACGTAAAAAATTATTGAAGACATTTCCGACGCGTTCATACAGACGGATATTGTGGAGATTTTTCCTGTTATAAGCCTTTGCATAAAATCTTTACAGCCATTTTCCCAATTCATGTAGTCTGAGTATAATAAATGACCTTTTAAATATGTGACTTCAATCATTCTTTATCGTAAAATAACAAAAAAAATGTTGTTTCCGAGAACACGTGTATATTGAAAATGGAATTTCTAAACACTTTATAACAAGCTAGAGGACATAAACCACTCATTGTTATTGTGCTTATTGAACAACTGATAAAATTCTTCATCCAGCCGTTCTTATTTCATAAATTGATTGGGCGACGAGTGCTCATTTTTAATTTTCAAACCAGCTTGAGTACTCATTGACAATCAGCTGGTACATGGTTCTATTTTAAAACAAGTAAGAAAGCTCTAGTCGAGTAAGCTCGACTAGAAGATACCCTTAACCCATGACCATACAGACGGACAGAGGGTCGGGCTGACAGACACAATCATATGTACGTGCACCGGTGTACCAATGCTTGATGGTTTCATATCTCCGGTATTTCTGAACCTATTTTAATAAAAATTTCACATATGTTCATTATTTTGCTAATAGTCAATCCTCTTTTTCAACTTTTCGATTTTCAAGATTTTTGGTTATCGATTACATGTGTATATCGTAAACCGAAAAAGTTATCGAAAGTTTGAAACAAACTTGCTATGCCTAGGGATTAGGATAACTCATATCCATAATCTGGAGTCTCTGGCCTTTGTAGTTCCTGAGATCGACGCATTCAAACATACAGACAGACGGACAGACAGAAAAACGGACACGGCTATATCGAGTCGGCTGATGATGCTGATCACCCTGTTAGATACATTTGCACAAAACCATTATACCCTTTTTTTTTTACCCATTTCACCATGGGTTAAGGGTATAAAAATACTAAAATAATTTTGTATTTCGTATTAAAATATTTTGTTAACATTATTGATATTATTGTTTTTATTTTTTTTAACTTTTTATTAAATTTGTATTTAAATAATTTTATTGGGTATAAGAAAATATTTTGACAAAGATATTAAGTTGTGCAGTTCATCAGAAACAATCAAAGCGTTGATTTTGTTTGGCAGCTTTGTGTCTTATATTCTCGACCAAGCGCACTCTCATGAGATAGATGGATCTAACTTTGGCTGGCATTTTACCGTCGCCAAAACTATATGATACAATTTAAATTGTTTTTGTACTTGAAAGTGCAATACGTACAATGCTTTTTTAAAAATTTAGTATATATAAAACAACAATTTACTTTTACGGGTTTGAACCCGCACCGATCAACCAAGCACAATCACAACGTAAGATTTATGCCATAAACAGCAATTTGTTGTGTGAGATGTGCTTCTTATGCAATTGCATAATTAATGTGTTCCAGCAGAAAACAATAAATATTCAAAGTAAATAATTTTTTTTTAATATAAAAAGAAATAAAAAATATATTAAAACAAAAAAAGTTTTTTTAACAACGGACATGGAAAGAAAATACTAATTGTGCGTAAGCGCAATTCTCTTGGGAGAAGTGATAAAAAATTTTTTTTTATTGGACGTAGATGTACTGACGGTTAGTACATTCAAGTGGCCCAACGATAACAAGCATAGGCTTGTTATCGCGCGGACCCTAGCACCCGTCCGACCGAGGGGCGCAACGTGCCGTTACGAAGATCGCGAACAAGTAGACAAATAACACAAGACTAGATTTTAAGAGAGCAAATAGAAATGGCATTATGGGAAAGATCGTTATATGTTTCACATAAGATCCGAAAGAGGTTTTGAACAGAATAGTTAGAGTAACAAGCTTGAAGAGCTATAGGTAAAAAATTTCTAGTATTTCTAATAGAAACTGCAAGGTCAATTTGGTTGATTAGTAAAAAAGAATCAATTTCACAATTATTAGTTTATGGAAAGAGAGCGAAGATTTATTAGTAAAAGTCTACTATGGTAGGAAGGTAAGTTAAAGGTATTATCCCAATTAGGACCCCGAAGTGCAAAGAGCAGAAATTGTTTTTGCACCGATTCTATTTTATCCTGATGAATACTGTATTTGGGATACCATATACAAGATCCATATTCAAGAATCGGTCGTACAAGATACACATACAGAGTTTTTGTTAAGTAGGGGTCGTCGAATTCCTTCGACCAGCGTTTAATGAACTCCAAGGCGCCTGAAGCACGATTTGTAATTGAAAATATATGCTTGTCAAACTTAAGCTTTGGGTCCATTACGATTCCCAAAACCTGATCCCATTCTATCCGATCAAGTGGTTGGTTATCCAGAAGATATATATTGAAAAAGGGCATTCGTCTATAAAAAAGACATAAATGCAACTGAGATGCAATAAATTTACTCAGCACCAAGTATTGTGTAAGTTACTTTGCAGTTTATGACCAGGCAGAAGACTTGCAGCATACAACAACACCCGAGATTAGAGATAATTTATTACGGATGGAAGGTCGTTTATAAAAAGTAAATAATAACGGTCCAAGGTGACTTCCTTGAGACACACCAGAAATTAGATGAGCCGCTTTAAAAGCCATTAAAATATACACTCTGAGTTCTAAAAGTAAAATAATCTTTAGTTCAAAGCATAAGATTATTGGGAAAGCTCAAAAGTTTAAGTTTAAACAATAAAAGGTGGTGACTTACAGTGTCGAAAGCCTTACTGAAATCAGTAAATATAACATCAGTTTGGTTGTTTTTCTGCAAAGCCCTTAATAAAAAATGATGTGAATTCTATCAAGTTAGTAGTGGTAGATCTTTGTTTAATGAATTTGTGCTGGCACGGTGAAATCATAGATTTAAAAAGATGTTGAAGATGAGAGGTTATTAGTTTGTCCAAAATCCAAGGAATAGCAGACAACTTGGAGAGTATAGTACTCCATACTCTATAGTTTTTATACCCTTAACCCATGAAATGGGTAAAAAAGGGTATAATGGTTATGTGCAAAAGTATGTAACAGGCAGAAGGAGGCTTCTCCGACCTCATAAAGTATGCCATGTCCGTCTGTCTGTCCGTCCGTCTGTATGTATGAACGCATTGGTCTCAGAAACTACAAAAGCTAGAGACTCCAGATTTTGGATATGAGCTCTCCTAATCCCTAGGCATAGCAAGTCTTGAATTTCGAAAACTTGAAAATGGGGATTGAAACTATTAAAAAACAATGAACATCTGTGAAATTTGTATTAAAATTGGTTGAGAAACACCGGAGATATGATCAAACATTGTATGTCTATCTGACCGACCGACTGTCCGTATGGTCAAGGGTTAAGGGTATCTGCTAGTCGAGCTTACTCGAGTAGAGCCTTCTTACTTGTTAACATTAAATTTGTTTCCTTTTTTATAGAAGGGAATAATATATGACTCTAACCTAATAGGGGTAAGGCACGATGACTGGTTGAAAATAAGGGCTGTAAGGCGTTTGAACAAATTTAGAAAGTACTAGAGATCGGCATCGGCCTGATCTGAGTTGGTTTTCATTTTTTTTTTTTTAATATGTTTGTTGGAAGTGTCGATGACTTGCGCTTCGTATTAACGAAATCAATAAACTGTTCGGGAGCCTTCTCAAATTTTAACCTACACCTAGTCAGGGTGTAGATTACAATTTTCCTATAACATTGGTTATTCAGGATTGAAAAATTCGAACGCGCAATCAAGTATGCAGAACAAGCTAACAGAGAGCTGGATTTTTGTAAGCTCTTGTAAAGCTTCGATATTTGATTTTTAACAATTGTCAACTCTCTGGTTAACCAAACAGGTTTGTTTGACCTGTTTGGAATTCCATAAGGGACACACAAATCTAATAATGAATTTAAAGTGTTATAAAAAATATCGTGGCAATCGATAGTCCAAATTGTCAGACCCACAGAGGGCGGACCAGTCGTTCAGGAATAAAAGCCTAGTACGTTTTGCAAAATCGGTTTTCCGAAATTGTCGAACTCGGGGGCATAGCACCCGGCAGGGTAAAGTGTTCGATACCTCCAACGTTGGGTGGTATAAATCTTCTGGATAAGATATTGGATGTGATCGGGTAATGAATGAGAAGGATGGATCCAAAACAAAATCGAGATCAAGCATTATTTTAAGAGAGTTCGGGATATCACTGATTTAACTCAATGACACCCCAAGTAAATTAATCAAAAATTCATTCTGTGCCTAGGGGGTCAGAGCGCCTGAGTCGGAACAAGAAATACAAGTAACTTCAGCAATATTGAAATCACCAAGTACTACAAGGATATCACGATCAGAAAGCATGCAAGAAACAGACAATATAACTGAAAATGACTATTTTAAATAGAGCTGGCAGAGGAAGGAGGTATATAAGAGCAAGTAATAAAAATACCAGCACCATTAATATTTAATTTTACAGCAAAAAATTATATTTCTATGGAGCCACTTACTATAAGAATAATCTTCTTTAACATCAATAAGCACCCCTCCACCACGTCGATGAGTACGGTCTTTTCTATAGATTCAGTATCTGTTAGATAGATACAGCTACTAGGGGGGGAGGTACAATCGGAGATTTTTTTTTTCTGGCAGTGAATGTTTAAACTATTATGTGCTCCGGCCAAAACTCTTTACAACATATAGTACTAAAATCTTGGTTCGATGATTAGAAAGGACAAGATATTTTAGTCATACGGGAATTTGAACTTCACCCCGTGAAATTAGATTTGGCCTTGATATAGACCTTGACATAACGATTTGTTTTTTCGGTGGGACTACGACAAATTTGTTTATATCCTGTATTGATTCCGAAATTGCATCAAGCGCGGATATGGGGATATAAGGTTCCGTAGGCATGATAGGTTTGTGTTGTTGAATTAACTAAACACTACTAAAGCTCCACAGAAACCAAATGATCGGGATAAGAAGATACAACTTCCATGGGAGAAGTTTTATTTTCACTTTGCATCTCGACCGAATTTAGAGGAGGGACCGAAGGTGATTTTAAATTACTTATATTTTTTGGATCAACTTTGCTTGGAATACTTCCAAACATTTTTTGATCCAATGACAACACAACATTAGGCCTTTTTTAGATTTATGTTATCTCTCTGCGGTAAATAACAGTAGAAACAAGTTATTAAACATAAATAAACATTTTTAACAATATGACAGCTAAGTTCTTTATTTGATTTGTAAAGCAAAAAATAAACATTTTTTTTCGCCATAATATATAGTGACGAACTATTCAACTAACACCATTTATTTTTCCTACCTAAAGTACATTGTCTTGCAATTTTCTTTTGAAATATTTTTTGTATATCTTAAAGTTTCCCTTAAACATAGATATCGAAACGCTCATAAAATTTTTTTTTTTTAATTTTTTGCTTTGGGAAAAGTGATAAAAATATTCAAGGGAACATAAGAAAGCTATGTTCAGCGTGAAACTTGAACTTGAAACTGTTGAAATTGTAGCCATTGTGGGTGAATACATTGATGCTTACATAGCGCGAAAGAGCGTATTTCCAGTTAAGTTAAGAACATGAATGTATAACAATACAATGAATATGCTGACATGTTTAGTTCGTAGTCAACCATCACATGAAGCACATAATTTTTCTATTTTAAGTAAAGAATATTTTATTACTCACTCAAGCCGAATTGGCTGGAATCATCTGATAATTCTCATCAGGTTATGGGCCCAGGAACCGTTGTTCTGCGCAAATATAATTTGTCGGTTTTGAGTCTGCGGGATAACGCGAATTACGCAGTGAAATATTAAAAATGAGTGCTGTACCAAATTGATAAGTTGGAAAAAGGTAATTTGCGGAAAGTGATTGTTGGGACGCGACCTGAAGGTGAAGGTAGCGCAGCGTGGGCCGGGCTCGATTAGAAAGCTCTGGCGATTATTACATTGAACGATAAGGTGGCACAGTTATGTTATTTTGGGGGTGGACAACAGCGATAGCGATTTTGCTCAATCGTGGATCAGCTTGCAGAGGTCGAAATAAAGTTAGCTAATGAGTTAACAGTTATTATATTGTTGTCAAGTCTGACTAAGCAATTTGAAAATTAACCATCAGAATCAATATTTGCCCACCGGCTAGGTCGAGTTATATAAAAAAGTATCCTAATTTCAGGTCACAGCTTATTTTAAATATTAATGTTAAAAAATCCCGATTTTATACCTAAGTTCGAATATTTTGGGTATAAGTAGACTAATTCTTCGTAGTCAGTTTAGCTATGTCCTGAGTCTCGGGTAAAACAAGCCATCTAGGACTGTGGACAACGGGACTAATACTGAACACAAAAACTCATCAATATCTGATTTTCTCAGATCCAAATAGCTGAAATGGTAAATCTGAGCTTCTAACCTGTGAATAAGATCATTTGATGCTTCGTCCACGAAAATCGGATGGGGGAAAATGGCATCAAACAAGACTTTCGCCAAAGAGAATGAGCGGTGAATCATCAGAAAAACAAGGGAAAACCCGAAGCTATCGGCTTAAATACGGGCTCAACAGGTTCAAAATGAAAAGGGTAAAAAGTGTTGTGTAGAAACTGTTCGCCGGGTTCTGCGGTACAATGACTTTCATACCCGAGAATAACGGAAGATACTTTTTATAAGTGCAAAAAATATAGGCACTGGGATGACGTTTCCCAAAGTCCATTTGGTCAAGGATTTGGATTTCTGGCACACAGTCAACTTTGAAGGCGAGTCCGAATTCAACATTTATGGCTCAAACGGACCGTTTTATGTGTGACGTCCGTGCAGTACTAAGAAGAATCCCAAAATATTAAATATTATAGTCAAGCACGATTGAGCAAGTACATGGTATGGGCATGTCAGCCGGTGCTCGAATCTTGGTGGCCAATAATATGTACCTCAATGTCCTAAAAAAAAATGTACTCCAATGTGCCGAGAAGCTGGGATCCCGACGTACTTTCTGGTTCTACCAGGACACTATGTGTAAACACTTTCTTGACAAACTGTATATTTCCGAATTCCGTTTCGCAAATAGAAGATGTTGTGTTAGCTGACAATAACGTAATCCGAGCAGTTGGCAAAGGCAAAGTAAGGGTCGAGACGGTATTTTGCGTTCTGACAATTGAGAATGTTTAGCATGTACCTGATATAAAGGAAAATTGTATGACAGTGAGTCAAGCAGGGCTATACAGTTAACTTTTGTAGAGACAAACGAATTGTACGCCATAAAGGCGAAAAAGTATTTGAGGAAAAGAAACAAACTATTTATTTTCTAGAATAGAGATAGAATAGAATGTTGGTTTGCGTGTAGCGCAGACGAGCGCTCATATTTGGCATAATAGGTATGGCAAGTCTGATGAACTTGGTGAAAAATAAAATGGTGCAAGATGTTAATAATGTGGACTGGCGTGCGGCGGCTGGCGTCTCTTAGCACACATAGCAAAAATATCGACTCGCGGTGGAACAGGGAAATTTCTACTTTGACATATATATACAATTAACCATATGAGTGATGGAAGTCAGAAAAACAGGAATGAGTAGCGTTCAGCAGCACGGAGGCCGAGTATAAGGCTCTGTCAGCGTCCACAAAAAAAAACGCTTTATTTGAGGCGTTTGGTAATTGAGATTCGTTGTGGTCGAGAAGGTACAATATCAGTGCACAGGATTTGGCTAGACATCCGGTTTACCACGCGACGTCGAAACACAGGGACGTTAGATATTTGTCCGGAAAGTCATCCAGCGAGGCGATGTGGAGTTAAAGTATGCAGCAACTAATGATATGATTGTCGATGTGCTTACAAAAATCTGCCAAAGACATTGTCATTTTGTAAATTTAATGAATTAAAAATAATTGAGAAAATGTATACCGACTCACATTGAGGAGATGGTGTTGAAATTGTTTCCATTGTGAGCGTATTTACAATTAAGTTACGAATATTAATGTATAACAAGACAAAGAATATGTTGATATGTTATTGAGCGTAAGACGCACTTTTGAAATCATGTTTAGTTCGTAATCAATCTTTACATGAAGCACATCCTTTTTGCATTTTAAATAAAAATATTTATTTATTACGCTCGCAAACCGAATTCGCTGGAATCCTCTTATTAGAAAATATTTATTTTTTTTATAGTAAAATCATGTTTAAGAGCAAATCTCGCCGAATTTTACAAAAGTTCTAAATACATCAAAAATAATCTATTGACCAAAGTTCCTGCTCGATAGCTTATAAACTAAAAGGGGTTAGGAGAGCTCATATCCAAAATCTGGAGTCTCTAGCTTTTGTAGTTCTTGAGGTCGTCGCGTTCATACATACAGACAGATAGACGGACGGACAGACATACGGACATGGCTAAATCGACTCGACTGTTGATTCTGATGAGGAATATATATACTTTATGGGGTCGGAGAAGCTTCCTTCTGCCTGTTACATACATTTGCACAAAACCACTATACCCTTTTTTACCCATTTCATGGGTTAAGGGTATAATAGCACTCGTAATAATAATAATAACATAACAATAAGTGCTTCAAATATCTTGTTAGTTTTAACTTATACAACAAACCCTCGCAAAATATAACTAGTTAGTTTCTGGGGTAGTTTTCACTTCTTGACGCTTTTTACAATGTCAAATAGCACCAGCAATGTCTTTTCTTCTGATAAAGATGCTTCATAATATTAATTTGTTAAAAAAATTTATTTTTTGGCAACGTTTAAAAAAAATTAGTGTTCAACAAAAGGAAAAAATTTAATAACTTTTACAGTTCATTGTTCTTATTGTAGGAATCTGTTAGTTGGTATTTCTTATTAGTTTATTCAACATTTTAAAGTTGTTATTACTAAATTTTGTGCAACGAATATGTATCAATGGTTACATATGAATATGCGATTTGTCACCAGCTTAACGCACAATTATATATGCGCCAAACATTAAGCTTAAATCATGGAAATATTTTGTGGTGTACACTTGTAAAAAAACTACAACTATTTCTTTGCAAATAAGTGCATACACAATAAAAAAATAAAAAACACGCTTTTTTTATCATATTTTTTTTCTATGAATTTTAACATAAGCTTATGTTATATATTACACTAACATTCGGAAGTCATATTTTGCATGCATTGCCATATGCAATATAACATTAAGCTTACCTCTTTAGTAATTTGATCGAGCGCATTATCCTCGGCATTAACACATATATTGTTTCGCCGCCGACCGGTGGAATTTGTGTTGTCCATGGCATTCAGAATATTAAGTTGGTAAGTTAGGTTTTTTATCAAATAAAAATGACTTAAAATTGAACTTCACGATTTTGAAAAAACCTATGAAAAATATTAGGTTGGTCGATCTAAAAATAAAGGTAAGCATATATAAGAGTATGTCGTATGTTTGCATGGATTCAAAAAATTTCACATAACAGTTATAAAAAACAAGTAAGAAGACTCTAGTCGAGTAAGCTCGATTAGAAGATACCCTTAACCCTTGGCCGTACAGACGGACGGATGGTCAGGCTGACAGACATACACATATGACTGTGTACTTATGTACCAATGCTTGATAGTTTCATATCTCCGGTGTTTCTTAACCGATTTTAATGAAAATTTCACAGAAGTTCATTATTTTGCTTATAGTTTCAATCCTCAGTTTTTTTTAATTCAAGATTTTTTTTGTTAACGATTACATGTGTATACATGAAAATTTGAAACAAACTTGCAATGCCTAGGGATTAGGAGAGCTCATTTCCAAAATCTGGAGTCTCTAGCTTTTGTACTTTTTTCTCCTAGGCATAGCAAGTTTGTTTACAATTTTCGATAACTTTTAAGGTTTACGATATCGAATCGAATCGACAACAAAAAAATCTTGAATTTCAAAAATTTGAAAATAAGGATTGAAACTACTAACAATATACTGAAAATCTGTGGATTTAAAAATTAAAATCGGTTCAAAAAACCGGAGATATGAAATTGTCAAGCATTGGTACAGTAGTACACGTATGAACATATGTGTATTTCTGTCAGATGGTCGGGCGTTCGTCCGTCAAGGTGGTCGTGGGATAAGGGTATCTTCTAGTTGAGCTTACTCAACTGGCGCCTTCTTAATTGTTTTTAATTGTTGTTTCACAATTCGTTTGATTACTTAAATATCGGTCGTTAGCTATAAAAGTTTGATATTCTGTTATTTTTTATTTATTCACTACGCTCCACATTGTTACTAAGCAGCTCCGTAACATCTAGTGAGTTTATATTGAACAGGATGCGCCGGGTTCTGCGGCACGATAACTTCCATACCCGAGTACCACGGAAGGGAAGAAGCTCTTTATAAGTGTAAAAAATAAACGCACAAGGATGAGGTTTGTCAAAACCCATTTGAACAAGGATTTTTATTTGGGACACGTTCAATATTACAGACGAGCCCTAATCCAACTCTTATGGCTCGTACGGAGGATTTTATTTATGGCGTCAGTACAATACTGACAGAATCCCAAACAATTAAATATTATAGTCAAGCACGATGGATCAAGTGTCATGGTATAGGCATGTAACTTGTTAGCCGGCGCCCGGATCTTGGTCATTTTTGAGAGTACAATGGTCAATAATATGTACCTCAAAAAAATTACTCCAATGTGCCGAAAAGTTGGGAATCCGACGTACTTTCGGTTCGATCAGGACAACGACCTTGCTTATCTGGAACTGCTCCCACATGCCAATCCCGCGGCCCAGTCTCCAGATTTAAATGTTATTGAGAATTTGTGGGCTCTGGTGGAAAATAACATACGGAAGCATAGCATATGCCACAAAAAGCATCTCAAAAACGCTCTACTGGATGAGTGGAGCAAAATCAGTCCAGAAACTACTCAGAATCTGGTATCTTCCATGAATAATAGGTTAAGGGAAGTTGTTAAGGATATCGTATTAAGTATTAACTGCCTTGTGTAAGCTATTATTAGTCAAATATGTTACTTTTAAAAAAAAAAAATTATAATTAGCTTACTTTTTTAAATGTGATAAGACAAATTGGCGTTTAAAAATGTTTCGTTTTTTTCCTGGTTTGGACATTATAGCACTTCGTATGTATGAACGCGTCGATCTCACGAACTACAAAAGATTGAAACCAGATTTTCGATATGCGCTCGCTTAATCCCTAGGCAAGACAAGTTTGTTTCAAATTTTCGATAACTTTTCAGTTTTGCAATATAAATATGTAATCGATAACAAAATAAAGCTTGAACTTCGAAAATTTCAATTTGGGGATTAAAAACCTAAAAATTTCTATGGGTATTAGACGAGCTTGCTTGACTAGGGCCTTCTAACTTGATCAATTTGATAATTTTGTTATGAAAACAACGGATTAAATAGGTAATATTGTGAATTTATATTTATTTATATCATTATAAATAATGACAAAAATTTTAGAATTCAATTTCAATTTATAGATCAAAAGTTTGAACGCAAAACACATTTTGAGGGGAGCAGCCCTCTTTTCTATTTTTCGAATTTGAGATGCACTCTCAAAATTTATTAATACTACACTACAAGTGAAAATAGTCAACCGTGATACCTTTTTACAACACTATTGTTTTTGCATTTTTGACAAAGTTACACTGCCCAAGGCAGTTTGGAAAAATATAAATATAATAATATATTTATTTAACTTTCTGAAATAAACATAGTACTTCCTTCTTATAGTAGGTAAAGACAAGGGTTCAGGGTATTCAGGTGTTTATGGTACAAGATTAAATATGGAAAGAGTGCAGTATGGTAACTGTGCGGCGTGCCTTGCGCTATCATGACTTCAATGCAGAAGTTGAAGTAAGAAGTCCTTTATAAGTCAATTTTGGACGGTCAAAATAATGTGGTGCAACAGTCCAATACAGCAATACTGCTGCATCCCAAACACTTAAAGGTGTAAAACACGGCGGTAACTAATTCCTTATTGAGACTTAAATAGTCAAAAATAAGAATACTAAAAGAAAATCTACTTTCCGGTTATAGCAGGACAACGACTCCAATCATAAGTCCAGAATATAACACTCCTGGCTTATCTAGAAAACGGGATAATTTCACCGGCCTAGTCTCCAGACTTAAATGTTATTGAAAATTTGTGGGCTCAGCTGGAAAATAACCGGATGTAAGCACAGCAAACAAACAGGACCTCATAAATGCTCTGCTGGATGAATGGATCAAAATATGCCCAGAAACTACTATGTATTAACATCCTTTTTTAAGCTTATTTATATACAGTTTGTCAAAATATGATTTTCAGTCAGTGAACATTTTTGATATTTTTACTTTAGAGATATACGGTCACACTGGCTGTTGCTTAAAAATTTTTTATTATTTTTTATAAATTATACAGTTAATTATCTCTTAAGCCCATTAAACAGAACCTAAAAAACATAAACATTAACAAAGAAACATTAAAAATACTACCAAAGGCACAAAATTCAACTGTAAGACAAGTGTTTGCAAACGTTTTTTTTTTGTTTGTTTTTGGTTTTAAACTATAATTAATATTTTGTATGTCCACCGTTGGCTTTCATAACCGCTTCCAGTCGCCTTTTCATCGATTTTATTGGATTTTGGATGTGTTCCAATGGAGTATTTTGCCATTCTTCCAAGATTATCTTGATATCATTCTTATTTTTCGGATGGCGCTTGGCAGTACATTTTTTGCAGATAGATGCCCACAGATTTTCAATTGTGTTGAGGTCTGGGCTTTGGGCAGGTGTATCGAACACCTTTTTACAGTTATAAAGCAGCCAGCACCTGACCATGATTGCTTTGTGCTTGAAATCATTGTCCTGGTATAACTTGTATGTTGGTTTGCCATAATTAATAAATTCAAATTTGTTGGCACTGGGCACCAAATGTGTGTTCAAAATACTTAAATATTGTTGGGCATCCATTGTATTTTCAATGAAGCACAATTCTCCAACTCCTTTTCTTGAGATGCACCCACAAAACCATCACTGACAATTTTCCAAACTTAACAGTGGGTATAATATTTTTGTTTTCAAGCCCTAACGGCTTGCGCCACACTCTGTTGGGTCCATCCTTATAGAAAATCATAATCTTAGATTCATCACAAAATACCACGTCGTCCGAATATGAATCTGGCTGCCCCACGTGGATCCTAGCAAAAGTTAGACGGCGTCTTAAGTGCTCCGCCGACAACAACGGTTTTCTTTATGCAGCTCGAGATGAAAAGTCGGTTCATTTAATGGCTTTTCTGACAGTTTCGCGACATATGGTGATTCCACATTCCGTCTTCATCTCATTGGCAAGCGTTCTGGTCGAAATAGTTGGATTTTGGTTGATATTTCTGACCATAATTCGCTCTGCCCTTGGAGTTATTGACCGCGGCCGACCAGTTGAAGGCTTCGCCTCCATCCTTCCCTCGTTTTTAACGCGGTTTTAAACGTTGTATACAGTTCTGTACCGACTATATATAAATTCTATATTCCAAATATGAAATTTGTAAGAAAATTGTATCACCAAGAGCTGAACGTTTTTATTTTTTAAAAAGTACCTGTAAATAAACCATTCACAACGAAAACAAACAAAAAAAACGTTTGCAAACACTAGTCTTACAGTTGCATTTTGTGCCTTTGTTAGTATTTTTAATGTTTATATTTTTTAAGTTCTGTTTAATGGGTTTAAGAGATAATTAACTGTATAATTTATAAAAAAATAATATAAAAAAATTTTAAGCAACAGCCAGTGTGACCTTATATCTCTAAAGTGAAAATATCAAAAATTTTCACTGACTGAAAACCATATCTTGACAACCGGTATATACATATATACGACAAATTTTTTTTACCGTTTAAAATAAGGTTTGTCCCGTATTGCGGGCATGTTTTTAGTTTTTGGCTAATTTTAATTAATTAGCTAATATTTAAAAAAAAAGGTTAATTTTTTACACGTGGTATAACATAAGATAAATTGCGGATAAACATTTTGCATTTTTTTCCTATTTTAAATTTTATGACACTTAAATTGTTTTCTCGACACCGTTCACTGTTAAGATTCACTGTATACATACATACATATGTACATTTTTGCACAAATTATATGGCAAAGCCAATTTCGGTGACTCAAAATAGCATTGGCAAACAAAATTTCTACAAATGGAGTACCACCAGTAAACCCTTCTTACTGACTGCATTTGTTTACCATAGCATAAATAATTAAAATAAGCCACTGCATTTGCAACTATTGAAAGGCACATTAAGTAAAAAAAATAAACACGTAAAATATTTGTTTCTTATGTACATGCAAATTAACAAATAATGTACCATGTGCTTTAATTTTAATGCACGGAAACCACACTTTTGTTTACTTTTAATCTAAAAATTTTCCTTTACCCTTTAAATTTTAAATATCAATCTGTTTTATTTGGAGTACCTTTAATTGTGCGCACTTAAAGTATATAATGGTTTTAGAAGTTGATTGGTATTTGTTACAGAACAATTTAATGTTAGAGTTGAAAAACGATGAAAAGTTAATTCGATAGCATACACATTGCATTTTTTTTCGAATAGAAGTGGCGTTATGCCAATTCATCATATTTCACATCTGACGGAACGATGAGAAGTTGTGTAACTGTAATCACACTGCAACATATGCAACAAATGTTGCAACTACCATCACCTATTATATTATATAATAATATTTTATTATATTACTGATTTACACGATGCACCTTTCTTTATTTCCAATTGAATTTATGCGTACTGCACAGTGCATTTTTGCAAATTGGCGAAACCACAAGTAATAACATTAATAAAATGTATTTGAAAATAAAATCAATGTCATTTTGTTATTTTTACTATAATATAATTGTAATTATAACATGGGCTCTTGCTTTATTTACATTAAGGTCGGTAGCAGCCCCAAAGAGTTTTTCTTAAGCCTAAGTAAAATCAATCTAATGCCATCGAAATTTTTGATGATACCAAACTGTTTAATTTAATTCAACGATTTTTTCTGGTGACACTAGTGTGATAATTTCAGTTAAATTACCAATGGCGGGATTTATAATTAGCTTATTTAATATCAAACAAAATGTTTTTAAATACTAAGTCTTATTTCGAATCAATTTAATTTCTGGTATATTTCAGACAAAAGTAAAAGCGGTGTTCGATAGACTTAGAAATCGTTTAATTTCAACTGTACCAGCGATGAGCTATAACGTAGATGTGCCAAATCGCAAATTTCCCTAATCCACCGCCAGGCGATCTTTCAGTTTTTTTGGAGGATTACGCGTCAATTCACCAGGGGTATTTTTTTTGCTGCCTCCGTCATGCTGAAAAGTAGCAATAGTCACCAGACGTATGCCGTATACCGGCATATACACACATGCTGCTTGGGCCTGTCGCATGACTTCGCCAGGCTGAACAGCAGCAAATATGATGTGTGTATACCGACATATACCAGCGTATACACACATTCTGCTTGAACCTGGCTCTACCTTCGCCTGGCTCAACAGCAGCACATATCACCAGCCGTATGTACACCGACGTATACACACATTCTGCTTGGGCCTGGCGCATGCCTTCGCCAGGCTGAACAGCAGCAAATATCACTATATGTATGTATATGCGTATGCATATATATATGTACACATGTATGTCAGCATTTGTTTCAGATTTCTGTTTGCTGGGCTTCGATTAGATTTTTTATTTTTTACTCCAATCGCTGCATATGAATATGTGTGTATGCAAGCGCATGTATGTATACACATTAAGAAGTGCGCATAGCACTTGTCTTGATATTCACTGACCTGCCTCAACTGTTATGATGATGATTTAATTAGCTTAAAATCATTTTTAAAATACATTTAAATAATTTATATCTATATTTATCTTTATATATTCATATTAAATCATATATTATACATTGTAATCATATTTTAAATAAATTAATAAATTATTTATTTAAAGGGCATAATAAATTATAATCATATTTTGAATAATATTTGTCTAATTGTTACCTATCTTAAATATATATAAGATGCTGAAGAAAAATATTTAACATTTTGTCGCATATCAATTTCTGCAAGAGCCTAGAAAAAAGACAAACTTCCAAGCCAGCCAAATTTCAGTTTTGCTATATCTGGTCATACATACTCTCTTCACTTTTAATTCTATGACACTAGCAAACAATTTTGTCAACGCAACTGCAAAAGAGTATTCAAAGTGCAATTGCGTCGCGATCATTATTGCTTGTGTGCCTTCATGTAGGGTTTCTTGTCCCATAATCAACTACTACGGTCAACTACGAATACTCTTTTATACCTCTATCAAATGCATATGACAGGCAAATGCACGTAAACTCCGAAAGAGTATTCAAAGTGCAATTATGTCGCGACAGGCATGTTTTCCGCGATCTTGAATACTCAAACAAAAGCGTGCCAACAAAAGCATTTTGCTACCTACAGATATCGCCATAATTGCACTTTGAATACTCTTTCGGAGTTTACGTGCATTTGCCTGTCATATGCATACGGCTGGTGATATTTGCTGCTGTTGAGCCAGGCGAAGGCAGAGCTAGGCGAAGGCAGAGCCAGGCGAAGGCAGAGCCAGGCGAAGGCAGAGACAGGCCCAAGCAGAATGTGTGTAAATTATTTATTTTATTATTAGTATTTAGAAATACTATTTGTTTAGGATGCCGACGATAAGTCGGACTTTGGTTATTGTTTGAGTCGGCGAAAGGCCGGACTCGCACCGAGTTAACTAAAACGCAAGAATTTTATTTGAGAGACGACGAGCGCCTTGCTTTATTCATTGACAATTTTAGACTAAAAACTAAAGTACAAATATGATTGCTAGGAAGCCTTAGAGAGAAGAAACGCTAAGCCTCGCATGAAGTGCTGAGCCTGGCATTTCCGATCATAGCGGCCACACGCATATGTCGTGATTGCCGGCTATGTGACCCTTTCAAGTGCTCATGGTGGCATGCTGACCACTTGAACTCATGGTGTCCTATTCACTACTTCAACCGAACGTCGATGAATATTTATGATCTTAAGAAATAAGAGCTGCTGAGCTCTGCATGTTTACTCTTATCGCATACAATGTAATGATGTCTTTTATGATAGACATGTATTACGATCGAACATGCAGTGTTGTAACTAATCTAATTACATATAAGAATTTAAATAGATATTAGTTAACTACCCCCCCTTCAAGCTTAAGGCCGTCCTCGGCCGACCTCAACTCATCAATCGCCACTCATATTTGTTCTGCGGCTCTTCTTCCGCTGATGATCCTCCATGTTGGAGCCGATGAGTGCACTAAGTACTACAAGAAGTATAAGTACTACGCGGTGCACGCGGTCTGTGCCGAATTGCTCTATAACATCCCGAGTTACCACCAAGTTGCGTACATTCCATCTGGTGAAGGTACAGGAGACTTAGGATGTACTGGCTGGTGGTGATGTTTAATAAATGGGAAAAATAGTAATCTACTTGCAGGCCGACTTATTTTTAGGAAATTTAATGATACAATGCAGCATATTTTTAGTTTGGAGCACTTTTACGGACGACACGGACATAAGGCCCCCTATAGGGGTACTGGTGGGCTCTTGTATCCAAACAGATTTCAAGTCCGTGCGAGTGTGATGCGAGCATTAAGTTTTGCAACTATGTTTCTATGTTTCTAGTCAGCGGTGTCTCATGTGAGTGTGGAGGGGTGAGCCTATTTCCTAGCCTCCGGCTAGATTTTACTTAGACATTTTCGCCCACTTCAAAAACCCTGTACTGCTTATTGCTACGCCGGTTATCAAAATAAGGGCTTCCTGCACCCGGGTTTTCTCGTGCGATCACCTTTTTCGCATGGTTCGACTCTAAGTCCTGTGCAAGAGCCAGTGCCGTGGGTAAGTTCCAGGATGTTGCTGCAAAAACTACATCCGTTATGCTATCCCTGGGCCCTGATACGAAAGCCTCCAACGCGTCTTTGCGCTATTTTCCGCAAAGTGCCTCCGCTACCGCCGGCACATAGGCCCTATTGACCTTTTCTGTCAACAGGGTGAGTATCTCTCCCACCTCGTCATGGTATTCCGACACCTGTCGGCTACCCTGCCTTACGGCATCTAACTCCCTCTCGATTGCCCTCATAGACCGTTTGTCGCTGAACTTAGAGTCGAGGCGGCTAATTATTGCATGGACGTTCAATGGGGTTTTGTATGAGGTTAACATGGCATCGGCAGGACCCTTTACCTTGTTCCTCATGATGGCAACTGCCTGGAAGTGGCGCGTGCTGCCATTGTGCGTTTCGAAAACCTGATAAGCGGTTAAGGCCGCTTGCCTCCATGAGGCGTATGACTCACGTATCCCTGAAAAATCGGACAGGGATTTCATTACGCTCAGCGGCTCGTCACAACTGACGCCGCCATTCATCTCTACAGGTGCGAACGACTGCTCGCTTGGGGCGGCAACACCCGCTGCCGCCAATCGTTTAAAAAGTTCTTCTACTTTCTGGGAGAACTCAGCTTCTCTCTGCACACTCTTAGCTGCCTGCTCAGCTAAGGCTTGGCTGATAGCTACCTGTATCATGGCCCTGACCTCTCTAGCGTCCATTTTCCTAACCGTAAGGGGAGCTTTAGGGGCGCGTTCTGGAGTTTCAAAGTGTTCGTCACAGTCCGATTCTGAATCACTAATGTGTGGAGTTCTATACTGGAGGAACGGTTTACTCATGGGCCTTTGTCACCAGATATTACAACAAAAATAGATAACCAAGTCGACAAAAAAAAGGAATTTTTAAGCCGAATCTGATTCTCAAGGGGTCCCTTACACGAGACGGAGATTTTTTGTTGTGAATATTATGAACCGTTGCAAAACGGAATGCTCGCTCACTCCTTTAGTACATTTTGTGACTTGAAAAATTGTCTGTCAAAAGTACACTTACATGCTTTTTGTATTTTTGGTTTCAAGACAAGTGCGGTGTTTCCTTTCCTGACGATGATCCCCTCTTAGCGTTGTTGCGAAGAAGAGGCTGGATTCACTGCTCCTTTTGCCGCCTGTGCTAACGGAGGCAACTGCAAATTTTTGAATCCTTTTATAGGTGCTCCTCGGTGAAGCTGCGTGGGTACTCACCATGAATTTGTCAGATTACCACCAGTTGATCCCCTCTAGCGTCGTTGCGAAGATGAGGCTGGATTCACTGCTTCTTTTGCGTCCTGTGTCAACGGAGGCAACTGCAGATTTTTGAATCCTTTTTAAGAAGAGCTTCTTGGTGAAGCTGCTTGGGTACTGACTTTGAATTTGTCAGATTACCACTAGTTGATCCCCTCTATCGTCGTTGCGAAGATGAGGCTGGATTCACAGCTCCTTTTGCGTCCTGTGTTAACAGAGGCAGCTGCAGACTTTTGAATCCTTTTAATGAGAGCTTCCTGGTGAAGCTGCGTGGGTACTGACTTTGAATTCGTCGGATTGCCCCACGTTGGGCGCCAATTATTTATTTTATTATTAGTATTTAGAAATACTATTTGTTTAGGATGCCGACGATAGGTCGGACTTTGGTTATTGTTTGAGTCGGCGAAAGGCCGGACTCGCACCGAGTTAACTAAAACGCAAGAATTTTATTTGAGAGACGACGAGCGCCTTGCTTTATTCATTGACAATTTTAGATTAAAAACTAAAGTACAAATATGATTGCTAGGAAGCCTTAGAGAGAAGAAACGCTAAGCCTCGCATGAAGTGCTGAGCCTGGCATTTCCGATCATAGCGGCCACACGCATATGTCGTGATTGCCGGCTATGTGACCCTTTCAAGTGCTCATGGTGACATGCTGACCACTTGAACTCATGGTGTCCTATTCACTACTTCAACCGAACTTCGATGATTATTTATGATCTTAAGAAATAAGAGCTGCTGAGCTCTGCATGTTTACTCTTATCGCATACAATGTAATGATGTCTTTTATGATAGACATGAAATATACGATCGAACATGCAGTGTTGTAACTAATCTTATTTTACATATAAGAAATTAAATAGATATTAGTTAACTTGTATACGCTGGTATATGTCGGTATACACACATCATATTTGCTGCTGTTCAGCCTGGCGAAGTCATGCGACAGGCCCAAGCAGCATGTGTGTATATGCCGGTATACGGCATACGTCTGGTGACTATTGCTACTTTTCAGCATGGCGGAGGCAGCAAAAAAAATACCCCTGGTGAATTGACGCGAAATCCACCAAAAAAACTGAAAGATCGCCTGGCGGTGGATTAGGGAAATTTGCGATTTGGCACATCTACGTTATAGCTCATCGCTGACTGTACACTAGGGGTTTCCAGTCCTATTACTCATTAGTTGTGGTAATTGTTCCGAAAATATGAAAATAATTGCTTTTACATATGTATACGAATAAAATATATATGTACATCCATTTTTTAAATTAAAGGCGAAGACAGATACAATGTGCACTTATTATCCAACCTTTGATGTACAATTGACAGCATTGTTGTTGTAATTGCTCCCAATTATACATGTATAAGTATGTACATCATAAGCGATTAGGGAAGGTCAAAAACATCAAACACGACACGAAACACCATAGCGATTCTATCTCGGGCAATGTAAAATACTAATCTTTGTGAAAATGTATTGGAGTAGTCACAGCAGTTAAGTGTCGACAAAAAAAATCGTGAGCGACTACTTGATGTTGCTCAGAGCAACAATAGCTGGCAGTATGTATGCTTAATGCAGGGAATCTCAAAAGAAGCCTATGACGGAGCAAACACCAATAGAAATTAGTTCAATGCAGCAATTTTCATTCTTCAATGTATAAAAACTCAACAAAGTTAAGATGCTTTTTATATATAGAGTGTCTCACAGCTTCCATTCAGTTCCATTCCATTCATTGTCTTGCAAAAATTTAACTAGAAAATAATGAAAAATGTTTAAACGCCGATTTGTTTAATGCTATACGAAGGGAACTATATTTGTTGCTAAAGTTTTGCGTTGATTTAAAAATTGTAAAATCTTAAAATGATAATACTTACTATATATATAGATATTCTGTGCTTTCGGATGTTATTTTCCAGCAGAGCTCACAAATGTTCAATAACATTTAATTGGAGATTGGGCTGGTGAAATTATCCCGTAGGGGCAGCTCTAGATAAGCCAGGGGTGTTCTATTCTGAACTTAGGCTTGGAGTCGTTGTCTGGAAAGTACTTCGGATTCCCAACTTTTTGTCAGTGTAGATTTTCTTTTAGTATTATGAGGTACATATTATTGTCTATTTTAGTCTCAATAAGCAATTAGATACCGCCAACGGTTGCCGAGATATATGCATAAACCATGACACTATCTCCGCCGTGCTTGACACCTTTTTTTGGGATTCAGCTTAGTACTGGGCTGTCACCACACATTATTTGTCCGTCCGAGCCATGCAAGTCATTCCATTGCTGGCAATGCTAAAGGAAGGCTGACAGAACAGAACCGACTCGAGTCTCTGTATCTAGCCTTCTTGTATATATGCGTGCATGTATGCATGACTGTGTCCTCAGCCTTCTGGATTAGAGAGGGACTAAGCTTGTATATGCTGCCGATTTTGTTTTAGTTGCTGGTTGCTTTCAGCGGCCCGACTCTTGTAAAACGGGGGGCGCGCGCGCGGTAAGCAACTAACGGTACAAATTTATAAGTATTTGTATGCGTGTGCGCTTGCTTCTTTTTGAGCTGGGCTATCTTTTTTATATTTTTGCTTTTCTGTGCCCTGCATTTAAATGTGTGTGTACGTTTATGTGCAAGTTAAGTAATGTTAACCTTACTTCATATATGAAATAGAATTAAGCTGAATAATGACAAAATTGTTCTATATAGGAAGTATAATTCGACACCCAAAATTGTTTACGGGAACTAGATCAGGTGGTCAGCAAAAAAGATCAACAACCTAAAGTCAGTAAACTCTTGCGACCAGCTGAGGCGGCAAAACGTGACACTACATTCACCAAAAGAGTGGCGTAACATAGCCGGCAAACACAACACATTGGCGTGGCCGCTATGAATAAGAATGCAAGTGCCAGCATGTTTTAGGGTATAAAAGTCTGTCTTATTATAGTCTTTAAGTTAGTCTAAAATAGCCTTTGAATAAACCAGGTGTAGCATCAACCCATTAATTCGAAGTGTCTTCCTTTTAGTTCTCACAAAATAACAAAGCTTCATAGAAGTTCCAAACAAATAAGTACAATACCCTTATTAATTTGCATATATTAGGCAAACGTTTAAATGTATGAGGGACAATTACATCAGCATTTATTGACCTGCCTCAACTACTTTGCTTCTGATATTTTTTAGAATAAATAAATAAATCTTATAAAAAAAATATAAAATGCAAGCAATGTTTTTTTTATTCTTTACTATATTTATTCGATAAAATACAGTTTTTAACTAACTATTTAAAAAAAACTTAGATTTAAGAAAACATGCATAAATTATGTATACATTTTTGAGCATTAAAAGTTACCTATATTAAATATATATTAGATGCCGACGACCAATATCCAGCATAACAATTGGTCGCATATAAATATCTGCATACAAGAGCCTAGAAAAAATACGAACTTCCAAGACAGACAAAATTCAGTTTTGCTATTTCTGGCCATACTTACTCTCTTCACTTTTGATTCTATGACACGTCAAACCATTTTGTCCGTTTTTTTTTTGTTTGGCACCATTGTGCCCTTGTTTTCTATCCGATTTTGTCAGACAAAGCGTTGTTGTGTTGCACAGATGAGAGGCTAAGATTGACAATTTGAGCTATTTGACGATGTGAATATCAATTTTTTACATCAAAAACTAAATATATCCAGATGTTTGGTTAATTCGACTATTTGGTAGCAAAGTATGCATTGCTCTTAATTCATATAATTTTGTACAAAGAAATTAAGCAAACAAAAATTTGTTCAGTGCTAACTTTAAGCATTAAGTAAAAAACATTGTAATCAAAAGCTCTCAATGAAAATAAATGTGTAGTTCCTGGGAAACTCTGAATAAATGTATCGTTTAACCACAAATAAGTGCAGCGCAAAAAGATTAATTTCGAATGTATTATTTATTAATAAAGTGAGCTTGTTATATACATAGCTCCATTAAAATTTTAAATATTGCTCTGTGCCAAGTAATTTTTATGTTAGACATTCCATGTTTACTTTCCTTATTGGTTTTGGCTTTCTATATCTAAAAATCACAATCAAAATGGTTATCTGTCGCACCATAATTCAAATTGCCCCTGTACTTAAACTTAATATTGACTAGAACGCCATGCCAAACTTCACGCAACTATTCTGCACAGTTGCATCGAAAATGTACGGAGAGACAGCGCTTAAATTGTCCAGTGTCAGGTAACTGTTCTCGACTTATGCTTGGAGTCGTTGACCTGGTAGAACCTGAAGTACGTTGGATTGCTTCTCGGCTTATTGGAGTACATTTTTTTGGAGGATATTGAGGTACATCTTAGTGCCCATTGTACTCTCATCACCAAGATCCGGGCACCAGCTGACGAGTTACATAACCTGACCATGACACTGGCTCCACCGTGCTTGACTGCTTGACTGTTCTGCTCAATACTACTGGACGTACGTCAAACATAAAACTGTCTGCACGAGCCATAAGAGTTGAATTTGGACTCATCTGTAATAATGACTGTGTTTTAGAACTCCAAATCCTTATCCAAGTGGGTTCTGGCGAACGTCATCCTAATGAATTAATTTCTTGCGCTTATAAAGTGCTTCTTACGATATACTTGACAGTCATGGTTCCGCAGAACCTAGCGCACAGTTTTCACACTACACTCTTTCCCCATTGCATCCCAAACCTATTGAGTTAGTTTTGGAGCCGATAGCGTTTAGGTTTATAGATTTTCCTTTATTTTCCTGATGATCCTCCGCTCATCTTGTTTGGTTAAAATCTTGCTTGGTGCCATTCAGCCATTGTCCTTTTGATATTCGCGGATATAGCGTCAAATTATGTGATACATTGTTAAGGAGCTCAGATTGACAATTTCAGCTATTTAGCGTTGGGAATATCCGTTTTTAAGGTGTTCCAGGATGAGTTTTAGCTGTTCACTGGTAGTCCGTTTGCCCATAGTCCTGGATGGCTTGTTGCAGCCCAGACGCAGACAAAAACTAAACTGACTGCGCAGAATTGGTCTATTAATTCCGTAAATATTAAATTTTAGCTAAAATATCGGGGTTTTATGGCACCTAGGCGTCTATACTGTATCTGCTCAAAATAAGCCTTGACCTGTAACACTGAGCAAATAATTGAATAGAGGTTTCAAACTGAATATCGAACTAACAGCATCTTAAAACTAAAACGGCTAAATCGGCCCTTAGATAAAGAGAGAGAGAGAGAGAGAGAAAGCGCTTTTCAAAGTTCAGCACGCTGTCAGAATATGCCACGCAGAAAATGCAAGTCATAAAACTATTGGCATTGCTTCGGAAGGCTGACCAAATAGAACCGACTCGAGTCTCTGTATCTAGCCTTCTTGTATGTATGCGTGTGTATGTGAACGTGCAGGTTGCTAGTGCGAGCTTGCATGCATGCATGAGTGTGTCCTCGGCCGAACTTATGATGAGAGAGAGGATGCGTATTTATGTGCTGCTGATTTTGATTCAGTTGCTGGTCGCCTACAGCGGCCCGACTATTGTAAAACAAGGGGCACGAAAGCAGCAAGCAACTAAGGTTAAAAATTGATTACTATTTGTATGCGTGTGTGCTTGTTTCATTTCTAGCTGGGATAGCTCGGTCAAGATTTTTTATATTTTTTTTTTCTATGCCCTGCATTTGCATGTGGGCATTACATATGTATGTATGTGTATGCAGCGCACGTTTAAATGTATGCGTGTAAATTGCTTCAGCATTTATTGATCTGGCATAACTGCTTTGTTTCTGATATTTATTACAAATGTTAAAAAAAGTAGATCAAATCCAAATGCAAGCAATTTTATATTTATTATTTACTATATTTATTCGATAAATTACAGCGTTTATATAAATATTTAAAACAAATTTAGATTAAAGAAAATATACATCAATTATGAATTTATGAACATTGAAAGTTAACTATCTCAAATAAATAAATGAATAAGTTATTGCTCTTACAAAGGCAAGTTATTGTGGTTTTGCATTTATATATGCAGTTGAGTTAACTAAAAGGAAGACACTTCGTATTGTTTAGTAGACTGACTTAAAGAATACAATTCAACAAATAATGAAATCTTTAGAATTATGAAAACGCTGAGGCTCGTGGGAATGCTTAGTGCTCAGCCTTGCACATTCATTCATAGCGGCCACTCAAAAATGCTATTTTCGTCTCAACGATATCCGTTCAAGTGCTCGTGGTGTCACATTCGCCACGTCAGCTGAACGCCGACGTTTATTGACTTATTGATAATTCGCAATATTGTTTGGTCTGCCGACTACGTAACATCCGTTTAAGTGCACAATGTTGTGTCATATTTTATTTTATGCATATTTTTCACTCCTAGGGCCGTCCTCGGTCGACATTATCTCATCAATCGCTATCCATGTTCCGCAGCTATTTTTGTGCTGGAGAACCTCCAAAAAGCAATGAGTGCACTGAATATTAATCCCACGATAAAGATTATACGATGCGTGCGGTCCTTGAATTCCTGAATTGCCTAAAAGTTACGTACGTTCAATCGGTGAAGGAGAGTCAGGATGTCTTAGCTGGTGGTAATGATTAATAACTTGGATTTAGCAACTCCTGTTGTCGCGGTTGATGAACACCGTCTCATAAACCGTAGCTCGCTCGTTGAATATAACTAGGTGCGTGCCCTGTACCTTGATTTCGTTACCATTATCCCCACACACTTTCGCTAAATGGTTGATGATACTAATCCCATCATAGGTGATTGGATCCAAATCGCTCGGCTGGTGTGGAGTACCCTGGCGCATGAATTTTTTGCTGACAGCCGACCAAAGGTAGCCGGTGGTGAAGCGTTGAAATCCTCTACAGGATGGGTTCCTTCTCCACACTCTGCTATAACGTTGTCTCTCATGTGTAGAATAAAGACTTATTGGATAACGAGGAAAATGGTGATTTTCTCCGAGAAAACATAATTTTTAAAAATTTGATGATAAAATGCAGCATGTTCGCAGACTGGAGTACCTTTACGAACGAGACGGCCATAAGGTCCCCTATAGGGGTATTGGTGGCCAAAACCGATTTTAAGTCTGTATGGTCTAAGATGTTTGGGCTAAGAACGTTTTTTTTAGCAAGTGTGATGGCGAGCCTTAAACTTTACAACTCCATCATTAGCACACTGTGTCCGGCCAGCAGCGTTTTATAGAAATGACCTGAGTTTACTTGTGTGTTTTTGGCCGCCTTGAGAATCTGATAAACGGTGTCAGTTAGTTGATTGATTTGATCTTGAACCATTGTATTAATTTCGAATTGTCTATTGTTCGAATCTATCAGCTGTCTCTCCTTAAACTTAGTTCTCTCTAAGTCGTTGGCATCCGGCGTGCCTGCCACGACCTGCAGGATGGAACCCAGGAAGTCTACACTCCTGACAAATCTCGGAGATGAAACGTGTCAACGCTTAGTAATTTTTTCAAATGCGAGTGCGGAAACATACCGAAAAAATTGCTTGTTTTCTTTATCATGCGCGAGTATTCGGACAGATTTGCTGAATGCATTACATAGGCAAATTCTTCCCACACAAGAATCCGGCTATCAATGATTGGGATGTACTTGCCATGCGAGTAATCGATGATGTGCGCCGAGGCCAAGGTTAAGGACAAGAGAAAAGTGAGTCCAAATCTGAGGAGAGAAAAATGTACTAATTTACTTAAAGCTTATGTTAAGGTTTATTTTTTATTGTCCTTGTGGACTTCGGTTAGATTCTTCCAAGACATTTTTGCCCACTTCAAAGACCCTGTTCTGTCGAGAAGCATTTTCTCCGGTTCTGAGTGCAATTTGTGCGTTATTTATCTTATCTTGGATTTCGTCTTACGGCTCAACTAGGTGCGCTTGAACAACGTCAACTGGTCTTTTGTTGATGACCGAGTGGATTGATTTGTTGTATTCAGCTGTGGCTAAAAGAAAAACCTCTATAGTATTACTTATGCTTCTGTCTATTTTTAAGCACCTGGCGAGCTCTAGCAACGTGCTATTAAAGCACTCCACTTGTCCATTGGAGATATTATGCAAAGGCGGCGCGAAATGATAAACGTCTACGTGTAACATTTCATGTGTGCATGAAGGCATTGGAGTTAAGTCAATCTCCTGTTTTTTGGGGTCTATCGTACTTAGCTCTGAACAATTTTGAACAATTTCACTATCCAGTTTTGCCATTTTCAGAAAATAGTATTCGGAGAGATCCTGTTTCACATGCTCTTGGGTCGATCCATGAGCTCTATTGTGCTCAGCTGTAAGGTATGATAAACCGTTCAAGTTCGTCCAGTAACAAATCCTTGCATGTTAAATTAATTGAAAAGCGTCTTTTGACCCCTAACAAAACGAGACTGAGTTTCGATGGGGATTGAGCTTATTCAATTAATATCTAATTTTGAAAGCAATTCAACGGCTTATCCGTTGTTTCAATGGTTTAGTGAATGATAGCTCACTGTTCGTCTAAAGCGTTAAGCTGTTGCCTGGACAAGGCATCTGCAACTAGATTCTCCAGGTCTAGTTTAGTTTTTAATCTTAGCATTAGGATTGGATTCCGATACCACAAAGGTTAAAGTCTGGTGGTCAGTAAGGATATTCTTAACTCCATACAGATAGTGCCGCATTTTGCCGACGGCCTTTATAGTGGCCAATAATTTGCGCTTGTTAGTCGCGGAATTAAATTCGCAGTCTTTCAACGTCCTTGAGATATTTGTAATCGGACGACCTTCTTGAGCCAGTACTGGGTTTATACCATAGGCTGAACCATCTGTCGTTAGATCAAATGGCTTCTTATAATCAGGGTATATGAGCACGACGTCTTCAGATGCCAGCATAAAAAGCTTCTTGTTGTACTTGGAGAAGGTAAGTACCGGAATTTTCCGTGACCTGTGCCTACTGACAGTTCTATTCTCTCCCTTAAATATTTTCGAAATAGGTCTAGCTATCGCTGCGAAATCTCTAATGAAACACCTGAAGTAACTCGCGAGATCCAAAAAAGACCTTACTTCAAATACAGTCTTGAGCTCTGGAAAACCATTTTTGGCCTTGACTTTTATACTTTGGCTTTTATTAGTCTGTTCTTGCACCGTTATTGGTAATTATAAGCCTAAGGAAGTTAACGCTTTTTTTAAAAAAAAACTGTGATTTCTCTACCGATATTTTCATGTTTGCCTCGCACAGATTTAAGGACCCAGTCTACATGTTTAACGTGGGACTCATCATCTTGAGAAAAGATAATCACATCGCCAACGTAAACATGGCAAAACTTGCCTATTTTTCCCGCAGTATGTCATCAATGGTTCTCTGGAAGATGCGAGCCTCATTTCTCAACCCAAATGAAAGTCTTCGAAATTCATATTGCCCCCCATTAACCGAAAAAAAAGTTTTCTGACGGTCACGCTCTGCAAGCATGATCTGGTGGTAACCAGACTTGAGGTCTAGTGTTGAAAAATACTTTGCTTTGCTTGCCTAAGTTTCCAAGTGCAAAGGAAATATTCGGTATAGGGTATTTGTCCGGAATCGTTTGTTCCTTAAGCTGACGAAAGTTAATAACTAAATGCAGGTTCCGATTACCCGCCGCTTAAGTGCCTTTCTTGCCTACCACCCAGGTGGTATTATTGCTGGGGGAGACAGATTCTTGGATTATACCATTCTAGAGCAGACTCTGAATTTCTTCGTTAACGAAATCAGTTGCTCCCATAGGATATGAAAAGAGTTTGCCATAAATAGACTCCTCACTTGTTGTCCTGATGGTAGCCATCATCGAGGTATTGTAAGGTCAGGCTTCGTGAACGCTTTTTATTGTCCCTTAGCATTTTTAAGAAATGCTTCACGTTAGTGAAATTGACGCCAGCACAGGCTAAAAAAATTCACATGATCTGACTCAGAAGTATCTAAAATATCGTCATGGATACCTGCCACTGCGTTATAGGTGTTACTAGAATGCGGCTTTGTTCCCTCTCCCGCGTCTTGAGTGACTTGGTTCATCTTTTGTTGTATTTTATGGAGGCCTGTGCGGTTAGACGGGGCTATTCTCTTGTTTAAGAAAGCTAGGGGTTGGTTGGGCTGATGACAGGTAGGGACCGATTTCCATGGGCTCTTGCATATTTCTGTAGCTCTGCTGCCTATTACTGCGCTGGCTGAACTTCTTCTGCTTATTACTGCGTTGTCTGAACGGGCCTTCCGGCTTACGCAGTTTGTTAAAGTGAGGACTTTTGCACCCATTGGTTGCTCGTCCGATTGCTGAGCAGTGTTCTTCCATCCGAAGTTAGATGCAAACGTATTGGTCTCATGGTTCCATTCTATCTCCTGTACGAGCGTTAGAGCTGAAGGCAAGTTTTTGGGCTTTGCTGGAAAAGAGCACGTCTGTAAGACTACGTTTAAGCCCTGGTACAAATATCCTCCAGGCATCAGCCCGGAATTTTTCGCACAGTCCTTCGCCAATGATGGTTCATAGGACATATTAACTTTGTTAGTCAATAGCGTTCGTTCCTTTTCGACCACATCATAGTATTGCGATAAGAGCTGGCTATCTTGTTTTAGTGTGCCTAGCTCTTGCTCAATAACATGATTTGGTCGTTTGTCGCTATAAGTAAAGTCGAGGCCACTTATTACTGCGTCACAGTTTAATGGTGGGTCAAATGAGGCTAGAACGGAATCGGCAGGACGATTAATATTGCTCCTTATAATATCGACTGCCTGGTAGTGGCGTGAGCTGCCATTATATTTTTTAAAAATGTGGTAAGCGATAAATGCCGCCTGCCTCCAAGAGACTTGTACACCTTGAAAAAACGGACAGACACTTGACGGCGTCTAGCGGTTCCTCGCAACGGACATCATCTTTAATCTCTACAGAAGCATACGCTTGTACCTTCGGGGGGACCACGCGAGCTGTCGCCATCTGGTTAGAAAGCTCGTTGATTTTTTGGATCAAATCAGCTTTCTCCTGCTGGTTTCGAGCAGCTTGCTTGGCTGAGGCGCTTTTGATAACCACTTGTACAATCCCTCTAACCTGTTCAGCGCCTATATTGCTATACGCAAGGACAGCTTTGAATATGTGTTCTGAAATTGGTTTTCTAAAATGTTCGTCACTGTCCGACTCTGAATCACTACAATGTGGTCGCGAAATTTTATAACGAAGGAACGGTGTAGTAATGGGCCTTTATCAAAAAATAATAAGTCCCAGTGCAAACGATTTTGAACAATCACAAAAATCAATCAAATCAATGAAACCAAAAAAAAACTTTAATTCGATCCTAATTCTCAAAAAAGGTCCCCCACACGCGACGGAGAGCTTTTGTTGTTAATTTTATAAGTGGTTGCAAATATACCCGCTCTAATTTTATTTTATATTATTGTTGTATGACTTGAAAAAGAGTTTGTTAGAAAAGTCCACTTACATTTTTCCTTAGATTTAAGCTAAAAATGTTGGTTCTTTCCAAACGTTGATCTCCTCTAGCGTCGTGGCGAAAGTAAGGCCGATTCACTGCATTTTTCCGCCAATGTTATGGGAGGCTAGCAACTGTAGGTTTTTGAATCCCATCTTATACCCTTAACTCATGAAATGGTGCAAAAGTATGTAACAGGCAGAAGGAAGCTTCTCCGACCCCATAAAGTATATATTCTTGATCAGCATCAACAGTGGAGTCGATATAGCCATGTCCGTCTGTCTGTCCGCCTGTCCGTCCGTCCGTATGTATGAACGCGTCGATCTCAGGAACTACAAAAGCTAGAGACCCTAGATTTTGGATATGAGCTCTTCTAATCCCTAGGCATAGCAAGTTTATTCAAATTTTCGAAAACTTTTCAGGTTTACAATTTACACATGTAATCGATAACAAAAAAATCTAATATTTTGAAAACTTGAAAATGGGAAGTGAAACTATTAACAAAATAATGAACACCTGAGAAATTTTTATTAAAATCGGTTAAGAAACAGCGGAGATATGAAGCCATCAAGCATTCGGACAGTAGTACACATACATGTGTGTATGTCTGTCAGCCACCGTCTGTTCGTCTGTATTGACAAGGGTTAAGGGTATCTTCTAGTCGAGCTTACTCGACAAGAGCCTTCTTACTTGTTTTTGTTATAAATGCTTATTGGTTTAATTGTGTAAATACTGACTCTTAGCTTGTCAAAATACCACTAGTTGGGCGCCAATTAATAAGTTATTGCTTTTACAAAGGCAAGTTGGTTTGGTTTTGCATTTATAAGTTACCACTTCGTATTGTTGAGGAGACGTCCATGTTTTTTGGAGTGCTGTTTTAGACTGACTTAAAGAATACAATTCAACAAATAATGAAAACTTTAGAATGATGAAAACGCTGAGGCTCATGGGAATGCTTAGTGCTCAGCCTTGCATTTTCATTCATAGCGGCTATGCTATGTTCGTCGCAACGATATCCGTTCAAGTGCTCGTGGTGTCACATTCGCCACGTCAGCTGAACGCCGACGTTTATTGACTTAAGCAATAAAAAATGCTGAGCTCCGCGAGATTATTCGCAGCTGTGCAATATTGTTTGGTCTGCCGACTACGTAACATCCGTTCAAGTGCACAATGTTGTGACCATGGAATCATATTTTATTTTATGCATAAAACAAAGTTGACATTAGTTAACTTATATAAGATGCCGACGACCAATAGTTAGCACAGCAATTTGTCGCATATAAGTATTTGCATACAGAGGAGCCTAGAAAAGTACAAAATTTCAAGCCAACGAAATTTTAGTTTTGCTATTTCTGGTCATAACATATACATATGTACACACATGACCTTATGGAGTATTCATAGTTCACCGTAGTAGTTGATCATGGGGCAAGAAAACCTACATGAACACACACATGCATCTCGATACAATTGCACTTCGAATACTCTATCGGAGCTCTTTTGTATCTTTACTAATGTGTATGGCGGTTGTGTTGACAAAATTGTTTGCTACAATCAAAAGTGAAGAGAGTATGTATGACTATTGGTTGTCGTCATCTTATATACATACATATACATAAATAAGCCACCAGAATCAATATTTCACCGCAATGAACTAGGGTTTGCCCACCGGTTAGGTCGGGCTATGCCAAAAAGTACCCTAATTTCAGGTCCCAGCTTATTTGGAGTAGGTACATTATGGACACCTGCATGCCATAAAATCCCGAGTTCGAATATAATGGGTAGATTATGGGTATAAATAGACCAATTCTTCATAGTTAGTTCAGGTATATCCTGCATCTCATCATAGACTACCATTGAACACCGTAAACTCGTCCTGGAACACTTCAAAACCGGATAAACTGAACGCCGAATAGCTGAAATGGTCAAACTGCGGGCCACAACTGTGTACCACATCATTTGGCACATCACCCGCGAAAATCGGATGGAGGAGAAGGGCAGAATGGCACCACACACGATTTTCACCACAAAGGATGAGCGAGGGATCATCAGGTAAACAAGGGTAAACCTGAAGCTATCAGCTCCAAAACTGGATCAACAAGTTCACGATGAAATAAGGAAACAGTATAGTTTGCAAACTGTTCGTCAGGTTCAGCGGAACCACGACTTTCATGCCCGAGAACCGCGGAAGATACTTTTTATAAGTGCAAAAAACAAAGGCACTGGGATGCCGTTCCCCAAAATCCATTTGGATAAGGATTTGGATTCCTGGTACACAATCAACTTTGAAGGCGAGTCCAAATTTAAACATGTATGGCTCAAACGGACCATTTTATGTGTGGCGTAGGTCCAGTACTCAGCAGAATCCCAAACAATTAAATACAACAGTCAAGCACGGTATAGCAAGTGCCATGGTATGGGCATGTAAGATGTCAGCCGGTGCCCGGAACTTTGTGATTTTTAAGAGTACAATCGGCAATAATATATACTTCAATATCCTGAGAAAAATGTACTCCAATGTGCTGAAAGGCTGATAATACAACGTACTTTTCGGTTCTACCAGAACAATGACTCCAAGCATAAGGCAATAGTGCAGTCCTGGCTTATCTGGAACTGCTCCCAGTAGAGGAAAATCGGTCCACACCTTGCCCAGAATTTTGTATCTTCCATGAATAATAGGTTAACAGAAGTTATTAAGGCTAAGGGGTGTCATACTAAGTATTAACATATATATTTATGGTCTTATACTTGTTTAAGTCTACCCAGATATAATATATTTTCTCGTTTACCTTACTCCCTTTAGAGTGAGGCCTACTGTATGTACACATGCAAAAGCCGGACACAGAAACAAAAAAATGTCGACCGATATCCCAGCTAGAAATAAAACAAGCGCACACTCATACAAATAGTAATACATTTTTGCCGTTAGTTGTTGCTGCTTGAGCGCCCCTTGTTTTGCAATAGTCGGACCGTTGAAAGCGACCAGCAACTGAAACAAAATCGGCCGAGGACACACTCATGCATTCATGCAAGCTCACAACAACCTGCACGCAGAAACTTCAGTCGGTTCTGTTCTTTCAGCTTCCCGTAGCAATGCCAATAGTTTTATGACTTGCATTTTCTGCGTGGCATACTCTGACAGCGTATTGAGCTCTTAAAACCTCTCTCTCTCTGTTTCCATCTCTGTTTGCGTGTATAGTAAGGGAAGTATTCAGCACATAAACTGACTACTAAAAGGCGTCGCAACTAGCACTTGTAACTAGTTGGACTTACGGAGAGGGAGGTCCATCGATGCGCACAGTAAATGTGATGATGGAGATGAGTGAATAGACTTGTATGTCTTTGCTAAGACTCTAGAACACTGACTTTATTGAATACAAATGCATGACTTATATACAGAATTCTTAGATGATACTGTTTGCTTAGGACAGAAGTTATCTATGCGTGACTTAATGTTATGTTATTTATGACGCTGCCTGTGACACCATCTGCTAACAGCAGGCCTCTCGACAGATGGTGTGAAAAACATGTTTCTAATCTCAACCCATGGATTGGGTGCATCTTGTTTGCTGTGTGTCTGCACTATCTGCAGCGTACGATAAATGGCTTATGATTTAAATGAGTGTTTGACTTCTATGAAACTAAACATTCTCCCGGCCGTTGAATCGGTGATCAACCGTCATCTAGATCCAGTGTGAATCGTCTTGGGGATGCTGGTGGCACGGGTGTAATGGCAGCCTCATTCCTTGAAGCTGTTGGATGCAAGGTCCGAAAGCGTTGCTTCCGTAGTGCATAGGCAAGTAGCACAAAGACGGATACCACAAAAGCAGCATAAGCGGCGATATGATGATGTTGTATTGAATTTATTTGTTCGGGCAGGTTTTTTTTGTTGAGTGCGTTCAATTTTAACTGCAAGTCATCCAGCTCATTATCTTCTTGTGCCTTGCTTTCTGACATGTTGGGTTTCGTTAAAAATCTTTGAATGTTGTTTGGCTCAATTATGTTGCCAAAATGAGCATAGACTTTTTTCACTTGACTTATAATGATGTTGAAAGTACTGATACTAATTTCTGAGTTGCGTGCAGTACAACCTGATGACAGCGATAGTAGTCCGGTGTCCTTCAGTTGTATAGTAGATGGGGTACCGTTGCATACGGCTTGTAGTTCCATTGCAGAATGCGTTGCAAAGATCCAATTGTTAGGATGGTGTGTTTTTGACCATACCATTTTGGTTGTTCTGTGAGTTACTTGACACCTTGTTGGGGTTTTGTTGTTGAAGAGTTGAAACTCACACCGACTATTAACGTTAAACATAGCTTGATGATCAAAGCATATGTATTCTTCATTTGGTAACGCACGGCAGTGGTGCAAATCATCCCTTGTGAGTCCCATGAGTTGATCCCTGTGCTTGTTTAAATATATAATTGGTGTTGAGTCCCACCTGGGAATCGGCACAATATTGAAAAGTTCTAATATTGATATTGACACTAGTGGTAGTGTTATTCTAAATATTACATGCTTGTCGGTGATTGTGCCCTCTGCTCGCATAATTCTGTACAGTTGAATAACGTTGGATGATGTCACTGGTAGCATTTGATCTGGTGGCAAATGATCCCGTATTTGATCCAATTGTTCATTTAATTGATCGGGAGAAATGAATACAGGGCTTATTGTGCGTTGGCGAATTCCAGTAAGTACGTCCACTATTTCTGATTGCATGCGCTGAAGGCTGGCTGCTAACAGTGTTAATTGGGCTGTTAACGCCAAGTAAGTCTCTGTGAGACGTTGAGCAGTGAATTTTCCTCTGGCTTGGCTGATAATAGCAACTTGCTGTTCAAGTAGTTGTAGTCGCTTGTCAGTTGCAGATTTTGTCTTCTTGACAATGTCAAGAACGGAAGTTTGATTGTTCAGTAGTGTCAGTAAAAAATCTTCGTTTGTTTTTACCTTCTCTATCACTTTGGTCATTTTATTAGCGTAGTTTGAGTCTAATACTCCGAATAGACTGTTCGCAATGTTACCCACTGCATCAAATGTATGTTGCATGAGTGAATTTGTCATTTGTAATTCATCATACAAGTGATAAAAGTGCTGAGATATGAAGATATATGGAAACATGTGATTATTATTTACTTCTGAGCATTAAATGTTTTCATATCACGCCAGTATGGTTCCAATTCATAGTATATTTTTATGGCCCAGTCGGATACTGCCTCTTCGTTATTCCAATTTTTTCATACAAGATTCCAAGCTTCATATCGAACCGTGTTACAGATACTGAGTCTGTTAGTACCAAGGGTAACATGAAGAGCAGGATTAGAAAATACGAGGTTATGGTTGGCGACATTAGCCGTTTTCGTTGAACGAGTAGCGCATCATTTTGATCTGTTTCCTCAGTTTTTTTGATGGAGCGTTTTTTGGTCATCTCTTCTGGAAATAATGGTGCAAGCCTGGTTATGGGGCGCTTGTATGTGCCTGAGGCAGTTTTAACATCAACTACACGAACGTGATTATCCTGGCCTGGATATGTTTTCACAATCCGTCCCATTGGCCAACTCATCACAGGTATGTTGTCTTCTTTGACTAGAACAAGCATACCTTCTTTGATATTGGGATTGACTACCTTCCACTTATGTCTGGCTTGCAATTCTTGTAGATATTCCTCTGACCATTGCTTCCTTGCATGAGTCTGGATAATAATTCCCACCGTTTAAGTAAGGATTTTTCGTTGCGGTCTGTGTTGACATCGGGGGGAGCAGTCAGCGTTTCACCAATCAGAAAATGTGCTGGGATGAGGGCTGTGTTGTCCGTAGGGTCATTTGATATTGGTGTAATCGGTCGAGAATTCAAAATAGCTTCAAATGTTAGAGATGCGGTATTTGTTGTAGTAACCAGAAGTCGTTTTCAGACTTCACCGCAGCTTCCCATAGGCCTCCAAATAATGGAGCTCGTGGCGGTATAAATTGGAAGGCAATTAGTTTTTTGTTGCTGTGATTGATGATCTCTGCTTGAGCCTTCTCGCCAAATATTGATCCTTCCAGTTCCTTTAGTTGGTTGTTTGCTCCAACAAAATTGGTGGCATTGTCACAATGAATCGTATGACATTTGACGCGGCGGCTTAGGAATCGCCGCAGGGCTCCTAAAAAGGCATTTGTAGTCAGGTCACTAACCAACTCGAGGTGAACCGCCTTTGTTGAAAAGCAGCAGAATACGACTATGTAAGCTTTATCTGGTCTTTTTCCACGAATTTTATGGTGAATCCAGATTGGTCCGCAATAGTCTACGCCTGTAGTGAGAAACGGGCGTGTTGGTGTTACTCGATCGGTTGGCAAATTGCCCATAATTTGGTTCATCAACTTGGGTTTTGCCTTGTTGCATGTTACACAGTTGTGAACGATGTTTCTTGACATAGTTTTGTCGTTCAGGATCCAATATTGTTGTCTGGCAGTTGCTCGTAAGGCTTGGGCACCGCAGTACATGTTGTCTTCATGCAGCTCTCGTAATATCATTTTCACTATTGGATCGTTGTAAGGCAGCAAAATCTGCTGCCTTGCATTGTAAAGAAGTGGGGCTTGCTCCAATCTACCTCCAACTCGCATGAGTCCGTCTGACCCCTGTATTGGTGAAAGTGATGAGATAGGACCTCTTTTGTCTACGGTATTGTGACGCTTCAAACCTTTAAGGTAATTTGGGAACTCAGCTTGCTGTATCGACTTCAAAATTAAATTACGAGCGCGGTCCAGTTCCTCTTTACACAGCGTGGTAGTCGCTGACTTGTACCGTTTGTAGCAGAATCGCAACATGTAAGCTACAATGCGTTGTAGCTTGTGGAATGAGTTGCTGTGTCGGCAGGTATACAGCTCTTCGCCTAATGTTGATTTAGCTGGAGCTAGGTTGATATGCTTTGTTTTCCTTTCCAGGTTGCTCGGAGAGATGATGAGAGGGGCTATCCATTTCTCTGGAGTGCCACGCAAAAAGAGTGGACCATAGAGCCATAGACTGTGCTCGTGTAATTTTCGTGCAGATATTCCTCTTGAGAGCACATCTGCTGCGTTGTTGGCAGATGGAATATGCCGCCAATTATTCTGACTTGTCACTGCCTGAATTTTTGCTATTCGATTGGCCACAAACGTATGATATGTGGACGACGGTACAGTGATCCATGAAAGAACAACTGTAGAATCCGACCAGAAGTATCCTGGTACTGTGGCGGAATCAAGATTGAGATCTCGACGAATCCTGTCCGCGAGCTCAGCACCCAATAATGCAGCACATAGTTCCAGACGAGGTAGAGATTGTGTTGCAGTCGGCGCCACTCGAGACTTTGAGCATAGTAAGCGCACAGATGTTTGATTGTTTTTGTACGTTGCGCGTACATATATTGCTGCACCATATGCCTGCTCCGACGCATCTACAAATGTATGCAATTCCTTTGTGACTGGAGTTTTTCCATCGTATATGTGCGTGGGAATTTGCATGAAGTTAAGACTCTACAAATCCTCTCGATAGTTCTTCCACTCGTTCTGGAGGTTCGTAGGTAGTTCGTCGTCCCAGTCTAGTTTTGATTCCCAGAGTAGTTGCATAAATATCTTTGCCTTTACAACAACTGGAGCGAACAGGCCTAGAGGATCGAAGACATGTGCCAACTCCAAGCAAACTACACGTTTTGTTATGCTTTTTGCTGTACTGCGTTGCGTGCGGCCGCACAATTGATCCGTTTTTTGGCATCCAAATAAGGCCCAATGTCTTAACACTGTAATGTTCCAGTGTTTCTTCAAGCTTAATGTCGTTTACTATGTCGTCCTTGGGTATTCCTTGAAGAATTTGCTCATTGTTTGAGCACCATTTGCGTAATTTCAATCCGTTGGGGAGCAGTATTTTGTTCAATTCCTGTCGAACTTGGATTGCTTCTTGGATCGAGTCTGCTCCTGTGAGACAATCATCTACGTAGAAATCATCTCTTAAGGCAGAAGATCCTAAAGGTAATTTGCTTAAATGAAGTGAGGCTAAGTGATTAAGACACTTTGTTGCCAGAAATGGAGCCGATGCTGTACCATAGGTAACCGTTTTAAGTCGATAGTACTTTAATTCCTCATTCGGATTATTTCTCCAAACTATCATCTGATGAAATTGGTTTTCTGGATTGATCCATATTTGGCGGTACATTCTATCTATGTCCGCAGTATATACATACTTATGCGTTCTGAACCTCAGTAGGATTGACATCAGATCGCTTTGCACAGTGGGTCCTACTTGCAGTATGTCATTTAAAGATTTTCCTGTCGACGTCTTGCATGATGCATCGAAGACTACTCTTAGCTTCGTGGAGCTGCTCTCAGGTTTCAGCACACAGTGGTGAGGGATGAAATAATGTTTTGTTGGGAGGAGTTTCCGAGGAACAGTTTTCATGTGACCCAATTCTTCGTATTCGTTCATGAAATCCACATATTTTTTCCACATTCCTGTTTCTGTCCTTCTTTCCAGTGCGAGGAACCGTTTTTGTGCAATTTCCAACGAGGGCCCCAGGGCTGAAGAATGTTCAGAAAACGGCAATTTTACGATGAATCTACCGTCTGCAGCGATCTGCAAGTTGTCAATAAAATGTTTTTCACATTCCTTTTCAGTCGGTGTACGATGTTTTTCTGCTGCTTCCAAGTTATCTAGTGTCCAGAATCGCTCCAATATTGTATTCCTTTCTTCACCTGTAGCTACTGCACAAATGGCTGCTGACTTCCTTGATTCTTTTATTTTTCCAGCCACAACCCATCCCAATTTGGTTTTTTGCATGATTGGACCAGAGGGTATTATGTGTTGTTGTGGGAGCAACAGTGCATAATAGTGTTCCGCACCGATGAGCATGTAAATTTTGCCCGGTTTGTTGAATTGAGGATCTGCCAATGGTAGGGTTGCTGGCATGTTCCAATCTTTATCATTTATGCTTTGGGCTGGTTGATCCGTAATAATGTGCGGTAGAATGAATGCTTAGATCCGCATTGTAAAATTGTTGTGTAATGACTTTACCAACAGATTTACTCGAGCTCTACTTGTTTTTGGTTGTTCACCTATTCCTTCAATTCGTAGTGAGGATTCGTGTCTTTTTACAGGCAGCAATGAAGCGAGTCGTTCTGATATTACGTTGATTTGTGATTCAGAATCCAGTAAAGCCTTGAAAGTAGCTTGTTGTTCATTATTTCCTTGGACTATTACCTTTGCTGTTGCAAGTAGATTTATATTTTTGCTGCTTGCTGATGCTACAGTTGGATTTTGTTGCTCCATTGAAGAATTTTCCAAATGTAGCAGTGTGTTGTGTCTTTTTTGGCACTTGAAGCATTTAAAACGACTTGGGCACGACTTTGCCATGTGATCTCCTTTGAAGCAATTGACGCACAATTTTTGTCGTTAAATCCAGTTTAGTCGCTCAGTAGCTGTCTTGGCACGGAAATTGTCGCACCGAAATATCGGATGATGAGATTTCTTGCAAAATAGACAGTCCTTCCCTGCAGTTGAAGAAGATGCACAAGTTGCTCCCCCAGAATCTCTCTTGGCGTTGTTATGTGGTTTGCATCCGCTGGCTAAAACCCGAACTCTTTGTTCAAGAAACTGGAGCATGGTGTCCATTTGCTTAGAGTTGCTTAGTGATTGCTCGTACAGCGTCTTATTTGTGCTGTCCAGCTTGTTTCGTATGACCGCTATTAATATTGGCTCCCACGTTGAGATGTCTAATCCGAGTCCCTTAAGACATGCAAGGGACTCTAAAGTGATTATGTATAGCTCTTTAAGCGATTTTACATTGTCGTTAATGGCTTGTTGCATTAGAAAACGGTTCAATACCGTTGACGCTATGTCTCTTGGGTTGTTGTACGCATCAACCAAGATGTTCCAAGCGTGGAGGTAGTTATCCTCTTTCAAATCAATTTGGCGTATTAATCTTTCTGCCTCACCGATCACGCTGGTTTTCAGATACCACATTTTTTGAATGGTTGGCATGTTGGTATCGTGAACCATGGACACAAACATATCAAAGAATTGTGTCCATTTTAATATATCCCCATCAAATTTGGGGATGGTTATGCGAGGCAAGTTTATGTCATTGGCACTGCTTATTGTTTCTTGAAGCTAGTGCCCTTTGTACATCTTTTTCTGCCTGTAGATATTTTTTTATATCATATCCATTTTCTTCTGGGTCTTCAACTTCTTCATACAGCCGAAAATTAACCTCTTGAATCTGTGCCCATAGACTCCTTATGAGCTCTAATGATGCGTGTTCAATAGGAGTGCTTTGGTTCAATGTGCGATGCAGTGATGCTATCATTGCCCTTTGTCGTCGGCACAACGCAATCACCTTGGGTTCTAAGGTTGATTGCTGACGCTGTCCATAGTCAATCTCAAGTTTCTTGCTTGTGGCTTGATTTATGGTTTCAGCGTCGTTTTTGATTACTTTTAATAATTTCAGAACTCTGGTTTTTATGTCCTCGTAAAAAGTGAAGTATTCATGATCTTTCGGTAGACTGCCAGATTTTCTTATGATTTCATAATTTTGTTGGGCAGTATTGCATTTTTCATTAAGCAAATCTGCTTTAATTTTGTGATAGCCGGTCTGAGATTTTCTCTCAGCGGAATCCTTTTTATAATTAGATATCAGCCGTTGAATCTCAATGCTGATATCTTTTTGGACATCGAGTAACTCATTGATGGTCAATTTTTCTGATGCCATTTTTAACTGATTTTTGTCGCTTGTTGGACTTTTACAAATATATTGGTATATCTGTTCCTTAATCAGCTTAAGTTAACGAGGGCCCACTTTTATCCTGATGTGTCGCCTAGTTGACAACTTCAGATGGAGGATCATAGACTAACACGAATATAGTGAATTGTGTTAGCTAGATTAACTGTCGCCGCTTGTGGGCTATGTGTCTGGTTTACGAACGCACGCTTGGATCCTGATATGTCGCCTAGTTGACAACTGCAATGCTGGATCATGGACTAACACGAATATAGTGAATTGTGTTAGCCAAGTTGAAGTTCCTTTTGGTTGTCGGTGTTACAAGAGCACGCTTGGATCTGGTGATCGCCTGGTTGACAACTTCAGTGAAGGAACGTAGAGGTGATTATCCTAGTTATCCTGACTAGTGTCCTTTGGCGCCTAGTAGACAACTTCAGATGATCACGTCGGGGTCACCAAAATGTTTGCGTGTATAGTAAGGAAAGTATTCAGCACATAAACTGACTACTAAAAGGCCTCGCAACTAGCACTTGTAACTAGTTGGACTTACGGAGAGGGAGGTCCATCGATGCGCACAGTAAATGTGATGATGGAGATGAGTGAATAGACTTGTATGTCTTTGCTATGGTGTGAAAAACATGTTTCTAATCTCAACCCATGGATTGGGTGCATCTTGTTTGCTGTGTGTCTGCGCTATCTGCAGCGTACGATAAATGGCTTATGATTTAAATGAGTGACTTCTATGAAACTAGACAATCTCTTTTCTCTAAGGATACCCTAACACGGGGGTTGAGATGATGAGAAACTGAGCTTGTATTTCTTTTCAATTATTTGCTCAGTGCTTTCGCCGAACAGGGTGAGCATAGGATCATTATAAATTAAAAGAAACCCGAAGCTATCGGCTTAAAACTGCCGAAACAGGTACAGAATAAAATTGAGAAAGTAATCATGACTTCCATGACCAAGTACCACAAAAGAAGACCATTTAAAGTCAAAAAATAAAAGCACTATGATTACTTGTGCCAAAACCCACTTGGAGAAGAATTTGTGCTCAAATTCAACTCATGTCTCGAATAGACGGTTTTATGTGTGGCAGAATCCCAAACACCCCAATGCAACAGTCAAACAGGATGGAGTAAGTGTCATGGTATGGGCATGTAAGTCGTCAGCCGGGGCCCGGAACTTTTTGAGAGTACAATGGACAGGACAATAATTTGTTCCTCAAAATCCCAAAGGTAAATTTATTTCAAAGTGCCGAGAAGCTGGTAATCCGACGTGTTTTCTACCAGGTTCTACCAGGACAACGACCCCAAGCATAAATCAGGAATAGTGCAGTTCTGGCTTATCTGGCACTGCTCCCATAGGAGAATTTCTCCTGCCCAGTCTTCAGACTGCTCGAAAACAACATCCGGAAGCACAGTATATCCTACAAACAGGATCTCAAAAATGCTCTGCTGGATAAGTGGAGTAAAATTAGTTCAGTAACTACCCGGGAGCTGAGAACATTCATTAATAATAGGTTAAGGGAAGTTGTGTTTATGGTTTTATTTGTCAAATATGGTCCTTTCTAAGACTGTTCAAAATAAGCTTTGACTTGTACTTTGGATATGTTTTCAGTTTTTGCCGAATTTTAGTTAGTTAATTAATATTTTACTAAAATTAAAATTCCTTTTTGTTTTAATTATATAGCACTTTAAATTTTATACTTGACACCGTTCAAAATAATGTCTGTCTCACAGTATGTTTATGAAAATCTCTCCTTATGTTTCGTAACAATTGCAACAACGAAAGAGTGTGTACAATGAGATAATAAATTTGTTGTGTTTTTGTGTTAAGTATTTAATTATTTACAATTTTTAGGGTTATCCTAAATCTAATATCCGAAGAACTTGATTTTGGAGATTGTTCAATGCAGGTCTGCAAACGGCTCAGCTTTAAGAACACGCCAAGAAAATATATCCTAACGTTGAGCAAGTTTTTATTATATATAATTTTGTTTAAGGAAATGGAATGCTCCAACCAAAAATCAACTTAATAAATCAATTTAATATCAATTACAAATTGCCACCGTCCCTGATCTAATGATTAAAAGATGAACAAGAAAATTAAAGCGCATCTGTATATTTTGTGCACAGTTATGGGCAATTTACACAACACGTGACACGATGTTAAAACTGTCAATTTTATAAAAATACTTGTATAAACAATTACTGGGTTACTTAAATGTTTTCAGCTCACATTAGGCTACTTTATTAATTCGACAACTTCGACATCCTTTTGCACAAATTTAATTCTCTTGTCCGTTCCATTGCACATGATCGACCGTTAGCGCCGGTTACTACATATGTACATATGTATGTACATACATATGAGGACAGAAAGCTAAGTATTTTAAAATACATTGGCTTAGTTAATTACACACCTCCATGTAATGCCAATCTACCTTCTTCATATAAAAAAGACTGTTTTAATACGAAAACGTACATATCAACTTTATTTTCCCGTGAGGCTTTCCACTTTCGTTCTCACATCACTCCACTCTATTCCGTTATTTATCGCCTGCAATTTAACGACTGTCACCTATTTTGTTTTAACCGAAAAGTCAACCAACAGGTTTTTTTTAAGGCATCGACACAACTCGTGTCTGTAAATTTTTTTTATTACCATTAACAATATTAAGAGATTTACCTTTCTCAATTCCCCTAATGTGTAATATAAAATTCATTTGCGTTGACATTATATGTTTGCAATGTGGACTTAAAGTTTTTAGCATAATATCGAAACTAACTTAAGTTAAAGCACTTGGTAAGAAACATTTTTAGAGGATGTTGGAGTATTTTGGGAAATGGCTTGGCACGCTAAGTTTGTACGAACCATCATTGGCGGAGGACGTGCCCTAGTGGAATTGAAAAAAATAAAGAATATTTTTATGCGACGCTACCTTGACATGATAAAAAATTTGATAATAGCAATTTTTTTTTAAAAATATATCAGCGATACACGTGAACTTGAATGCATCAATATTAAAAGCATCTGTAGTTTATAACTTGATGCAGGTTTAATTATTGCTGCTACAATTTTGAATACCAACATCTTCGACCCAATTTATGACGGATATAAGAGTTTCTAATATTTTAAACGAAAAACAAAATGACGAACAGATAATTATTATATTAAAAAGTTTCACAGAATGTCTCAATATTTTGGAAAATGACCTTGACTTTGCACTTAATTCTTATGAAACTCAAACATTGACTACCGAAGAGCAAATCAAGCTCGATACTTACTTGGCCTATGCAAACAGCGGTCTATTTTGGATGTTTCTAAGATTACAGGGATTTGATATGTCGAAGGTAAAAAAATTATTTTCTAATGTAAACATTTATTTAATATTTGATATCGATTCAAAGCACCACATATTACATGATTTGGGCCGAGCAAAAGAGATGCTAGATCGCGAGAAAGAAATTAACGACTCGAACTTGGCACCACACTTAGACATGATGGCAAGTAACCGATTTATTTCGGCCGGACTGCATTCACGCTTTGTGGATATGGATGGTGTTATGGTAACTGAGGGACAATACAAACGTAGGCTACTAGAGGACAGTAAGAATTTAATGTAAAGTAAATGTAGCACAATAAACGTAAATATTGTTAAACCCAGATTCAGTTACCAATTAAAATTATCTATTTGCGTTGCCACCACAAAATCAGTAGTGCCGTAATCTATCATTTGCAAAATTGCAGGTTACGAAATTGCGCCAAATTTTGATACTGGGGATGAGATCGGTTTTTAATACATTTTAATGCAGAATCTGAAATAAAATGTTGTTTGTTAATATTGATATCAGATCAGTGGTGGGCAGCTTATCAAAGAAAGGGCAGAAATTTTGCCACAGCGCAGTTTGTCACATGCACACCATACAGTCAATCACAATTCACTTTCAAAGGTGTAGAGAAAATATTTTAAAGTGCTATCACAAATAGACAAGTATCTGAAGTTTTTGAAACACAGGCATTTTTGCAGACGAGTCCAAATTAAAAATAGTCCGGACTAACGAAATTATTTGTGGTAATAGTCCAATACTTAGCTGGATCCCAAACACTTAAGATCAACAGTCAAACATGGCAGAGGAAGTATCCTGGTATGGGGATGTAAGCCGTCAGCCGGTGACGGGCACTTGGTGTTTTTTAAGAGTTTAATTATGTATATAGTTATGTATATCAATATAATTAAGGATATTTTACACTACACGACCCCAAGTATAAGTCTGAAATAGTACAATCCTGGCTTATCAGAAACTGTTCCACATGATAGTTCGACTGGCCCAGCCTCCAGGTTTAAATGTTACAGAGAACTTGTGAGCTACGCTATAAAACATCATCCAGAGGCACAGCATTTCAAAAAAACTGGTCATGCTCTGCTGGATAAATGGAACAAAATAAGCCCAGAAACTACCCGGATGCTGACATCTTCCATGAATAATAGGTTAAGTGAAGTAACATCCTTATTTCAGCATTTATTTGCCATATATTTGACTCTTTAAAAATGTTCCCGACCTATTTTTTTTAGATATGTTTTCAGTTTTTAGCTAATTATTTAGGTAACGCAATATAAAAAAGTAAAAATTAGAAGTGGTTTTTTAAATGTGATATACAACACAAATTGGCGTTAAAACCTTTTTCCGTTTATTTGCCTACATTGCACTTGCAATTTTTCTCAACTATGTCCCAAATAGGCAGGGAGACACTGTATATATTCACCATATATCATTAAGTGTTTGCCATTGTTGTGTGTGTCCCCTTTTATACGATTTTTATTGATTTAAGTACGGCTGTTATTTACCCCACGGCAACCATTAAATAAAAAAAGTCAAAAATTCAACAATACAATAATGAAAGAATTGTAAGCTTAAACATATTCTTAAAGATGTAGTGCCTGTTATTTGCTTTGAATATTTATTTCTCATTACGATGTTAGCCTATATACAATTTCTTACCATGTATAAATTTTCCATACCATATATACATATGTATGTAAATATCGCACTTACTTTTTTCTATTATAAAATAAATAAAATACTGTAGCCTCTAAATTCAAAGGGAAAAACAATAATAAAGAAAACAAAAATAAAACTTGCTGCTAAACAAAAAGATGTTTGAACTTTTGCTTCGTTACAATAAAAACGTCTGGTCTGTATTATATATAACCTGCATTTCTCCAGCGGGTAAGCGGTATACTCCTGTGTTGGGACAACAACATTTCTTATTACGATGTTAACCTATATCAAATTTGTAAAATTTCGCTTTCGCTTCGATTTTTATGTGGCTTATTGGCATTTATGTTCCTGGACATTATGCAAATAACAGTTTTCTGACAGTGTTGTCTGAAAATTGTAAAATTAATTATTTAATTTTACTTGAGCGAAAGTGTCAAAATCTAACAACAATCTGAATTACAAACATACTGCATACTATACTCAGTTTGGACTTATGTTCATTTAAATTTTCTGTTTGTGCAGCTTGTGCTCTCAGCGCAAGCAACCGTTTTGTCGTTCGTACACTCTTTCGCGCTCTCTTAGCTTGGTGTTGGTCGCGGTTAGCTTACTCCGTTGTTGTTACGTTTTCGGTCATCGCGCTCGCGCCAGTGCGTTAAGTGTCTTGTATGTAGCTTTTATGTGTGTTTAATTTGTAAACATCTAGGTTAGAGTGGCCTCAAATCTAGTTTTTTTTAAAACAAACTTCTACTTTAATTTACCCTATTCTTACCCATTTTCAAAACAATCAGTGCAGTGTATCTCTTCATATATTAAATATTTAATTATCCTTAAAGTCCGATCCATTGTTTTCAAATTTAAATAGGACTGTTTTTTTTTTCATTGCCATACACCGAGCCAATATCAAAATGGGCTTTTTTCTCTACTAAGTGATTTATAACTACTTAAGCCCATTTTCTCTCCGGGTCCAGACGGTGTACCAAGCTTGCATAAATTATGAAGCCTATCCCTAAAGTTATGCTCTTTTCTCAAAATTTCGTAAGAGTCGTTTTTTATTCCTCTACATAAAAATGGGAATAAATCAAAAACTAATCACCTCCCTCTGTAACATCTTTGCAAATATATTATTTCACCGCAAGTAAAATATTATATTATTAGTTATAGTATTATTATATTATAGCAGCACGTATTTCTGAAATAAAAGTCTACTACTTGCTGGAATTTACTTTGTTATCAGGGGTTTTCAAGATAAATTTAAACAGGCGTTATTTACACTGACTTCAGCAAGGCTTTTGATTCCGTAAAACCACTGACACATAAATAGAAAAGTTCAGCCAAATGGAAAATTTCCTTGTTCGTGCCACGAGGCGACAATTTTACTTCGTGTGCTGAGAGACACCAGCCGAGCGCCATGCGTCGCTCTTTTTGCAAGCCTAGTGTGTGACTAAGAAAATGCAAGTCATATTATCGCAGCGGCATGATCTCTAATAGTACAGGCAACCAATCCTTTTTATACCCTTAACCCATGAAACGGGTAAATTCTCCGACCCTATAAAGTATATATATTCTTGATCAGCCACAACAGCCGAGTCGATTTAGCCATGTCCGTCTGTCTGTCTATATGTATGAACGCGTCGACCTCAGCAACTACAAAAGTTAGAGACTCCAGATTTTGTATATGAGCTCTCCTAATCCCTAGGCATAGCAAGTTTTTCAAATTTTCGATAACTTTTCCGGCTTACGATATACACATGTAATCGATACCAAAAAAATCTTGAATTTAACGAAACAGGATTGAAACTATAAGCAAAATAATGAACTTCTGTGAAATGTTCATTAAAATCGATTAAGAAACAACGGAGATATGAAAGTATAAAGCATTGGTACAGAAGTACACAGCCATGTGTGTATGTCTGTCAGCCTGACCATCTGTCCGTCTGTACGACCAAGGGTTAAGGGTATCTTCTAGCGAGCTTACTCGACTAGAGTCTTCTTACTTGTTATGCACGCTCTTGTGTGCCAGTGTTCTGGCTCCACCGTGCTTGACATTTGCTTGCATTTAAGTGTTTGGGATTTTGCGGCGCATCGTTTCCACACTCCACTCTTTTTCCATTGCTCTAAAACTGGCACAACTGGTGCAGGATGTTGTTGAGACAGTTTTGGAACTAATAGCTTCGGGTTATCTCTTGTTTTCCTGATGATCCTCCGCTCATCCTGTTTGGTGCCAATCGGCCTTTGTCTCCCATCCGATTTTCGCGGATGAAGCGCCAAATGTTGTGGTACACAGATTGCTCAGATTGTCCATATTAGCTATTTGGCGATGTAAACTGTTCCAGTATGGGTTTTTGTTGTTCAATGGTGGTCTGTTTGCCCATAGTGCTAGATGGCTTGTTGCACCCCAGGTCCAGGCCGTAACTAAGCTTGCTAAGAAGGCGTAGTCTTCTTATACCCAAAATATTCAAACTTTGGTAAAAAAATATGGGTTTATGGCACACAGATGTCCATAATAACGGTAGGTTACATTTTCTATCCGTTAAATAAAACTGATACTGTCGAAATTCTCTATTACAAATTTATTAAGCTTTTAACTCATTTATTTTCAGACCAGTGAATATATGATAAAAAAAAAACAAAATTCATTAATCTAGATGTAGATAATGATGAATTTGGATCAGTTTTCAAGTATTACCCTATCTCCCAGTAGGTGTAGCAGTCTAATCTTAACATTGGACCTGACCCGGTCATAAGTAAAGACATTTGCAAACGGACGGACGGACAGACACCATTATGGACTTTGCACAAAACTAATGTATTCTTTACCCTTAGAAGTTAAAAAATTTGGATAGGCAAAAAGTAAGTGAGTGCTGATGTAGCCTCCAAAAACATTAATTTTTAAATATATTTGATCGATTATATTTTGTCATATCGTAAAATCAATATAAAGTTGCAGTTGATTGCGTTGAAATGCGTTGTGCTATGTTTTTTTATGAAAGCTCGTATTAGCGAGCGCAAATATTTCTTGCTAAAATTAAACGTATGTATGTACAGTGGCGAAAGTATGAATAGAATACGCAAGTTATATTTTCTTTTTTGCCAAAAAAACAAACATAATTTTTTGCAATCATTTGATTTGATAATGATTAGTTTCCCGCAAATGTCGAGTAAAAGTTTCTATAGACACGATAAATGGAGCAATTAATTTTTAACCCTTAACCCATGAAATGGGTAAAAACTGGTTTGTGCAAAACTCTTTAGCAGACAAAAGGACCCCATAAAGTATTTATATATTCTTAATCAGCTTCAACAGTCAAATCGATATTGTCATGCCTCTTTGTCCGTCTGTCCATTTATATGTATGACACTATAAGTCCTGGAGACTTCAGATTTTCGGCATAAGCTCTCCTAATCCGTGGTACTAGATTATTTAACATTTTCAAAAACTTATCTCGCTTACGATATAAACATTAAATCGATAATAGTAAAATCTTAAATTTGGAAAATGTGGCTTGAAACTATAGACAAAATATACAAATCTGTGAAATTTGTTATTAAAATCGGTTGAGAAACACCGAAAAGATGATATGTTGAAATTAAATCATGAAACATTGGTAGAGTAGTGCAGGTATGAACTTATGTATAAGGTCAAGGGTTTGGGGTATCTTTTATTTGAGCTTACTCTACCGGAGCGTTCTTACTCGCTATACTAGTATCAAGCATTACTGCAGCCACGACAGTGTATCTCCTACAGTCTTATTACTTGTTACACATGTATTCTTTCAAAAAATCCGCCGCGTGGCGAACTTTTTGCTTCGTGCGGTGAATGACGCCAACCGAACGTAACACGTCATTCTTTTTTGCAGGCCTAGCGTGTCACTAAAAAAATGCTAGTCATTCTGTCGCAGTCTTAGCAGCGACTTGATCTCTAAGAGTATAGGCAACCAACCCTTTTTATACATTGAAACTATAAACAAAACAATGAACATCTGTGAAATTTTCATTAAAATAGGATGAGAAACACAGGAGATATGAAACCATCAAGCATTGGTACGGTAGTACACGTATACATATGTGTATGTCGTCAGCCCGACCGTCTGTACTGAATCTTCTAGTCGAGCTTACTCGACTGGAGACTTCTTACTTGTTTATGTATGCGATCGTGTGCCAGTGATCTGGTAACTCATAGACGCATGCATGTGTGCGGTTCGCTTTCAGTGGTCCGCCTCTTGTGGGTGAGGGAGCGCGGCAACAGAGGCAATTCAAATGAGCGTATGTATACCAACACATATACACATTCTGGACGAGCAATATTTAACAATTTGTCGCATATCAATTTCTGCAATTTCTAATGTAACAATTTTTTAAATATTTGATATCGATTCAAGGCACCACATATTACATGATTTGGGCCAAGCAAAAGAGATGCTAGATTGCGAGAAATAAATTATCGACTCGAACTTGTCACCACACTTAGACATGATGGCAAGTAACCGATTCATTTCTGCCGGACTGCACTCACGCTTTGTGGATATGGATGGTGTTATGGTAACTGAGGGACAAGACAAACGTAGGCTACTAGAGGACAGTAAGAATTTAATTTAAAGTAAATGTAGCACAATAAACGTAAATATTATTAAACCCAGATTCAGTTGCCAATTCAAATTATCTATTTGCAGGGCAGAAATTTTGCCACAGCGCAGTTTGTCACATGCACACCATACAGTCAATCACAATTCACTTTCAAAGGTGTAGAAAAAACATTTTAAAGTGCTATCAGAAATAGACAAGTATCTGAAGTTTTTGAAACACAGGCATTTTTGCAGACGAGTCCAAATTAAAAATAGTTTGCCCGGACTAACGAAATTATTTGTGGTAATAGTCCAATACTTAGCTGGATCCCAAACACTTAAGATCAACAGTCAAACATGGCATAGGAAGTATCCTGGTATGGAGATGTAAGCCGTCAGCCGGTGACGGGCACTTGGTGTTTTTTAAGAGTTTAATTATGTATATAGTTATGTATATCAATATAATTAAGGATATTTTACACTACACGACCCCAAGTATAAGTCTGAAATAGTACAATCCTGGCTTATCAGAAACTGTTCCACATGATAGTTCGACCGGCCCAGCCTCCAGGTTTAAATGTTATAGAGAACTTGTGAGCTGGATAAATGGAACAAAATAAGCCCAGAAACTACCCGGATGCTGACATCTTCCATGAATAATAGGTTAAGTGAAGTAACATCCTTATTTCAGCATTTATTTGCCATATATTTGACTCTTTAAAAATGTTCCCGACCTATTTTTTTTTAGATATGTTTTCAGTTTTTAGCTAATTATTTAGGTAACGCAATATAAAAAGGTAAAAATTAGAAGTGTTTTTTTAAATGTGATATACAACACAAATTGGCGTTAAAACCTTTTTCCGTTTATTTGCCTACATTGCACTTGCAATTTTTCTCAACTATGTCCTAAATAGGCAGGGAGACACTGTATATATTCACCATATATCATTAAGTGTTTGCCATTGTTGTGTGTGTCCTCTTTTATACGATTTTTATTGATTTAAGTACGGCTGTTATTTACCCCACGGCAACCATTAAATAAAAAAAGTCAAAAATTCAATAATACAATAATGAAAGAATTGTAAGCTTAAACATATTCTTAAAGATGTAGTGCCTGTTATTTGCTTTGAATATTTATTTCTCATTACGATGTTAGCCTATATACAATTTCTTACCATGTATAAATTTTCCATACCATATATACATATGTATGTAAATATCGCACTTACTTTTTTCTATTATAAAATAAATAAAATACTGTAGCCTCTAAATTCAAAGGGAAAAACAATAATAAAGAAAACAAAAATAAAACTTGCTGCTAAACAAAAAGATGTTTGAACTTTTGCTTCGTTACAATAAAAACGTCTGGTCTGTATTATATATAACCTGCATTTCTCCAGCGGGTAAGCGGTATACTCCTGTGTTGGGAGTGAACACCCCCAATAACTAAATAAACAACAACAACATTTCTTATTACGATGTTAACCTATATCAAATTTGTAAAATTTCGCTTTCGCTTCGATTTTTATGTGGCTTATTGGCATTTATGTTCCTGGACATTATGCAAATAACAGTTTTCTGACAGTGTTGTCTGAAAATTGTAAAATTAATTATTTAATTTTACTTGAGCGAAAGTGTCAAAATCTAACAACAATCTGAATTACAAACATACTGCATACTATACTCAGTTTGGACTTATGTTCATTTAAATTTTCTGTTTGTGCAGCTTGTGCTCTCAGCGCAAGCAACCGTTTTGTCGTTCGTACACTCTTTCGCGCTCTCTTAGCTTGGTGTTGGTCGCGGTTAGCTTACTCCGTTGTTGTTACGTGTTCGGTCATCGCGCTCGCGCCAGTGCGTTAATTGTCTTGTATGTAGCTTTTATGTGTGTTTAATTTGTAAACATCTAGGTTAGAGTGGCCTCAAATCTAGTTTTTTTTAAAACAAACTTCTACTTTAATTTACCCTATTCTTACCCATTTTCAAAACAATCAGTGCAGTGTATCTCTTCATATATTAAATATTTAATTATCCTTAAAGTCCGATCCATTGTTTTCAAATTTAAATAGGACTGTTTTTTTTTTCATTGCCATACACCGAGCCAATATCAAAATGGGCTTTTTTCTCTACTAAGTGATTTATAACTACTTAAGCCCATTTTCTCTCCGGGTCCAGACGGTGTACCAAGCTTGCATAAATTATGAAGCCTATCCCTAAAGTTATGCTCTTTTCTCAAAATTTCGTAAGAGTCGTTTTTTATTCCTCTACATAAAAATGGGAATAAATCAAAAACTAATCACCTCCCTCTGTAACATCTTTGCAAATATATTATTTCACCGCAAGTAAAATATTATATTATTAGTTATAGTATTATTATATTATAGCAGCACGGATTTCTGAAATAAAAGTCTACTACTTGCTGGAATTTACTTTGTTATCAGGGGTTTTCAAGATAAATTTAAACAGGCGTTATTTACACTGACTTCAGCAAGGCTTTTGATTCCGTAAAACCACTGACACATAAATAGAAAAGTTCAGCCAAATGGAAAATTTCCTTGTTCGTGCCACGAGGCGACAATTTTACTTCGTGTGCTGAGAGACACCAGCCGAGCGCCATGCGTCGCTCTTTTTGCAAGCCTAGTGTGTGACTAAGAAAATGCAAGTCATATTATCGCAGCGGCATGATCTCTAATAGTACAGGCAACCAATCCTTTTTATACCCTTAACCCATGAAACGGGTAAATTCTCCGACCCTATAAAGTATATATATTCTTGATCAGCCACAACAGCCGAGTCGATTTAGCCATGTCCGTCTGTCTGTCTATATGTATGAACGCGTCGATCTCAGCAACTACAAAAGTTAGAGACTCCAGATTTTGTATATGAGCTCTCCTAATCCCTAGGCATAGCAAGTTTGTTTCAAATTTTCGATAACTTTTCCGGCTTACGATATACACATGTAATCGATACCAAAAAAATCTTGAATTTAACGAAACAGGATTGAAACTATAAGCAAAATAATAAACTTCTGTGAAATGTATATTAAAATCGATTAAGAAACAACGGAGATATGAAAGTATAAAGCATTGGTACAGAAGTACACAGCCATGTGTGTATGTCTGTCAGCCTGACCATCTGTCCGTCTGTACGACCAAGGGTTAAGGGTATCTTCTAGCGAGCTTACTCGACTAGAGTCTTCTTACTTGTTATGCACGCTCTTGTGTGCCAGTGTTCTGGCTCCACCGTGCTTGACATTTGCTTGCATTTAAGTGTTTGGGATTTTGCGGCGCATCGTTTCCACACTCCACTCTTTTTCCATTGCTCTAAAACTGGCACAACTGGTGCAGGATGTTGTTGAGACAGTTTTGGAACTAATAGCTTCGGGTTATCTCTTGTTTTCCTGATGATCCTCCGCTCATCCTGTTTGGTGCCAATCGGCCTTTGTCTCCCATCCGATTTTCGCGGATGAAGCGCCAAATGTTGTGGTACACAGATTGCTCAGATTGTCCATATTAGCTATTTGGCGATGTAAACTGTTCCAGTATGGGTTTTTGTTGTTCAATGGTGGTCTGTTTGCCCATAGTGCTAGATGGCTTGTTGCACCCCAGGTCCAGGCCGTAACTAAGCTTGCTAAGAAGGCGTAGTCTTCTTATACCCAAAATATTCAAACTTTGGTAAAAAAATATGGGTTTATGGCACACAGATGTCCATAATAACGGTAGGTTACATTTTCTATCCGTTAAATAAAACTGATACTGTCGAAATTCTCTATTACAAATTTATTAAGCTTTTAACTCATTTATTTTCAGACCAGTGAATATATGATAAAAAAAAAAACAAAATTCATTAATCTAGATGTAGATAATGATGAATTTGGATCAGTTTTCAAGTATTACCCTATCTCCTAGTAGGTGTAGCAGTCTAATCTTAACATTGGACCTGACCCGGTCATAAGTAAAGACATTTGCAAACGGACGGACGGACAGACACCATTATGGACTTTGCACAAAACTAATGTATTCTTTACCCTTAGAAGTTAAAAAATTTGGATAGGCAAAAAGTAAGTGAGTGCCTATGTAGCCTCCAAAAACATTAATTTTTAAATATATTTGATCGATTATATTTTGTCATATCGTAAAATCAATATAAAGTTGCAGTTGATTGCGTTGAAATGCGTTGTGCTATGTTTTTTTATGAAAGCTCGTATTAGCGAGCGCAAATATTTCTTGCTAAAATTAAACGTATGTATGTACAGTGGCGAAAGTATGAATAGAATACGCAAGTTATATTTTCTTTTTTGCCAAAAAAACAAACATAATTTTTTGCAATCATTTGATTTGATAATGATTAGTTTCCCGCAAATGTCGAGTAAAAGTTTCTATAGACACGATAAATGGAGCAATTAATTTTTAACCCTTAACCCATGAAATGGGTAAAAACTGGTTTGTGCAAAACTCTTTAGCAGACAAAAGGACCCCATAAAGTATTTATATATTCTTAATCAGCTTCAACAGTCAAATCGATATTGTCATGCCTCTTTGTCCGTCTGTCCATTTATATGTATGACACTATAAGTCCTGGAGACTTCAGATTTTCGGCATAAGCTCTCCTAATCCGTGGTACTAGATTATTTAACATTTTCAAAAACTTATCTCGCTTACGATATAAACATTAAATCGATAATAGTAAAATCTTAAATTTGGAAAATGTGGCTTGAAACTATAGACAAAATATACAAATCTGTGAAATTTGTTATTAAAATCGGTTGAGAAACACCGAAAAGATGATATGTTGAAATTAAATCATGAAACATTGGTAGAGTAGTGCAGGTATGAACTTATGTATAAGGTCAAGGGTTTGGGGTATCTGTTAATGTCCATATAAGCCAACAGACACTCATAAACCAAGTATATGAACCAACACATAATTCGACACATCTTGCTGACTACACAAATTCCGCTGACTACACAACATGCGCAGACGGTCAGCCAACCCAGTGTTTGCGAAACTTATTTCGGCAGAAGCGAGCAGTGGCTGGAAACTCGAGAACCCACTGCAGCTGGCATGCACCGTGGGAATGAAACATACCAAACTTAGCTAATTCTACCTATAAATATTGTACCTCTTTCATGAATAAAGTCAGTCTTTTAGAAACACCAAAGAGTGCTAGTTATTCTCCTATCGCATCGCATCGTATCGTAGGATTCTTCTGAACACTTCCCTTCAGAAACACATTAACATTTGGTGACCCCGACGTGATTATCTAAAGTTGTCAACTAGGCGCCAAAGGACACCAGTCAGGATAACTAGGATAATCACATCTACACTGAACACCGACATCCAAAAGGAAGTTCAAAACCCTGGCTAATATCGCAGTTGCCAACTAGGCAACCAATCAGACGATTACAGCACAGGAACATAGCCCATTAAGCGGCGACATTCAAACCCTGGCTAACACAATTCACTATATTTGTGTTAGTCTATGATCCTGCATTGCAGTTGTCAACTAGGCGACATATCAGGATCCAAGCGTGCGTTCGTTAAACAGACGATCATAGCACGTTCATAAAGTCCAACAAGCGACAAACATCAGTCAACATGGCATCAGCCACCATCGATGAGTTACTCGATGCCCAGCAAGACATCAGCAATCAAATTCAAAGGCTGATATCGAACTACAAAAAGGATTCAGCTGAGCGAAAAGCAAAGGCCGGATATCATAAAAGTAAGGCCGATTCTCTGGACGAAAAGTGGAAGAGTGTCCAGGAAAACGATGTCATCATAAGAAAATCTGGCGAACTATCGCAAGATAATGATTACTTCGCATTCTATAATGACATACAAAAAACAGTTCTGAAGTTCGAACAAGTAATCAAAAGGGACGCTGACACCATACAGCAATCCACAAGCAGGAATTCTGAGAGCGGCGATGGACAACGGCAGCAATCAACCCTGGATCCCAAGGTGAGGGCGTTGTGCCGACGACAAAGTGCAATGATCGCATCACTATATCGCACACTGCACCAAGATACCCCTAACGAGCATTCAGCGTTGGAGCTCATCAAAAATCTATGGGCCCAAATTCAAGAGGTCCATTTTCGGCTGTATGAAGAAATTGAAAATCCAGAAGAAAATGGATATAATACAAAAGAGTATCTACAGGCAGAAGAAGATGTACAAAGGGCACTGGCTTCAAAAAACAATAAGCAGTGCACCAATGACATAAACTTGCCTCGCGTAACCATCCCAAAATTTGATGGAGATATATTAAAATGGACACAATTCTTCGATATGTTTGTGTCCATGGTACACAATACCAATATGCCCATAATCCAAAAAATGTGGTATCTAAAAACCAGCGTGATCGGTGAAGCAGAAAGACTTATACGCCAAATCGACTTGAAAGAGGATAATTACCTTCACTCATGGAACATCTTGGTTGACGCCTACGACAATCCAAGAGACATAGCATCAACGGTATTGAACCGACTTTTGATGCAACAAACTATCAACGATAATGTAAAATCGCTCAAGGAGCTATACATAGTCACTCTGGAGTCCCTCGCATCTCTCAAGGGACTTGGCTTGGACATCTCATCGTGGGACCCAATCTTGATAGAAGTCATTCGAAATAAGCTCGACAGCACAAATAAAACGCTGTACGAGCAATCACTCAGCAACTCTAAACAAATTCAAAAACTAGATACCATGCTTCAGTTTCTTGAACAAAGAGTTCGTGTTTTAGCCAGCGGAAGCAAAACAAATAGCAATACCAAAAAAGACTCGATGAGAGCAACTTGTGCATCCTCTTCAACTACAAAGAAGGATTGCCTCTACTGCAAGAAACCAAATCATTTGATATTTCGGTGCGACGATTTCCGCGCAAAGACAGCCGCTGAGCGACTGAATTGGATTCAACTCCAAAAATTGTGCGTCAACTGCCTCAAAGGAGATCACATGGCAAAGGCTTGCCCAAGCCATTTTAAATGTTTTAAGTGCCAAAAAAGGCACAACACACTGCTACACTTGGAAAACTCATCTATGGAGCCACAAAAACCAATTGTAGCATCAGCAAGTAGCAAAAATATAAATCTACTTGCAACAGCAAAGGTAATTGTCCAAGGCAATAATGGACAACAAGCTACCTTCAAAGCTCTGCTGGATTCTGGATCACAAATCAACGTAATATCAGAACGACTCGCTTCCTTGCTATCTTTAAAACGATACGATTCCACACTACAAATTGAAGGCATCGGTGGACAACCAAGGACAAGCAGAGCTCGTGTAAATCTGCTAGTGAAGTCGGTACACAGCAATTTCACAATGCGGGTAGAAGCATTTATACTTCCGCACATTATTACGGATCAGCCAGCCCAAGGCATAAATGATAAGGATTGGAACATGCCAGCAACCCTGCCGCTAGCAGATCCTCAATTCAACAAACCAGGCAAAATTGACATGCTCATCGGTGCGGAACACTATTATGCACTGTTGCTCCCACAACAACACATAATACCCTCTGGTCCAATCATGCAAAAGACCAAGTTGGGATGGGTTGTGGCTGGAAAAATAAAAGAATCAAGGATGTCAGCAGCAATTTGTGCAGTAGCTACAGGAGAAGAAACGAATACCATATTGGAGCGATTCTGGACCCTTGACAACTTGGAATCTGCAGAAAGGCATCGTTCACCAATTGAAAAGGAGTGCGAGAGCCATTTCATTGAGAACCTGCAGACTGCTGCAGATGGAAAATTCATCGTAAAATTGCCGTTTTCTGAACATTCTTCAGCCCTGGGGCCCTCGTTGGAAATTGCACAAAAACGGTTCCTCGCACTAGAAAGAAGAACGGATCCAGAAATCTGGAAAAGATATGTGGACTTCATGAACGAGTATGAAGAATTAGGTCACATGAAGGCTGTTCCTAGGAAAATGCTTCCAACAAACCATTATTTCATCCCTCATCATTGTGTGCTGAAGCCCGACAGCAGCACCACGAAGCTAAGAGTGGTCTTCGATGCATCATGTAAGACATCGACAGGAAAATCATTAAATGACATACTGCAAGTAGGACCCACGGTACAAAGCGACCTTATGTCAATTCTACTAAGATTCAGAACACATAAGTATGTGTTTATGGCAGACATCGAAAAAATGTACCGTCAAATATGGATAAACCCTGAAGACCAATTTAATCAGATGATAGTTTGGAGAAATAATCCAAGCGACGAGTTAAAGTTCTTTCGATTAAAAACGGTTACATATGGAACAGCATCAGCACCATTTCTGGCAACTAAGTGCCTAAATCACTTGGCCTCACTTTATATAAGCAGATCGCCATTAGGATCCGCTGCCTTGAGAGATGACTTCTACGTTGATGATTGCCTAACAGGAGCAGACTCGATCCAAGAAGCAGTCCAAATTCGAGATGAGTTGGTAAAAATACTACTCCCCAACGGATTCAAACTACGCAAATGGTGCTCAAACCATGAGCAAATTCTTCAAGGAATTCCCAAGGATGACATAGTAAGCGACATTAAGCTTGAAGAAACACTGGAACACTACAGTGTTAAGACATTAGGCCTTATTTGGATGCCAAAAAGGGATCAGCTCTGCGGCCGCACGCAAGGCAGCACAGCAAAAAAGATTACAAAACGTGTAGTTTGTTCGGAACTAGCACAGATCTTCGATCCTCTAGGCCTGTTCGCTCCAGTAGTAGTAAAAGCAAAAATTTTTATGCAACGACTCTGGGAGTCAAAACTCGACTGGGACGACGAATTACCGACGAATCTTCAGAACGAGTGGAAGGATTATCGAGAGGACTTGAAGAACCTTAACTCAATGCAAATTCCAAGGCACATATACGATGGAAAAACTCCAGTCACGAAGGAGTTACACACATTTGTAGATGCTTCAGAGCAAGCATATGGCGCAGCAATATATGTACGCGCAACATACAAAAACAAGCAAATATCTGTGCGCTTACTATGCTCAAAGTCTCGAGTGGCTCCAACCGCAAAACAGTCACTACCTCGTCTTGAGCTCTGTGCTGCATTATTGGGTGCTGAGCTCGCAGACAGAATTCGACGAGACCTTAACCTAGACTCCACAACAGTACCAGGATACTTTTGGTCTGACTCTACAGTTGTTCTTTCATGGATCAATGCACCGTCTTCCACATATCATACTTTTGTGGCCAACCGAATAGCGAAAATTCAGGCAGTAACAAGTCAAAGGAATTGGCGGCATGTCTCATCTGCCAACAACGCAGCTGATGTACTCTCAAGAGGAATATCTGCACGAAATCTACATGAGCACAGTCTATGGCTGTATGGACCATTATTTTTGCATGGCACTCCTGACAAATGGATCGCTTCTCCAATCATCACTCCGAGCAACCTGGAGAGGAAAACAAAACATATAAGTCTAGCTGTATCTCAATCAACTATAGGCGAAGAATTGTACACCTGTCGGCACAGCAACTCATTTCACAAGTTACAACGCATTGTGGCTTACATGTTGCGGTTCTGCTATAAACGACACAGATCAGCAACTACCACACTGTGTAAAATGGAACTGGACCGCGCTCGCAATCTAATTTTGCAGGCAGTACAGCAAGCCGAATTTACGACTGAGCTTAAAAGCTTAAAACGCTACAACGCAGTGGATAAAATGAGTTCTATCTCATCACTGTCACCAATACAAGGTTCAGACGGACTTATCCGAGTTGGAGGTAGATTGGAGCAAGCCCCACTCCCTTACAATGCAAGGCACCAGATTTTGCTGCCTTACAACGATCCAATTGTAAAGATGATTTTACGAGAACTGCATGAAGACAACATGCATTGCGGTGCTCAAGCTTTACGAGCTACTGCAAGACAACAATATTGGATCTTGAATGACAAAACTATGTCAAGAAATATCGTTCACAATTGTGTGAAGTGCAACAAGGCAAGGCCCAAATTAATGAATCAAATCATGGGAAATTTGCCACACGATCGAGTGACACCAACACGCCCGTTTCTTACTACAGGCGTAGACTATTGCGGACCAATTTGGATTCATCATAAGGTTCGCGGAAAAAGACCAGATAAGGCATACATAGCCGTATTCTGCTGTTTCTCTACCAAGGCTGTCCACCTCGAGCTAGTTAGTGACCTAACTACGAATGCCTTCTTAGGAGCCCTGCGTCGCTTCTTAAGCCGCCGCGGCAAATGTCAAACAATTCATTGTGATAATGCCACAAACTTCGTTGGAGCAAACAACCAACTAAAAGAATTAGGAGGATCAATATTTGGCGAAAAGGCTCAAACAGAGATCATCAATCACTGCAACAAAAAACAAGTTGCCTTTAAATTTATACCACCACGAGCGCCATCATTTGGAGGCCTATGGGAAGCTGCGGTCAAATCTGCAAAACGACTACTGGTTACCACAACAAATACCGCATCCCTAACTTTCGAAGAATTAAACACGGTCATCATCGAAATTGAAGCGATCTTAAACTCTCGCCCAATCACGCCAATGTCAATTGACCCAACGGACAATACAGCCCTCACCCCAGCACATTTTCTGATTGGTGAAACGCTGACTGCTCCCCCCGATGTCAACACTGACCGCAACGAAAATTCCTTACTTAAACGATGGGAACTAGTATCCAGACTCAAACAAGGATTTTGGAAACAATGGTCACAGGAATATCTACAAGAATTGCAAACTAGACATAAGTGGAAGATCGTCAACCCCAATATCAAGGAAGGCATGCTTGTTCTAGTCAAAGAAGATAACATACCAGTAATGAGTTGGCCCATGGGACGCATTATAAAAACATATCCAGGCCACGACAATCACATTCGCGTGGTTGACGTTAAAACTGCCTCAGGTATCTACAAGCGTCCCATAACCAGGCTTGCGCCGTTATTTCCAGAAGACATAGCCAAAAAACGCCCTATCAAAGAATTCGAGGACATAAATGAAGAGGATGGAATCAGAACACCACCCGCTCACCGAAGACAACTGATATCGCCGACAATCAAGTCATCTTTGTTAATCCTGCTCTGCATGCTACCCCTGATATTGACAGATTCAGTATCCGTTACACGGTTTGATTCAAAACCTGGAATTTACTATGAAAAAATTGGAACAACCAAGAGAGCAGTATCTGAGTGGACCATTGTGGCATATTACGAATTGGACCCATACTGGCAGGATATAAAAACATTCGATTCAGGAATAAACGAATACGAACACATATGCCCAGGACTGAATAACAACCACGTATGTGAGTCCATCTCCCTGCACTTTCGTCACGTACTGAACGAATTACAATTGGCAAATCCACTCATGCAACATGCACGCAAGCGCCGATCCCCATTCGATGCAGTGGGCAACATTGCGAGTAGTCTATTTGGAGTACTAGACTCAGACTACGCTAAAAAGATGACCCACGTGATAGAGAAGGTAAAAACCAACGAAGAGTTTTTGCTGACATTACTGAAAAATCAAACTTCAGTCCTTGACTCAACCATTAATATTGTCAAGAAGACAAAATCTGCATCGGACAGGCGGCTGCAACTACTTGAGAAGCAAATTGCTATCATCAGCCAAACCAATGTATTTGCAACTGGTGCTCGTCTCACAGAGAATTACCTGGCGTTAACAACCCAATTGACATTGTTAGCAGCTACTCTTCAACGCATGCAATCAGAAATAATGGATGTGCTAACTGGAATTCATCACCGGACCATAAGCCCAACATTAATTTCTCCCGATCAGCTGAAGGAACAATTGGATCAAATAAGGGATCATTTGCCGCCAGATCAAATGGTACCAGTGACATCATCCAACACTATTCACTTGTACAGAATAATGCGAGCCGAAGGAACAGTTACTGACACTCATGTAATATTTAGAATAACAATGCCATTAGTGTCAACATCAATCTTAGAACTGTTCAACATTGTACCAATTCCGATGTGGGACGCAAACAACTGGCGATTATTTGAGCTTAAGACACCTATTATTGCGGTGAACCACCACAGGGATCAATTCATGGGACTCACAAGTGATGATCTGCAACGCTGCCGTACATTGCCAAATGACGAATATATATGCTTTGACCATCAAGCTATGTTTAACGTCAACAATCGATGTGAATTCCAACTTTTCAACAATAAAACATCAACTACGTGTCAGGTAACTCACCGAACAACCAAGATGGTATGGACAAAAACACACCATCCAAATAATTGGATCTTTGCAACACATTCTACAATGGAACTACAAGCCGTATGCAACGGAACGCCATCCACTATACAACTACAGGACACCGGACTACTGTCGCTGTCATCAGGTTGTACTGCACGCAACTCAGAAATCAGTATAAGTACCTTCAACGTCATCATTAGTCAAGTAAAAACGGGCTATGCTCACTTTGGCAACACATTTAAGCCAGACACCACGCAAGGACCGGTAACAAACCTCAACATATTAGAGGACAATGGACAAGATGAGAAGGATCTGAACGACTTGCAGCTCAACCTGAAGGCATTAAACAAACAAGAATTGCCCGACGAAATCAGTTTAGTACAACATCATCACATCGCCGCCTATGCTGCTCTGGTGGTATCCATTTCCATTTTAGTGTTAGCTATCTATGCACTACGAAAGAAGCGCATCTGGACTTCGCAATCAACAGCCACAGGAATCGAGAATGCCACAGCAGCCGTGCCATCCGCAGCCCCGAGACGATTCACACTGGATATAGATGATGGTTGAATCACCTATTCAACGGCCGGGAGAATGTTAATGTCCATATAAGCCAACAGACACTCATAAACCAAGTATATGAACCAACACATAATTCGACACATCTTGCTGACTACACAAATTCCGCTGACTACACAACATGCGCAGACGGTCAGCCAACCCAGTGTTTGCGAAACTTATTTCGGCAGAAGCGAGCAGTGGCTGGAAACTCGAGAACCCACTGCAGCTGGCATGCACCGTGGGAATGAAACATACCAAACTTAGCTAATTCTACCTATAAATATTGTACCTCTTTCATGAATAAAGTCAGTCTTTTAGCAACACCAAAGAGTGCTAGTTATTCTCCTATCGCATCGCATCGTATCGTAGGATTCTTCTGAACACTTCCCTTCAGAAACACATTAACAGTATCTTTTATTTGAGCTTACTCTACCGGAGCGTTCTTACTCGCTATACTAGTATCAAGCATTACTGCAGCCACGACAGTTTATCTCCTACAGTCTTATTACTTGTTACACATGTATTCTTTCAAAAAATCCGCCGCGTGGCGAACTTTTTGCTTCGTGCGGTGAATGACGCTAACCGAACGTAACACGTCATTCTTTTTTGCAGGCCTAGCGTGTCACTAAAAAAATGCTAGTCATTCTGTCGCAGTCTTAGCAGCGACTTGATCTCTAAGAGTATAGGCAACCAACCCTTTTTATACATTGAAACTATAAACAAAACAATGAACATCTGTGAAATTTTCATTAAAATAGGATGAGAAACACAGGAGATATGAAACCATCAAGCATTGGTACGGTAGTACACGTATACATATGTGTATGTCGTCAGCCCGACCGTCTGTACTGAATCTTCTAGTCGAGCTTACTCGACTGGAGACTTCTTACTTGTTTATGTATGCGATCGTGTGCCAGTGATCTGGTAACTCATAGACGCATGCATGTGTGCGGTTCGCTTTCAGTGGTCCGCCTCTTGTGGGTGAGGGAGCGCGGCAACAGAGGCAATTCAAATGAGCGTATGTATACCAACACATATACACATTCTGGACGAGCAATATTTAACAATTTGTCGCATATCAATTTCTGCAATTTCTAATGTAACAATTTTTTAAATATTTGATATCGATTCAAGGCACCACATATTACATGATTTGGGCCAAGCAAAAGAGATGCTAGATTGCGAGAAATAAATTATCGACTCGAACTTGTCACCACACTTAGACATGATGGCAAGTAACCGATTCATTTCTGCCGGACTGCACTCACGCTTTGTGGATATGGATGGTGTTATGGTAACTGAGGGACAAGACAAACGTAGGCTACTAGAGGACAGTAAGAATTTAATTTAAAGTAAATGTAGCACAATAAACGTAAATATTATTAAACCCAGATTCAGTTGCCAATTCAAATTATCTATTTGCAGGGCAGAAATTTTGCCACAGCGCAGTTTGTCACATGCACACCATACAGTCAATCACAATTCACTTTCAAAGGTGTAGAAAAAACATTTTAAAGTGCTATCAGAAATAGACAAGTATCTGAAGTTTTTGAAACACAGGCATTTTTGCAGACGAGTCCAAATTAAAAATAGTTTGCCCGGACTAACGAAATTATTTGTGGTAATAGTCCAATACTTAGCTGGATCCCAAACACTTAAGATCAACAGTCAAACATGGCATAGGAAGTATCCTGGTATGGGGATGTAAGCCGTCAGCCGGTGACGGGCACTTGGTGTTTTTTAAGAGTTTAATTATGTATATAGTTATGTATATCAATATAATTAAGGATATTTTACACTACACGACCCCAAGTATAAGTCTGAAATAGTACAATCCTGGCTTATCAGAAACTGTTCCACATGATAGTTCGACCGGCCCAGCCTCCAGGTTTAAATGTTATAGAGAACTTGTGAGCTGGATAAATGGAACAAAATAAGCCCAGAAACTACCCGGATGCTGACATCTTCCATGAATAATAGGTTAAGTGAAGTAACATCCTTATTTCAGCATTTATTTGCCATATATTTGACTCTTTAAAAATGTTCCCGACCTATTTTTTTTAGATATGTTTTCAGTTTTTAGCTAATTATTTAGGTAACGCAATATAAAAAGGTAAAAATTAGAAGTGTTTTTTTAAATGTGATATACAACACAAATTGGCGTTAAAACCTTTTTCCGTTTATTTGCCTACATTGCACTTGCAATTTTTCTCAACTATGTCCTAAATAGGCAGGGAGACACTGTATATATTCACCATATATCATTAAGTGTTTGCCATTGTTGTGTGTGTCCTCTTTTATACGATTTTTATTGATTTAAGTACGGCTGTTATTTACCCCACGGCAACCATTAAATAAAAAAAGTCAAAAATTCAATAATACAATAATGAAAGAATTGTAAGCTTAAACATATTCTTAAAGATGTAGTGCCTGTTATTTGCTTTGAATATTTATTTCTCATTACGATGTTAGCCTATATACAATTTCTTACCATGTATAAATTTTCCATACCATATATACATATGTATGTAAATATCGCACTTACTTTTTTCTATTATAAAATAAATAAAATACTGTAGCCTCTAAATTCAAAGGGAAAAACAATAATAAAGAAAACAAAAATAAAACTTGCTGCTAAACAAAAAGATGTTTGAACTTTTGCTTCGTTACAATAAAAACGTCTGGTCTGTATTATATATAACCTGCATTTCTCCAGCGGGTAAGCGGTATACTCCTGTGTTGGGAGTGAACACCCCCAATAACTAAATAAACAACAACAACATTTCTTATTACGATGTTAACCTATATCAAATTTGTAAAATTTCGCTTTCGCTTCGATTTTTATGTGGCTTATTGGCATTTATGTTCCTGGACATTATGCAAATAACAGTTTTCTGACAGTGTTGTCTGAAAATTGTAAAATTAATTATTTAATTTTACTTGAGCGAAAGTGTCAAAATCTAACAACAATCTGAATTACAAACATACTGCATACTATACTCAGTTTGGACTTATGTTCATTTAAATTTTCTGTTTGTGCAGCTTGTGCTCTCAGCGCAAGCAACCGTTTTGTCGTTCGTACACTCTTTCGCGCTCTCTTAGCTTGGTGTTGGTCGCGGTTAGCTTACTCCGTTGTTGTTACGTTTTCGGTCATCGCGCTCGCGCCAGTGCGTTAATTGTCTTGTATGTAGCTTTTATGTGTGTTTAATTTGTAAACATCTAGGTTAGAGTGGCCTCAAATCTAGTTTTTTTTTAAAACAAACTTCTACTTTAATTTACCCTATTCTTACCCATTTTCAAAACAATCAGTGCAGTGTATCTCTTCATATATTAAATATTTAATTATCCTTAAAGTCCGATCCATTGTTTTCAAATTTAAATAGGACTGTTTTTTTTTTTCATTGCCATACACCGAGCCAATATCAAAATGGGCTTTTTTCTCTACTAAGTGATTTATAACTACTTAAGCCCATTTTCTCTCCGGGTCCAGACGGTGTACCAAGCTTGCATAAATTATGAAGCCTATCCCTAAAGTTATGCTCTTTTCTCAAAATTTCGTAAGAGTCGTTTTTTATTCCTCTACATAAAAATGGGAATAAATCAAAAACTAATCACCTCCCTCTGTAACATCTTTGCAAATATAAAATATATTATTTCACCGCAAGTAAAATATTATATTATTAGTTATAGTATTATTATATTATAGCAGCACGGATTTCTGAAATAAAAGTCTACTACTTGCTGGAATTTACTTTGTTATCAGGGGTTTTCAAGATAAATTTAAACAGGCGTTATTTACACTGACTTCAGCAAGGCTTTTGATTCCGTAAAACCACTGACACATAAATAGAAAAGTTCAGCCAAATGGAAAATTTCCTTGTTCGTGCCACGAGGCGACAATTTTACTTCGTGTGCTGAGAGACACCAGCCGAGCGCCATGCGTCGCTCTTTTTGCAAGCCTAGTGTGTGACTAAGAAAATGCAAGTCATATTATCGCAGCGGCATGATCTCTAATAGTACAGGCAACCAATCCTTTTTATACCCTTAACCCATGAAACGGGTAAATTCTCCGACCCTATAAAGTATATATATTCTTGATCAGCCACAACAGCCGAGTCGATTTAGCCATGTCCGTCTGTCTGTCTATATGTATGAACGCGTCGATCTCAGCAACTACAAAAGTTAGAGACTCCAGATTTTGTATATGAGCTCTCCTAATCCCTAGGCATAGCAAGTTTTTCAAATTTTCGATAACTTTTCCGGCTTACGATATACACATGTAATCGATACCAAAAAAATCTTGAATTTAACGAAACAGGATTGAAACTATAAGCAAAATAATGAACTTCTGTGAAATGTTCATTAAAATCGATTAAGAAACAACGGAGATATGAAAGTATAAAGCATTGGTACAGAAGTACACAGCCATGTGTGTATGTCTGTCAGCCTGACCATCTGTCCGTCTGTACGACCAAGGGTTAAGGGTATCTTCTAGCGAGCTTACTCGACTAGAGTCTTCTTACTTGTTATGCACGCTCTTGTGTGCCAGTGTTCTGGCTCCACCGTGCTTGACATTTGCTTGCATTTAAGTGTTTGGGATTTTGCGGCGCATCGTTTCCACACTCCACTCTTTTTCCATTGCTCTAAAACTGGCACAACTGGTGCAGGATGTTGTTGAGACAGTTTTGGAACTAATAGCTTCGGGTTATCTCTTGTTTTCCTGATGATCCTCCGCTCATCCTGTTTGGTGCCAATCGGCCTTTGTCTCCCATCCGATTTTCGCGGATGAAGCGCCAAATGTTGTGGTACACAGATTGCTCAGATTGTCCATATTAGCTATTTGGCGATGTAAACTGTTCCAGTATGGGTTTTTGTTGTTCAATGGTGGTCTGTTTGCCCATAGTGCTAGATGGCTTGTTGCACCCCAGGTCCAGGCCGTAACTAAGCTTGCTAAGAAGGCGTAGTCTTCTTATACCCAAAATATTCAAACTTTGGTAAAAAAATATGGGTTTATGGCACACAGATGTCCATAATAACGGTAGGTTACATTTTCTATCCGTTAAATAAAACTGATACTGTCGAAATTCTCTATTACAAATTTATTAAGCTTTTAACTCATTTATTTTCAGACCAGTGAATATATGATAAAAAAAAAACAAAATTCATTAATCTAGATGTAGATAATGATGAATTTGGATCAGTTTTCAAGTATTACCCTATCTCCCAGTAGGTGTAGCAGTCTAATCTTAACATTGGACCTGACCCGGTCATAAGTAAAGACATTTGCAAACGGACGGACGGACAGACACCATTATGGACTTTGCACAAAACTAATGTATTCTTTACCCTTAGAAGTTAAAAAATTTGGATAGGCAAAAAGTAAGTGAGTGCTGATGTAGCCTCCAAAAACATTAATTTTTAAATATATTTGATCGATTATATTTTGTCATATCGTAAAATCAATATAAAGTTGCAGTTGATTGCGTTGAAATGCGTTGTGCTATGTTTTTTTATGAAAGCTCGTATTAGCGAGCGCAAATATTTCTTGCTAAAATTAAACGTATGTATGTACAGTGGCGAAAGTATGAATAGAATACGCAAGTTATATTTTCTTTTTTGCCAAAAAAACAAAAATAATTTTTTGCAATCATTTGATTTGATAATGATTAGTTTCCCGCAAATGTCGAGTAAAAGTTTCTATAGACACGATAAATGGAGCAATTAATTTTTAACCCTTAACCCATGAAATGGGTAAAAACTGGTTTGTGCAAAACTCTTTAGCAGACAAAAGGACCCCATAAAGTATTTACATATTCTTAATCAGCTTCAACAGTCAAATCGATATTGTCATGCCTCTTTGTCCGTCTGTCCATTTATATGTATGACACTATAAGTCCTGGAGACTTCAGATTTTCGGCATAAGCTCTCCTAATCCGTGGTACTAGATTATTTAACATTTTCAAAAACTTATCTCGCTTACGATATAAACATTAAATCGATAATAGTAAAATCTTAAATTTGGAAAATGTGGCTTGAAACTATAGACAAAATATACAAATCTGTGAAATTTGTTATTAAAATCGGTTGAGAAACACCGAAAAGATGATATGTTGAAATTAAATCATGAAACATTGGTAGAGTAGTGCAGGTATGAACTTATGTATAAGGTCAAGGGTTTGGGGTATCTTTGATTTGAGCTTACTCTACCGGAGCGTTCTTACTCGCTATACTAGTATCAAGCATTACTGCAGCCACGACAGTGTATCTCCTACAGTCTTATTACTTGTTACACATGTATTCTTTCAAAAAATCCGCCGCGTGGCGAACTTTTTGCTTCGTGCGGTGAATGACGCCAACCGAACGTAACACGTCATTCTTTTTTGCAGGCCTAGCGTGTCACTAAAAAAATGCTAGTCATTCTGTCGCAGTCTTAGCAGCGACTTGATCTCTAAGAGTATAGGCAACCAACCCTTTTTATACATTGAAACTATAAACAAAACAATGAACATCTGTGAAATTTTCATTAAAATAGGATGAGAAACACAGGAGATATGAAACCATCAAGCATTGGTACGGTAGTACACGTATACATATGTGTATGTCGTCAGCCCGACCGTCTGTACTGAATCTTCTAGTCGAGCTTACTCGACTGGAGACTTCTTACTTGTTTATGTATGCGATCGTGTGCCAGTGATCTGGTAACTCATAGACGCATGCATGTGTGCGGTTCGCTTTCAGTGGTCCGCCTCTTGTGGGTGAGGGAGCGCGGCAACAGAGGCAATTCAAATGAGCGTATGTATACCAACACATATACAAGTTAAGGAATGTTAACTTTACTTCATATATAAAATAGAATTAAGCTGAGTAATGTCAATGTTGTTTTACATAGGAAGTATAATTCGACACCCAAATTGTTGACTGGAACTAGCTCAGGTGGTCAGCAAAAAGCAAAGACCAACAACCTAGAGTCAGTAAACTCTTGCGACCAGCTGAGGCGGCAAAACGTGACACTACAATCACCAAAAGAGTGGCGTAACATAGCCGGCAAGCACGGCACGTTGACGTGGCCGCAATGAATAAGAATGCAAGTGCCAGCATGTTTTAGGGTATAAAAGTCTGTCTTATTATAGTCTTTAAGTTAGTCTAAAAATAGCATTTGAATAAACCAGGTGTACCATCAACCCATCAATTCGAAGTGTCTTCCTTTTAGTTCTCACAAAATAACAAAGCTTCATAGAAGTTCTCAACAAATAAGTACAATAAACTTATTAATTGGCGCCCAACTAGTGGTAATCCGACGAACTCAAAGTCAGTACCCACACAGCCCTCATTACCAAGGATTCAAGGATCTGCAGTGACCTCCGTAACACGAGACGTAGAAGGAACACAAGTCCAGCCTTATCTTCACATCGTCAGGAAAAGAAAGGGGCCACCACTCTTAGCTCAGTACAATACAAGAAGCATGTAAGTGGACTTTTCTGACAAACAATTTTTCAAGTCACAAATTTACGAAAAAAAGTGAGCGAGCATTCCGTTTTGCAGCGGTTCATAGCATTCACAGCAAAGATATCCGTCTCGCGTAAGGGACCCCTTGAGAATCAGATTCGGCTTTTTTGGTCGACTTAGTTATTTGATTTTGTTGTAATATCTCGCATTTAAACCCTTTTTGGTGACAAAGGCCCATGAGTGAACCATTCCTCCAGTATAGAACTCCGCAAATTAGTGAGTCAGAATCGGACTGTGACGGACACTTTGAAACTCCAGACCGCGCCCCTAAAGCTCCCCCCACAGTTAGAAGAATGGACGCTAGAGAGGTCAGGGCCATGATACAGGTAGCGGTCAACCAAGCCTTAGCTGAACAGACAGCTAAGAGTGTGCAGAGAGAAGCTGAGTTCTCCCAGAAAGTAGAAGAACTTTTTAAACGATTGGCGGCAGCGGGTGTTGCCGCCCCAAGCGAGCAATCGTTCGCACCCGTAGAAACGTCTGGCGGCGTCGATTGTGACGAGCCGCTCAGCGTAATGAAGTCCCTGGCAGAGTTTTCAGGGACACGTGAGTCATACGTCTCATGGAGGCAAGCGGCCTTAACCGCTTATCAGGTTTTCGAACCGCACAATGGCAGCACGCGCCACTTCCAGGCCGTGGCCATCATGAGGAACAAGGTAAAGGGGCCTGCCGATGCCATGTTAACCTCATATAGCACCCCGCTGAATTTTCATGCAATAATTAGCCGCCTCGACTCAAAATTCAGCGACAAACGGTCTATGAAGGCCATCGAGAGGGAGTTAGATTCCGTAAAGCAGGGCAACCGACAGGTGTCGGAATACTATGACGAGGTGGGGAAAATTCTCACCCTGTTGGCAGAAAAGGTCAATATGGCCTATGAACCGGTGGTAGCGGCGGCACTTTGCGAAAAATACCGCAAAGACGCATTGGAGGCTTTTGTGTCAGGGCTTAGAAATAGCTTAACGGACGTAGTTTTTGCAGCAAGACCCTGGAACTTATCCACGGCACTGGCTCTTGCACAGGACTTAGAGTCGAGCCATGCGAAAAAGGCGATCGCACGAGAAAGCCAGGGTGCAGGAAACCCTTATTTTGATAACCAGCATAGCAACAAGCAGAACAGGGTTTTTGAAGTGGGCGAAAATGGGCGTCTAAGTAAAATCTAGCCGGAGGCTAGGAAATAGGCTCACCCCTCCACACTCACATAAGACACCGCTGACTAAAAACATAGAAACATAGATGCAAAACTTAATGCTCGCCATCACACTCGCACGGACTTGAAATCTGTTTGGATAGAAGAGCCCACCAGAACCCCTATAGGGGGCCTTATGTCTGTGTTTTCCAATCTAAGAACATTCTGCATTTTTAAGTTTCCTAAGATAAGAAAATTATTATCTTCCCCGAAGTTCAGAGTAAGGTACCAGGGATGGTTAAGTCCCCGCTGTTAAACATCACCGCCAGCCAGGACATCCTCAGTCTTCCGTATCTTCACCAGTTAAACATACGCAACTTGGAGGCAATCCGGAACGTTGAAGACCAACTCGGCACAGATCGCATGCACCGCATAGTACTCATAATTTTTGTAGTACTTAGTGCACTCATAGGCTCCATCATCGTCAAATGAAGATGCATCAGAGAAAGAAGAAACACAGAGGAGATAAGAGCAGTGATTAATGAGATCGGCCGAGGACGGCCTATGGCTTAAAGGGGGGGTAGTTAAGGAATGTTAACTTTACTTCATATATAAAATAGAATTAAGCTGAGTAATGTCAATGTTGTTTTACATAGGAAGTATAATTCGACACCCAAATTGTTGACTGGAACTAGCTCAGGTGGTCAGCAAAAAGCAAAGACCAACAACCTAGAGTCAGTAAACTCTTGCGACCAGCTGAGGCGGCAAAACGTGACACTACAATCACCAAAAGAGTGGCGTAACATAGCCGGCAAACACGGCACGTTGGCGTGGCCGCAATGAATAAGAATGCAAGTGCCAGCATGTTTTAGGGTATAAAAGTCTGTCTTATTATAGTCTTTAAGTTAGTCTAAAAATAGCATTTGAATAAACCAGGTGTACCATCAACACATCAATTCGAAGTGTCTTCCTTTTAGTTCTCACAAAATAACAAATCTTCATAGAAGTTCTCAACAAATAAGTACAATAAACTTATTAATTTACACATTCTGGACGAGCAATATTTAACAATTTGTCGCATATCAATTTCTGCAATTTCTAATGTAACAATTTTTTAAATATTTGATATCGATTCAAGGCACCACATATTACATGATTTGGGCCAAGCAAAAGAGATGCTAGATTGCGAGAAATAAATTATCGACTCGAACTTGTCACCACACTTAGACATGATGGCAAGTAACCGATTCATTTCTGCCGGACTGCACTCACGCTTTGTGGATATGGATGGTGTTATGGTAACTGAGGGACAAGACAAACGTAGGCTACTAGAGGACAGTAAGAATTTAATTTAAAGTAAATGTAGCACAATAAACGTAAATATTATTAAACCCAGATTCAGTTGCCAATTCAAATTATCTATTTGCAGGGCAGAAATTTTGCCACAGCGCAGTTTGTCACATGCACACCATACAGTCAATCACAATTCACTTTCAAAGGTGTAGAAAAAACATTTTAAAGTGCTATCAGAAATAGACAAGTATCTGAAGTTTTTGAAACACAGGCATTTTTGCAGACGAGTCCAAATTAAAAATAGTTTGCCCGGACTAACGAAATTATTTGTGGTAATAGTCCAATACTTAGCTGGATCCCAAACACTTAAGATCAACAGTCAAACATGGCATAGGAAGTATCCTGGTATGGGGATGTAAGCCGTCAGCCGGTGACGGGCACTTGGTGTTTTTTAAGAGTTTAATTATGTATATAGTTATGTATATCAATATAATTAAGGATATTTTACACTACACGACCCCAAGTATAAGTCTGAAATAGTACAATCCTGGCTTATCAGAAACTGTTCCACATGATAGTTCGACCGGCCCAGCCTCCAGGTTTAAATGTTATAGAGAACTTGTGAGCTGGATAAATGGAACAAAATAAGCCCAGAAACTACCCGGATGCTGACATCTTCCATGAATAATAGGTTAAGTGAAGTAACATCCTTATTTCAGCATTTATTTGCCATATATTTGACTCTTTAAAAATGTTCCCGACCTATTTTTTTTAGATATGTTTTCAGTTTTTAGCTAATTATTTAGGTAACGCAATATAAAAAGGTAAAAATTAGAAGTGTTTTTTTAAATGTGATATACAACACAAATTGGCGTTAAAACCTTTTTCCGTTTATTTGCCTACATTGCACTTGCAATTTTTCTCAACTATGTCCTAAATAGGCAGGGAGACACTGTATATATTCACCATATATCATTAAGTGTTTGCCATTGTTGTGTGTGTCCTCTTTTATACGATTTTTATTGATTTAAGTACGGCTGTTATTTACCCCACGGCAACCATTAAATAAAAAAAGTCAAAAATTCAATAATACAATAATGAAAGAATTGTAAGCTTAAACATATTCTTAAAGATGTAGTGCCTGTTATTTGCTTTGAATATTTATTTCTCATTACGATGTTAGCCTATATACAATTTCTTACCATGTATAAATTTTCCATACCATATATACATATGTATGTAAATATCGCACTTACTTTTTTCTATTATAAAATAAATAAAATACTGTAGCCTCTAAATTCAAAGGGAAAAACAATAATAAAGAAAACAAAAATAAAACTTGCTGCTAAACAAAAAGATGTTTGAACTTTTGCTTCGTTACAATAAAAACGTCTGGTCTGGATTATATATAACCTGCATTTCTCCAGCGGGTAAGCGGTATACTCCTGTGTTGGGAGTGAACACCCCCAATAACTAAATAAACAACAACAACATTTCTTATTACGATGTTAACCTATATTAAATTTGCAACGCAACGCATGTGGTTTTTTTTGTGCGCTTCGCTTTCGCTTCGATTTTTATGTGGCTTATTGGCATTTATGTTCCTGGACATTATGCAAATAACAGTTTTCTGACAGTGTTGTCTGAAAATTGTAAAATTAATTATTTAATTTTACTTGAGCGAAAGTGTCAAAATCTAACAACAATCTGAATTACAAACATACTGCATACTATACTCAGTTTGGACTTATGTTCATTTAAATTTTCTGTTTGTGCAGCTTGTGCTCTCAGCGCAAGCAACCGTTTTGTCGTTCGTACACTCTTTCGCGCTCTCTTAGCTTGGTGTTGGTCGCGGTTAGCTTACTCCGTTGTTGTTACGTTTTCGGTCATCGCGCTCGCGCCAGTGCGTTAATTGTCTTGTATGTAGCTTTTATGTGTGTTTAATTTGTAAACATCTAGGTTAGAGTGGCCTCAAATCTAGTTTTTTTTTAAAACAAACTTCTACTTTAATTTACCCTATTCTTACCCATTTTCAAAACAATCAGTGCAGTGTATCTCTTCATATATTAAATATTTAATTATCCTTAAAGTCCGATCCATTGTTTTCAAATTTAAATAGGACTGTTTTTTTTTTTCATTGCCATACACCGAGCCAATATCAAAATGGGCTTTTTTCTCTACTAAGTGATTTATAACTACTTAAGCCCATTTTCTCTCCGGGTCCAGACGGTGTACCAAGCTTGCATAAATTATGAAGCCTATCCCTAAAGTTATGCTCTTTTCTCAAAATTTCGTAAGAGTCGTTTTTTATTCCTCTACATAAAAATGGGAATAAATCAAAAACTAATCACCTCCCTCTGTAACATCTTTGCAAATATATTATTTCACCGCAAGTAAAATATTATATTATTAGTTATAGTATTATTATATTATAGCAGCACGGATTTCTGAAATAAAAGTCTACTACTTGCTGGAATTTACTTTGTTATCAGGGGTTTTCAAGATAAATTTAAACAGGCGTTATTTACACTGACTTCAGCAAGGCTTTTGATTCCGTAAAACCACTGACACATAAATAGAAAAGTTCAGCCAAATGGAAAATTTCCTTGTTCGTGCCACGAGGCGACAATTTTACTTCGTGTGCTGAGAGACACCAGCCGAGCGCCATGCGTCGCTCTTTTTGCAAGCCTAGTGTGTGACTAAGAAAATGCAAGTCATATTATCGCAGCGGCATGATCTCTAATAGTACAGGCAACCAATCCTTTTTATACCCTTAACCCATGAAACGGGTAAATTCTCCGACCCTATAAAGTATATATATTCTTGATCAGCCACAACAGCCGAGTCGATTTAGCCATGTCCGTCTGTCTGTCTATATGTATGAACGCGTCGATCTCAGCAACTACAAAAGTTAGAGACTCCAGATTTTGTATATGAGCTCTCCTAATCCCTAGGCATAGCAAGTTTTTCAAATTTTCGATAACTTTTCCGGCTTACGATATACACATGTAATCGATACCAAAAAAATCTTGAATTTAACGAAACAGGATTGAAACTATAAGCAAAATAATGAACTTCTGTGAAATGTTCATTAAAATCGATTAAGAAACAACGGAGATATGAAAGTATAAAGCATTGGTACAGAAGTACACAGCCATGTGTGTATGTCTGTCAGCCTGACCATCTGTCCGTCTGTACGACCAAGGGTTAAGGGTATCTTCTAGCGAGCTTACTCGACTAGAGTCTTCTTACTTGTTATGCACGCTCTTGTGTGCCAGTGTTCTGGCTCCACCGTGCTTGACATTTGCTTGCATTTAAGTGTTTGGGATTTTGCGGCGCATCGTTTCCACACTCCACTCTTTTTCCATTGCTCTAAAACTGGCACAACTGGTGCAGGATGTTGTTGAGACAGTTTTGGAACTAATAGCTTCGGGTTATCTCTTGTTTTCCTGATGATCCTCCGCTCATCCTGTTTGGTGCCAATCGGCCTTTGTCTCCCATCCGATTTTCGCGGATGAAGCGCCAAATGTTGTGGTACACAGATTGCTCAGATTGTCCATATTAGCTATTTGGCGATGTAAACTGTTCCAGTATGGGTTTTTGTTGTTCAATGGTGGTCTGTTTGCCCATAGTGCTAGATGGCTTGTTGCACCCCAGGTCCAGGCCGTAACTAAGCTTGCTAAGAAGGCGTAGTCTTCTTATACCCAAAATATTCAAACTTTGGTAAAAAAATATGGGTTTATGGCACACAGATGTCCATAATAACGGTAGGTTACATTTTCTATCCGTTAAATAAAACTGATACTGTCGAAATTCTCTATTACAAATTTATTAAGCTTTTAACTCATTTATTTTCAGACCAGTGAATATATGATAAAAAAAAAAACAAAATTCATTAATCTAGATGTAGATAATGATGAATTTGGATCAGTTTTCAAGTATTACCCTATCTCCTAGTAGGTGTAGCAGTCTAATCTTAACATTGGACCTGACCCGGTCATAAGTAAAGACATTTGCAAACGGACGGACGGACAGACACCATTATGGACTTTGCACAAAACTAATGTATTCTTTACCCTTAGAAGTTAAAAAATTTGGATAGGCAAAAAGTAAGTGAGTGCTGATGTAGCCTCCAAAAACATTAATTTTTAAATATATTTGATCGATTATATTTTGTCATATCGTAAAATCAATATAAAGTTGCAGTTGATTGCGTTGAAATGCGTTGTGCTATGTTTTTTTATGAAAGCTCGTATTAGCGAGCGCAAATATTTCTTGCTAAAATTAAACGTATGTATGTACAGTGGCGAAAGTATGAATAGAATACGCAAGTTATATTTTCTTTTTTGCCAAAAAAACAAACATAATTTTTTGCAATCATTTGATTTGATAATGATTAGTTTCCCGCAAATGTCGAGTAAAAGTTTCTATAGACACGATAAATGGAGCAATTAATTTTTAACCCTTAACCCATGAAATGGGTAAAAACTGGTTTGTGCAAAACTCTTTAGCAGACAAAAGGACCCCATAAAGTATTTACATATTCTTAATCAGCTTCAACAGTCAAATCGATATTGTCATGCCTCTTTGTCCGTCTGTCCATTTATATGTATGACACTATAAGTCCTGGAGACTTCAGATTTTCGGCATAAGCTCTCCTAATCCGTGGTACTAGATTATTTAACATTTTCAAAAACTTATCTCGCTTACGATATAAACATTAAATCGATAATAGTAAAATCTTAAATTTGGAAAATGTGGCTTGAAACTATAGACAAAATATACAAATCTGTGAAATTTGTTATTAAAATCGGTTGAGAAACACCGAAAAGATGATATGTTGAAATTAAATCATGAAACATTGGTAGAGTAGTGCAGGTATGAACTTATGTATAAGGTCAAGGGTTTGGGGTATCTTTGATTTGAGCTTACTCTACCGGAGCGTTCTTACTCGCTATACTAGTATCAAGCATTACTGCAGCCACGACAGTGTATCTCCTACAGTCTTATTACTTGTTAATGGCAGCACGCGCCACTTCCAGGCCGTGGCCATCATGAGGAACAAGGTAAAGGGGCCTGCCGATGCCATGTTAACCTCATATAGCACCCCGCTGAATTTTCATGCAATAATTAGCCGCCTCGACTCAAAATTCAGCGACAAACGGTCTATGAAGGCCATCGAGAGGGAGTTAGATTCCGTAAAGCAGGGCAACCGACAGGTGTCGGAATACTATGACGAGGTGGGGAAAATTCTCACCCTGTTGGCAGAAAAGGTCAATATGGCCTATGAACCGGTGGTAGCGGCGGCACTTTGCGAAAAATACCGCAAAGACGCATTGGAGGCTTTTGTGTCAGGGCTTAGAAATAGCTTAACGGACGTAGTTTTTGCAGCAAGACCCTGGAACTTATCCACGGCACTGGCTCTTGCACAGGACTTAGAGTCGAGCCATGCGAAAAAGGCGATCGCACGAGAAAGCCAGGGTGCAGGAAACCCTTATTTTGATAACCAGCATAGCAACAAGCAGAACAGGGTTTTTGAAGTGGGCGAAAATGGGCGTCTAAAATCTAGCCGGAGGCTAGGAAATAGGCTCACCCCTCCACACTCACATAAGACACCGCTGACTAAAAACATAGAAACATAGATGCAAAACTTAATGCTCGCCATCACACTCGCACGGACTTGAAATCTGTTTGGATAGAAGAGCCCACCAGAACCCCTATAGGGGGCCTTATGTCTGTGTTTTCCAATCTAAGAACATTCTGCATTTTTAAGTTTCCTAAGATAAGAAAATTATTATCTTCCCCGAAGTTCAGAGTAAGGTACCAGGGATGGTTAAGTCCCCGCTGTTAAACATCACCGCCAGCCAGGACATCCTCAGTCTTCCGTATCTTCACCAGTTAAACATACGCAACTTGGAGGCAATCCGGAACGTTGAAGACCAACTCGGCACAGATCGCATGCACCGCATAGTACTCATAATTTTTGTAGTACTTAGTGCACTCATAGGCTTCATAGAAGTTCTCAACAAATAAGTACAATAAACTTATTAATTTACACATTCTGGACGAGCAATATTTAACAATTTGTCGCATATCAATTTCTGCAATTTCTAATGTAACAATTTTTTAAATATTTGATATCGATTCAAGGCACCACATATTACATGATTTGGGCCAAGCAAAAGAGATGCTAGATTGCGAGAAATAAATTATCGACTCGAACTTGTCACCACACTTAGACATGATGGCAAGTAACCGATTCATTTCTGCCGGACTGCACTCACGCTTTGTGGATATGGATGGTGTTATGGTAACTGAGGGACAAGACAAACGTAGGCTACTAGAGGACAGTAAGAATTTAATTTAAAGTAAATGTAGCACAATAAACGTAAATATTATTAAACCCAGATTCAGTTGCCAATTCAAATTATCTATTTGCAGGGCAGAAATTTTGCCACAGCGCAGTTTGTCACATGCACACCATACAGTCAATCACAATTCACTTTCAAAGGTGTAGAAAAAACATTTTAAAGTGCTATCAGAAATAGACAAGTATCTGAAGTTTTTGAAACACAGGCATTTTTGCAGACGAGTCCAAATTAAAAATAGTTTGCCCGGACTAACGAAATTATTTGTGGTAATAGTCCAATACTTAGCTGGATCCCAAACACTTAAGATCAACAGTCAAACATGGCATAGGAAGTATCCTGGTATGGGGATGTAAGCCGTCAGCCGGTGACGGGCACTTGGTGTTTTTTAAGAGTTTAATTATGTATATAGTTATGTATATCAATATAATTAAGGATATTTTACACTACACGACCCCAAGTATAAGTCTGAAATAGTACAATCCTGGCTTATCAGAAACTGTTCCACATGATAGTTCGACCGGCCCAGCCTCCAGGTTTAAATGTTATAGAGAACTTGTGAGCTGGATAAATGGAACAAAATAAGCCCAGAAACTACCCGGATGCTGACATCTTCCATGAATAATAGGTTAAGTGAAGTAACATCCTTATTTCAGCATTTATTTGCCATATATTTGACTCTTTAAAAATGTTCCCGACCTATTTTTTTTAGATATGTTTTCAGTTTTTAGCTAATTATTTAGGTAACGCAATATAAAAAAGTAAAAATTAGAAGTGGTTTTTTAAATGTGATATACAACACAAATTGGCGTTAAAACCTTTTTCCGTTTATTTGCCTACTTTGCACTTGCAATTTTTCTCAACTATGTCCCAAATAGGCAGGGAGACACTGTATATATTCACCATATATCATTAAGTGTTTGCCATTGTTGTGTGTGTCCCCTTTTATACGATTTTTATTGATTTAAGTACGGCTGTTATTTACCCCACGGCAACCATTAAATAAAAAAAGTCAAAAATTCAATAATACAATAATGAAAGAATTGTAAGCTTAAACATATTCTTAAAGATGTAGTGCCTGTTATTTGCTTTGAATATTTATTTCTCATTACGATGTTAGCCTATATACAATTTCTTACCATGTATAAATTTTCCATACCATATATACATATGTATGTAAATATCGCACTTACTTTTTTCTATTATAAAATAAATAAAATACTGTAGCCTCTAAATTCAAAGGGAAAAACAATAATAAAGAAAACAAAAATAAAACTTGCTGCTAAACAAAAAGATGTTTGAACTTTTGCTTCGTTACAATAAAAACGTCTGGTCTGGATTATATATAACCTGCATTTCTCCAGCGGGTAAGCGGTATACTCCTGTGTTGGGAGTGAACACCCCCAATAACTAAATAAACAACAACAACATTTCTTATTACGATGTTAACCTATATTAAATTTGCAACGCAACGCATGTGGTTTTTTTTGTGCGCTTCGCTTTCGCTTCGATTTTTATGTGGCTTATTGGCATTTATGTTCCTGGACATTATGCAAATAACAGTTTTCTGACAGTGTTGTCTGAAAATTGTAAAATTAATTATTTAATTTTACTTGAGCGAAAGTGTCAAAATCTAACAACAATCTGAATTACAAACATACTGCATACTATACTCAGTTTGGACTTATGTTCATTTAAATTTTCTGTTTGTGCAGCTTGTGCTCTCAGCGCAAGCAACCGTTTTGTCGTTCGTACACTCTTTCGCGCTCTCTTAGCTTGGTGTTGGTCGCGGTTAGCTTACTCCGTTGTTGTTACGTTTTCGGTCATCGCGCTCGCGCCAGTGCGTTAATTGTCTTGTATGTAGCTTTTATGTGTGTTTAATTTGTAAACATCTAGGTTAGAGTGGCCTCAAATCTAGTTTTTTTTTAAAACAAACTTCTACTTTAATTTACCCTATTCTTACCCATTTTCAAAACAATCAGTGCAGTGTATCTCTTCATATATTAAATATTTAATTATCCTTAAAGTCCGATCCATTGTTTTCAAATTTAAATAGGACTGTTTTTTTTTTTCATTGCCATACACCGAGCCAATATCAAAATGGGCTTTTTTCTCTACTAAGTGATTTATAACTACTTAAGCCCATTTTCTCTCCGGGTCCAGACGGTGTACCAAGCTTGCATAAATTATGAAGCCTATCCCTAAAGTTATGCTCTTTTCTCAAAATTTCGTAAGAGTCGTTTTTTATTCCTCTACATAAAAATGGGAATAAATCAAAAACTAATCACCTCCCTCTGTAACATCTTTGCAAATATATTATTTCACCGCAAGTAAAATATTATATTATTAGTTATAGTATTATTATATTATAGCAGCACGGATTTCTGAAATAAAAGTCTACTACTTGCTGGAATTTACTTTGTTATCAGGGGTTTTCAAGATAAATTTAAACAGGCGTTATTTACACTGACTTCAGCAAGGCTTTTGATTCCGTAAAACCACTGACACATAAATAGAAAAGTTCAGCCAAATGGAAAATTTCCTTGTTCGTGCCACGAGGCGACAATTTTACTTCGTGTGCTGAGAGACACCAGCCGAGCGCCATGCGTCGCTCTTTTTGCAAGCCTAGTGTGTGACTAAGAAAATGCAAGTCATATTACCGCAGCGGCATGATCTCTAATAGTACAGGCAACCAATCCTTTTTATACCCTTAACCCATGAAACGGGTAAATTCTCCGACCCTATAAAGTATATATATTCTTGATCAGCCACAACAGCCGAGTCGATTTAGCCATGTCCGTCTGTCTGTCTATATGTATGAACGCGTCGATCTCAGCAACTACAAAAGTTAGAGACTCCAGATTTTGTATATGAGCTCTCCTAATCCCTAGGCATAGCAAGTTTGTTTCAAATTTTCGATAACTTTTCCGGCTTACGATATACACATGTAATCGATACCAAAAAAATCTTGAATTTAACGAAACAGGATTGAAACTATAAGCAAAATAATGAACTTCTGTGAAATGTTCATTAAAATCGATTAAGAAACAACGGAGATATCAAAGTATAAAGCATTGGTACAGAAGTACACAGCCATGTGTGTATGTCTGTCAGCCTGACCATCTGTCCGTCTGTACGACCAAGGGTTAAGGGTATCTTCTAGCGAGCTTACTCGACTAGAGTCTTCTTACTTGTTATGCACGCTCTTGTGTGCCAGTGTTCTGGCTCCACCGTGCTTGACATTTGCTTGCATTTAAGTGTTTGGGATTCTGCGGCGCATCGTTTCCACACTCCACTCTTTTTCCATTGCTCTAAAACTGGCACAACTGGTGCAGGATGTTGTTGAGACAGTTTTGGAACTAATAGCTTCGGGTTATCTCTTGTTTTCCTGATGATCCTCCGCTCATCCTGTTTGGTGCCAATCGGCCTTTGTCTCCCATCCGATTTTCGCGGATGAAGCGCCAAATGTTGTGGTACACAGATTGCTCAGATTGTCCATATTAGCTATTTGGCGATGTAAACTGTTCCAGTATGGGTTTTTGTTGTTCAATGGTGGTCTGTTTGCCCATAGTGCTAGATGGCTTGTTGCACCCCAGGTCCAGGCCGTAACTAAGCTTGCTAAGAAGGCGTAGTCTTCTTATACCCAAAATATTCAAACTTTGGTAAAAAAATATGGGTTTATGGCACACAGATGTCCAAAATAACGGTAGGTTACATTTTCTATCCGTTAAATAAAACTGATACTGTCGAAATTCTCTATTACAAATTTATTAAGCTTTTAACTCATTTATTTTCAGACCAGTGAATATATGATAAAAAAAAAAACAAAATTCATTAATCTAGATGTAGATAATGATGAATTTGGATCAGTTTTCAAGTATTACCCAATCTCCTAGTAGGTGTAGCAGTCTAATCTTAACATTGGACCTGACCCGGTCATAAGTAAAGACATTTGCAAACGGACGGACGGACAGACACCATTATGGACTTTGCACAAAACTAATGTATTCTTTACCCTTAGAAGTTAAAAAATTTGGATAGGCAAAAAGTAAGTGAGTGCTGATGTAGCCTCCAAAAACATTAATTTTTAAATATATTTGATCGATTATATTTTGTCATATCGTAAAATCAATATAAAGTTGCAGTTGATTGCGTTGAAATGCGTTGTGCTATGTTTTTTTATGAAAGCTCGTATTAGCGAGCGCAAATATTTCTTGCTAAAATTAAACGTATGTATGTACAGTGGCGAAAGTATGAATAGAATACGCAAGTTATATTTTCTTTTTTGCCAAAAAAACAAACATAATTTTTTGCAATCATTTGATTTGATAATGATTAGTTTCCCGCAAATGTCGAGTAAAAGTTTCTATAGACACGATAAATGGAGCAATTAATTTTTAACCCTTAACCCATGAAATGGGTAAAAACTGGTTTGTGCAAAACTCTTTAGCAGACAAAAGGACCCCATAAAGTATTTATATATTCTTAATCAGCTTCAACAGTCAAATCGATATTGTCATGCCTCTTTGTCCGTCTGTCCATTTATATGTATGACACTATAAGTCCTGGAGACTTCAGATTTTCGGCATAAGCTCTCCTAATCCGTGGTACTAGATTATTTAACATTTTCAAAAACTTATCTCGCTTACGATATAAACATTAAATCGATAATAGTAAAATCTTAAATTTGGAAAATGTGGCTTGAAACTATAGACAAAATATACAAATCTGTTAAATTTGTTATTAAAATCGGTTGAGAAACACCGAAAAGATGATATGTTGAAATTAAATCATGAAACATTGGTAGAGTAGTGCAGGTATGAACTTATGTATAAGGTCAAGGGTTTGGGGTATCTTTTATTTGAGCTTACTCTACCGGAGCGTTCTTACTCGCTATACTAGTATCAAGCATTACTGCAGCCACGACAGTGTATCTCCTACAGTCTTATTACTTGTTACATATGTATTCTTTCAAAAAATCCGCCGCGTGGCGAACTTTTTGCTTCGTGCGGTGAATGACGCCAACCGAACGTAACACGTCATTCTTTTTTGCAGGCCTAGCGTGTCACTAAAAAAATGCTAGTCATTCTGTCGCAGTCTTAGCAGCGACTTGATCTCTAAGAGTATAGGCAACCAACCCTTTTTATACATTGAAACTATAAACAAAACAATGAACATCTGTGAAATTTTCATTAAAATAGGATGAGAAACACAGGAGATATGAAACCATCAAGCATTGGTACGGTAGTACACGTATACATATGTGTATGTCGTCAGCCCGACCGTCTGTACTGAATCTTCTAGTCGAGCTTACTCGACTGGAGACTTCTTACTTGTTTATGTATGCGATCGTGTGCCAGTGATCTGGTAACTCATAGACGCATGCATGTGTGCGGTTCGCTTTCAGTGGTCCGCCTCTTGTGGGTGAGGGAGCGCGGCAACAGAGGCAATTCAAATGAGCGTATGTATACCAACACTTATACACATTCTGGACGAGCAATATTTAACAATTTGTCGCATATCAATTTCTGCAATTTCTAATGTAAAAATTTTTTAAATATTTGATATCGATTCAAGGCACCACATATTACATGATTTGGGCCAAGCAAAAGAGATGCTAGATTGCGAAAAATAAATTATCGACTCGAACTTGTCACCACACTTAGACATGATGGCAAGTAACCGATTCATTTCTGCCGGACTGCACTCACGCTTTGTGGATATGGATGGTGTTATGGTAACTGAGGGACAAGACAAACGTAGGCTACTAGAGGACAGTAAGAATTTAATTTAAAGTAAATGTAGCACAATAAACGTAAATATTATTAAACCCAGATTCAGTTGCCAATTCAAATTATCTATTTGCAGGGCAGAAATTTTGCCACAGCGCAGTTTGTCACATGCACACCATACAGTCAATCACAATTCACTTTCAAAGGTGTAGAAAAAACATTTTAAAGTGCTATCACAAATAGACAAGTATCTGAAGTTTTTGAAACACAGGCATTTTTGCAGACGAGTCCAAATTAAAAATAGTCCGGACTAACGAAATTATTTGTGGTAATAGTCCAATACTTAGCTGGATCCCAAACACTTAAGATCAACAGTCAAACATGGCAGAGGAAGTATCCTGGTATGGGGATGTAAGCCGTCAGCCGGTGACGGGCACTTGGTGTTTTTTAAGAGTTTAATTATGTATATAGTTATGTATATCAATATAATTAAGGATATTTTACACTACACGACCCCAAGTATAAGTCTGAAATAGTACAATCCTGGTTTATCAGAAACTGTTCCACATGATAGTTCGACTGGCCCAGCCTCCAGGTTTAAATGTTATAGAGAACTTGTGAGCTACGCTATAAAACATCATCCAGAGGCACAGCATTTCAAAAAAACTGGTCATGCTCTGCTGGATAAATGGAACAAAATAAGCCCAGAAACTACCCGGATGCTGACATCTTCCATGAATAATAGGTTAAGTGAAGTAACATCCTTATTTCAGCATTTATTTGCCAAATATTTGACTCTTTAAAAATGTTCCCGACCTATTTTTTTTAGATATGTTTTCAGTTTTTAGCTAATTATTTAGGTAACGCAATATAAAAAAGTAAAAATTAGAAGTGGTTTTTTAAATGTGATATACAACACAAATTGGCGTTAAAACCTTTTTCCGTTTATTTGCCTACTTTGCACTTGCAATTTTTCTCAACTATGTCCCAAATAGGCAGGGAGACACTGTATATATTCACCATATATCATTAAGTGTTTGCCATTGTTGTGTGTGTCCCCTTTTATACGATTTTTATTGATTTAAGTACGGCTGTTATTTACCCCACGGCAACCATTAAATAAAAAAAGTCAAAAATTCAATAATACAATAATGAAAGAATTGTAAGCTTAAACATATTCTTAAAGATGTAGTGCCTGTTATTTGCTTTGAATATTTATTTCTCATTACGATGTTAGCCTATATACAATTTCTTACCATGTATAAATTTTCCATACCATATATACATATGTATGTAAATATCGCACTTACGTTTTTCTATTATGAAATACATAAAATACTGTAGCTTCTAAAATCAATGGGAAAAACAATCAAAAAGAAAAACAAAAATAAAACTTCTGGTCTGGATTGTATATAACCCGCATTTCTCCAGCGGGTAAAAGTTATACTTCTGTGTTGGGAGTGAACACCCCTTAGTCAAATCAATGCAGAAGAGCATTCAGGGGATATCCTCCTTCTGATTAAACCAAAGAAAGAAATGAAAGATGAAAACTTGTTCGAATAAAAGTTTCAATTTGCAAGATAATTTTTGTAATATACAAATTAAAAGAATCAACTTCATTAAAGCGAAAGATATTATAAATTTAACTACTATAAATTTCACAAATTTTGTAATTAATTGAATATTTAAAATATCTTAAATATATTCAAAGTTAAAGAAGTTTACAAATTAAGTTTCTTTGTATTACAAAATAAAAAAAACACTAGCATTAACAACGCTTGCTAATATGGCATAGTTTGTGCATATGAAATACATAGCTGAAGAAGAAGTTATTTAAGTGTTTATGCACGCCGGGCATAATCAAAATATAACAATTATTTTTAATAAGCTTATTAATCTAACCAAATATATAATACTTTTAATATGTATGTATATATTAAATTAAACGTTATCCTGTTTATGCTTTCTTTAGTTTATCAAAGGCATTGCCACGCTCGCCATATCCATATTTTGGTTGTTTTGGCTGAAACTCTGGGTCAGTATCCGAGTCGGAAGCGAAATCCGAATTATAGAACATTTTTCCTGCTTGTCGCTTGCGTGGCATGCGCTGTTTGTTAACAGCGGGAGCATTTGCTTTAGGGAAATACTCTCATTGGAGTTTTCATTAACATCTAACGAATTGGATGTCTTCTCGCGACTCTGAAGAACGGCCCCCTCCTGCGCCACGCCTTTAACGGGGGCGGTGCCGACCGGCAAGTAAATATGATTGCCAATCGATATTATTCGATATTTAAGCGCCGCTATGGTGGCTGAGCTTTGACGGTCCAGCTCGGTATATTTCTTTTGGGCAGCGTAAATTTGAGCATCCTTTTGCTTAAGCTCCTCCTGGAGGCTAGCCAACTTTAACGCATTGAGTGACTTAAGAGCCTCCAATTTCTGTGTCAGCTTTATGTTTGCAGATGACAATGCGTTTTTTGTATTCAAATGATTTTGCTGCAGTTCATCGATTTGCTGCCTTAGTTCGGCCAATTGACAATCCCGCTTACCTAGCTCATTTTGTGCTGTGGCATGATCGAGCGCCTTCTTTGCCGTCAACTGGTCGTTGGCTTCTTTAAGTGCGTTGATTTGGGTTTGATAAACCTTCTCATCTGTTTTCAAATCCTGATTTTGCTTGAAGAGCTCTTCACGTTTTAGCGTTTGCTGCTCTATTTCTATCTCCAAACGATGCAAACGCTCGACGTCTCTATCGACAGTTGTTGGTTAAGCTTTTGGAGCTCAATATTACGTTTCTCACAATCCTCGAGCTCCATTACTTTTGACAGCAGCTCAGTCACACGCTGAGCGTTCTCGTCCTGCTTAGCAATTGCAATTGCCTGCTCAGCTTGACTCTGTGATTTAGCTCTCTCGTTTTGCTCTATCATCTGTTGTAAGGCTGTCTCCACTTCTACTATATGCTGCTGCGTATATTTCATTTGCTCAGGGGCTAATTCGTTGCTGCGACGTGGATTCATATGGCGCCAAGAATTGCTGCTCATGTAGCTCCTTTGCGTTGAGCTTCTGCAGCAAGTCTGCGTGTTGTTTTTTCTGCGCAGTTAGCGCTTCTTGCTGCCTGTCGAGAGTGGCATTGAAATGAGTAAGCTGCCGGTCGTAGCATATTTCCAGCTCGGAATTTCTTTTCATTTAAATGGCACACTCCTGCACCATTATATTTGCAGTTTTCGTCAGCTCTGTGCATTGCATATGGACCTCCTGCACTTCCTTTTTCAAGTCTTGCGTGTTTTGCTTTAGTTAGTCGTTTTCTATATTTTTCTCAGCAATCTTTCTGTTTGTATATTGCAGCTTGACATCAAAATCTATGAACTGCTTTGAGATGGACTCAATGGGGGCTTGATGGTGTTTCATATAACATTTAACCACATTTTGTCCACTTGTCGGATCTGATGTCGGGATTTCATTCATATTTTTTGTTGCATTCATGAACACCCCTTAGTCAAAACAATGAAAAAAAGCTATCAGGGGATTTCCTCTTACTGATAAAACCAAAGAATAAAATGAAAGATGGAAACATGTTCGAGCGAAGTTTCAATTTGCAAGATAATTTTTGTTATTGACTATAGACACTGTCCGAAAAAGGATTTGAGACACTGTGTATATTTTCACCTTATGCCATTTTTACGATTTGTTATTCATTTAAGAACAAATTTTTTTTTTACCACAAGACAATAATTAAGTAAGCAACATAATAAATTACACAATAATAAAAGAATCGTAACCTTAAACCATAGCAATACAAATTAGAAAACTAATTGTTTAAGTAGACATTACTTTCAGATCCAGTGTCCATTTTTTTGTTCTCATTATTTTTGTATTTCTCATTACGATGGTAACGGTAACCTATATCAAATTTGTAACGCAACGCATCTGGTTTTTTTTTTGTGCGCTTCGCTTTCGCTTCGATTTTTATGTGGCTTATTGGCCTTTATGTTCCTGGCCTTTATGCAAATAACAGTTTTCTGACAGTGTTGTGTAAAAATTTTAAAATTAATTATTTAAGGCCACTCTAACCTAGATATTTCCAAATTAAACACACAATAAAAGCTACATACAAGACAATAACGCAATGGCGCGAGCGCGATGACCGAAAACGTAACAACAACGGAGTAAGCTAACCGCGACCAACACCAAGCTAAGATAGCGCGCAAAAGAGTACGAACGACAAAACGGTTGCTTGCGCTGAGAGCACAAGCTGCACAAACAGAAAATTGAAATGAACATAAGTCCAAACTGAGTATAGTATGCAGTATGTTTGTAATTCAGATTGTTGTTAGATTTTGACACTTTCGCTCAAGTAAAATTAAATAATTAATTTTACAATTTTCACACAACACTGTCAGAACACTGTTATTTGCATAAAGTCCAGGAACATAAAGGCCAATAAGCCACATCAAAATCGAAGCGAAAGCGAAGCGCACAAAAAAAAACCACATGCGTTGCGTTACAAATTTGATATAGGTTGCCATCGTAATGAGAAATAAAAAAATAATGAGAACAAAAAAAAAAATGGACACTGGATCTGAAAGTAATGTCTACTTAAACAATTAGTTATCTAATTTGTATTGCTATGGTTTAAGGTTACGATTCTTTTATTATTGTGTAATTTATTATGTTGCTTACTTAATTATTGTCTTGTGGTAAAAAAAAACTTTTGTTCTTAAATGAATAACAAATCGTAAAAAAATGGCATAAGGTGAAAATATACACAGTGTCTCACATCCTTTTTCGGACAGTGTCAATAACAACATGTAAGAAGGCTCTAGTCGAGTCAGCTCGACTAGAAGTTACCCTTAGCCCTTGACCATACGGACAGTCGGTCGGTCTGATAGACATACCCATATAAGAACATGTACCACTGGTCCAATGTTTGATCATATCTCCGGTGTTTCTCAACCGATTTTAATACAAATTTCACAGATGTTCATTATTTTGTTAATAGTTTCAATCCTCATTTTCAAGTTTTGGAAATTCAAGGTTTTCGTGTTATCGATTACATGTGTATATCGTAAGCTGGAAAAGTTATCAAACATTTGATACAAACTTGCTATGCGTAGGGATTAGAAGAGCTCATATTCAAAATCTGGAGTTTCTAGCTATTGTAGTTGCTGAGATCGACGCGTTCATACATACAGACAGACGGACGGACGGACAGACAGACGGACATGGCTAAATCGACTCGGCTGTTGATGCTGATCAAGAATATATATACTTTATAGGATCGGAGAAGCTTCCTTCTGCCTGTTACATACATTTGCACAAAAACATTATACCCTTTTTTTTACCCATTTCATGGGTTAAGGGTATAAAAAGTAAGTGCGATATTTACATTTACATACACATGTATAAGGTAAGTAATATCATCTTGGTTTTACATATGAAATAGAGTTAAGTTAAGTAATGTCAATTTTTGTTTATATATGAAATATAATCCGACACCTTAATTGCGAAATTGGTTACTTGAACGGATGTGGGGTAGTCAGGGGACAGCAAAGCTCAACGACCCTGTTTGTGTGTTTTTTAAGGGAAGTATTCAGTACATAAACTGACTACTAAAATAGCGTCGCAACTAGCACTTGTAACCAGTTGGACTACGGAGAGGGAGGTCCTTCGATGCGCACAGTAAGTGTGATGATGGAGATGAATGAATAGACTTGTATGCCTTTACTAAGACTCTAGAACACTGATTTTATTGAACGAAATGTAGGTCTTATATACCAAATATTCTTAGTAATTAATCCCCTGCTTAGGATAAGTTATGATAATGGGTTGACATAGACAATGAAAGGTTACCCCATGCATGCATGGGTACCATATATTAATAGTACATAATTTACGATGCTGTCTAATAATGCTATTTGCTGAGTGCATGAGACGTGAGACTTAAAACTATTTTTGTCATGACCCCTGGCTTGGGTGTATGGACGTCTCGATACATTATCAGTTTTTTGTCTAATCTTAGCTCAAAGATTGGATGCATATTATTTCTGTGCATGAGGTCGTTTTGAACTTAATGAGTGCCTAATTTATGTTTGCACACAGGCATTGGTTTTTTAACAATTTAAAGAGTGTCTATATTTATCTGCACACAAGCATTGATCTTAATAATAAACTGATTGTCTATATTTTATATGAACATAAACATTCTCCCGGCCGTTGAATCGGTGATCAACCATCATTTAAATCCAGTGTGAATCGTCTTGGGGGCTCTGATGGTATCGGTGTAGTGGCAGCCTCATTCCTTGAAGCTGTTGATTGAAAGGTCCAAAATCGTTGCTTCCGTAGTGCATAGAGAAGTAGCAAAAGAACGGATGCCGTCAAAACAGCATAAGCGGCGATGTGATAATGTTCTACTGAATTTAATTGATCGGGCAACTCTTGATTTTTGAGTGCGTTCAATTCTTGCTGCAAGTTTTTTAGCTCCTCATCTTCTTGTGTCTTGTTCTCTTGTGTGTTGAGTTTTGTTAAAAGTCTTTGAGTGGTGTTTGGCTCGATTATGTTGCCAAAGTGAGCATAACCCTTTTTTACTTGACTTATGACGATGTTGAAAGTACTGATGCTAATTTCTGAATTGCGTGCAGTACAACCTGAAGACAGCGACAGTAGTCCGGTGTCCTTCAGTTGTATAGTAGATGGTGTTCCGTTGCATACGGCTTGTAGTTCCATTGTAGAATGCGTTGCGAATATCCAATTATTAGGATGGTGTGTTTTTGACCATACCATTTTGGTTGGTCTATGTGTTACTTGACACATCGTTGGTGTTTTGTTGTTAAACAGTTGAAATTCACACCGATTGTTAACATTAAACATAGCTTGATGATCAAAGCATATGTATTCTTCATTAGGTAATGTTCGGCAGTGTTGCAGTTCATCTATTGTGAGTCCCATGAATTGATCCCTGTGATTATTTACGGCTATAATAGGTGTATTAACCTCAAATAGTCGCCAGCGTGTTGAGTCCCATATCGGAATCGGCACGATGTTGAAAAGTTCTAAAGTCGAGGTTGAAACTAGTGGTAATATTATTTTAAATATTACATGATTGTCGGTGACTGTGCCTTCTGCTCGCATGATTCTATATAGGTGAATAACGTTAGATGATGTCACTGGTAGCATTTGATCTGGCGGCAAATGATCCCGTATTTGGTCCAATTGTTCCTTTAATTGATCGGGAGAGATCAATATTGGGCTTATTGTACGATGACGGATTCCAGTAAGTACGTCCACTATTTCGGATTGCATGCGTTGAAGGCTGGCTGCTAATAGTGTTAATTGAGCTGTTAGCGCCAGGTAAGTCTCCGTGAGACGTGAACCACTGTATCTTCCTCTGGATTTGCTAATGATGGCAACTTGCTGTTCAAGCAATCTTAGTCGTTTGTCAGATTCAGATTTTGTCTTCTTGACAATATTAACGGTTGAATCAAGTACTGAAGTTTGGTTTTTCAGTAATTTCAGTAAAAATTCTTCATTTGTTTTTACCTTTTCTATCACCTTTGTCATTTTATATGCGTAATCCGAGTCTAATACTCCGAAAAGACTGTTCGCAATACTACCCACTATATCAAATGGGGACCGACGATTTCGTGTGCGTTGCATAAGTGAATTTGTCATTTGTAATTCATCATATAAGTGACGAAAATGCTTAGATATGGAAGCATATGGACATATGTGATCCTTATCTTCTTCTGGGCATATGTATTTGAATTCGTTTATGCCTGAATTAAATGTCTTCATATCGCTCCAGTATGATTCCAAATCATAGTATATTATCATCGTCCAGTCGGATATTGCTCTCTTTGTTGTTCCAATTTTTTCATAATATATTCCAGGTCTTGTATCAAAACGTGTTACAGATACTGAGTCTGCAAGTACCAAGGGTAACACAAACAGCAGGATTAGCAAGGACGAGGCTATGGTTGGCAACCTTAGCCGTTTTCGTTGAACGGGTGTCGCATCATTTTCATCTGTGTCCTCAGTTTCCTTGATGGGGCGTTTTATGGTCATATCTTCTGGAAATAACGGCGCAAGCCTGGTTATGGGACGCTTGTAGATACCTGAGGCAGTTTTAACGTCAACCACGCGAATGTGATTGTCGTGGCCTGGATATGTTTTTATAATGCGTCCCATGGGCCAACTCATTACTGGTATGTTATCTTCTTTGACTAGAACAAGCATGCCTTCCTTGATATTGGGGTTGACGATCTTCCACTTATGTCTAGTTTGCAATTCTTGTAGATATTCCTGTGACCATTGTTTCCAAAATCCTTGTTTGAGTCTGGATACTAGTTCCCATCGTTTAAGTAAGGAATTTTCGTTGCGGTCAGTGTTGACATCGGGGGGAGCAGTCAGCGTTTCACCAATCAGAAAATGTGCTGGGGTGAGGGCTGTATTGTCCGTTGGGTCAATTGACATTGGCGTGATTGGGCGAGAGTTTAAGATCGCTTCAATTTCGATGATGACCGTGTTTAATTCTTCGAAAGTTAGGGATGCGGTATTTGTTGTGGTAACCAGTAGTCGTTTTGCAGATTTGACCGCAGCTTCCCATAGGCCTCCAAATGATGGCGCTCGTGGTGGTATAAATTTAAAGGCAACTTGTTTTTTGTTGCAGTGATTGATGATCTCTGTTTGAGCCTTTTCGCCAAATATTGATCCTCCTAATTCCTTTAGTTGGTTGTTTGCTCCAACGAAGTTTGTGGCATTATCACAATGAATTGTTTGACATTTGCCGCGGCGGCTTAAGAAGCGACGCAGGGCTCCTAAGAAGGCATTCGTAGTTAGGTCACTAACTAGCTCGAGGTGGACAGCCTTGGTAGAGAAACAGCAGAATACGGCTATGTATGCCTTATCTGGTCTTTTTCCGCGAACCTTATGATGAATCCAAATTGGTCCGCAATAGTCTACGCCTGTAGTAAGAAACGGGCGTGTTGGTGTCACTCGATCGTGTGGCAAATTTCCCATGATTTGATTCATTAATTTGGGCCTTGCCTTGTTGCACTTCACACAATTGTGAACGATATTTCTTGACATAGTTTTGTCATTCAAGATCCAATATTGTTGTCTTGCAGTAGCTCGTAAAGCTTGAGCACCGCAATGCATGTTGTCTTCATGCAGTTCTCGTAAAATCATCTTTACAATTGGATCGTTGTAAGGCAGCAAAATCTGGTGCCTTGCATTGTAAGGGAGTGGGGCTTGCTCCAATCTACCTCCAACTCGGATAAGTCCGTCTGAACCTTGTATTGGTGACAGTGATGAGATAGAACTCATTTTATCCACTGCGTTGTAGCGTTTTAAGCTTTTAAGCTCAGTCGTAAATTCGGCTTGCTGTACTGCCTGCAAAATTAGATTGCGAGCGCGGTCCAGTTCCATTTTACACAGTGTGGTAGTTGCTGATCTGTGTCGTTTATAGCAGAACCGCAACATGTAAGCCACAATGCGTTGTAACTTGTGAAATGAGTTGCTGTGCCGACAGGTGTACAATTCTTCGCCTATAGTTGATTGAGATACAGCTAGACTTATATGTTTTGTTTTCCTCTCCAGGTTGCTCGGAGTGATGATTGGAGAAGCGATCCATTTGTCAGGAGTGCCATGCAAAAATAATGGTCCATAGAGCCATAGACTGTGCTCATGTAGATTTCGTGCAGATATTCCTCTTGAGAGTACATCAGCTGCGTTGTTGGCAGATGAGACATGCCGCCAATTCCTTTGACTTGTTACTGCCTGAATTTTCGCTATTCGGTTGGCCACAAAAGTATGATATGTGGAAGACGGTGCATTGATCCATGAAAGAACAACTGTAGAGTCAGACCAAAAGTATCCTGGTACTGTTGTGGAGTCTAGGTTAAGGTCTCGTCGAATTCTGTCTGCGAGCTCAGCACCCAATAATGCAGCACAGAGCTCAAGACGAGGTAGTGACTGTTTTGCGGTTGGAGCCACTCGAGACTTTGAGCATAGTAAGCGCACAGATATTTGCTTGTTTTTGTATGTTGCGCGTACATATATTGCTGCGCCATATGCTTGCTCTGAAGCATCTACAAATGTGTGTAACTGCTTCGTGACTGGAGTTTTTCCATCGTATATGTGCCTTGGAATTTGCATTGAGTTAAGGTTCTTCAAGTCCTCTCGATAATCCTTCCACTCGTTCTGAAGATTCGTCGGTAATTCGTCGTCCCAGTCGAGTTTTGACTCCCAGAGTCGTTGCATAAAAATTTTTGCTTTTACTACTACTGGAGCGAACAGGCCTAGAGGATCGAAGATCTGTGCTAGTTCCGAACAAACTACACGTTTTGTAATCTTTTTTGCTGTGCTGCCTTGCGTGCGGCCGCAGAGCTGATCCCTTTTTGGCATCCAAATAAGGCCTAATGTCTTAACACTGTAGTGTTCCAGTGTTTCTTCAAGCTTAATGTCGCTTACTATGTCATCCTTGGGAATTCCTTGAAGAATTTGCTCATGGTTTGAGCACCATTTGCGTAGTTTGAATCCGTTGGGGAGTAGTATTTTTACCAACTCATCTCGAATTTGGACTGCTTCTTGGATCGAGTCTGCTCCTGTTAGGCAATCATCAACGTAGAAGTCATCTCTCAAGGCAGCGGATCCTAATGGCGATCTGCTTATATAAAGTGAGGCCAAGTGATTTAGGCACTTAGTTGCCAGAAATGGTGCTGATGCTGTTCCATATGTAACCGTTTTTAATCGAAAGAACTTTAACTCGTCGCTTGGATTATTTCTCCAAACTATCATCTGATTAAATTGGTCTTCAGGGTTTATCCATATTTGACGGTACATTTTTTCGATGTCTGCCATAAACACATACTTATGTGTTCTGAATCTTAGTAGAATTGACATAAGGTCGCTTTGTACCGTGGGTCCTACTTGCAGTATGTCATTTAATGATTTTCCTGTCGATGTCTTACATGATGCATCGAAGACCACTCTTAGCTTCGTGGTGCTGCTGTCGGGCTTCAGCACACAATGATGAGGGATGAAATAATGGTTTGTTGGAAGCATTTTCCTAGGAACAGCCTTCATGTGACCTAATTCTTCATACTCGTTCATGAAGTCCACATATCTTTTCCAGATTTCTGGATCCGTTCTTCTTTCTAGTGCGAGGAACCGTTTTTGTGCAATTTCCAACGAGGGCCCCAGGGCTGAAGAATGTTCAGAAAACGGCAATTTTACGATGAATTTTCCATCTGCAGCAGTCTGCAGGTTCTCAATGAAATGGCTCTCGCACTCCTTTTCAATTGGTGAACGATGCCTTTCTGCAGATTCCAAGTTGTCAAGGGTCCAGAATCGCTCCAATATGGTATTCGTTTCTTCTCCTGTAGCTACTGCACAAATTGCTGCTGACATCCTTGATTCTTTTATTTTTCCAGCCACAACCCATCCCAACTTGGTCTTTTGCATGATTGGACCAGAGGGTATTATGTGTTGTTGTGGGAGCAACAGTGCATAATAGTGTTCCGCACCGATGAGCATGTCAATTTTGCCTGGTTTGTTGAATTGAGGATCTGCTAGCGGCAGGGTTGCTGGCATGTTCCAATCCTTATCATTTATGCCTTGGGCTGGCTGATCCGTAATAATGTGCGGAAGTATAAATGCTTCTACCCGCATTGTGAAATTGCTGTGTACCGACTTCACTAGCAGATTTACACGAGCTCTGCTTGTCCTTGGTTGTCCACCGATGCCTTCAATTTGTAGTGTGGAATCGTATCGTTTTAAAGATAGCAAGGAAGCGAGTCGTTCTGATATTACGTTGATTTGTGATCCAGAATCCAGCAGAGCTTTGAAGGTAGCTTGTTGTCCATTATTGCCTTGGACAATTACCTTTGCTGTTGCAAGTAGATTTATATTTTTGCTACTTGCTGATGCTACAATTGGTTTTTGTGGCTCCATAGATGAGTTTTCCAAGTGTAGCAGTGTGTTGTGCCTTTTTTGGCACTTAAAACATTTAAAATGGCTTGGGCAAGCCTTTGCCATGTGATCTCCTTTGAGGCAGTTGACGCACAATTTTTGGCGTTGAATCCAATTCAGTCGCTCAGCGGCTGTCTTTGCGCGGAAATCGTCGCACCGAAATATCAAATGATTTGGTTTCTTGCAGTAGAGACAATCCTTCTTTGTAGTTGAAGAGGATGCACAAGTTGCTCTCATCGAGTCTTTTTTGGTATTGCTATTTGTTTTGCTTCCGCTGGCTAAAACACGAACTCTTTGTTCAAGAAACTGAAGCATGGTATCTAGTTTTTGAATTTGTTTAGAGTTGCTGAGTGATTGCTCGTACAGCGTTTTATTTGTGCTGTCGAGCTTATTTCGAATGACTTCTATCAAGATTGGGTCCCACGATGAGATGTTTAATCCGAGTCCTTTGAGAGATGCAAGGGACTCCATGGTGACTATGTATAGCTCCTTGAGCGATTTTACATTATCGTTGATAGTTTGTTGCATCAAAAATCGGTTCAATACCGTTGATGCTATGTCTCTTGGATTGTCGTAGGCGTCAACCAAGATGTTCCATGCGTGAAGGTAATTATCCTCTTTCAAGTCGATTTGGCGTATAAGTCTTTCTGCTTCACCGATCACGCTGGTTTTTAGATACCACATTTTTTGGATTATGGGCATATTGGTATTGTGTACCATGGACACAAACATATCGAAGAATTGTGTCCATTTTAATATATCTCCATCAAATTTTGGGATGGTTACGCGAGGCAAGTTTATGTCATTGGTGCACTGCTTATTGTTTTTTGAAGCCAGTGCCCTTTGTACATCTTCTTCTGCCTGTAGATACTCTTTTATATTATATCCATTTTCTTCTGGATTTTCAATTTCTTCATACAGCCGAAAATGGACCTCTTGAATTTGTGCCCATAGATTCCTTATGAGCTCTAATGCTGCGTGGTCAATTGGCGTACTTTTGTGCAATGTGCGATATAATGATGCGATCATTGCCCTTTGTCGCCGGCACAAAGCAATCACCTTGGGTTCTAAGGTTGATTGCTGATGCTGTTCATCGCCAAAATCAAGCCTTTTACTTGTGGCGTGATGTATGGTTTCAGCGTCGATTTTGATTACTTCCAAAAACTTTTGAACTGTTGTTTTTATTTCCTCATAGAAGGTGAAGTATTCTTGATTTTCTGATAGCCCGCCAGTTTTTCTTATGACGTCATCATTTTCTTGGAACATATTCCATTTTTCATTGAGAGAATCGGTTTTAGTTTTGTGATAGCCAGTTTTAGACTTTCTATCAGCCGAATCCTTTTTGTAGTTAGATATCAGCTTTAGAATTTCATTGCCGATATCTTGCTGGATATCAAGTAACTCATCGATGGTTACTTTTTTTGATGCCATTTTGACTGAAATTTGTCGCTTGTTGGACTTTTACAAATATATTGGTATATCTGTTCCTTAATCAGTATTATTTTTGTCGTTTGATCGACTTTGTTAGAAGTGCTGCGGTCGTTTAGTTAACGAGGGCACACTTTTATCCTTATGTGTCGTCTAGTCGACAACTTCAGATGGAGAATCATAGACTAACACGAATATAGTGAATTGTGTTAGCTAGATTAAATGTCGCCGCTTGTGGGCTATGTGAACGTCGCCGCTTGATGGACTGTGTTCCCGTGCTGTAATCGTCTGGTTTACGAACGCACGCTTGGATCCTGATATGTCGCCTAGTTGACAACTGCAATGCAGGATCATGGACTAACACGAATATAGTGAATTGTGTTAGCCAAGTTGAAGTTCCTTTTGGTTGTCGGTGTTACGAGAGCACGCTTGGATCTGGTGATCGCCTGGTGATCGCCTGGCTGACAACTTCAGTGTAGGAACGTAGAGGTGATTATCCTAGTTATCCTGACTAGTGTCCTTTGGCGCCTAGTAGACAACTTCAGATAATCACGTCGGGGTCACCAAATGTTTGTGTGTTTTTTAAGGGAAGTATTCAGTACATAAACTGACTACTAAAATAGCGTCGCAACTAGCACTTGTAACCAGTTGGACTACGGAGAGGGAGGTCCTTCGATGCGCACAGTAAGTGTGATGATGGAGATGAATGAATAGACTTGTATGCCTTTACTAAGACTCTAGAACACTGATTTTATTGAACGAAATGTAGGTCTTATATACCAAATATTCTTAGTAATTAATCCCCTGCTTAGGATTAGTTATGATAATGGGTTGACATAGACAATGAAAGGTTACCCCATGCATGCATGGGTACCATATATTAATAGTACATAATTTACGATGCTGTCTAATAATGCTATTTGCTGAGTGCATGAGACGTGAGACTTAAAACTATTTTTGTCATGACCCCTGGCTTGGGTGTATGGACGTCTCGATACATTATCAGTTTTTTGTCTAATCTTAGCTCAAAGATTGGATGCATATTATTTCTGTGCATGAGGTCGTTTTGAACTTAATGAGTGCCTAATTTATGTTTGCACACAGGCATTGGTTTTTTAACAATTTAAAGAGTGTCTATATTTATCTGCACACAAGCATTGATCTTAATAATAAACTGATTGTCTATATTTTATATGAACATAAACAGACCCAAGTCAGTAAACTTTAGCGTTCAGCTGAGGTGGCGAAGGTGACACCATATGCAGCGGAGGAATGCCGTACCATAGCCGGCGAACACGGCATATTTGCGTGGCCGCTGTGAATGAGAATGCAAGCGCTCAGCGATTCCCACGAGCGTCAGTATTTTCATCATTATAAAAGTTTTCATTTTTTGTTCAATTTTAGTCTTTAAGTTAGTTTAAAATAGCCTTTAAATAAACTGGACGTACCCATCAACCTATCAAAACGAAGTGTCTTCCTTTTAGTTCCCACAACAATAATAAGTGCAAGTACACTAATCATCAACTCAACTGCATTTATTAATGCAAAACCAATCCAACAATGCTTTGTAAAAGCAATAACATAACACTAATAAGAATAATAAACATATTAATTGGCGCCCAACCAGTGGTAATTTGACAAATTAAAAGTCAGTACACACACAGCTTCACCAAAGAGCAAAAAGGATTTAAAAACTACAGTTGCCTCCGGTAACACAGGCGGCAAACAACGCTAGAGGCGATCAATGTCGGAAAAGAAACCGCCACATTTAGCTTAAAACTAAAAAGACATGTAAGTGGACTTTTCTACAAACACTTTTTCAAGTCAAAAAATTCACAAAAAAGTGAGCGAGTATTTCGTTTTGCAACGGTTCCTAATATTTACAACAAAAATCTCCGTCTCATGTGAGGAACTCCTTGAGAATCAGAATCGACTTTTTTAAGTCTTTTACTAGTACTTTTTTTCCGATTGACTTGATTGATTTTATTTTGTGATTATTTGAAATCGCTCGTATTAGAACTTTTTGGTAACAAAGGCCCATTAGTGCACCGTTCCTTCAGTATAGAACTCCGTGACCACATTTTAGTGATTCAGAGTCGGACTGTGGCAAACGTTTTGAAACTCCAGACCGCGCTCCTAAAGCTTCCCTTACGCTTAGAAAAATAAACGCTTAACAGGTCAGGGCCATGATACGGGTGGCTGTCAGCCAAGTCTTAACTGAGCAAGCAGCCAAAAACGAGCTGAGCATGCTGCTGAGTTCAAGCAACCAAGAGCTGAGCAAGCTGCTGAGTTCGAGCAATCGAGAGCTGAGCTCACCCAGAAAGTGAACGAGCTTTCTAAACAAGTAGCGACAACGCATATTGTCGCCCCAAGCGAGCAGACATTTGCGCCTGTAGAGGCGAAAGGTGGCATCAGTTGCGATGAACCGCTGAGCGTTATGGAATCTCCGTCAAATTTTTTAGGGATACGGGATTTTTGCCTCATGGAGGCAAACGGTTTCACCGCTTATCAGGTTTTCGAGCCATATAATGGCAGCACGCGCCACTTTCAGACGTTTGCCATCATGAGAAACAAGGTAAAGGGTTCTGCCGATGCCATGTTAACCTCATATACCACACCACTTAATGTCCACGCAATAATTATCCGCTTCGACGAATAAAGGCAATGGAGCAGGAGTTAAATGCAGTAGAACAAGGTAGCCGACATTTGTCACAATACTATGACGAGGTAGGAAAGATGCTTACTCTGTTGACAAACAGAGTCAATATGGCCTATGAGCCAGTAGTAGCGGCGGCACTATGCGAAAAATACCGCAAAGACGCGTTGGGGGTATTTATATCAAGGCTTAAGGATAGCCTATTAGACGTGGTCTTTGCGGCAAAGCCCAGAGACTTACCTTCGGCACTGGCACCTGCACAGGAAATAGAGTCGAGCCATGTGAAGAACGCGATCCCAGGTAACTTAGGAAAAAACCAGGGTGCAAGAAGCCAGTTCAGTCAACGCAGCAATAGGCAGCATGACTACAGTGACAAGCAGAACCCATGGGAACCAATCCCAGGTTCCATCAGTCCAACCAATCCCTGGCTTTTCATAAAAAACAGTAGCTACGTCTGGCGGCAAAGGTTTAAAAAAAAGCAGCAAGGGGTAAACCATGTCACGCAAGTAGCGAGACAGAGACCAGAGCCACACTCTAGTGTCAACAATGAAACAGTGGTAGAACTTAACAACGATGATCTCTCTAATACGGTGAATTTTGTAGGAGTAGGTCCTTGCTGCCTGTCATCAGACGAAGAGTAGCGGGGCTCGACATGAAAATCCTCATAGACACGGGTGCATCAAAAAATTTCATCCGGCCACACAAGGAGTTGAGAGGAGTTCGCTCTGTAGACTCTCCATTCCTAGTCCGTTCAATTCATGGTGAAACGAAGATTTCTAAAAAATGCTCTTTAGCTTTATGTAAAAGCAATCTTTTCATCCTTCCGAACCTATCGACATTCGATGAAATAGTCGGTCTCGACTTTTTAAAAGAAGCGGAGCATCTTTGTGCCTAGCTTCTGGTCAACTTAAATGGGGAAGAAAGGAAGTCGAACAGATTTCCTTTCACACCTGTGCTGACGAAAATTTCAGACATTTGGAAGAAATTCCAAAAAATGCTTACAGACAATAGAAAAGCATTCGCAGACCCTAACGAGGCTCTACCTTACAATATTTCGGTATCAGCTACCATCAGGACAACAAGTGAAGAACCTATCTATACCTAGCTCTACCCATACCATATTTTTCGACACTAGACCTCAAATCTTGATACCACCAGATCATATTAGAAAAAAGCGACCGGGAGAAGACATCTTTTTCCGTGAAGGGGGGGAAGTATGAATTTCGGAGACTCCCATTTGGTTTGAAAAATGCGGATAGCATCTTCCAGAGGACTATTGATGACATACTGCGTGAAATAAATAGGAACATTTTGCTATGTTTACGTCAACGATGCAATTATTTTTTCAGAAAATGAAGAGTCACACGTCAAGCATGTAGACTGGGTCCTTAAAAGCCTGTGCGAAGCAAACATGAAGGTAGCGGTAGAAAAGTCACAGTTTTTCAAGAAAAGTTACCAATAACGGCACAACAATAGACCCAGAAAAAGTCAGGGCCATAAAAGATAATCATTCCAAAGGGCGTAAACGCATTCCATTGCGATCTGCACACTGGCAATGATACAGAACGTGGTAGTTAGGAGATTTCCATCCACGAAATTCTGGCATTGCAAAAGTCGGGTGATAGACATATTCAGAGTTGAGGAAGGACGAGAAATCCTTACAGCTGAGCACAATAGAGCTCATAGAGCGGCCCAAGCGGTGAAGCAAGTTCTCTCCGAATACTACTGTCCGAGAATAGGAAGACTGGCTAGTGAAATAGTTTAAAATTGTAAAACTTGCGCCAGGGCTAAGTACAATAGAAATTGGTTTAACTCGAATTCCATCATGCACAGGTGACATTTTACACGTGGACATCTTCTCTACGGACAAGAAATTTTTTCTCACCTGCATCGACAAATTCTTTTTTACTGTAGTGTAACACATTCCCTCTAGAACCGTTGTAGATCTGAAGCCAGCAGTGCTTCAGCTCATGAATTAATTCCCGAAAGCTAAAACGATCTATTGTGACAACGAACTATCATTGAACTCACATACGATCTCTTCCATACTAACCAACCATTTCGGCGTCAGCATTGCAAACGCGCCACCCCTGCATAGTGTCAGAGTTAAAGTAGAGTTAGCCAGGTGCATAAAGATAGACAAAAACATGAGTGACACGGTAGAAGTCATCCTGTTGGCCACAGCTGAGTACTCGGTCATCAACAAAAGGCCAGTTGATGTTGTTCAAGCGCATCCAGATGAGCCGCAAGTGGGAATCCGAGACAGGATAAAGAACGCACAAAAGACACTCATGACGAGAGAAAATGCTTCTCGACAGAACAGGATACTTGAAGTGGGCGAGAATGTCTTAGTAAAATCTAACCGGAGAGTGGGTAATAAGCTCACCCCGTTATGCGAAGAAAGAACCGTAGAAACCGACCTAGAAACCACAGTCCTCGTTAAAGGGAGGGTGGTCCATAAGGACAATATTAAATTGGTCAGTCTGTATAAACAATATAGAAAAATCCTTATCATTAGTATTAAACGTCCCCTTTATTGGTGGATTCCTCCTTACAAGTCAGTAAATATTTCTCCCATCAGGTTCGGACTCGCTTTTCTCCTGTCTCTATCCTTAGCCTCGGCGCACATCAGCCCCATTATCGATGGTTGGATTCTTGTGTAGAAAGGCCTGCCTACTTGAGACATTCAGCAAATCTGTCCAATACTCACGCATGATAGACGAAACGAGAAGTTTGTTTGACGTATTCCCGCACTCGCATATGAGGAAACTATTTAGCGTGGACACGTCTTACCTGCGAGATTTGTTAAAGGCGTTAAACCTTTGGGAAGCGTGCACCGGTTCCATTTTGTCGGAGGGTTCGATCCAAGGAAAAAAATTGCTGCTTAATATTTGAGTGTAGTTTTTTTTCTCAAAGCCAATCCAAGCTGCAGATGCCGCTGCCTACACTTCGTCTTAAAAATTCCGCCTATGCAATAAATTTAGTAGGGAGTCGTGCAATTGACATTTAGTGTCCTAATTTATTAGATACAGGATTTTTAATGGATGAGTTAAAATATATTTCCACTCTGAACTTTAAATGTAATGTGAATAAAGTTTTACTCGCATATGGAAACGGACTCTTTTACCGGCATAACCAACAGATCCTCCACCTCCCAACACTTTATGAGGAGGTTTTACAATAGTTGGTCTGTCCTGAAAAAGGTAAAAAAAACGAGGATATGTTACAGGTTAGTGATTGTTTGCAATAGAGCCGGCTACCAAAATGATTGGAAGGATATCTGCGCCTCTATGCGAACTTCTGTTAAGTGAAGGGACTGTCAGCTGAGTATTGGGCAGGTCTTTCAAACATCTTTCGGGGATCAGATGCGATAATAGAGTCCCTGCCAATTCTGAATATTCGTTCCGAAAAGAATTTTGTGTCTGAACCAGAATCAATCAACGCACGCGAATAATAACGCCGAGGTGACAAATGTTAAGTGTCGCTATTTGAGTAAAATACAACAAACCTTACTGTTGACTTAGAGCAACCTTAAAGTGAGCAGTGTAAAGCAAAAAAATTTAACGTGCTATAAAGTTTAAACAAGGAAAAAACGAAAAATGTTTAAGTGCAAATTTGTTTTATGATATATCACGTTTCAAATATGAACTTTAGTTTTTATAAGAATATTAATAAATAAATAATATTAACCAAAAACTAAAAACATATCCAAAATACAGGTCAAAGCTTATTTTGAACACTTTAAAAATGTATCATATTTGGCGTATTAAACCATAAATAAGGATATTATTACTTAGTATGATATCCTTTAGCCTTAAGAACTTCCCTTAACCTATTATTCATGGAAGTAACCAGCTTCCACGTAGTTTCTGGACTAATTTTCCACTCATCCAGAAGTGAATTTTTGATATCCTTTCTGTTGGAAATGCTGTGCTTCCGGATGCTGTTTTCTAACAGCGCCCACAAATTCTCAATAACATTTATATCTGGAGACTGGGCCGGAGGAATTGGCACGTGGGAGCAGTTCCAGGTAAGCCAGGACTGTACTATTTCGGCGTTATGTTTGGGGTCGTTGTCTTGGTAGAACCGGAAAGTACGTTGGATTCCCAGCTTCTCGGCACTTTGGAGTCAAATTTTTTTTAGGATATGGAAGGGCATTTTATTGCCCATTGTACTCTCAACAAGATCCGGGCACCGGATGTCCATACCATGGCACAGGCTCCACCATGCTTGGTTGTTGTATTTAATTGTTTGGGATTCTGCTTAGTACTAGATCGCCGCCATACATAATTTTACATTATTTTATTTTATATAAATACATTATTTTTTTATTGGACAGAGATGTACTAACGGTCAGTACATTCAAGTGGCACAACGATAACCATGGATAACATAGTTAGACTAACAAGCTCGAAGAGCTATAGGTAAAATCTTCTGGATAAGATATTGGTTATGATCGAGTAATGGATGAGGAGGATGGACCCAAAACAAAAACCAGATCAAACATTTTATTAAGAGAATTTGGGATATCATTGATTTGACTCAATGACACCCCAATCAAATTAATAAAAAATTCATTCCGAAAAAATAAAGTTTTCGTAGTCAGCCCCCTGATTAGACTAATTTTTGCACGGTTGTGCTATTGACGATTATACTAAAATCTAAAAAAAATGTTCCAGGATCAGCTGACTCAATGGCTGCAATTGCAAATTTAACATTACAATTATCATTATATTTTGCTCATACTTATTTTATTTAATGAAGGGAATTATAAATAGTTTATTGAGTTTCGATAATTATTGTGGTTTTTATAGGGGATTCTCAATTTCAGAAATGTTACATTGTTGTTTTTTTCTTTTGAGTACAAATACCGGCTTTGGGAACATATAACAAGCAAACGGAAGTTCTGATTTGAATAAGGTTTTTGTTTTTTAAAAATAAAAACATTTTTAAGAAAAACAAGTGAACAGTGTAGTCGGATGCAACCGACTGGCGATGGCTGAAAGCAGCAGGTGTGCGTGGCATCCAAACCTTTTGTTTGTGTGAGAGGTCACTTGCTATTTTTCCTCCATATTTGGTCTCTTTAGCCTAAAAACTGTCATGGCCATGGGTGATTCCGCCTTTAATAAATATCTTTGGGGAATGTCACTGGCTATGTTTAAACGAAGTGTTGTGTTGTTAGCTTAGAACTTTGCTTAAAAAAAAATGTTTAAAGTATGGGAACTTGCGATTCTTAAAATCTGGCGTTGTGTGTGGTCGTGGTATCTAAATATTTAATGCAAATACTTTGATGTCTTTGTAAGATATCGCAAGCTACAAATATTTAAAAAAATTATGGTGATTTAGGGCTGTAGTAGAATCTTAGGTCTATCCAAGGTCTTTGACAATAAATTTATAAAATATCGAGACTTAATAAGACTCTCTTGCAAAATTTCCCAAAACAAGGCTTCTGTGGCTCACCCACGCACACCGCGGGCCTACCGGTTGTCGAGCGATACCACCACCGCCGGGCTGGGCGGTCACTAGCAAAAAAAAAAATGCCAAGAAGGCTAACGTTGCCAACAAGCACGGTGGAGGGAATCGGACTCACTGTATATATGTATAAAGAAGCAAGAAGGTTCTAGTCGCGTAAAAGTCGGCCGGAATAGGTGGGCATGGCATCCAAATTTGTGGTGTACAACTTTGGGGGATGTCATAAGCTTTAGGAAAAGTCTCTAGCAATATTGGAATCAAGCCCAGAATCTGTGGAATATACTCTAATCCATGAAATGGGTTAAAGGATATGATGATTTTGTGGATATGTATGTAACAAGCAGAAGAAAGCATCACCAACCCCCTAAATATACATATTCTTGAACAGCATCAACAGCGATATCGATATATCCATGTCTGTCTGTCCGTTTATCTATATTTATAAAACTTTAAGATAGTATATGGATTTATTAAAATCAACTATGCTGATTTTTCTCAAAAAAGTGTGTCAGATGCGGTGACTTTAAGTGACTGATGCAGATTTTTTGGGGATGTCAGTAGATACAATAAAATCAAATATGGTGACTCTGGCCAAAAACTGTCACGGATAAGGTGACTTTAAAAAGCAGGGGGTGTGCGTGGTTGTGGCATCCAAATTTTACATGCAGATATGTCGAGAATGTCAATACCTTTATTGAAACACAGTTTGCAGATTTGATCCTAAAAACTGTCAAAGATATGGCGATTTCCGATTTAAACGAACGGTATGTATGGGTCGAGCACCCAAATTCGTGATGCAGGTTTTTTGTGGATGTCAGTATGTATATTGAAACCGTGTTTGCTGGTTTTAGCCTAAAAACTGTACGAGATATTGGGATGCGATCGGCATCATCGTGGCATCAAAGATATTGATGCAAAACTTTGGGGGATAAGAAACTAAACAAGATATGAAGATTTTCGATTTTAGAGGTGAGCAATTGTGTGGCAATACAAATTATTTATGCAAATCCCGAGAGCATAGCACTTATTGAAACCAATATCGGTTAATAGCTTAATAAAGGATGTATGACTGATAATGGCGTTCACCTTTTTAATGCATATTTTTGGGGGATGTCTAAACCCCTAAAACCTAATTTGGTGACTAAATAGCTGTACAAGACATCGGGATTTCCGATTTACGAAGGCGGTGGTATGGGTGGGCATGCCACTAAAGCAAGCTAAAAACGGCAGGCATCATAAGTGGGTGTGGCATCTTAATTTTTGAGCTGGAATTTTTAATAGCTATGTATGTTAACATTAATTTTGCTGACTTAACACCAAAATCTGTAAAAGGTATTGGGATTTCCGATTTTAAAATTCTGAGGCTTGAGTGGGCGTGACACCCAAATATTTTTGCAGATCTTTTGGGGATGGTGAATATATATTGAAACCAATTTTGCTGATTTTAACCGACAACTGTTTAAGAATTGGAGGCTTCCGATTTTAGAGGCGGTTTGGGATATATAGGGGACTATATCGAAACCAAGTTTTGTGACTAGCACAAAAACTGCAGGCAGGCAGAATGGTTGGGAAATGAACATTTTTTGAAGCTGTCTCTTGCTATATTGAAACCAAATTGGGTTAAGACAGATTAAATACTGACATAGATAACGGTTCCAAAATGTTTGATGCATGCTTTGAAGAGCACCAGTAACTCCAACTGTAGGGATGTTTAAAATATGTGAATTCATCAGTCACCGATCTTATTGCTTTTCCAATGCTGTGGGAGTAGCACCTCAATCTTAACACTATATCTGACCTGCCTATAGACATCACCATTTCAAAGCTTCAGGTATCTTGCTTGATGGGTATCGAAAAATTTTGCTCATTGAAATTTCCGCAGTTTTGCAAGTACAATAGACTTGTATTAAAAAATTCAACCACCACCATCGTCTCATATAAGGCTCTAGTCAAGAAAGCTCGACTAAAATATATCCTTAACCCTTGACCATACAGACGGTCGGGCTGACAGACATACACATACGTTTACTACTGTACCAATGATTTTTTGGTTATCGACTACATGTTTATATCTAAAAAGTTATCAAAAATTTGAAACAAATTTGCTATGCCTAGGGATTAGAAGAGCTCATATCCAAACTCTTTATCTTCTTATCGACGCATACATACATCCAGATGGACGGACAGAAAGACGGACGGATAAATGGACATGGCTATATCGACTCGGCTGTTGATGCTGATCAAGAATATATATACTTTATGGGTCGGTTCCCTCTGCCTGTTACATACTTTTCACAAATCCATTTTACTCTTTTTCACCCATTTCATGGGTTGGGGTATAAAATAAAGACAGCTCTAATCAAGTTAGCTCGAATAGATGATACCCTTAACCCTTGACCCAACACATACGGTCATACATGCACTATTGCACCAATGCATAACGTTTTAATCTTTCATATTTCCGATGTTCCTCAACCGATTTTAATAAAAAATCATAGATCTTCATTATTTTGTAGTGCTTTCAATTTAAAACTGTCAAAACAATTGATATTATTAATAGCGGCTACTTGTGTAATCACATTATCAATAATTTGAAATAAACTTGTAATGCCTAGGAATTAGAAGAGCTCATATAGAAAATCTCTTGTTATCATAGTTTCTGAGATCGATGCGTTCATACATACAGACGAGCGGACATGACAATACCGACTTGGCTGTTGATGCTGATCAAGAATATATACACTTACGTACGAGATGCTTCCTTCTTCCTGTTACTTTCATGTTTACAAAACCATTATATCCATTTTAAGAGTATAATAAGACTGACGGCCGCATTTGACCGGGACTCTAATATTTATTACAATTGCGGCTTTGCTCGTGCTAAATATATACAATATAGGGGACCCTTTTGTAAAACACCCATGAGCCGACATCCAAGTAAACCAAATAAACAAGTAGGAAGGCTCTAGTAGAGTAAGCTCGACTAGAAGATACCCTTAACCCCATACTTGCAATACTTTACCAATATTTGATAAATTCACTTTAATCTTTATCTTTCTTCATATATCCGCGGTTTCTTGACCAATTTAAAAAAAAAAACACATTTCACCCATTTTCATTTATTTATTTATGTTTTCAACCCTTATTTTCAAATTTTTTAAATACAAGTTTTCGATTGCTATTAATTACATGTCTATATCGTAAACTAGAAAAGTTATCGCAATTTTAAACAAATTGTACTGTCTAGGGATTAGGAGAAATTTCAAAATCTAAAGTCTCTAGATCTTATAAGTTTTGAGATCGACGAGCTTATACATACAGACGGACTGACGGACAAATAGACCTGAATATATATCCTTGGCTGTTGATCCTGATCAAGAATATGTACCTTTATGTGGTCAGATCTTTCATCTGCCTGTTACATACTTTTGCACAAAACCATCATACAATTTATTTTAACCATTTTATGTGTCAAGGGTATAAAAATATAAAAAGTTCGCACGCACTCAAGTCGTCGATTAATATGGATCCACAGCAATGCCAGCACGCCAAGGAAACTATGACGTCTGTCAGCGCGCTGATAACAGTAACGAAAACCAGAAGCACACTCAAAACACACAAACTAACAATATTATAGTATATTGTACATTTTTTTAATATACAGTGAATCACAGCTTAATTTTAATGGTGTCTCAAACAAAGATTATTGCTAGAACTTTTATTTGTATTATATTATATCACGTTTAAAAAGGAAACTTTATTTTTTGTTAAACTGTTAATTCATTATTTAAAACTAGCCAAACACCGAAAACATATCCAAAATATAGATCAAAGCTAATTTTAAATAGTCTTAAAAAAGTATCAAATTTGGCATATAAAAGCTTAAATAAGAATAATTATACTTAGTATGTATCCTTTAGCCTTAACAACTTCCCTTAACCTATTATTCATGGAAGCTACCACCTTATATTTTCTGGGCTGATTTTACTCCACTTATACAGCGGGGCGTTGTTGAGATCCTGTTTTTTGGATAACAAAATTTATATCTGAAGACTGGGTCGGTGTAATTAGCATGTTGGGGCAGTTCCATCTAGGCCAGGACTGTACAATTTTAGACTTATGCTCCGGGTCATTGTTCTGCTAGAACCGGAAAGTACGTTGGACTCCAAGCTTCTCGGCGCTTTGAAGTAAATTTTACTCAAAAAGCAGCAAATTCCCGTCACTGGCTGACGACTTACATGCCCATAGCACGATGAGTTTTCATTGTTCAATGGTGGTACGTTTGCCCATAGTCCTTGTTGGCTTGTTGTAGTTCAGATGCATATAAAACTAAACCGACTACGAAGGATTGGTCTATTTATATCCGAAATATATAAACTTAGGAAAATAATCATGGTTTTATGTCACGCAGGTGTCCATAATATAACTGTTCAAAACAAGCCGTGATCTAAAATTAGGATTGTTTATTACATAACTCGACATAACCTGTTTAAGAGCCCTGTTTATTACGGTCAAATATTTATATTGGTGGTTAATAAATATATGTACTTACCATGGGTCTTCAAAATTTTAAAAAAATTAAATATGTAATTAGTGAATGAAATATTATGTGAGTCACTGTATATGTATGTATATTTTAGATGTATATTGTCGGAGCCCGTCGTTCTTGTATACTAAAATAGAGCAAAAGACTTAAAATTTCGAATATAAAATCTGGTACACCACATGCAAGTCAATTTTTTTTAAATTATCGAGATAATGAAAATGTTTTCAAGAAAACAAAAATCGTATTTCGAGATTTTATATTGACAATTTATTTATGCAATATACACGTATGTACATGTGATATTAATATAGAATAGATGCACAGAACAAGTAAACGGAAGCTGCAATTTGCAGAAGAGAAAATGCATCGCGTAAAACAGGTCTAAGTCTGTATCATATTTTTTTTTACATACAAAAAATTACTGTTAAGAAAAACTCTAATACAAGACAAGTCAGCAATGCAGATATATTTTCCAGGATTATGGGATTCTACTAGTCGCATTAAAGCCTTCTTGTTTTAGATTTTAAATATTTATGAAAGTTCATTAAAGGCAAACGGGTATTATCATCATGCTATACATTAAAGGCAAGAAATTTGTATTTTAAATCAATAACGGTGTATAGCAACAATTTTAATTGCCTGCCAGAAACAAAATTTTTCTAAAATTCCAATGCCCGATGTTAGGTACAAATAAAAACGACCAAAGTTAATAAGGACACTTCAGATTGAGCGGAGGGTCATAATAAAGGAAAATCAGAATCTATAGGCCCCCAACCTGACTAAACAGATGCAGAAGGGAAAGTGTGCAGTGTGGAAACTGTGCGTCGGGTTCTTCGCAACCAAGACGTCAATGGCAGAGAACCACTCAAGATTTTTATAAGCGTAAGAAATGCACTAGGATGACGATCGCCAAAACCCACTCGGACAAGGATTGTAAACCCTGAGACACAATCATTATTGCAGACGAGTACAACTTCAACTTTTATGGCTCGCACGGACAGTATAATGTATTGCACCTCAAAATCTGATCCAAATCCCAAATATTCAAATGCAACAGTCAAGCAGTATCATGGTGTGGGCGTGTAAGTTGTGAGCCGGTGCCCGGAACTTGGTGATTTATGAGAGTACAATACCTCAATTTACTGAAGTAAAATTTAGTCCAAAGTACTGACCTGGCTTATGTATTGAAAATTTATGGGCACTGCTGAAAAATAACATCTGGAACCGCAGCATATCCAACAAACAGAAAATTTGCTCTGCTAGAAGAGTGGAACAAAATTAGTCCAACAACTATCCAGAAGATGGTATCTTCCATGAATAATATGTTAAGGGAAGATGTTGAGGTTAAAGGATATTATAGTAAGTATTAAAATCCTCATTTAAGCTTTTATACGCCAAATGAGTAACTTTCTTAAGACCAAATCAAATTAGCTGAGACCTAATTTTTAGATATATTCCTTCCGAAAATGTGATATAACATAGAACAAATTGACGTGTAAAAATATTTCTTGTAATAAAAACATAGTTATTGATGGCTATGAACATTATAGTTATTGATAGCTTTGAACATATATTCCAAATCATTTCTTATCCTAATAAGTTTAAAATTGGCAAATTGACACGAGTTTATGTTGCTGCTCAAGAAAGCTTGGCTTGGAAGCAATGTATGATCGATAGTGAACTTAATGCGACGTCCCATTTAAATTGGTTACACTTAAGTGTTCTACTGGTGTGATGGTGATATTTATATATCCGCTGTTTCTCTACCGATTTTAATACAAATTTCAAAAATTATTTAATAGTTTTAATCCCCAATTACAAGTTTTCGAAATACAAGATTTTTTTCGTAATCAATTACATATTGCAAGCCTAAAAAGCTATCGAACATTTTAAACAAAATTGTTCTACCTTGGGACTAGGAGAGCGAATATATACAAAATTTTAAGCATTTGTAGTTCCCGACGGACATGGCTATATCTACTCGGCTGTTGATGCTGATCAAGAATATATGTATGTATATAGTTTATGGGGTCGGAGAAGCTTGCACAAAACCATTACACCATTTTTTACGCATTTCATGGGCTAAGAGTATGAAAAGTTTGTTAGCTAAACAAAATTTAAGTTATGGAGATAAAAAGTGACACTTATTATATTCGTTGCTTGACTTAACCTAATGATGAAAGTTAAGTGTTTAATAGCAAATGAGAGTACGTAAATTTGCAACCCACAGCTGTTGCGTTGAAACGGAGTGACAAAAGCTAATTGAATTATTTTATCAATTAACTTTTAACCGGTCGAACAGAGTTTCCCCTTCCATTTGTCACTTGCTTCTTTTTTGTTGGAATTGCTTCCAAGATAAGCAAAAATTTTTGTATACATATGCCAAAATAGATTTGGGTAAGACAAATGCAGGAACATCAAAGACAACATCAACACATTTTTTAGTTTAACAGTAACGTGATCATTACTCATTCTCTCGCTCTCTGTACACATTCTTGTTGCGACAGACGGCATCTCTTCAATTTTTTGTTGGCTTGAATTCAGGTTAGCAGTTGGAAAAATCCTTATACGTTTGCTCATATAAGAAAGTGCTTATTTCATTGTACAGAATTTTATAATTAACGAGCAATGAATATTTTGCTATCTAATAGTTGAGATAATTATAAGAGTTATTTTACACAATAATTTTGACGCTCATCAAACAAAGCACTTGTAAAGTATATCAAAATTAATCTTAAATTTTTAGAGGACTGCTTTAAATGTGTATATATTTGTGTATTTATATAATTACATTGGTATGTACATATTTGCTTTTTTATAAGCTCTTTTTGTGAAAATCTGCGGTAGAACTTCGTCGGCGAATCTAACTGTGCTATTACGTATGCATGTGCAGAAACTCAAATTTTTTCATTGATTGGACATGGGTACTATGCCATTTAATGTGATGAGCAAAAAAAGGTTTAAGAATAAAAGAGCTTAAATACACATTTATCTGAAGTTAGTTGATAACGCCATAGTAGATTAATGCCGTTCTGGCAACCTTTTTTGTGTGTGACTCCTTAACGATAAGCTAACTGTATTGCTATATACATACATATGTATATATAAAAATATGTTTATATTTATTTATTTTCTGCGGGCAGTGGTCCAGTGACTTGCTGTGAACGCCGTTACTTTAACTTTATCAGCCTGTATCCTAATCGTATATGTATATAGAAATATGCCATGCTCATAATGAAGTTTATGAAACAACAAGTCGCCGTTTGCCGAATGCGTTTTATAAAGACGCCACCTCCCTCAGCTGACATCAGTTAGCATCGAATTGTCGCCATAGTCGTTTAACAGTCAGCAACAGCTTAATTCAGAGATCGTCATATTTTTATGAAACATTATTTTATTGTAGTGTTCCAAATATTTTTTCAGTGTGATTATGAGGGCGCATTGCATGTGAGTCTCTCATTTGGCGCGCTTAGCTTTTTTTGATATTGCTAGCTGCCTTGTGAAGGGCTTACGTGTGAGTGGAAAGCAACTTCTTTTAGACGCAAAAAAAAATACAAAATTTAAAGTCTCAAAAATTGTAAATACAAAGGATGCTTAAGTGAGATGTAATAGTTGCTCAACCAAAATAAACTACACAAGATGCAACGTAAAATATTCACAATTTGTTTTTATACCCTTAACCTATGAAATGGGTAAAAAAAAGGTATAACGGTTTTGTGCAAATGTATGTAACAGGCAGAAGGAAGCTTCTCCGACGCGAGTCGATTTAGCCATATCCGTCTGTCCGTCAATCTCAGGAACTACAAAAGCTGGATACTCCAGATTTTGGATATGACTTGTCCTAATCCCTGGGCATAGCAAGTTAGTTTAAAATTTTCGATAAGATTTACGATATACACATGGAATTAAAAACAAAAGAATCTTGAATTTTAAAAAGGGAAATGAGGATTGAAACTATTAACAAAACAATGAACATCTGTGAAAGTTTTATTGCTATCGCTTCAGAAACACAGGAGATATAAAACCATCAAGCATTGGTACAGTGCTGTGTGTCCGCCTGTATGGTCAAGGGTTACGGGTATCTTCTAGTTGAGCTTACTCGACTAGAGCCTTCTTACTTGTTTTCTATATAAAGTGAGATAGAGCTAAAATGGATCAGTGTCAAGGCACAATATCAATTGCCATATTTAATATTTATTGAATATTTACGGGTGCAACCAGCCTTCGTCAGGTGCAACCAGCCAACCAGGACTATGGTTAAACGGACTACCATTGAAAAGCTAAAACTCATCCTGGAACCCTTCAAAAAAGGATTTTTGCAGATCCGAATAGCTGAAATGGTCAACTGTGAATAACATCATTTGTCGCTTCGACCGCGAAAATCGGATGTGGGACAAGGGCTGAATGGACTTAAACAAGATTTTCAACGGAGAGGATGAGCAAAGCAAGGGAAAACCCGAAGCTACAGGCTCCAAACTGGCTTAACAGGTGCAGATGGGGAAGGAGTGTAGTGTGGAAACTGTTTGCCGGGTTCTGCGGAACCATGACTTTCATGCCCGAGAACCACGGATAAAACTTTTTATAACTGCAACAAATAAAGGAACTGGGATGACGTTCCCCAAAATACATTTGGACAAGAATTTGGATTCCTTGCACACAGTCAAATTTGAAGGCGAGTCCAAATTCAATGGCTAATGTGCCAAGACGCTGGAAATCCGACGTACTTTCCGGTTCTACCAGGACAACGACCCCAAGCACAAAGCGGGAAGAGCGCAGTCCTGGCTTATTTGGAACTGCTCTCACGTAATAATTCCACCGGCTCTGTCTCCAGATTTAAATGTTATTGAGAATTTGTGGGCTTTGCTGAAAAACAACATCCAGAAGCACAGCATATCCAACAAACAGGATCTCAAAGCTGCTCTGCTGGATGAGTGGATCAAAATCAGTCCAGAAACTACCCGGGAGCTAGTAACTTCCCTGAATAATATGTAAAGGGAAGTTATTAAGGCTAAGGGATATCATACTAGGTATTAACATTCTTATTAAAGCTTTTATTCGGTAAATATCATACTTTTTTAAGGCTGTTTTAAATATGCTCTGACCTGTATTTTGGGTATGTTTTCAGTTTTTGGCTAATTTTAGTTAATTACTTAAAACTTTTAGAAAAACTAAAATTGGTATTTCAAATTTGATATAGTATAAAACAAACTTGCATTTAAAAATTTCGCTTTTTTTCTTGTTAAAACTTTATAGCACTTTCAATTTTTTACTTGACGCTGATCCATATAAGCTCTATCTCAGTGTATATTTTTTTAAACACAATTTTTTTGTAAGACAGACTGCGCTCCTACATCTATGGTCTGAATTGACTTAGATGCAAATTAGATTCTTTTGTAAAGCAACGTTTGCGTAATTTATGTATGGCAGATTTATGGATCTGTACCAACTGTAATAAAGAAAAGGATATATAACAAAACTAATAATTACTGTTCCACCCGCGTGGGAATTAAACGCAACTTGAATTTTAAAAGCACGATAACTTAAACATTATGAATGTTTTGTGAATAACCTGCGGCTGCAGTGGGATGCATTATTTTGGCGGGTAATATTAGTCGAAACTAATTTTTAATATAATAAAGTGATTGTAGACCGCACCGCAAATTGTTATAAATTAACGACTCAATGTTACATTAAATAACATGACCTCCTGTAAATGATTCTTGCATAAAACAATCATAAAACTACCTCAATTATTTGTATTTATTGTAAAATTTTGTTTTTGTTTTAAACTATAACCTTTTCTTGCGGTTAAGCACAAAACTGCAATCAGCTGTTTTAAAACATGAACGCGAAATCAGGTTGAAACACTTAACAGAATATTTCGATTATTCGTGTTTTTTGTGCTAAACACCTTGATGAAACTATAACAATTCATCGATATTTAAAAAAAACATCGATAGTTTCGGTGTATTGGCTATTAAAGCTAGAACTAAACAAACAGAAAAAATAATACTAAATACGAATAAGAAAATAAAAAAAAACCGAGAAACAACAGTGCGCAAATGTAAAATGCCGCTGTGATAATAAATCTGGACGACGCAGCAGCAGCTGCTCATAGGCAAAGCCCACAACAACGTTGGCGACGGCGTCGAGAACATTTCTTCTAACGCGCGTGTGTGTATATTTTTGCTTGTCAGTTGCCAACCTCTGAATGTGTCTGAATAAGTATTACATATGCTGTATATATTATGTATGTATATGTGTGCCTTATCAATAGAACAACTCGGGCATACCCTAGATTGGTTGTTTCAAAGCAGTATTCGCTTGCACAAAGGTGCGTACCAGCTTGCTTTATTCTACATATGTATATTTCTGAGTGCGACGCATCGTAAAGAATTTTGAATTTTCTAGTGCAATTTTGCATTGGTCCGATACAACATAATACATGCATACTACAAAGTGTGAGTTTGTGTACGCGCAGAAAAAAAAATTAGGACAGCCGCAGTAAGAAAAAAGTTTTCACGCAAAATCCAAATGACAGATATGAAGCAAAATTTGCAATGCGATGTGTCGTGCGACTATAATAATAAAATGTGTTATATATATAAAATTCACTATTTAAATCATGCAAAAACTACGATTATATGTAGTAATTAATGTACTTGCATGTACACAAATTAATTGGCAATTACGTATACGTATGTGTCGGATCTCTTTTTAGATAAGATAAGCCTTAGTATTGCCTAACGGAACATACGCTGCTGTTTTTGTTGTTTGTTGCCTTTATTAGAAGCGTCGCTTTAGCCATAAGCGCTGTAGCCAAAAAGTTGCAGCTTTAACTGCGACTGCTCGCAATTCAATCATGCACTAGTTTCTGCACATTTTTTTTTTATTTCTGTTACATTTTTGTATACATTTGATAAAATCAATGCATATCAATAATTAAAAAATAAGCAGTGGGGGTAAGCATACGCATAAACATGTGTGGCGTATGCGTGATGTTCATATCTACTTGCTTTCATCTTATGCTCTTGCACTGCTCTAGTTTTTTATTGTAATTCCTAGCACGAATTCCAATTCGAATTTCCTCTCTGGGCATAAAAATACACGCATGCATTTTATTAATGTGCGTGCACATGAGGGTTTTTGAACATAGCCTACCCTTAAATTAAGGGCAGATACACAAAACAGTCGTCGGTAGCATAAGAGCAGAACGCTCACCAAATCTTTACCATATACTTCGAACGGGACACTACTGTTTTGTTCAGTACAATTTGTTTTCCAAGCAGGAGGGCAGCATTCTTAGCAGAGCAATTTCTAAATGTACTGTTCCAATTGGAAACGTAAACTACTTTGGGTATCTCTCTCTTTACCATTGTGTTATGTTCTTCAGCAAAACAAATATATTAAAGGGGGCATGCGTTCACCATTGTTTTTTGTCGAGGTTTGGTGTGCGCCGTCGCCGTCGCTAATGCCACGACGTCCGCATGCGTAACGTTTTTTCTGTTGCTTCTTTACATATTTTTTAACTTATTTCATTTACTTTGTGCCTAGATACTGTACATATACATTTTTGTTAACAGATGTATGTACATACATGCTAGTTATAGGGAGAGAACGAACAGAGACGCAAAGCTTGCTTGCGAGGGGGGCTTTCAAAAAAATATATCGATTAATTATAACGTGAAACGTATGTCTGTAGACACATAGAAATATATTATATTCATGGTATATACATAGATATATAAATAATTTTACATACATATGTTTGTAAAAATTGTGCTGGCATTGAGTGCGCTGACGCAGTGGGAGAGACATATAAATATACATACATATGTAGTATATATGTACATACACATATGCGGCGAGCGCATGCACTTAAAACCAGACCGTCACGGCGCGCGAAAAAGAAATTAGGTATAAAATAAATTCTTTCTTTAAAAATTCTTTTAAATTAATAAAGAAGGCAAAAAAGCACACAATATATATATATTTACATAATTTACATAATAAAAAACAATGAGTGTAAATACAACGCAGGCGCTAGGAATGACCCTAACTGCGTAGTATACATACAGTTTGTCCATTAACTGTTTCCCCATAGTGAAATATTTTGATATTTTCACTTTAGAGATATAGGGTCACACTGGTTGTGGTTTTTAATTTTTTATAATTTATTCTGTTAACTATCTCTTAAACCTATTAAACAAAATTTAAAAAACAAACATTAACAAAGAAAAACAAGTAAGAAGACTCTAGTCGAGTAAGCTCGACTAGAAGATACCCTTAACCCTTGATCATACAGACGGACAGACGGTCGGGCTGACAGACATACACATATGTACATAAGTACGTGTACTACTGGACCAATGCTTGATGGCTTCATATCTTTGGTGTTTCTTAACCGATTTTAATGAAATTTTTATAGAAGTTAATTATTTTGCTTATAGTTTAAATTCTCATTTTCAGTTTTTTGATTTTAGGAACTACAAAAGCTCGAGTCTCCAGATTTTGGATATGAGCTCTCCTAATCCCTAGGCATAGCAAGTTTGTTTCAAATTTTCGATAACGCTTCCGTTTTACGATATACACATGTAATCTATAACAAAAAAATAAAAAATCTAGAAATGGGGATTGAAAGTATTAACAAAATAATGAACATCTGCGTATTTTTATTAAAATTGGTTAAGAAACACCGGAGATATGAAGCCATCAAGCATTGGTCCAGTAGTACACGTACTTATGTACATATGTGTATGTCTGTCAGCCCGACCGTCTGTCCGTCTGAATGGTCAAGGGTTAAGGGTATCTTCTAGTCGAGCTTACTCGTCTAAAGCCTTCTTACTTGTTTGGTTTGTTTTTGTTGTTACTTTTTAAAAAAATAAAAACGCGCAGCTCTTGGTGATGCAATTTTCTAAGAAATTTCATATTTGGAATATAGAATTTATATATAATTAGGACAGTTTTAGACAATTTTAAAATGCCAGGCAAGCGGTTATCGTTCGATATGAACCAGTTGGTTAATTACAACTCCGCCATCGGGAAAACGGTCTCTGAGATTGCAGAAATGTTTCCAGGAAAACTGTATACAACGTTTTAAACCGCGTTACGAGGAAGGATGGAGGCGAAGCCTAAAACTGGTTGGCCGCGGGCAATAACTGCAAGCGCAGAGCGAATTATGGTCAGAGAGATCGACCAAAATCCAACTATTTCGACCGGCAAGCGTTCTGAGATGAAGACAGAATATGAAATCAACATATGTCGCGAAACTGTCAAAAAAACCATTAAAAGAACCGATTTTTCATCTCGAGCTGCTCTAAAAAGACCGTTGTTGTCGGCGGAACATGTTAGAAGACGTTTAACTCTGGAAAAAGTTCAACGTCTTCTAACATGTTCCATGTGGGACAGCCAGAGTCATATTGGGACGACGTGGTTTTTTTTTTATGAATCCAAGATGATGCTTTACTATAATGATGGACCCAGCAGAGTGTGACGCAAGCCGTTGAAAGCACTTGAAAACAAAATATAACCACTGTTAAGTTCGGAAAATTGTCAGTGATGGTTTGGGTGTGCATCTCGAGCAAAGGAGTTGGAGAATTGTACTTCATTGAAAATACAATGGATGCCCAACAATATTTAAGTATTTTGAGCACACAGTTGGTAGCCAGTGACAACAAATTTACATTCATTAATGATGGCAAGCCAACAGCAAGTTTTACCAGGACAATGATCCCAAGCAAAAGACTAATATATAATAATATGAGATGTTCAATATTTTGTTAATAGTTTTAGTTCCCATTTTCAAGCTTTTGATTTACAAGATTTTTTTTATGGAGTCGGAGAAGCTTTCTTCTGCCTGTTACATACTTTTGGACAAAACCAATTTACCCTTTTTTACCCATTTCATAGGTTAAGGGTATAAAAAGGGCTGTTTATTTTTTGACGGCACACTTCTTACGACCAGCACTGTTGAACCGTGTGGCATACTGTCTGAACGACACGCGCAAGTGAAACAAGCTTACAAAATAAAAACTGGGGTTGATTATAGGTCGGTGGTGGTGGTTGTGTGGCTAACGGTGGGTGTTGCGAGCAGTGCATGCGTAACTATACTGTCGTAATTGACTAAAAAACACAAAGTCAACGTCAAAGGAATCGAATGATTACCAGAATATTGCACAAGCGCAATGCGTTTGCGTGCACTAATATTTTTGTATCTGCTGCTGTTGCTAACGGGGGATGTTTTTCATTTGCTTTTGGGGGTAGCTGTGCACCCCTTTTTGCTTACGTCTAACATTAATACGTACACTGCTGACGCACATAAACATCAATTCTTACATATATATCTGTCTCTCTTTAATTTGGAAGTGTTGGAAGATAAACGTTGTTTGGGTGGGTGATGGTTTTAGACTGGGCACGCCTACAAGTGATAGATTTTGTGAAGATTTTTAATGCGCGCCTCAAGAAAAGCGCACAAGCAAAAGCATTAACAAAACACAGTTGGACAAAACAAAACAGAACCCTCGGAGGCTTGCACTTGATATGCAGCAGCGCACAGAATAGTACGGCCATCTCTGTCACACTTGCTCTCTGGCTTTGCTGGCTGGCGACTCACGCGTCGCGCTGACAACGTCGACGCATGGGCGCAATATTGATTTTTAACTGCGTCGACGCCGCCGCTTCCGTCGTCACTGGTTTCGTTTCCAAAAACGAATATGCATGCACACGGCATCAATCCGTGGGGTGGTTTGGTGCAGTGTGGTTGCTCGAATTGTTTGCCCAGCTCTGATTTCAGTGGATTCTGCTTTTACAACTTATTCATGTCATTGTATTTTTGTTAGACAGTGTGTCGTAGCCGTGTTGTCGCCTAAGCAATCGCTAAAATAACTATTTGGGTAGGCCGAAGACAACGCAAACCAAGATCAACATAAGCATTAGCAGCAGCCGCAATAGAAGCGTATCGCAGCAAAATAAAGACGCACTACAACGGCGAACAATAACAATAAAGTTAATCTGTATGAAATTTTTGTACACACTAAATCTTCAATTTAGTTTTAACAACAGTTTTTAAAAATTAACCTTACAAAAGTGCTGTGAACTTTTTTTAAGTGTGTTTTTATGTTGTGAAGTGTAATTTAAAACGCACTTATCAGGAAAAGGCAAGCAATATACAAATTAATCATGTGAATTATATAATAACATATGAATATACATAGTTTAATTAGCAAAATAGTGCAAACGGTGGTTTAAAAATTAAATAGCTGAATGCGCAACTGCAGCGATCGTTGATATAAAGGAAGGGGAAATAAATGTCACGCGTTTGACTGCATAACGAAGTTTGTTTTATCAGTTATGCATTTAAGGCGAACTTTGGTGAACCTGCGTATTGTGACAACGTATTTGTTACCTTGTCAATGTACGTCGTAATCTGAACTTAAATTCTCGACACCGTTCAAATTCAACAACACTGCAATTATTTTTAAGTTTTTTTTTTCCACTAAGATGGTAGCATACCGCTCAGTTAAGCGTCGGAAAATCGATATCATGTCAGTCCACTTCCAGCTAAAAATCGATATAAACGCAATTTTTATACCCTTAACCCATGGAATGGGTAAAAAGAGTAAAATGGATTTTTGCGAAAGTAACATGCAGAAGGAAGCTTCTCCGACCCCATAAAGTATACATATGTATTATTGATCAGCTTAAACAGCCGAGTCGGTATAGCCAGGTCCGTCCGTTCGTATGTATGAATAAGTCACGAACTATAAGAGCTTGATCCTCCAGATATTGGTTTTGTGCTCTACTAATCCCTTGGCAATACAAGATTGTCTCAAATTTTCGATAATTTTTCCAGATCGTCGGTATACACATGTAATCGATAAAAATATCTCGATTTTAAAAATATAGATTGGAAAAATTAATAAATAATGAAAATGTGTAAAACTTTTTTTTTAATCAGTTGAGAAACATCGGATATATTTATGAGATATTGAAGTAAAATCATCAAGCATATGTACAAGTGCAAGTATGACCGTATGTGTTAGATCGAGGGTTAGGGGTATCTTCTAGTCAAGCTAACTGGACTATATAAACAAAATAAAGGTAGATTTGGGAAATATAACAACTTTTACGACAAATGCGTAAGTAACTTTTCCCAAACACAAAAAAAAAAAGGTTTTACTTATCGTATCAAAAAACTAATACACACCATTTAGTAGAAACTCTAATAATGTTTGTTTTTGTGCCTATAAAAAAGCTTAGTGGTGCTATTTTAAAGTTCGCAGCTGTATTTATGTGGTATTGTGTTATACCTTTAGCCCATTAAATAAGTAAAAAATAATGGATTGTGCAAAAGTAAAAAAAAAAAGTGTGGAAGGAAGCACCTGTAACCCCATATAGTATAATATAATTTTAAGCAGCCGATATAGCCTTCGATATGTCCGTCCCTATGTATGAACGCGTCGATCTTAGAATTTGGATATAAGTTCCCTCATCCCTGGGCATTACAAGTTTTGTTTAAATTTGTCGATAACTTTTCAGGTTTACGATATACTCATATTATCGATGTCAAAAAATCTTGAATTTCGATCATTTTATAACGGCGTTTGCTACCATTAACAAAATATTTAAAATCTGTGTGTTATTAAAATCGGTAGTAAACACCGGAGATATGAAACTATCAATCATTGGTACAGTAGTGCAAGTATGTGTATGTCTGGCAGTCCGACCGTCTGTACGGTCAAGGGTTAAGGCTATCATGTAGTCAAGCTTATTCGACGAGAGCCTTCTTAGTTGGTTTTCTCACAACGCTTTAGCCAGCCCGCAACAAAACTATTACGTACTGTAACAATATGAAGGTTATTCTTACAAAGTCTAATTATCAATAATATGCTATCCGTGCTCTCTCTCTTAAGCAACGTTATCCAGTCAAATTGCTCCCATTCTCTTAGTTATTGTAAATTCACCAAAAATGGGATAATAATTGGGAATATGTTTACAAGATCGACGAATTTTTTACACTTACAGTTATTGTACATTAACGTCACTCGTTCTCTAAAATTAGATGTACAACTTGTTGTTACGAAAGCTTGTGCAAATGTAATTTGATGTTGTTTGGTGTTAACTTTGTCGATGTAAGAAAATTATTATATCCTTGCAAACAATTTTATAATTTAAGTGCACTTAGTTTTTTAAGTATACTTTAAGCATACTTTTACATACAAATTTGTTTATTTGCGGAAGGAAAACTTTTTAGGTGGTGGCGCACTTTAGGTGTCTTCCAAAATCTCCAGTTCATCGCATGCGTTATCACTCTTTTTATTAAGAGGTCTTAAAACTTAATAGAAGATGTTTAATTTATCAAGTATTTGTATCTTAAAGCAAGTTTAAAAAAAAACTTAAGTAAGTTCTCCTTTAAAATGTATCCTTTGTATTTCCAAACATTTAAATACTTTGAAAACTAAACAAAGTTCTTGTAAATTTATCCTCCCGTCTAATTAAAGCGTTGTTTTATTAAACTGCGTAGTGGTTTTTTTAATGTTGGCGTATTATTTAATTTAACCATCTTTACATTTGTCTTTTTGGACACTAAAAAGCTGTAAATATAATTATATTTTCTTTTTCGTGTTTAAGCAAAGTCGTTCGAAAACAACACATTAACGTCGAAAAGTATCTGTCTGATAGTAGAAAACGCGTGATAGAAGAAAACTTTTACTGTATACGTTCTTGAGTACGGCACATAATATATTATTCATAAAAAATTCCTAAACTTTTTCAAAATTGTACATTTATGAGATTTGCGAATGTTAAATTTTTGTATTTATTTCATATACAAAACTTTATACGTACTTATAGCGAATTTATTCCGACTGTGTGGACAATAATTGGGTTATATTAGCGACGCTTTATAAGTTAAAAAGGGTATAATGGATTTGTGCAAAGTTATGTAATTGGAAGATGGAAGCATCTCCGACCCCATTAAGTATATATACTCTTGATCAGTATCAACAGCCGAGTCGATATAGCCATGTCCGTTCGTCCATCTGTATGCATGAACGACTCGATCTCAGAAACTTTAAGAGATTGCGATTTTGGATATGAGCTCTTCTAAGCCATAGGCAGTACAATTTTCAAATTTTCGATAACTTTTCCGGTTAACGATATACACACGTAATCAAAACTTAAAATCGATAATTTAAAAATTGCAATTGAAAACATTAACAAAACAATAAAAAGATGTGAAATTTGAATAAATATCGGTTGAAACACAGGAAATATGAAAGATAATCAATTAGCATCAAGCTTTGGTACAGTGGTGCAGGTATGACCATATGTGTAAAGTTCAGGGTATTTTCTAGTCAAACTTACTCGACTAGATCATGGGGTATAATAATACTTGTTTGCAATGTCTATATAAGAATACAGTGAGACAGACCATGGTAAGTACACATATTAAACACCAAAATGAATATTTGACCGCAAAGAACTGCGGTTTCCCCACTTGCTAGGTCGGGTTATGGAAAAACGTACTCTAATTTCAAGTCAAGATTTTTACGTAAAGTTAAATATTTACGGTATAAATAGAACAATAATAGTCAGTTTAGTTTTTTTCTGCAAGTCGGATGCAACAAGCAAGACAAGGCAAGACTATGAGCAAACAGATTACCATTGAACAGCTAAAACTCATCTTGGAACACTTCAAAAAAATATTTCCAACGTCAAATAGCTGAAATTGTTGATTTGAGCACCTCAACTGACCCAAACAAGATTTTCACCGAACAGGATGAGCGGAGGATCAGCAGGAAAATAAGGAAAAACTCAAAGCTATCGGCTCCATACTGACTCAACAGGTGTTGGATGAAATGGGAAAATAATGCAGTGTGGAAACGATGGCCCCGGTTCTGCAGAACCATAAGTTCCATGCCCGAATACCACGGAAGAAGCCCTTTGGAAGTGCTAAAACTAAAAGCACTAAGATGACGTGCGCCAAAACCCACTTGGGCAATGATATGGAGTCCTGAAACACATTCATTATTACAGACGAGTCTAAATTAAACTTTTATGGCTGGAACGGACGGTTTTATGTGTGGCTAGTCCAATGCTGAGCAGAATCCCAAACACTAAAATTCAACAGTCAAGCAGTTTCCAGTCTTAAATGTTAGTGAGAATTTGTGGGCTCTGCTCAAAAACAGCATCCGGAAGCACACCAACAAACAAACAGGATCTCAAAAATGCTCTTTTGGATGAGTGAAGCAAATTGGTTTAGAAACTACGTGGAAGTTGGTAACTTCTATGCATAATAGGTTAGGAGAAGTTGTTAAGGCTAAAGGATATCATACGAAGTATTAAAATTCTATTTATGGCTTTATATGCCAAATATGTTACTTGTTTATGACTGTTCAAAATAAGCTTTAACTTGTATTTTGGATATGTTTTCAAAGTTCCTTTTCCAAACGTGATATATCATAAATCAAATTTACATTTAAACCTTTTGCGTTTCCTTGTTTAAACATAATAGCACTTTAAATTTTTTACTTGACACCGTGACAAAATAAGGTCTCTCTCACTGTATATAAAAAAAAAAAATTAAACAATTTGTGATTAATATAATAGAATACATTAATTACAAATTATTAATATTTGTTTTTTATTTCACCATCAGAATTTGGAAGAAACTTGCATGTTTTATGCGATCAGTGTCACGTTGGAAAGGAGCCGTGTTTGAGTTTCACAAAAGTAGAAACAGCGGAGGTATCAGCGCTTTTACCGCCACCTGTTAAATCGACTACCAGCAGTAGGCATCAAGCTGGCCACCACAAGCTATCGATTAGTTGTAGCACCGGCTGCCAGCCAAAGGAGCGGTGGCAATGTTGTCGTCACCAGCACCGGCAGCAACGGTAGTGCAACTATTAACGCTAGCGGCAACAACAGTTCCGGTAACAGTGCCATCAATGTGACCACAATTACAACAACAAGCAGTGGATCACAGGCGCAATCATCGGGTAGCCAAAGTAATGGCACTACCTACAAGATCGAGATGCTGGACGATGATATGCAAAGTCTGGGCACAGATGACGAGGATGATGATTTAATAAGTAGCGAGGGTAGTTTGTACGATGGTGATCTCACGACAATTGTTAACGATGATGTTGCCAATCAGCTTGCTGCCGCTGGCCCCGTGGGCGTAGCAGCAGCCGCTGCCATTGCCAGCTCAAAGAAGCGCAAACGTCCGCATTGTTTCGAAACAAATCCATCTGTACGCAAGCGCCAACAGAATCGATTGCTGCGTAAATTACGTGGTATCATATATGAGTTCACAGGCCGTGTAGGCAAGCAGGCGGTGGTGCTAGTGGCGACGCCAGGTAAGCCAAATACCAGCTATAAGGTTTTTGGCGCCAAGCCGTTGGAGGATGTTCTACGTAATCTGAAAAACATTGTGATGGATGAACTGGATAATGCATTGGCACAACAAGCGCCACCGCCACCGCAAGAGGATCCGTCGCTGTTTGAGCTACCCGGCTTAGTCATAGATGGCATACCGACGCCTGTTGAAAAGATGACACAGGCACAGCTTCGTGCCTTTATACCACTTATGCTTAAGTATTCAACAGGTCGTGGTAAGCCTGGCTGGGGAAGAGAGTCTACACGCCCGCCTTGGTGGCCAAAAGAGTTGCCCTGGGCAAATGTGCGCATGGATGCCCGCTCAGAGGATGACAAGCAGAAGGTGGGTGGGGTGGGTGTTCAACAGCCGCCCAAGAACATTGAATCGTGTCTTACTTATCGCCTTCCTTTCATTTCCAAAAAATAAACTCTTTAGATAAGCTGGACTCATGCGCTGCGAAAGATAGTAATTAACTGCTACAAATATCACGGGCGCGAGGATCTGCTGCCCACGTTTGCTGACGATGAAGACAAGGTAAATGCTCTAATATCGCAGTCCGGCGATGAGGACGAGGACATGGAGCAGCTTTCGAATACGCCCACCATACAAACGGTTACACCTGCACCGGCCACATCTACCAGTCAAGTAAGTATACGTGAACAGCTTAAATACCCAAAAACATTTGTAATAGTCTTTTACTAACATTTGCATACATTTGTATGTATATATGTACACGTAATGGGTTCACATATTCCATTTTCTAACATATTTGCAAACGTCACTTCATTCTCAACTTATACTAATATACACCACACATTAATTAACACTACCAACCAACAACAACGAAAACAATTGCAACTGAAGTCACAACAGGTGAACGTGGTGAAGATCAACAGTGCCGGCACCGTGATCACAACGCACACGGCGCAATCGAATACACCGGCGCCAACTATTATCCAGAGCACGAACAATCAGCATGTAACGACGACGGCCACACTTCCAGCATCCACAAAAATTGAGATATGCCAGGCACCAGCGCCACAGCAACAACAACAGCAGCAGCATCATCATCACCACCAACAGCAGCAACACCACAATCAGCAGCATCATCATCAGACAACTACCAGCAACAATACGGTGCATATCCAAGCCATAAGTCAAACCCAGCCGCAGACAATACAGCTGACCACTGCTGGCGGTACAACAACAGCCACGGCTGTGCCGACAACAGCGGCAGCTGTAAGTGCATCAGCGGTGGCGGTGGCTGCCGCTCAACAAGCAGCACAGCAATCGAATACTACACAAACAGTCACCGCTCAACAAATAGCCACTGCGCAAGTTTGCATCGAGCCCATAACGCTGAGCGACGTTGATGTTCGTACTAATCTGTCAGAAGTTGTAACTAAACTAGTAAAACCTTTACATATTGCACTCTGCTCGTCCAGACAAACAGCTTGAACATAATGCACACTTTGGTTTGACGTAAACTTTAGCAACCCGAATTCTTGTTATATTACATAGAATCAAGTATTTTTAAAAATCAGATTTGGTTTTAATGTGCACATGAAAGCATTTCCGACCCTTTATATACAGAACGCTGTTTTACTGAAAGACTTTCACAAGTTTAGAAAAATCTTCAAGAAATTTTGCGTAATTCTTAATCAGCACAAACAGCTATAGACGATTTAAAAAAAAACTTAATATTATTATGGCTTAGAGATGCTTATATTCAAAAATTATAAATCGTTTAGTCGATCTTAGCGACTACGTTCATATACACAAGCAGTCGTGCGCGACTATACTAGTGTGGTGGGCAGACATTGCATGTCATTCTGTCGCTAACTTCGCTGCACCATTTGTTCTAATTGAACGGATAGTCAAAGAGTAAAAGGAAATAGTTTGACGAATCTATGTTCATTCATAGCCTGTTTATTTATTTTTACATGCGCAAATGTTATCCTGAAAACGTGCAATTCACATTCATCATTTATTTGTGTGGCAGCTTTATGCTGCTGTACTGATATAACTTTTTAACAAATAATCCAACCGCAAAAAAAAGAAGAACTAAAGCCTAAAGTTTCAGCTTGATACCTCAAAAACTGAGAGACTAGTTTGCATAGCAACCGCTTGCGATGCTAGTGAAGTAATATATGTAATTGTGTGGTCGGATATGCTTCTTTCTATGCGTTACACATTTCATAACAAAACTAATAGTTTATGAAAAAAAATTTTTAATATGTTCAAGCCCTGCTGATAACGTGTACGTGTTTATATCATGAATAATTTGTTACTCTTTGAGTATTGTTTATTATTTTTGTATTTTAACTGCATTTGTCAATATTTATTATATAAACTTTTAAGCAAATACTTGTGTTTTTATTTTTGATGTTTTTTTAATTTATTTATTTTTTGCTTTTACAGACGGTATCAATATTTTGTAGTCTTTTTTGTTACTCATAAAATAAGACTTTACCTCCTCTAATTTTAAATCAAATACTCTAAATAGACGTGAGTGTAAGGTTAGACATTTTACTATAAACGGAAAAAACTAAAAACAGACATGAAATTGTTGGAAAGAACAGACAAAAATAGTTCAAGCTAAGAAAAGCATACGAGCAAATTATAAAGCGTATAGCCCAAAGGTCGCCTTAAAAACACCAAAAACAAATTTTTCTGACGCCGGCTGTTACAACAACATTGACTACAGCGAAGCTTGGAGAATTAGCAAACGTCTGAATAAATAAAAGAACAAATTTTTCCGACGCCGGTAGTCGCAACAACAACAGCGAAGCTCGGAGAATGAGCAATCGTCTGAATAAATATTATACATACTCAACAATTGTTGTTGCTGCCCTTGTCTTTTGCATAGGCCTTACGCTGAGCCTCTGTATACATAAACAAAAGTTGTTTTCTATGCCTAGGAACAATTGCAACTACAAAGCGTGTACATAAATTGCTGCTTTGCATATTAATGTTTACTTAATAGAATTGGTGTTTGCTGACTCATCGCACTTTGGAAGATCCTATGGCAAGAAGATGTTTGGTTTTTGTTAATCCATTTCGGCACCTATCTGATTTTCGTTTCATTATTTTTTCGTTTAGCAAGTGAGAGCTTGAGAACTTTGTTTTGCTCACACCAAAAAGACGATGGTGGTGTTTGTTTTGATATAGCATTAATGTCTCCTTTCCTCTTGTTAATGCATTAATGACGGACTCTACAACATGACTACGATGTTTTGTTTAGGTTTAGTTCATATATGGGAATTTAATAATTAAATGAATGAGCTTAAATAGCAACAAATTAAAATCCTTTAAGCTAATTTAAAATTTATTTTCTGCTTATCTATACTTGAATACCCTTTTTATTCAAAGTGGATTTGGATTCAGCGGGTAAAACCCCATTTATCTTATTCACTACAATTTTCTATGAATAGATCGAATTCAAGTTTTTAAAGGATACAAACTTAAAAATTTGAATTCAACGCTAAAATTGTAGAAGTGATTCTCCGTTGCCAGTTCTAGATCCGTGATTGATTGTGTTTTAATACTTTTTCATATGAGTAAAAGTTTTTTGATCTTAAATATTTATTCTCTTATGAAAACACCTTATATAATGTCCTATTTACGTCGTTTTGTTCTGAATTTAATAATAACCAAAAACCTTTATTCATTTTCTTGATATGCTGGAAAACAGAATTGTAAACATATACTCAATTTCGTGAGTATATTCCAATATGACTCTTCATTGCCAACATTGTAGTTAAAAGTAGTACAACATTTATGCTGGTGTATTAATATACAGTTTTGGAAGTCAGCAGATAAACTCCGCTTTACAGGGATATAAAATCCTCAACGTACCTAAAAGTTTTTTTTTTTATCGTTTGCAGCAACATATTAATACGGTTTTTATGTTATGCGTCAACAATATCCAAAAATAGCACACACAAATGTAAATACACCACATTTGGTAACCGAAGACACATTAACAGCAACAACATACACAAACACAAAAACGAGATTGAAACACAAGCATTACATTTTTACATTTCATTTTTTTATTGTTTAATTTAATTATTAGCCCCTTGCTTATTATGCTGAAATGTTTTTAATGTCTAACATATTTATTCGCACAAGTCAAAATAAAGTATTTTGCATGCTAAACACAATGGCTTAAATATACATATATATACATGGAGCCATATTAACAAGAAATTTTGCTTAAATCTTGGGGTTAAAAACAAGACTGGTTTGTCCAGCACATGAAAAACCAATATATACCACTGGATACATTAGTGTTATTTTTAAACTTTTTTTAAACATTACTTTTATGATTTTATGGTTTGACGAATCTTTTAATGTACAAAAAAAGCTTTAATTTACGTATATATGTTTATAGCACGTCGTAAGGAAAACAATCAAAAAACATTTTTTGAGTAGTTTTTGATTCAATTCTAACGTGATAAGCAAATTCCAAAATTGCCATTTCGTTTAGCACTTAAAAAATACTTTGATATCTCATAAAAAATATCTTATTTTGTTGACCTGTGTTAACTCCAAAAAATTTTTCTTAATAGTATACCACACAGACGGTGTTGTCGCAAAACGCCGATGGTACTGTATCGCTCATACAGGTGGATCCTAACAATCCGATCATAACGCTTCCCGATGGTACAACAGCCCAGGTGCAGGGTGTGGCAACGGTAAGTTATTACATTAAAAAACATGCTTTGTCTACCAACCAATGAACTGACAATGTTGTAACTTATTCAACTGGACTAGCTACATCAAGGCGAAGGTGGCGCCACTATACAAACAGTACAAAGCCTTACTGATGTGAATGGCCATGAAAACATGACTGTGGATCTAACCGAGGCGCAAGATGGTCAAATCTTTATCACCACCGAAGATGGGCAAGGTGAATATGAAAAAGGCAAATTAATCTTCTTCCTCAAATAATATAATCTTTTACCTTTAATAATTTACTAAGGCTATCCCGTCTCCGTGAGCAACGTTATACAAGTGCCCGTGTCGATGTATCAGTCAGTAATGGCCAATATGCAGCAGCTGCAGACGAATAACGATGGCACTGTATGTTTGGCGCCAATGCAGGTAGATAACAACAATACATCCAACGCCTCCAATAGCGCTACGCGCAATAGCAATAATAAAAAAAGTAGTGACAGCGCAAATGCGGCGCCTACTTCGCTGCTAGGGATCTCGGCCATGCAAGGCCGACGCAGCGGAGCTGGTGGCGTCACAGCAACAAGTGCAGTGCCTACACCAGCTGCAGTGCCAAATGCCGGACAGCAGCAGGCGCTCACTCTACAAGCGCCAATAGGCACTCGCTTAATTTGGGCAGCAACTGTTCCGGCATGCGCAAGCCTCAGCGGTAGTAATTTAACTGCCGGGCTTAGTCTTGCCAACAACAATAATGGTAGCATGCTTACTAACAACCCCAATAATATTAGAAACAATACCATTAAAATGCCGCTGCCCATTGTTCTGACAGCGCCAGCAGCAGCGTCGACTTCGCAGCGACGTCATGAAACGCAATCGTCGCGAAGCGCAACAATAGCGCAGAAAAAACGTAAGCCAATTCAGAGTTTCAGCAGCAACAAGATGGCTTTTCGCAAAAGTGTTGGTAAAGCTGCTGCATCTGCAATGGTGGCTGTGTCAAGCAGCGCTTGTGTTGCGGAGATATGCGTAGACAGCACCAGTCTGACAAATTTGGCACGTCCACAACTGCAGTTGCCTGTCAAAACCATAAAGTTAGAGCATTTAGAATAAGCTTTAATTAGTTAAAGCCTAAAACTTGCCATCATCTTCCACACACCATGCCCCTTTCCTTATATTCATAACATTACGCTAGCTACCAACTACACATACTATTGAATCTAGTCAAAGCACAGCTGACAAACATAGATATACGAAAAGTTACAAACACACTTTTTCCTAATACTAACATTCATATATGTACATATGTATATATGTACATACTATATAATCAAACCTAGACCGGAGTGGTCTATATATTAATTATTGTGTGTTTAGCAGCATTTAGCTTACGACGCGAAAAGTTGGTCGGGCGATTATTACAATGGGCAGATTATTAAAGTATTTTCCACCATGATAATGCTCCGTCACTTTCTAGCATGAAACATGTTTCATGTCTGGACAAAAAATAAAAAATTTTATCTATTTAGTTTGGAAGCGCTGTTTAAATTAACCATTTCATGCCAAATAAAAAAAAAATTTATAAAAATATGAAGGCTATAGTCGAGTAAGCTCGACTAGAAGATACCCTTTTGTATAGACGGTCGGACTGACAGACATACGTATACCGTTTTAACAATTTACAAAATGTGCAGATCTGTATTATTTTGTTACTGCTTTTAATCCCCATAACCATGTTTTTGAAATTCAAGATTTTTTGTTTTTGATTACATGTACATATGGCTATATTGACTCTAATGTTGACACTAATTAAGAATATGTACTTACATACTATTGAACATTGTATCCTTTTTTACACATTTCATGGGTTAAGGGTATAAACAAAGCTATATAAAAAAAATGCAATAAACTAACCAAAATATCAATACCATTCATATCATACGCATAGCCAATTTGTTGGTAATACGTCATTCAAAACTTTTCTATATGTACTTCCCCGTGCTCATTTCAAAATATTTTCGTTTGACCAATATAATTCAAAATTCTTTATAATCTAATATTAAAACAAGTAAGAAGACTCAAGTCTAGTAAGCTCGACTAGAAGATACCCTTAACCCTTGACCATACAGACGGACAGATGGACAGATGGTCGGGCTAACAGACATACACATATGGCTGTGTAGTTCTGTACCAATACTTGATGGTTTCATATCTCCAGTGTTTCTCAACCGATTTTAATGAAATTTTTACAGAAGTTCATTATTTTGCTTATAGTTTCAATCATCATTTTCGGTATTTTTAAATTCAAGATTTTTTTGTTATCGATTACATGTGTATATCGTAAACCTGAAAAGTTATCGAAAATTTGAAACAAACTTGTCATGCCTAGGGATTAGGAGAGCTCATATCCAATATTTTGATTCTCTAGCTTTTGTAGTTTCTGAGATTGACGCGTTCATACATACAGACGGACGGACGGACGGACAGACGGACGGACATGGCTAAATCGACTCGGCTGTTGATGCTGATCAAGAATATATATACTTTATGGGGTCGGAGAAGCTTCCTTCTCCCTGTTACATACTTTTGCACAAAACCATTATACCCTTTTTTACGCATTTCATGGGTTAAGGGTATAAAAAGTCAAAATTTTAATATTGGGATAAAACACAATGTATAGAACTTGATGCACTTTACAGAACTTGAATAACTTTACAAGCTGAATGCAAATCCAATTACAACGAGTGAAAAGGCTGCCGAAAGTGCAGTACTCTCATATATATAAAGGATGATGTTAAACAGGCTGGGAAAGAAATGGCATTTATTTTAATGCCGATCCATCAGGAATGTCACTAGCAATTTTCTTATAAAATTTAAAGTTTTAGTTCAAAAATTGTGAATAAAAAATTTTTGATTCTAGAGTGGAAAATACATAAAATTGACTGTGGGGCGCAAAAGTAGGCGTGTCATCCAATGTTTTGAAGCAGATTTTTGAGAAAAGTAACGAGCTATCTTTCCACCAAATTTGGTGGCTAGCTCAAAAACTGTGGAAGATAGCGTTTTACAGAGGACTGGGGGCGGCATGGTGGGAGAAGAATTGAAATTTTTGCTGCAGTTTTTTGGGGGAAGTAACCATCTATCTTCCAACCAAATTCATTCCAGTTGTTCAAATGTGAGGTTTATCGACATGTTTCAGCTCCCCAGTGGGCGTTTACGGACTACAAAAATTAAAATTTTTAATTAACGTATCAGACAACATAAAACACATAACTCTACGCAGGGTTATACAACTTTATCCACCCACCTCTTTAACTGCAGTCGCATGCGATTTTTTTGCGTTAATTTACACATAGCACTTAGAAAAGTAAGTCTGGTCGAAAATAAAATCTTGTTTTAGCCAGTGTAATCGAAAAACTTAAACCAAAAATATATTGAAACAAAAATTCCTAAAACAAAATAAATAATTATGAAATTTTAAGAATTTTTTATTTTCGTATTTTGTAGACGATTTCATGCATGACTACGAAAAGTTTATTGTAATTGAAACACAAGCCAAATATAAACGTATTTATTTTTACAGTTGATTTTATATTTATTTTTGTATTATAATTATTTTTATTTAAGTTCAACAGGGAACATGAAAAATATAGATTTTATTACTGAGTCAATAAATTGTTTGACACAATAGCAATAAAAATCTAATACATATGTGTAAAAAAAATAAAAAACCTATAAATCAATCAATCACTTAACATAGTCATTTTATTAATCTTGTCCAACGTAGCCAATTTAAATAAAAATGATGCAATTTACTTGAAATGTTATAAATTTAAATAAAACAAATACCATTTTAAAAAAATGACTTACTGCAAATATTGCAAAATTCATGTTGCCATTAATTTATGCTCTTAATATTTATGTTAATTACATACATAACTATTATTAAAAATTTAATTATTATTGTGTTTAATGTTTAATTATGTTACATTTTTGGATTATTATACCTATTTTAGATAAAATGTGTACTGTATGCATAAAATGCTTTAAAGCGAAAACAAACAAGAAAACCAAATTATTGAATAAATTCTTTGTTATGATTTTGTAATTTTGTTTTGATATTAATTTTTTTTTTTGTCTTACTTGACTTTTAATTTTAGCTTTTCTTAAGCTTATATATTGTGTAAAAGATCTTCTGATTACTTCTGATAGTTTGTTTATGTCCTGTTTTGTGTAAGTATGACTTTTAATATACTTTTTATAAAAAAAACTTGCCGCTCACAATTCCAAAAATAAATAAATAAAACAAAGTTTATGATTTTATATTTGTTATACAGTAAACAATATGTATATTTTTTGTATGTTTGCCAGGTAGAAAATGGGGATCACCTGGAAACCATTACAATGTCGCCGGGCATGCACCAAATGATGATCCAAGGACCTGGCCAGGAACCGCAGCTTGTACAAGTAGTCAGTCTAAAGGATGCCACCCTGCTTACCAAGGCTATGGAGGCCATTAACTCCGGCAATGTCAAGGCCGAAGACACAATCTTAATGGAGCAATAAAAAATTTACAACTGGAATTCCAACCGAAACCGTTACTAAACATGACTTCCAATTGTTATTGGTTTCGCTTGTAAATGCTTAATTACATACTCATAACATGCATAACAATGCACTTTTTTAAATGATTACATTATATGTTCACCCAAACAATTATGCATATAGTGACACTCCAAGACGCATAAGTGATTTTTTTTTATGTAACTAAACGGTATTGCTGAGCAACAACAATGCATAACAAAATTAATTTTGGTTTACGTTTCTTCAAAATAAATTTAGATTGATCTAGTCAATACAATAAAAATGATCAAATCTAGTCATCAAATACTCGGTGGTATATTCATAAATAACATACATGCAGCCATGACCATATATAGCAGCAAACTGTAAAATAGCTCCACCAAGGGAACAAGAATACAACGTTGATTGGTTAGGTTTTCGAAAAAATTATACAAAACATTAAATTTTCCAATTTAAGCCAATTCGTCAACCTTTTATTGTTTGTTAACTTATGATGGCATCATGTCTAATTTTTAAACAGGGCTTCTCCAAATGCTTCAGTCTTTTGAGCAGTCTTGTCTGAGGTATTAACAACATTCTGTGCTATCGTATCGGTTACGACATTTCTTTGTTTTGTTGCAGTTGCAGTCCTGAAAGGACCACAGCTAATTGCGCAAAACAACATTTTGACAACAAAACAGGTTAAAGCACATTATTGATCACGATTATTAGCGCTAGCTTTATAGATCACTATAAAGTGCTTTGTATCATTTCTATCGAAAAACGAACCAATCTCTTCTCCTGAAAACTTTAGAAAAAATAAATTTTTATTTATTATTACTTCTGAATTTTAAAAATAATATTAATAAGTAGTAAAACATATTAAACACATACTTTTATAAAGTTAGATTTGGTAAACTTAAAAATTATTACGAAGAATGCATAATTGGTGCTATGATTTCATTTGCATGTTTTTGCCATTATTTCCAAAACACACATAAAAAATATATATATAATCTATTAATAAAATCGTATACATTTAGCACAAACTCTAGGTGCTATGCGAAAATATTTATTTGGAAAAAATTCAAAACTTAATGTTTGTTTTCTTCCCGTAAAAAAAAGTAGATTGGTGGTGCTATTTCAACATTTGTAAATCGTATACCATTAATTTAACTGGTGTCCAAAAATGGATTTTTGATTCTGTGTGCAAATCTGGTAAATCTATACTGGACATTTTTTGTATAAACATGTACAGTTCAGTGCAGAAATGTTTCCATGTTGACAAATCGGTATTTGGCATCCACGAAATGAAAACTACGTAAGGAATTTAATAAAATTAGCTTTCTCTCATTCGTTTTTTAAATTGAATACAAATAAAACGTAAGAATATAAGATGTGTTAAGAGGTGAAGAATTGTGTAAGATCAAAAAACTCACATTCACCAGTTTCGCTCTAAATTTCAATATCTGCTCTAGTTTTTATTACAAAAAAAAATATATATATAATAGTTTTACTTTTTATTTTATTATATTTGTTCAGTATACGCTCAAAAGCTAACATTCTCAAAAATAAAAATCTTCTATAAATTAAAATCAGCGTTTTTAATGTACTTTCCAGCTTTCAAAAAAGCGAAATAGTGTGTGTGTTTGAACTTCGAAATGAATCGATATGTTATTGATTTTACAGTTCCCCAGTAAGTGTAGGTTCCTAATCTTGACATTGTGTCACACGTAGTCATGGAGCAATATTGCAAAATTTAGAGCCTATACTTCATAGGTCTCGAAGAAAGTTGCATTCATATAGACGAACGGCGGAAAAAAAATAAACATTTTGTAAAGCATCAAATAATAACATATGGTTTATTTTGTATTAAGCCCTCATCATTTTAAAACCTTCACACAGGTCTTTTCCATGTGAATTAACCACACAAATCAGAGGTAATAAAATACAATTGAGACATAAGCCACCAAGAACATTGCAATAAAATCATTTTAATGTGAAGCTATAGAAGATATAAATGCAAAAATATTATCATATTTTACGTTTTTTATGGACACAGTATATGTGCAATTTCGAATAACACCATTTTAACTATTTTGCAGACATTTACTTTTCACATTTTTTTAAGTAAGCTGGTTTGCGAACGTCACAACCTACCGCAGTCAAAAACTGACTTCAACGCACAGAAAAGTGTATGCCGTAGTGCGAAATGAATGCAATCTCTGATAAACGATAAATCGTTGAAAAGAATAATGAATTTGTACGCTGTACGCCAATACAACATGTTTTAACAAATGATGGTTATAATAACACATAACGAACAATTATTTTATTTTGAATGTTAAGCAATACCTAGTCGGTATATTTCCTAATACCTTACGTATAGGTTATCATAGATATCAAATCAATTTTTTTTAAGAATTGTGCTTTGATAAGTTGTAAGAAGTGTCGAATGAGTAATATCATCACTTATGCATTCTTTGGAAAATTTCTGTTTGTACATATTTAAGTTAATAATTAATCAATAATTGGTCAAAAATGTACAGTACTGTTAAACCAAATTATCAACAAATAAAAACGCTGTTGTCTGACCCAATCGCATCCATAATTTTGATCACATAGAAACACTAGATATCTTCCCACTAAATTCTGTAACTTTATACCAAAAACTGTAGCAAATATGACGATTTCCCATTTTATAAGCTGGGTGGGTGTGGCATACAAGATTTGGATCCTAAGAGGAGGTAATTACCACCAAATTATGTTTGTGGCATCCAAACTTTATAAATGCAGATCTTCGATGAAAGTCAATCACTTTCACCGAATTTGCTGACTGTAGCTTAATAAGGGGTAACTGATCGCAGAAGTTGTTTGCGTGGCATCCACCATTTTGACGTGAACTTTATGATGATGTTACTAGCTACCTTCGCACAAAAATTTAATGACTAGCGGGTAGCTAGTCAAACTAGGGCGTTCCTTCGTTTTTGTTTTTAATTTTTATATATAATTAACCCAATTATCTCTTGAACTTTTAAGAAAACTTAGAAAAACAGATTAACATTAACAAAAAGAGAACGATTTTTCTAGGTAGGACACCTTTTTACAATTATAAAACAGCCATTGTTCTGGTAAAATTTATACGTTGACATGCCATCACTTATTTGTTTTAATCGCGATATTCTTGTAGTACTTGGTGAAGTTGCTGAAGTTACTTGGGTTTCTTGTTTTCACTCTGGCGCCCTGACCCCCTCGGGTCAAAACGAATTTTTGATTAAATTACTTATTAAATCAATGATATTCCAAACTCTCTTAATAAAATGCTTGATCTGGTGCTATGCCCCAGTAGAAAACCTTTAAGCCGAGTTCGACAATTTCGGAAAACCGATTTTGCAAAACTTACTAGACTTTTAGACGGACTGGTCTCCCCTCTGCGGGTCTGACAATTTGGACGTGGCAATCGGTATTTTGTACAACCCAACAACCTCGGTGTAGTGTATATTACAGTTTTAGCAGGATCCCAAACATTTTTTTAATTTTATTAATACAAAGCGCAAGTCATCGACACTTCCATCAAACATATTCTTGGTAGAAGCCAACTCAGATTAGGCCATTGCCAAACTATTTGCTAAATTTTTTCAAACGACTTACAGCTCTTATTTTCAACTAGTCTTCGTGCCTTACCCCTATCAGCTCTAATTGTATTTTGCTGAAAACTATAGATGTATCTCCAAGTTGTCTGCTATTCCTAAGATTTTTGAGAAACTAATAACCTCTCATCTCCTATCGGTTGTTGATGTATGCTGATGATGTAATATTATGCATGTCGCCTGCAGCTCTTCTGTCTGGTCATAATCTCAATTGCAGTAAATTTAAAGTTATGTCTTTTTATAGACGCATGACTTTTTTAATATCTATCTTCTGTATAACCAACCACTTGATCGGATTGAATGGGTTTAGGATTTGGGTATCTTTAATGGACCCAAAGCAAAACTTACCTTTTAACCATAATAGACTTTACCTAATAAATCTACCCCCTATTTCTAGTTGTAGAACAATGCTTGAAATAACATTTTTCCATAAACTAATAAATGGTGAAATAGATTATTCTGTACTAATCAACCAAATTAACTTTACTTAACTTAACTTACCCATAGCTCTTCAAGCTTGTTACTCTAACTATTCTATCCATAACCCCTTTCGGATCTTATGTGCCACATATAACGATCTTTCCTACTTAATACATAGTGTCATTCCTATTTGCTCTCTTAAAAAACTAGTCTTGTGTCATTTGTCTACTTGTTCGCGATCTTCGTAACCGAACGCTACGCTGTGCGCCCTTCGGTTGGAACAAACACTACATTGTCCCAATATGAATTTGGATGCCCCACGTGGATTCTAGCAAAAGTTAATCGTCTCTTAACATGATTAGCCGGCTTCAAATTTCTCCGTTTCTTTTGATGGCTTTTAAGGCGGCTCAAATTGTTTGACTAAAAAGTTTGTAGATATCGTATACCAAAATCGGATTCATCAACGATATTTTCACAAAAGACGCGAGTGAGAAAAAAATCGAAGTATGTAAATTATTTATTTTATTATTAGTATTTAGAAATACTATTTGCACCGAGTTAACTAAAACGCACACAAGAATTTTATTTGAGAGACGACGAGCGCCTTGCTTTATTCATTGACAATTTTAGACTAAAAACTAAAGTACAAATATGATTGCTAGGAAGCCTTAGAGAGAAGAAACGCTAAGCCTCGCATGAAGTGCTGAGCCTGGCATTTCCGATCATAGCGGCCACACGCATATGTCGTGATTGCCGGCTATGTGACCCTTTCAAGTGCTCATGGTGACATGCTGACCACTTGAACTCATGGTGTCCTATTCACTACTTCAACCGAACGTCGATGATTATTTATGATCTTAAGAAATAAGAGCTGCTGAGCTCTGCATGTTTACTCTTATCGCATACAATGTAATGACGTAGTGTCGTACTTAATTTTATGATAGCTCTGCATGTTTACTCTTATCGCATACAATGTAATGATGTCTTTTATGATAGACATGAAATATACGATCGAACATGCAGTGTTGTAACTAACCTTATTTTACATATAAGAAATTAAATAGATATTAGTTAACTACCCCCCCTTCAAGCTTAAGGCCGTCCTCGGCCGAGTATAAGTACTACGCGGTGCACGCGGTCTGTGCCGAATTGCTCTTTAACATCCCGAGTTACCTCCAAGTTGCGTACATTCCATCTGATGAAGGTACGGGAGACTTAGGATGTACTGGCTGGTGGTGATGTTTAATAAATGGGAAAAATAGTAATCCACTTGCAGGCTGACTTATTTTTAGGAAATTTAATGATACAATGCAGCATATTTTTAGTTTGGAGCACTTTTACGGACGACACGGACATAAGGCCCCCTATAGGGGTACTGGTGGGCTCTTCTATCCAAACAGATTTCAAGTCCGTGCGAGTGTGATGCGAGCATTAAGTTTTGCAACTATGTTTCTAGTCAGCGGTGTCTCATGTGAGTGTGGAGGGGTGAGCCTATTTCCTAGCCTCCGGCTAGATTTTACTTAGACATTTTCGCCCACTTCAAAAACCCTGTACTGCTTATTGCTACGCCGGTTATCAAAATAAGGGCTTCCTGCACCCGGGTTTTCTCGTGCGATCACCTTTTTCGCATGGTTCGACTCTAAGTCCTGTGCAAGAGCCAGTGCCGTGGGTAAGTTCCAGGATGTTGCTGCAAAAACTACATCCATTATGCTATCCCTGGGCCCTGATACGAAAGCCTCCAACGCGTCTTTGCGCTATTTTCCGCAAAGTGCCTCCGCTACCGCCGGCACATAGGCCCTATTGACCTTTTCTGTCAACAGGGTGAGTATCTCTCCCACCTCGTCATGGTATTCCGACACCTGTCGGCTACCCTGCCTTACGGCATCTAACTCCCTCTCGATTGCCCTCATAGACCGTTTGTCGCTGAACTTAGAGTCGAGGCGGCTAATTATTGCATGGACGTTCAATGGGGTTTTGTATGAGGTTAACATGGCATCGGCAGGACCCTTTACCTTGTTCCTCATGATGGCAACTGCCTGGAAGTGGCGCGTGCTGCCATTGTGCGTTTCGAAAACCTGATAAGCGGTTAAGGCCGCTTGCCTCCATGAGGCGTATGACTCACGTATCCCTGAAAAATCGGACAGGGATTTCATTACGCTCAGCGGCTCGTCACAACTGACGCCGCCATTCATCTCTACAGGTGCGAACGACTGCTCGCTTGGGGCGGCAATACCTGCTGCCGCCAATTGTTTAGAAAGCTCATCTACTTTCTGGGTGAGCTCAGCTCTTTCCTGTGCATTCTTAGCTGCCTGCTCAGCTAAGGCTTGGCTGATAGCTACCTGTATCATGGCCCTGACCTCTCTAGCGTCCATTTTCCTAACCGTAAGGGGAGCTTTAGGGGCGCGGTCTGGAGTTTCAAAGTGTTCGTCACAGTCCGATTCTGAATCACTAATGTGTGGAGTTCTATACTGGAGGAACGGTTTACTCATAGGCCTTTGTCACCAAAAAAGGGTTTTAATGCGAGATATTACAACAAAAATAGATAACCAAGTCGACAAAAAAAAGGTATTTTTAAGCCGAATCTGATTCTCAAGGGGTCCCTTACACGAGACGGAGATTTTTTGTTGTGAATATTATGAACCGTTGCAAAACGGAATGCTCGCTCACTCCTTTAGTAAATTTTGTGACTTGAAAAATTGTTTGTCAAAAGTACACTTACATGCATTTTGTATTTTTGGTTTCAAGACAAGTGCGGTGTTTCCTTTCCTGACGATGATCCCCTCTTAGCGTTGTTGTGAAGAAGAGGCTGGATTCACTGCTCCTTTTGCCGCCTGTGCTAACGGAGGCAACTGCAGATTTTTGAATCCTTTTATAGGTGCTCCTCGGTGAAGCTGCGTGGGTACTGACCATGAATTTGTCAGATTACCACCAGTTGATCCCCTCTAGCGTCGTTGCGAAGATGAGGCTGGATTCACTGCTTCTTTTGCGTCCTGTGTCAACGGAGGCAACTGCAGATTTTTGAATCCTTTTTAAGAAGAGCTTCTTGGTGAAGCTGCTTGGGTACTGACTTTGAATTTGTCAGATTACCACTAGTTGATCCTCTCTAGCGTCGTTGCGAAGATGAGGCTGGATTCACTGCTCCTTTTGCGTCCTGTGTTAACGGAGGCAACTGCAGATTTTTTAATCCTTGCTGGTGAAGCTGCGTGGGTACTGACTTTGAATTCGTCGGATTGCCCCACGTTGGGCGCCAATTATTTATTTTATTATTAGTATTTAGAAATAATATTTGTTTAGGATGCCGACGATAGGTCGGACTTTGGTTATTGTTTGAGTCGGCGAAAGGCCGGACTCGCACCGAGTTAACTAAAACGCACACAAAAATTTTATTTGAGAGACGACGAGCGCCTTGCTTTATTCATTGACAATTTTAGACTAAAAACTAAAGTACAAATATGATTGCTAGGAAGCCTTAGAGAGAAGAAACGCTACGCCTCGCATGAAGTGCTGAGCCTGGCATTTCCGATCATAGCGGCCACACGCATATGTCGAGCCGCTGAGCTCTGCATTTTTACTCTTATCGCATACAATGTAATGACGTAGTGTCGTATTTAATTTTATGATAGCTCTGCATGTTTACTCTTATCGCATACAATGTAATGACGTAGTGTCGTATTTAATTTTATGATAGCTCTGCATGTTTACTCTTATCGCATACAATGTAATGATGTCTTTTATGATAGACATGAAATATACGATCGAACATGCAGTGTAGTAACTAATCTTATTTTACATATAAGAAATTAAATAGATATTAGGTAACTTGTACATGCGTTTTACCACTGAGCAAATAATTGAATAGGGGTCTCAAACAAGCTCGACTTCTCATCATCTCAAACCTAACACGGCTAGATCCCCTTAGACAAAAGAGAGAGAGAGAGAAAGCGGTTTTCAGAGATTTAAGAAAAGATACATATTTACATAAATTATATATTTTCGAACACTGAAAGTTAACTACCTCAAATATATACAAGATGCCGACGTCCCGCACTTTTGATGCGTGGAGCAAAATCAGTCCAGAAACTACCTAGAAGCTGGTATCTTCCATGAATAATAGGTTAAGAACAGTTGATAAGGCTAAAGGAAATCATACTAAGTATTAACTGCCTTATTTAAGCTATTATTCGTCAAATATGTTACTCTCAGTTTTTGTGTAATTATTAAATTATCGCAATATTTAAAATAATTCAAGTTACTTTTTAAAAGTGATTTACCGTAAGACATATTGCCGCTTAAACAGTTTTTGCAATTTTTCGCCTGGTTTGGACTGGTTTTTTTGGTTGAAAGTTTTCAGAATAAGCTGTATACTGTATATCAATCGTTGTTTAACAAATAGACGATTGTTTGCCAATACTTAAGTCGTCGCCTGCTTTTTTTGCTCATCCCTTATTCCTTTTATTTTAATAAATAATAATATCACATATTATTCATGTCATTTAATAAATTTGTTTTGCAAAATACTTGTTCTACACATTTTGCATTTTTTGTTTAACTTTTCTACAGGTTCTGCATTATCGTGCATGTAAGAAAAATACGTTAAGAATTTTTATTTCGACATGTCATGTGGACTTTTTTTTTATTAAACATTTGTTTTCTACACGTGCAGTGTAACCAACGATTTGTTCATGTTTCGTGTAACTTTTCTGCACGGGCATGTAAACATTAATCTGCTTATCATGCATTAACGAATTGCGTCAGACTTCACGATTTCACATGTGGTGTGCAAACATTTTCTATACGCGCCGTGCAGCTATCGCCTTTTCACATGCGTCGTAAGGAAATTTGGATCGAAGTGCAAGATATTGCTGATGTTATTTTCGAGCAAAGACCACAAATTCTAAGTACCATTTAGGTCTGGAGACTAGGCCAGTGGAATAAGCATGTGAGGGCAGTTTTGGCGAACGTTATCCCAGTGCCTTTATTTCTTGCGCTTATAAATGGCCTCTTCTGTTGTTGTCTGACATTGAAGTTGTGGTTACGCAGAACCCGTCGCACAGTTTCCACAATGCAGTCTTTCCGCATTTCATTCCGTACCTTTTAAGTCTGTTTTGCGGTTTTCCTCATATTTTCCTAATGATCCTCCGATAATCCTGTTCTGTGAAAATCTTGTTTGGTGCCGATCTGCCATTGTCCTCTATCCTATTTACGAAAAAGAGACGCTGAGTGATGCGTTGAATAGTTAAGGTGCTTAGATAAGACATTTTATTTTTAATTGTTCTGAGATTCCGTTGTTCAATGGTAGTCCTATTTTTCTTCCAATAATCTTTTTGATGGTTAATATACCTACCATCGGTCTTTGGAATTTTTTAAAAACAATGTGAAATAAGATTACGGCAGGCATTTAAACTTAGGTGTGACCCAAATAAGATGTGCCCACTAAGCACACAATCGACATAGAACATCGAACTCGCATCATCCCATACCAAACACAATGGATCCCCATAGCAAAAACCAGCGAGAGAGCGGTTTTCAGAGCTCATCACGCTTTCCGAGTACGCCGCGCAGAAAATGCAAGTCTTACTTTATGTGGTTAGTCAGGTCATTCTTCATTTAGTCACAACACACATATATTAACGAAATAGGGTTTGGTTACGATACAGAAGAGACAAGAAAATGACAGAATCTAAAATGAAACATAACGGTTTTGATCTTTTGCGTCAGATCATCTGGCCAAACTCTCTAAAAACATACAGATATATTGCATTGCAGTTTCTCGGTTTTCAAAAGCGTTTCGTATATTTAATTCTATACGATTAACCGTTTGAATAGTGTGGCATGATAATAGACTCATAAGTCTGTATGATATTAGCTAAATTGTTGTCTCATTATAATTTATATCTACCTAGAAAGTGGCCAAGTTTGGTGATGGTATTAAAATGCAATAATTCAAACAATTGCTCTTTAATGAGATTTAATTCGGCCATTTGCTCATACTGAGTAATTTAACAGCATTGAGCATAGTCTTCCTGCTGTATTCTGGTATTACAGGGGAGAAGAGAAAAGGTGTCCCTTACAATGAAATTATGTTTGGAAGGTGTTTTTCGAAAAGAAGCATTGCACTTGTCAAGTAGATATTGAGCTATCTGAAGTTTGTGCTGTAAAACATTTACGTAGACATTCGTAGCAAAGCCATTAGTTATTTTGATTAGTGTGTTACAATAATTTGTGTTAAAAGATTTTGATTACGCATTTAATATGAATATTAAATTATACAAATAAATGGTTTAAAATTGATTATTTGCTGCTCCAGTAGCTTGGTGTATTGGTATATTTATATACAGTGTGTCACACCTTATTTGAGATGGTGTCAAACCAAAATTTTAAATGCTAGCCACCATCGTACTACTTCTTATTATTTTCTCAAAAAATCTACACCTGCGTGCCATAAAACCCAGAATTTTTATTAATAATTCTTAATAAGTGTGGTTTTTTCTGCATCTCGGTGCATTGAACAACAAAAATTCATCCTGGAACACTTCAAAAAGGGACATCAAGAAAAAATTGCAAGCTATCGGCTCCACAACTGGCTCTATAGGTTCAGTCTAAAATGGGCAAAGAGTGCAGTGTGGAAACAATACGCTGGGTTCTGTCCAGTCATGACTTCAATAGTACCACGGAAAAAGAAATAATAAATAAAGGTGCCACAATATCGTTCCCCAATACCCAATTTGGAAAAGGACCTGGAATCCTGGCACACAGTCAATTTTGAAGGCGAGTCCAAATTCAACATTTATGACTTGGACGGACGAAATTATGTGTGGCGACAATACGGCCAATACTGAGCTGAGTCCCAAACACTCAGCCGGTGCCGGAAACTTGGTGAATTTTAAAATATAATTGACAATAGTTTGTACCTCAATATCCTAAAAGAAAATTTACTCCAATATGTTGAGAAGCTGGGAGTCCGACGTACTTTCGGTTTCTACCAAGACAACGACCCGAAGCATAAAGCAAGAAGCTAGTATCTTTAATCAATAATATATAGTATTTAATAAAAAAAAAGTTTATTTTTTAAATATGCTATACCATAAGACAAATGGGCGCTTAAACATTCTTGCCTAGTTTGGACATTATGGCACTTGCATTTCTTTTATTTACACCGTCCCAAGTAAGGTGTGATACACTATACATGCATTCACGTATGTCACTTGACAATTCGGTAAATAAGACACACGAGGCTCTGGTTTCTGGTCAAGTGAGAATCTTGCTGTAACTAAGAAGAAGACGTGTTGGTTGGTATATGATTATGTGAAGTTAATCGGTGCGTTTTGTGGGCAGGTAATTCTTTATAAATTGTATATTGTAGTACTGTACTGAACTGTGTCATAGAGTTCGAGTCATTTTTTTTCTGGGTAGCTAGCAGACCTCTAAAATAAGTCACAGCATCGTTTATCCGGTTCTTCTACGGTGCCAATAGAACTAAAGTTTTTATATTGGGTGCACATCCTTTTTTTTTAGCATCCTTGCTTCTGGTACGATCTTTTCTTGTTTAAGATGTTAAAGAGTGTTTTTGCACTAAATCCTTTCTCTTGTTGCACCTGTTCTGTTTCGTTTGGTGTATCGTCAGACTCTATGCCGTTCAGTATGACTTGCATAAGCTCTATAACTTTGTTAACAACGGCATCAGGGCATTTCTCAAGTATAATCGTGGGACTGTTTTTGGTATTTTCTTGCGCCCTCCAACAGCTTTAGGGGTCACACCGTCAATGTTGTCTGACAAAATGCACGAATTTCTTTTGAATCTTTGTCTTTATTTCTAATTAGTTTTGTTTCAATTATATTTTACTATATTTAAATTATGAATTTTACTGCACTGTAGTGTGTTCTTAATTTTTTACTTGAAGCGCTATAAGAAAGACGTCTACATGCGACAAAGTTTGACGAAAAAAAGGACACTTAATAGAGTTTACATTTTGTTGATATCTTTTATAGTGTGCAAGTATAGTCACTTGCATCTTTTTTATAGCTGCGCGCAATAAGCTTTGAGTCAATATAATATAATATTATATATGTTTGAGTATCTCATTGTATTTTTTATTACGTTATTTTAGTTTAATGTTAATCAATAAGCCACAGAATAAATGTGTAATTGCTAACATTTGTAATGTATTAATTATACACGCTATTTGTTTATATAAATGAAAATGTACCAAAAAATGTATGTATAATTGGTATACTTTTGGCCATACGCAATACAGAATCATATATTCCTGCACCTGTTGAGTCAGTTTTGTTAAGGTGTTAAGTATGCCATATTTCCAGAATAACTTCACCTTTAAATAAGGCGAAAATAAATTCACCGGAAATAACAACTTTTCCAGCCATTCCCCGCATACTCGATCCAATCAGATCATGAACTGCGTCCGTATAAGATTTTAAGTACCCTTAGAAAAAAGTCCAGTTTTGACGGCATCTAAAGGGAGCCATCGATCAATTTTCACTTGCTGTCCCACGAAATTGATATATGTAGTTACCGTAAAGCCCAGAAGACAGCGTCATTATACTCTGACGCCATCCGTAGAAAAGGTAATGTTCACGGAGCTAGATCAGTTTTCAAAATTTCCATTTTGACTGCCAGTGAAAAAGTTCACAGCCGACGTTATTATTAAAATTATAGACGAAGGTTTATTCCATTGTATTGGCGTGCCTGAATCTGGCAACGGGATTCACTTTAAATCACAAAAATTTAATGATTTGCTTAAAAAAAATAAAATTGTGTATGTACAAGTTAAGTAGTGTCCAACTTATTTTATATATGGAATAGAATTAAGTTGAATAATGTCAATTTTGTTTTATATCGGAAATGTAATTCGACAGCGTTTAGCTGAAGTGGCGAAAGTGACACCACATGCAGCTGGAGAATGGCGTAACATAGCCGGCAAACACGGCATATTTGCGTGGCCGCTATGAATAAGAATGCAAGCATCAGCATCAGCATTCTTATCATTATAAAAGCTTGTCAAATTGTAGTCTTTAAGTCATTCTAAAATTAACCTTTGAATAAACTGTGTGTAACATCAACTCAATTTGAAGTGTTCTTATTTTAGTTCTCACAAGTAAAAACAGTGCTAAATACAATTCTACCAAACCAGCTGCATTTATGCAAGTAACATACCTAATGGCTTCACAGAAGTTATATAAATAAATAAGTACTATAAACTTATTAATTTACATATATGTATACTGCAGTGTATTCACCGCAAGTCAATGCTGTTAAAAGAGCAAATCGGTTAACTATAGCAGCTATAAAAACTTATTTTCACTCAGACCAAACCAATTGGGATGCGCAGATCAGCCACATAACTTGTATTATCAGCTATACATACACGTCCGTATAAGATAACATTTGGCTAACACGTAGTCACTAATGAAGCGTCATACGAGGTATTACGCAAGCTAAACCTGCTGGAAGATCATTCAGTTCGGTTGAAGAGACGACTCATTTCAGTTGCGAGTGAAAGCTCAAAAAGGAAAGGAAGTCGAGAAATAAACTATCAAGTCGGACAAGAAGCTTTTCGACGGAATTTCTAGCAACATTTATTCACTCAAGGTACCAATGCAAAATCGGCCCTAAACTTTGACAAGACCAGTATTTAACGTAGGCTTTGGAATTGCTATTATGATATTAAGGATCAACGAGGTAAATTCATTGGCGAATTCCACGCGAGCAATATTAAACCCCTTTGGCTTGTACAATCCCAAAGTATGGTTTTGCCCGGGGAATCTGAACCCTTAACATTATGCACATCGACTCGTTTATTGATGCTGATTAAGAATACAGAATACATATACTTTATGTGGTTGGTCAGGTCATTCTTCATTTAGTCTATTATATTATAAATGTATTATTATTTCCACAATTCCAATATATTCAACACACATATATTAACCAAACAGGGTTTGGTTACGATGCAGAAGAGACAAGAAAAGGACAGAATCTAAAATGAAACATAACGGTTTTGATCTTTTGCGTCAGATCATCTGGCTAAACTTTCTAAAAACATACAGATATACAGATATGATTACGCATTTAATATGAATATTAAATTATACAAATAAATGGCTTAAAATTGATAAGTTGCTGCTCCTGTAGCTTGGTGTATTGGTCTATTTATATACAGTGTGTCACACCTTATTTGAGATGGTGCCAAACCAAAATTTTAAATGCCAGCCACCATCGTACTACTTATTATTATTTTCTCCAAAATTCTACACCTGCGTGCCATAAAACCCAGAATTTTTACCAATATTTCTTAATCAGTGTTGCATCTCGGTGCATTGAACAACAAAAATTGATGCTGGAACACTTCAAAAAGGGACATCAGGAAAAAATTGCAAGCTATCGGCTCCACAACTGGCTCTACAGGTTCAGTCTGAAATGGGCAAAGATAGCAGTGTGGAAACAATACGCTGGGTTCTGTCCAGCCATGACTTCAATAGTACCACGGAAGAATAAATAATAAATAAAGGCACCACAATATCGTTCCCCAATACCCAATTTGGAAAAGGACCTGGAATCCTGGCACACAGTCAATTTTGAAGGCGAGTCGAAATTCAACATTTATGACTTGGACGGCCAATACTGAGCTGAGTCCCAAACACTCAGCCGGTGCCGGAAACTTGGTGATTTTAAAAATTTAATTGACAATAATTTGTACCTCAATATCCTAAAAGAAAATTTACTCCAATATGTTGAGAAGCTGGGAGTCCGACGTACTTTCGGCTTCTACCAAGACAACGACCCGAAGCATAAAGCAAGAAGCTAGTATCTTTAATCAATAATATATAGTATTTAAAAAAAAAAAGTTTATTTTTTAAATATGCTATACCATAAGACAAATGGGCGCTTAAACATTTTTGCCTAGTTGGGACATTATAGCACTTGCATTTCTTTTATTTACACCGTCTCAAGTAAGGTGTGATACACTATACATACATTCACGTATGTCACTTGACAATTCGGTAAATAAGACACACGAGGCACTGGTTCCTGGTCAAGTGAGAAACTTGCTGTAACTAAGAAGAAGACGTGTTGGTTGGTATATGATTATGTGAAGTTAATCGGTGCGTTTTGTGGGCAGGTAATTCTTTATATATTGTATATTGTAGTACTCTACTGAACTATGTCATAGAGTTCGAGTTATTTTATTTCTGGGTAGCTAGCAGACCTCTAAAATAAGTCACAGTATCGTTAATCCGGTTCTTCTACGGTGCCATTAGAACTAAAGTTTTTATATTAGGTGCACATCTTTTTTTGAGCATCCTTGCTTCTGGTACGATCTTTTCTTGTTTAAGATGTTAAAGAGTGTTTTTGCACTAAATCCTTTCTCTTGTTGCACCTGTTCTGTTTCGTTTGGTGTATCGTCAGACTTTATGCCGTTCAGTATGACTTGCATAAGATCTATAAATTTGGCAACGGCATCAGGGCATTTCTCAAGTATAATCTTGGGACTGTCTTTGGCATTTTCTTGCATCCTCCAACAGCTTTAGGGGGCACACGGTCAGTGTTGTCTGACAAAATGCACGAATTTCTTTTGAATCATTGTCTTGAACCATTGTTTTATCTCTAATTAGTTTTGTTTCAATTATATTTTACTATATTTAAATTATGAATTGCCTGAAGCGCTATAAGAAAGACGTCTACATGCGACAAAGTTTGACGAAAAAAAGGACACAAAATGGAGTTTTAATTTTGATGATATCTTTTATAGTGTGCAAGTAATAGTCACATCAGCATCTTTTTTATAGCTGCACGCAATAAGCTTTGAGTCAATATAATATAATATAATATTATATTTTTTTATTTATTTATATCTCATTGTATTTTTTATTACGTTATTTTAGTTTAATGTTAATCAATAAGCCACTGAATAAATGTGTAATTACTAACATTTGTAATGTATTAATTATACACGCTATTTGTTTATATAAATGAAAATTTACCAAAAAATGTATGTATAATTGGTATACTTTTGGCCATACGCAATACAGAATCATATATTCCTGCACCTGTTGAGTCAGTTTTGTTAAGGTGTTAAGTATGCCATATTTCCAGAATAACTTCACCTTTAAATAAGGCGAAAATAAATTCTCCGGAAATAACAACTTTTCCAGCCATTCCCCGCATACTCGATCCAATCAGATCATGAACTGCGTCCGTATAAGATTTTAAGTACCCTTAGAAAAAAGTCCAGTTTTGACGGCATCTAAAGGGAGCCATCGATCAATTTTCACTTGCTGTCCCACGAAATTGATATATGTAGTTACCGTAAAGCCCAGAAGACAGCGTCATTATACTCTGACGCCATCCGTAGAAAAGGTAATGTTCACGGAGCTAGATCAGTTTTCAAAATTTCCATTTTGACTGCCAGTGAAAAAGTTCACAGCCGACGTTATTATTAAAATTATAGACGAAGGTTTATTCCATTGTATTGGCGTGCCTGAATCTGGCAACGGGATTCACTTTAAATCACAAAAATTTAATGATTTGCTTAAAAAAAATAAAATTGTGTATGTACAAGTTAAGTAGTGTCCAACTTATTTTATATATGGAATAGAATTAAGTTGAATAATGTCAATTTTGTTTTATATCGGAAATGTAATTCGACAGCGTTTAGCTGAAGTGGCGAAAGTGACACCACATGCAGCTGGAGAATGGCGTAACATAGCCGGAAAACACGGCATATTTGCGTGGCCGCTATGAATAAGAATGCAAGCATCAGCATCAGCATTCTTATCATTATAAAAGCTTGTCAAATTGTAGTCTTTAAGTCATTCTAAAATTAACCTTTGAATAAACTGTGTGTAACATCAACTCAATTTGAAGTGTTCTTATTTTAGTTCTCACAAGTAAAAACAGTGCTAAATACAATTCTACCAAACCAGCTGCATTTATGCAAGTAACATACCTAATGCCTTCACAGAAGTTATATAAATAAATAAGTACTATAAACTTATTAATTTACATATATGTATACTGCAGTGTATTCACCGCAAGTCAATGCTGTTAAAAGAGCAAATCGGTTAACTATAGCAGCTATAAAAACTTATTTTCACTCAGACCAAACCAATTGGGATGCGCAGATCAGCCACATAACTTGTATTATCAGCTATACATACACGTCCGTATAAGATAACATTTGGCTAACACGTAGTCACTAATGAAGCGTCATACGAGGTATTACGCAAGCTAAACCTGCTGGAAGATCATTCAGTTCGGTTGAAGAGACGACTCATTTCAGTTGCGAGTGAAAGCTCAAAAAGGAAAGGAAGTCGAGAAATAAACTATCAAGTCGGACAAGAAGCTTTTCGACGGAATTTCTAGCAACATTTATTCACTCAAGGTACCAATGCAAAATCGGCCCTAAACTTTGACAAGACCAGTATTTAACGTAGGCTTTGGAATTGCTATTATGATATTAAGGATCAACGAGGTAAATTCATTGGCGAATTCCACGCGAGCAATATTAAACCCCTTTGGCTTGTACAATCCCAAAGTATGGTTTTGCCCGGGGAATCTGAACCCTTAACATTATGTACATCGACTCGTTTATTGATGCAGATTAAGAATACAGAATACATATACTTTATGTGGTTGTACAGGTCATTCTTCATTTAGTCTATTAAATACATTTGCACAATTTCAATATATTCAACACACATATATTAACCAAACAGGGTTTGGTTACGATGTAGAAGAGACAAGAAAATGACAGAATCTAAAATGAAACATAACGGTTTTGATCTTTTGCGTCAGATCATCTGGCCAAACTCTCTAAAAACATACAGATATATTGCATTGCAGTTTCTCGATTTTCAAAAGCGTTTCGTATATTTAATTCTATACGATTAACCTGTTGAATAGTGTGGCACGTTAATAGATTTATAAGTCTGTATGATATTTGCTAAGTTGTTGTCTTATTATAATTTATATCTATAAATAAGTTTGGTGATGGTATTAAAATGCAATAATTCAAACAATTGCTCTTTAATGAGATTTAATTCGGCCATTTGCTCATACTGAGTAATATAACAGCGTTGAGCATAGTCTTCCTTCTGTATTCTGGTATTACGGGGGAGAAGAGAAAAGGTGTCCCTTACAATGAAATTATATTTGTTATTTTGATAAGTTATTTTGATTAGTGTGTTACAATAATTTGTGTTAAAAGATTTTGATTACGCATTTAATATGAATATTAAATTATACAAATAAATGGTTTAAAATTGATTAGTTGCTGCTCCAGTAGCTTGGTGTCTTGGTCTATTTAAATACAGTGTGTCACACCTTATTTGAGATGGTGCCAAACCAAAATTTTAAATGCCAGCCACCATCGTACTACTTATTATTATTTTCTCAAAAATTCTACACCTGCGTGCCATAAAACCCAGAATTTTTATTAATAATTCTTAATAAGTGTGGTTTTTTCTGCATCTCGGTGCATTGAACAACAAAAATTCATCCTGGAACACTTCAAAAAGGGACATCAAGAAAAAATTGCAAGCTATCGGCTCCACAACTGGCTCTATAGGTTCAGTCTAAAATGGGCAAAGAGTGCAGTGTGGAAACAATACGCTGGGTTCTGTCCAGTCATGACTTCAATAGTACCACGGAAAAAGAAATAATAAATAAAGGCGCCACAATATCGTTCCCCAATACCCAATTTGGAAAAGGACCTGGAATCCTGGCACACAGTCAATTTTGAAGGCGAGTCCAAATTCAACATTTATGACTTGGACGGACGAAATTATGTGTGGCGACAATACGGCCAATACTGAGCTGAGTCCCAAACACTCAGCCGGTGCCGGAAACTTGGTGAATTTTAAAATATAATTGACAATAGTTTGTACCTCAATATCCTAAAAGAAAATTTACTCCAATATGTTGAGAAGCTGGGAGTCCGACGTACTTTCGGTTTCTACCAAGACAACGACCCGAAGCATAAAGCAAGAAGCTAGTATCTTTAATCAATAATATATAGTATTTAATAAAAAAAAAGTTTATTTTTTAAATATGCTATACCATAAGACAAATGGGCGCTTAAACATTCTTGCCTAGTTTGGACATTATGGCACTTGCATTTCTTTTATTTACACCGTCCCAAGTAAGGTGTGATACACTATACATGCATTCACGTATGTCACTTGACAATTCGGTAAATAAGACACACGAGGCTCTGGTTTCTGGTCAAGTGAGAATCTTGCTGTAACTAAGAAGAAGACGTGTTGGTTGGTATATGATTATGTGAAGTTAATCGGTGCGTTTTGTGGGCAGGTAATTCTTTATAAATTGTATATTGTAGTACTGTACTGAACTGTGTCATAGAGTTCGAGTCATTTTTTTTCTGGGTAGCTAGCAGACCTCTAAAATAAGTCACAGCATCGTTTATCCGGTTCTTCTACGGTGCCAATAGAACTAAAGTTTTTATATTGGGTGCACATCCTTTTTTTTTAGCATCCTTGCTTCTGGTACGATCTTTTCTTGTTTAAGATGTTAAAGAGTGTTTTTGCACTAAATCCTTTCTCTTGTTGCACCTGTTCTGTTTCGTTTGGTGTATCGTCAGACTCTATGCCGTTCAGTATGACTTGCATAAGCTCTATAACTTTGTTAACAACGGCATCAGGGCATTTCTCAAGTATAATCTTGGGACTGTTTTTGGTATTTTCTTGCGCCCTCCAACAGCTTTAGGGGTCACACCGTCAATGTTGTCTGACAAAATGCACGAATTTCTTTTGAATCTTTGTCTTTATTTCTAATTAGTTTTGTTTCAATTATATTTTACTATATTTAAATTATGAATTTTACTGCACTGTAGTGTGTTCTTAATTTTTTACCTGAAGCGCTATAAGAAAGACGTCTACATGCGACAAAGTTTGACGAAAAAAAGGACACTTAATAGAGTTTACATTTTGTTGATATCTTTTATAGTGTGCAAGTATAGTCACTTGCATCTTTTTTATAGCTGCGCGCAATAAGCTTTGAGTCAATATAATATAATATTATATATGTTTGAGTATCTCATTGTATTTTTTATTACGTTATTTTAGTTTAATGTTAATCAATAAGCCACAGAATAAATGTGTAATTGCTAACATTTGTAATGTATTAATTATACACGCTATTTGTTTATATAAATGAAAATGTACCAAAAAATGTATGTATAATTGGAATACTTTTGGCCATATGCAATACAGAATCATATATTCCTGCACCTGTTGAGTCAGTTTTGTTAAGGTGTTAAGTATGCCATATTTTCAGAATAACTTCACCTTTAAATAAGGCGGAAATAAATTCACCGGAAATAACAACTTTTCCAGCCATTCCCCGCATACTCGATCCAATCAGATCATGAACTGCGTCCGTATAAGATTTTAAGTACCCTTAGAAAAAAGTCCAGTTTTGACGGCATCTAAAGGGAGCCATCGATCAATTTTCACTTGCTGTCCCACGAAATTGATATATGTAGTTACCGTAAAGCCCAGAAGACAGCGTCATTATACTCTGACGCCATCCGTAGAAAAGGTAATGTTCACGGAGCTAGATCAGTTTTCAAAATTTCCATTTTGACTGCCAGTGAAAAAGTTCACAGCCGACGTTATTATTAAAATTATAGACGAAGGTTTATTCCATTGTATTGGCGTGCCTGAATCTGGCAACGGGATTCACTTTAAATCACAAAAATTTAATGATTTGCTTAAAAAAAATAAAATTGTGTATGTACAAGTTAAGTAGTGTCCAACTTATTTTATATATGGAATAGAATTAAGTTGAATAATGTCAATTTTGTTTTATATCGGAAATGTAATTCGACAGCGTTTAGCTGAAGTGGCGAAAGTGACACCACATGCAGCTGGAGAATGGCGTAACATAGCCGGAAAACACGGCATATTTGCGTGGCCGCTATGAATAAGAATGCAAGCATCAGCATCAGCATTCTTATCATTATAAAAGCTTGTCAAATTGTAGTCTTTAAGTCATTCTAAAATTAACCTTTGAATAAACTGTGTGTAACATCAACTCAATTTGAAGTGTTCTTATTTTAGTTCTCACAAGTAAAAACAGTGCTAAATACAATTCTACCAAACCAGCTGCATTTATGCAAGTAACATACCTAATGGCTTCACAGAAGTTATATAAATAAATAAGTACTATAAACTTATTAATTTACATATATGTATACTGCAGTGTATTCACCGCAAGTCAATGCTGTTAAAAGAGCAAATCGGTTAACTATAGCAGCTATAAAAACTTATTTTCACTCAGACCAAACCAATTGGGATGCGCAGATCAGCCACATAACTTGTATTATCAGCTATACATACACGTCCGTATAAGATAACATTTGGCTAACACGTAGTCACTAATGAAGCGTCATACGAGGTATTACGCAAGCTAAACCTGCTGGAAGATCATTCAGTTCGGTTGAAGAGACGACTCATTTCAGTTGCGAGTGAAAGCTCAAAAAGGAAAGGAAGTCGAGAAATAAACTATCAAGTCGGACAAGAAGCTTTTCGACGGAATTTCTAGCAACATTTATTCACTCAAGGTACCAATGCAAAATCGGCCCTAAACTTTGACAAGACCAGTATTTAACGTAGGCTTTGGAATTGCTATTATGATATTAAGGATCAACGAGGTAAATTCATTGGCGAATTCCACGCGAGCAATATTAAACCCCTTTGGCTTGTACAATCCCAAAGTATGGTTTTGCCCGGGGAATCTGAACCCTTAACATTATGCACATCGACTCGTTTATTGATGCTGATTAAGAATACAGAATACATATACTTTATGTGGTTGGTCAGGTCATTCTTCATTTAGTCTATTATATTATAAATGTATTATTATTTCCACAATTCCAATATATTCAACACACATATATTAACCAAACAGGGTTTGGTTACGATGCAGAAGAGACAAGAAAAGGACAGAATCTAAAATGAAACATAACGGTTTTGATCTTTTGCGTCAGATCATCTGGCTAAACTTTCTAAAAACATACAGATATACAGATATGATTACGCATTTAATATGAATATTAAATTATACAAATAAATGGCTTAAAATTGATAAGTTGCTGCTCCTGTAGCTTGGTGTATTGGTCTATTTATATACAGTGTGTCACACCTTATTTGAGATGGTGCCAAACCAAAATTTTAAATGCCAGCCACCATCGTACTACTTATTATTATTTTCTCCAAAATTCTACACCTGCGTGCCATAAAACCCAGAATTTTTACCAATATTTCTTAATCAGTGTTGCATCTCGGTGCATTGAACAACAAAAATTGATGCTGGAACACTTCAAAAAGGGACATCAGGAAAAAATTGCAAGCTATCGGCTCCACAACTGGCTCTACAGGTTCAGTCTGAAATGGGCAAAGATAGCAGTGTGGAAACAATACGCTGGGTTCTGTCCAGCCATGACTTCAATAGTACCACGGAAGAATAAATAATAAATAAAGGCACCGCAATATCGTTCCCCAATACCCAATTTGGAAAAGGACCTGGAATCCTGGCACACAGTCAATTTTGAAGGCGAGTCGAAATTCAACATTTATGACTTGGACGGCCAATACTGAGCTGAGTCCCAAACACTCAGCCGGTGCCGGAAACTTGGTGATTTTAAAAATTTAATTGACAATAATTTGTACCTCAATATCCTAAAAGAAAATTTACTCCAATATGTTGAGAAGCTGGGAGTCCGACGTACTTTCGGCTTCTACCAAGACAACGACCCGAAGCATAAAGCAAGAAGCTAGTATCTTTAATCAATAATATATAGTATTTAAAAAAAAAAGTTTATTTTTTAAATATGCTATACCATAAGACAAATGGGCGCTTAAACATTTTTGCCTAGTTTGGACATTATAGCACTTGCATTTCTTTTATTTACACCGTCTCAAGTAAGGTGTGATACACTATACATACATTCACGTATGTCACTTGACAATTCGGTAAATAAGACACACGAGGCACTGGTTCCTGGTCAAGTGAGAAACTTGCTGTAACTAAGAAGAAGACGTGTTGGTTGGTATATGATTATGTGAAGTTAATCGGTGCGTTTTGTGGGCAGGTAATTCTTTATATATTGTATATTGTAGTACTGTACTGAACTATGTCATAGAGTTCGAGTTATTTTATTTCTGGGTAGCTAGCAGACCTCTAAAATAAGTCACAGTATCGTTAATCCGGTTCTTCTACGGTGCCATTAGAACTAAAGTTTTTATATTAGGTGCACATCTTTTTTTGAGCATCCTTGCTTCTGGTACGATATTTTCTTGTTTAAGATGTTAAAGAGTGTTTTTGCACTAAATCCTTTCTCTTGTTGCACCTGTTCTGTTTCGTTTGGTGTATCGTCAGACTTTATGCCGTTCAGTATGACTTGCATAAGATCTATAAATTTGGCAACGGCATCAGGGCATTTCTTAAGTATAATCTTGGGACTGTCTTTGGCATTTTCTTGCGTCCTCCAACAGCTTAAGGGGGCACACCGTCAGTGTTGTCTGACAAAATGCACGAATTTCTTTTGAATCATTGTCTTGAACCATTTTTTTATTTCTAATTAGTTTTGTTTCAATTATATTTTACTATATTTAATTTATGAATTTTACTGCACTATAGTTTGTTCTTAGTTTTTTTACCTGAAGCGCTATAAGAAAGACGTCTACATGCGACAAAGTTTGACGAAAAAAAGGACACAAAATGGAGTTTTAATTTTGATGATATCTTTTATAGTGTGCAAGTAATAGTCACATCAGCATCTTTTTTATAGCTGCACGCAATAAGCTTTGAGTCAATATAATATAATATAATATTATATTTTTTTATTTATTTATATCTCATTGTATTTTTTATTACGTTATTTTAGTTTAATGTTAATCAATAAGCCACTGAATAAATGTGTAATTACTAACATTTGTAATGTATTAGTTATACACGCTATTTGTTTATATAAATGAAAATTTACCAAAAAATGTATGTATAATTGGTATACTTTTGGCCATACGCAATACAGAATCATATATTCCTGCACCTGTTGAGTCAGTTTTGTTAAGGTGTTAAGTATGCCATATTTCCAGAATAACTTCACCTTTAAATAAGGCGAAAATAAATTCACCGGAAATAACAACTTTTCCAGCCATTCCCCGCATACTCGATCCAATCAGATCATGAACTGCGTCCGTATAAGATTTTAAGTACCCTTAGAAAAAAGTCCAGTTTTGACGGCATCTAAAGGGAGCCATCGATCAATTTTCACTTGCTGTCCCACGAAATTGATATATGTAGTTACCGTAAAGCCCAGAAGACAGCGCCATTATACTCTGACGCCATCCGTAGAAAAGGTAATGTTCACGGAGCTAGATCAGTTTTCAAAATTTCCATTTTGACTGCCAGTGAAAAAGTTCACAGCCGACGTTATTATTAGAATTATGGTCGACGGTTTATTACATTGTTTTGGCGTGCCTGAAACAATCTGGCAACGGAATTCACTTTAAATCACAAAAATTTAATGATTTGCTTAAAGAAAATAAAATTGTGTATGTACATATATGTATACTGCAGTGTATTCACCGCAAGTCAATGCTGTTGAAAGAGTAAGTCGGTTAACTACAGCAGCTATCAAAACTTATATTTAGTCAGACCAAACCAATTGGGATCCGCAGATCAGCCATATAACTTGTGTTTTGCGTGCTTGTGAGCACTCAGCTATACATACACGTCCGTATAAGATAACATTTGGCTAACACGTAGTCACTTATGAAGCGTCATACGAGGTATTACGCAAGCTAAACCTGCTGGAAGATCATTCAGTTCGGTTGAAGAGACGACTCATTTCAGTTGCGAGTGAAAGCTCAAAAAGGAAAGGAAGTCGAGAAATAAACTATCAAGTCGGACAAGAAGCTTTTCGACGGAATTTCTAGCAATATTTATTCGCTCAAGGTACCAATGCAAAATCGGCCCTAAACTTTGACAAGACCAGTATTTAACGTAGGCTTTGGAATTTCCATTATGATATTAAAGATCTACGAGGTAAATTCATTGGCGAATTCCACGCGACCGATATTAAACCCCTTTGGCTTGTACAATCCCAAAGTATGGTTTTGCCCGGGGAATCTGAACCCTTAACATTATGTACATCGACTCGTTTATTGATGCAGATTAAGAATACAGAATACATATACTTTATGTGGTTGTACAGGTCATTCTTCATTTAGTCTATTAAATACATTTGCACAATTTCAATATATTCAACACACATATATTAACCAAACAGGGTTTGGTTACGATGTAGAAGAGACAAGAAAATGACAGAATCTAAAATGAAACATAACGGTTTTGATCTTTTGCGTCAGATCATCTGGCCAAACTCTCTAAAAACATACAGATATATTGCATTGCAGTTTCTCGATTTTCAAAAGCGTTTCGTATATTTAATTCTATACGATTAACCTGTTGAATAGTGTGGCACGTTAATAGATTTATAAGTCTGTATGATATTTGCTAAATTGTTGTCTTATTATAATTTATATCTATAAATAAGTTTGGTGATGGTATTAAAATGCAATAATTCAAACAATTGCTCTTTAATGAGATTTAATTCGGCCATTTGCTCATACTGAGTAATATAACAGCGTTGAGCATAGTCTTCCTTCTGTATTCTGGTATTACGGGGGAGAAGAGAAAAGGTGTCCCTTACAATGAAATTATATTTGTTATTTTGATAAGTTATTTTGATTAGTGTGTTACAATAATTTGTGTTAAAAGATTTTGATTACGCATTTAATATGAATATTAAATTATACAAATAAATGGTTTAAAATTGATTAGTTGCTGCTCCAGTAGCTTGGTGTCTTGGTCTATTTAAATACAGTGAGTCACACCTTATTTGAGATGGTGCCAAACCAAAATTTTAAATGCCAGCCACCATCGTACTACTTATTATTATTTTCTCAAAAATTCTACACCTGCGTGCCATAAAACCCAGAATTTTTACCCATAATTCTTAATCAGTGTTGTTTTTTCTGCATCTCGGTGCATTGAACAACAAAAATTCATCCTGAAACACTTCAAAAAGGGACATCAAGAAAAAATTGCAAGCTATCGGCTCCACAACTGGCTCTACAGGTTCAGTCTGAAATGGGCAAAGAGAGCAGTGTGGGAACGATACGCTGGGTTCTGTCCAGCCATGACTTCAATAGTACCACGGAAGAAATAAAAAATAAAGGCACCACAATATCGTTCCCCAAAACCCATTTGGACAAGGACCTGGAGTCCTGGCATACAGTCAATTTTGAAGGCGAGTCCAAATTCAACATTTATGACTTGGACGGACGGAATTATGTATGGCGACAATACACTCAGCCGGCGACAAGACATTCAGCCGGTGCCGGATCTTGGTGATTTTTAAAATATAATTGACAATAATTTGTACCTTAATATCCTAAAAGAAAATTTACTCCAATATGTTGAGAAGCTGGGAGTCCGACGTACTTTCGGCTTCTGCCAATATAACGACCCGAAGCATAAAGCAAGAAGCTAGTATCTTTAATCAATAATATATAGTATTTAATAAAAAATAAGTTTATTTTTTAAATATGCTATACCATAAGACAAATGGGCGTTTAAACTGAACAGTGTCTTATAGTTCGAGTTATTTTATTTCTGGGTAGCTAGCAGACCTCTAAAATATATCACAGTATCTGTTGAGCTATTGAGCTTTTTCAATAGCTATCGAATTTTCACAATGGAATAAATAAATAGAAATGCACCGAAATTTGCTTTACTATAAATTTAGGTTATTTGCCTTCGTGGCCAAACTTAAAAATTGTTACAATTGTTAATTGTAAGCTCCGAGTTGAGCTCTGCACTTTTAACTGTACGAATTATTTTTTGGCAAGCGGTGTCGAATATCGTGCCGCGACTTGAATTCTCGATTGATCGAATAGAACTAATTAGCTGCCGAATTGCAGCTGCTGCTTGCGCTCAGCTAAGACCAAGGGCAAGCAAGGTGAAAAATGCAATACAAAGAAAGGCCGATGAGCATATGCAAAACAACAGTTATGATAGTTACATTAATTTGCTTCTAATGCTGCGCAGAGCATAACTTATCGAAGAGTAAAATATTAAGAGCGAAGCTGCTTTAGTTGTTGTTTGGCGCGGATACCTGCGTAACCAAACATTCTCCCCCCGTTGAAAGTCGCGGGCTTTCAACAGCATCCTCTTTCGGAAGCGCGTACAACTTGCGCACAGCTCTTTTTATTGTTCCAGTTGACGTCTTGAGAACAGCTACTCGGGAAACGCCGTCAGCACCAGCAACAAGCTTGACCACACGAGCCAGTGGCCATTTAAGGGGTGGCAAGTTTTCATCCTTTACAAGGACAACATCGGTAATGTGAACGCCCGGGTAGGATGTTCTCCATTTGGACCGTTGCTGAAGAAGCGTTAAATATTCATCACGCCAACGACTCAAAAAAAAATGTGCTGATAATAAGCTATACGCTGCCAGCGATCTAGGCGGCTAACGTTTGGCTTGGTGACATCCGGCTCCGGATAAAGTGCGAGTGGCGCAGTGCCAAGCAAGTGCGCAGGAGTTAACACATCCAGGTCTGCAGGGTGCTCTGAAAGTGGCAAAAGAGGTCGAGAGTTTATTATTGCCTCAATGTGGCAGACAAGTGTGCGCAGATCATCCATGGGCAAAACCGAGGGTCCTACCGACCGATAAAAATGGTATTTTGCTGTCTTCACCGCAGCCTCCCAAAGTCCACCAAAGTGTGGAGAGCGAGGTGGAATGAATTCCCATTCGCTGTCGTCAGAGACACAAAACTCTCGGACAGAGTCGATGTGCTTCTCACTGAGGAAGAGTCGCTTGAGTTCAGCTAGGTCATTCTTGGCTCCGACGAAATTTGTCGCATTGTTCGACCATGTGCGAACAGGTTTACATCTGGTAAGAATAAACCTCTTAAGCGCATTAAGAAAGGCTGTTGTTGACAAATCAGGAACCAGTTCGAGATGCACTGCCTTTGTTGCGAAGCAAATGAAGACCGAGATGTAGCATTTTACTGGTCCTTTGTTACGAATCTCGCTCTTGTAATAAAACGGACCACAATAGTGGTCGAGCCTTAGAGCACAATAGTGGATGCGAGCCACTAACACGATCGCGGGGAAGATCAGCCATGATTGTCTCAGCCAGGACCGGTTTAGCTCGAAAACACATAATGCATTTTGTTGTTACGCTGGAGACAGTCTTACGCCCCCCAATAGGCCAATAGTGGAGCCGAATATGAGCAAGCAGAGAACGAGCTCCGGCATGCAGCTGAAGCCTGTGAAAATGCATGATGATGGCGCGTATGACAGGATGATGACCCGAAAGTATGATCGGATACAGAGCATCGAAATCCAGGCTCGAGTGTTTTAGACGGCCACCAACACGAAGAAGTCCAAACTCTTCGATGAATGGGGTAAGCGATAGAGCTGGATGATTTGATCGTCCGTCCGTCTTGAAGAGCCCTATACTCATCACTCAGATTTGCCTTCTGGATGCTCCGCAAGAGCAGTTGAGTGCCCTTGTGTATCCAATCTACTGTTAGACTGGGATGCCTGATGCGATTCCGAAATTTATATATATATCCGAAGACACGAAAGGAATTTGCAAACTTGCATCCTAAGCTGACATCAGAGCATCTAGAGATAGCAACTAGCACCTTTTTCCGCAGCTCAGGAAGCGTCCAGGCCGGTAAAAATGATGCGGGCCAGTCGCACTCCACTTTGGTTAAGAAATCGGGACCATGAGACCACAACGATGATTCTATAGGGTCGCTTGGAAGTGTTTCTCTAGAAAGAATGTCTGGCGGGTTGCATTCCGTCGGTACGTAGCGCCATTCCATTCCTGTCGTTAGCTTGTATTCAAGATATGCGATTAGCCGTGAACGTTTTGGAAGCGCGAAGGCTCATCACGTATCCAGGATAAGACAACTGCCGAATCCGACCAACAATAGTATCTATAGTTAAATAAATTCATTGAGCTACTTCGCGAATAAGTTGAGATAGAAGTGCAGCAGCAGATAATTCCAGCTTTTGTACTGTGAGAGTATGTAAAGGTGCCACACGAGACTTAGAGCACAACAAATGAGCTATGCGCCGTCCCTCTGTTATGGATAGAACGTAAATGCATCCACCGTAAGCCTCAATGCTCGCATCACTAAAACCATGAACTTCGATGATGCCCTTTGGAACAAATATCGGCACACAAGCTATTCCAAGAACAATGCAAGGACGCAGGAAGACTCTCATCCCAATCCAATTGCTCTCTCCAAATGTGCTCCAAAAAGATCTTGGCCTTGGCTACCACGGGTCTGATAAGTCCAAGCAATGGTCGAGCAATGGTAGACAGCACAGACCGTTTGCGAGGCTTTCCAAGCGCTTGCATAGGCGAAAAGTTGAACAGAAGGCAGTCAGAGGCTGGTACCCACGCAAGTCCGAGAGTCTTCGTGACATCCGTGCCATCGTCAAATTTTAAAAAAGTCTCCTTTTCCTCATCAGGAACCTGGTGAAGCACGCGAGGATCGTTGGAGTACCACTTCCTAAGTTTAAAGTTTCCCTTTCGAAGCAGACTGACTGTTTGCTCCATAATATAAACTACTTCCTCCGCAAAGTCACCTCCAGTGATGAGATCATCTACATAAAAACCGCTCAAGATCACTTTAGATCCAGCAGGAAATGATCTTCTTTCATCAATAGCTAATTGCTGCATGGAACGAACCGCAAGAAAGGAAGCCGGCTTTGTGCCATAGGTGACAGTATCCAGCTTGAAAACTTGAATTTCCTGATGAGGCGCACCACGCCACAAGATACATTGCAGATAGGAATCGGGTTCAGCCATCCTAACACACCTTTACATTTTGCAAATGTCACCAGTCAGGGCTATTGGGAATGTCCTGAACTGCAACAGTGTAGCGAACAGTTTGCGTTGAATAGTTGGGTCTGCCATGAGGATTTCATTCAGGGAATAACCAGACGAAGACACGGCCGAACCATCAAAAACAACTCTAAGCTTAGTTGTTGAGCTGTCTTCCTTAAGAACACAATGATGAGGAAGATAATACTTGCAGCGACTTAGCATGTGCGACTCCACAAGAGACATGTGATTCAAATCCACATACTCCTTGATAAATGCTGAATATTGTGACTTCAAACCAGGATGACGCTCTAATTTGCGTTCCAGGTTGCAAAAACGACGATATGCCTGCTGATTCGAATCTCCAATTAGATCCACAGCGTGCTTGACTGGAAGGCGAACCGAATATTCGCCAGTGTCCAAACGAGCAAAAGTGTGTTTAAAATGCGCTTGACAATCAAGTTCCTCCTTGGTAGATTCGTTGACTAAACGAGAACACGATTCTACCTACCAAAACCGACGAACGATTTCATCAAGCTTGTGATCCGGGCTAGGATTTGGCATCAGAACCGAGCTAGTGACCATCAATGAGGCAGGGCTTGCTGAAGAAGTTCTCCCTATCCAGCCCAGTTGAGTTTTTTGAAGGATAGGCAAACCAGGAGCGATTTTTATTTGACAGACACACAACAATTCAAAAAACAGGCCAGCTCCAATTAACAAATCTATTTTGTGCGCCTTAAAGAACTCTGGATCAGCCAAGCGAATATTTGAGTTCCACAGCTCAGTGCTAATATCGTAGCTAGGCTGATTTCCAGTTATAGACGCAGCTACGAGAACTGAGATGTTGGCAGAGTACGCAGATGCTCGCGATTGAAAGCTTATATCGGCTGAATAGCCTTCTGAGGCAACAGTAGACTCCCCCCATCCTGAAATCAAAGTAGGTGAGCGATGCTTGCGCAGCTGGAGGGGTTGAGCTAAACGAGAAGTAATAATGTGCACCTGCGACCCAGAATCAAGTAGCGCTCGGCAAGGGACTAAAACTCCAGTACGACTTCTAACGTTGATTATAGCAGTTGCCAAGAGCACCACGTCTTGACTAAGATTTTGGGCTACAAGTGTTGCAGAAGGGTTTGCAGCAGGCGGATGCGGAGCAAAGTTAACTTGAGAGCCGTCAATCTGATTCTCAAAATGCAGAAGCGTATGATGCTTGGTCTTGCAACGGTTGCAGGTAGTGGAGCTGCACTTCTTTAACCGATGACCTTTACACAGGCAATTAATGCAAAGGTTGAGCTTCTTTACCTCTCGTAGACGCAGTTGCGGAGACAGATTTCCAAAACGGGAACAGTTGTAAATTAAGTAGCCAGAGGTCTCACAAAACACACATTTATTTGGAGTTAGTAGCGACAAAGGCCTTTCTACTGGTGTTAACGATTTTACTATTTTTTCCCACCTTAGAGCTAGGCGTATACGTTGCCATAGCGTGTTCCACATTTTCCAACCTTTGACATCGTCGATCCAGAAATGCCATGAACTGCTCACAGGTCGGAATAGTATCCATCGGTGCTGTCTCCTCCCAACTGGTCTGCGTTGTCCACTTTCTGCAGCAAACTGTGCACGATAATGAAACCCGCAATCTGCTCAAAGTTGCCCAGGCTTTGTGAAGCGCGGATGTTGGCGTTAACCGTATTCGAAAGGGTTCGAAGTTTTACCGCTGACGACGACTCGATGCAATCTAAACCCAAAATCTCCTTGACATGTGCTTGGAAAATGAGACGATTGTTGTTAAGCCGTTTTTTAAGGAGCTCCAATGCAAGTGGATAGTAAGCGCTGCTGATTTCCAACGAAGAAACACTATCTAAGGCTGATCCTTTCAGACACGATCGCAAGTGCTGAAACTTCTCCACATCCGAAAGTCCTGAGTCCGCATCAAAGATTGAAGAGAACATCGCTATGAACTCTGCAAACTTTGTATATCCTCCACTAAACTCGGGCAACTTGATCCCAGGCAGCCGGATTCGGCTTTGAGACAGTGTGTGATTGTCACCATATCCATCTTGCCTCATAGTCGAGCACAACGGCGACGATAACTTTCGTTTGTTAATTTCGCGTCGCAAGCTAGTTTTAACTAATATTGAGAAGTCATCAAAACATGCCCGTATCTCACTCCCGATTTCATCATAATCCAGCTCCTCCAACGCGTCATGCATGTTGTGAAATGCCTTCCGAGCACTTTCCAACTCCTCAAGCCGAACAGCCAACTCTTCTTCGCTGAGATGTACAATTTGCTCCGGAGCGATTGCCTTGGCCATCCGTTTTACCTGCTCATCAATAGCTTTGGCCTTGGCTTTGTAAAACGGGGCGCTAGGAGACTGAACGGCAGCAGAATTATGAATTTTTAAATATTCCCTTAGGAATCACTGAATTTTTTCACTACCGCTTTAACACACAAGTTCAAACGACGCAATGCCAATTGGAGGGCAAACACTTTGTTCATAAGCGCAACCAAAACGAAACGGGACAAGCAATAAGAATGCGGAAACCGCTGCTGCAACTGTTTAAGCAAACGCGATAAGGGAATCGACTGCGCAGGCGCCAATGCAGGTCAAACACCTGAACCGAAAGTGAGCACAAAACGAACCGAGAATAGCGAAGACGATGCAAGAGCGCGGGCGCGAGGTTTTTAACTCTTTACTTTAAATAATTTGTATTTATTTAAACAAACAGAGCTAATGAATCACGTCGGGGTCACCAAATGTTGAGCTATTGAGCTTTTTCAATAGCTATCGAATTTTCACAATGGAATAAATCCATAGAAATCTACCGAAATTTGCTTTACTATAAATTTAGTATATTTGCCTTCGTGGCCAAACTTAAAAATAGTTACAATTGTTAATTGTAAGCTCCGAGTTGAGCTTTGCACTTTTATCTGTACGAATTATTATTTGGCAAGCGGTGTCAAATACCGTGCCGCGACTTGAATTCCCGATTGACCGAATATAGCTAATTAGCTGCCGAATTGCAGCTGCTGCTTGCGCTCAGCTAAGACCAAGGGCAAGCAAGGTGAAAAATGCAATACAAAGAAAGGCCGATGAGCATATGCAAAACAACAGTTATGATAGTTACGTTAATTTGCTTCTAATGCTGCGCAGAGCATAACTTATCGAAGAGTAAAATATTAAGAGCGAAGCTGCTTTAGTTGTTGTTTGGCGCGGATACCAGCGTAACCAAACAGTATCGTTAATCCGGTTCTTCTACGGTGCCATTAGATCTAAAGTTTTTATATTGGGTGCACATCTTTTTTTTAGCATCCTTGCTTCTGGTACGATCTTTTCTTGTCTAAGATGTTAAAGAGTGTTTTTGCACTAAATCCTTTCTCTTGTTGCACCTGTTCTGTTTCGTTTGGTGTATCGTCAGACTTTATGCCGTTCAGTATGACTTGCATAAGCTCTATAAATTTGGCAACGGCATCAGGGCATTTCTTAAGTATAATCTTGGGACTGTCTTTGGCATTTTCTTGCGTCCTCCAACAGCTTAAGGGGGCACACGGTCAGTGTTGTCTGACAAAATGCACGAATTTCTTTTGAATCATTGTCTTGAACCATTTTTTTATTTCTAATTAGTTTTGTTTCAATTATATTTTACTATATTTAATTTATGAATTTTACTGCACTATAGTTTGTTCTTAGTTTTTTTAACTGAAGCGCTATAAGAAAGACGTCTACATGCGACAAAGTTTGACGAAAAAAAGGACACAAAATGGAGTTTTAATTTTGTTGATATCTTTTATAGTGTGCAAGTAATAGTCACTTGCATCTTTTTTATAGCTGCACGCAATAAGCTTTGAGTCAATATAATATAATATAATATATATGACTGAGTATCTATCTCATTGTATTATTTATTACGTTATTTTAGTTTGATGTTAATAAGCCACAGGATAAATGTGTAATTACTAACATTTGTAATGTATTATTTATACACGCTATTTGTTTATATAAATGAAAATTTACCAAAAAATGTATGTATAATTGGTATACTTTTGGCCATACGCAATACATAATCATATATTCTTGCACCTGTTGAAGTCAGTTTTGTTAAGGGTATCGAAATTACTCAAACGCATCATTACCCAAACTGATAACGAAGGATATTCAAATATTACAAATATTATGACCGCTGGTTTCCATAATATAAGCACATTAAATAATCTGTGGACATAAATTTGGGTATTTTATGGCATAACCCGACCTAGAAGATGAGGAAAACCCAGTGTTTTGCCTATTTAAATTAATTTTGCCAAATTGTGCCAAATATTTATACCCACCATCGCTAATTGGAATTTTTTAAAAATAATGTATAACTAGTTTATAAATTTAATTACCTTATGTTGCGATAGCCGGCGTCAGTTAAATGAGTTATAGTTTTCTTTAAGCGATCTTCAGGAAATGCGCTGACATTTTTGCGCATATGGCTTACTATTTGTTGGCTTTGACCTGACCATGCATAAAGTAAATTACACGGATTGAAATTAAATTCTTCCATTAATTATGATTTGTCATGCAAATATGACAATGTGTGGTGATTTAGTGATTCTAAATCAATTCTAATTCTACTTGCCACAATTTGACCAAAAAGTTCGATGTAACGCTTTAAAAACGACAAGAACTCTCATTTAGCAAGTAAGAATGCTCTAGTCGACTAAGCTCGACCCTTAACCCTCGACCTAACACATACTGTCATACTTGCACTACTGTGTCAATGCTTGATGATTGGACTTCAATATTTCTTATCTCCGGTCTATCTTAACAGATTTTAATAAATTCAAGATGTTATTGTTATCGATTCTATGTCGTAACCCGAAAATCTTATTGAAAATGTGAAAAAAACTTGTACCGCCCGGGGAAAACCATTTACCAAAATCTGGAGTCAGTAGCTCTTATAGTTTCTGCGATCGACGCGTTAATACATCGACTCGACTGTACTTCTGCACAAACCCATTATACCCCTTTTACTTTTTTCATGGGCTATACAAGTTTAAAAGAAACTTAACCAAACCGGGGCGTCGTTTTATATATGGTTACTCTGACTTTTTGTTGCTTTCGTGCACGAACGCTATTTGTACTGCTGTTGCCGAGCGATTAGGAACAAGTAAAATCGCTTTCTAATTTGTTAATTGTTTTACACATCAAATAAACCATGAACCACTGTATATTGAGTTGGGTTCTTGCTTTTGCTATTTGGCGTCGCGTTCGTTCTAACTTTTTTTTTTCAAAATTACTAACATCCAATATCAGAAACATGCAGTTTTTTAAACACTGGCATAGTTTGGAAATCTCAGATACCGAATATGATACACTTTTATTGTCATTTATTTTCATGTGACTGATGCGTTAAAAATGCCAAAAATGTCATTTGCAGATGTAACGTGGTCATTTAGCTGTTTAGCCTAGCTACAAACATATTATGTTTTAATGTGAAACCAGCCAACACGATAAATAAAAGGCACAGTGAATACTTATTCATTTGATTGTAGTACGACGCCGACCAATGTCGTTATTTTGAATTTTGTTTTTTCTGCAAGCCAGTTCGGAGAATAACTAACCTTTTAATGATTCTACATACTTTACCAAGTTGCATCCGAACAATGTAGGCGATACAACAAGAAATTCACTTTACTGCAGACAAGAATCATATATATGTATGTAAATCGGCGCTGCGCACCTTCCTACCGGCATACAAGTATTTAGCCCTAGTAGAATTGGGTTATTACGCATAAATCCTTAACCTTTTATTTACGCAGCTACGTTTCGTTTACTATCTATGATTAATTTTCCAATTGAGTCTAAGCCGAATTGGTCGAATTATCAATTTTTAATGTATTATAGTAATTGTGCTATATTGTATATTTAAAATCATGTATACACATATATATATATATATATACATATATATTAATAATGGTCAGTTAAGAGTGCAGCTCGTTGAAAATATATAATGTAAAAAAATATGTGAGAAATCGTTTGTTGAAAATCAGAATAATCAAATTGAATTCAGAACTCCGAAAACATATTGAAAATATGGTGTTATTTTTGAAAAAGAAAATTGTTTCTTGATCTATATTATTTAACTTTTCTACGTAGACTACTAGACAAACTGAGCATGTTATTTCTTATTCTCTAAACTACTTTACAAACCCAACAAAAAACCAAAAACAAACAGAATAGACACAGCATGTAAGCGAATAATTTTTTCTGACAAATTTAACGTCATCACATCAAGGCATATATTTTACACATTGTATATACACTTGAGAAATATAATTTAATTTAGTCATTGAATTTGTAACACATAGAATGCCCCATACAATTTTTATATTTATTCTCAGTAACGCACTCTTTTTGTTTTTATGCATACTCTTCCCCGATTTTTGTTATCTATTGAGTAGAAGCTTTGGTCGCGAAGGCTTCGTTACTAGTGTATTTAATATCGGCATGTCGAAGATAATTTCTTTGAAAGTAGTATGAATAATTATCAGAAAATCTTTATTTGTCTGTGTTGAATAAATTGCGTCCTATTAAGTACTTGTTTAGATTTTGGATAACTATATTTTTTGTAGTGATTAATTCAAGAGATATTTTTAAAACAACAGACCGAATTTAAATAAGTAAAAAAGGCATTTTCGACCTCCGAATATTATATACACTTGAAACAAACCTTGTTTGTTTATTTTTTCATGCTAAAATAGATTTGTATTAAATCTATATGATATAGTAGCCCGGTCTCGATGATTTGACAAACGATAGCTACAAAAAAAATTGATCTTTAACTCGATAGCAGAAAAATTAAGGGACTAGTTGTGCATAAGAAAAGACGAATAGGCGGACATATCATGACAAAAATATGATACTTTTAAGTAAATAAAAAATGTGGCTTAATGTGATTTCATTATTATTTTATTCACAGTTGAAGAACAACGCATGCTGTAGTGTGAAGATATTTTTCTACTACTTTTTCTTTTTGGTGCTACTCTAAAATTTTTTTCGTAAAGGCTTAAAAATTGTGAACCCGTTTAAAAATAATGAGTCGAAATTTGCTTTGGTAGTGGAGAGTTTAGTCGGGTACTGAATACTGAGCTATTTAGACTTAAAATATAAACATTGTGGCTAAATTGAAGGCGATAACTTTAAGTTCTATAGCGCATCAACAGCATTGATTTTCCACTATTGACTTTCACTGGATGTTTTCGTTTGTTTGGTTAACACTGAAACCGTCTGATGTGGCAATGGGGTTTCCGTTGCAGCGACCGTTTCGTACTCACTCTTGATGTTGACGAGCAGCTGCTTTTGCATTTGGTGTTCCAGCATTATGGCATCCATTTGTCTCTCGAATTTAGGTAACAGTGCGGTATACTGCTGTTGCTGCTGTGTGTAAAGTAAGTGCGCCTTCTCCCCCATTGTCACCAGTTTTGTGTCTAGGCTGCAAAGGGTACTCGAGAGCGCAGCCTGCAGTTGATTCGATGGCAGAACTGCAGATGTTGATTTCACTGAAAACTTTCGGGTTACTCCTACCTTTGGCGGTGCTAGCCCCTGAAGCACACTGGAGCGAGGCGTTGCTGGCGCAGGCGAAGTGGGTGATTTAATTGTAGTCATAACATCGGGTAGCTCCAAGCTGCTTACACTTGCCGGTGACAAAGTAGAAGTTTCGCTTAGACAGCAGCTCAACTTGCGTATAGCGCCATTATTGACAACAGTACCCTTGCGTTGCTTCTGCCGTTGCTGCTGATATTGCAGATTGCGCGCTGATGTCACGTTTACTACATTGACTGACTTGGATATTGAATGTTTGACGTCGCCGGGAGGCGGCGGCACCAGGGCTAACTGTGCGGGCGACGGTGCTTGGTCTTCCAGCGTTAATATGTTGCTGCTCGAGGCGGGCGAGTTACAGCAGATAACATCCATTGCATCTAAATTGTCTTCACCATTATTGGACACTTCCCCGCTGTTGTTAGGAGTTTTTTGGAGATTCTCAATAAGATAGAGCACAATGCGTTCGAGCTGCTGTGGCGCTCTAGAGGCGGGCAGATCAGGACTGGTGTGCATTGGTATGTTTGCCTTGATAATTGTAGAGAATTTGTTTTTCATCTCCAGTACCTTTTGCTTACCAGCCTGCTCGTCCAGGAGCGTATTAACGCACAGAAACGAGTGTACCTTGTTAGTGCCTTTGTCAATTTCCAAAAAACCTTTCGATTGCAGGTATATAAAGTGACCATTGCGCGATAGCAAGCGATAGTAGCTCTCGCCATAATCATTGTTCATATCATACATTTGCCTTAACGCAACAATTACCCAGCGCACATCATCTAAATGCATAAAGCTGAATGGGCTCAAGTTGCGCACCTGTAAAAAAAAAAATTACATTTATACATAGTGAATAAAACTATCTACTAATAGAAGCTTACACAAGAGCACAAAAAGTGTTGTTTTAAAAAGGCTGGTTTTAATATGATAATAAAACAGGAGATGCCACGAAGGCTATTTTGCAATCAGCAATACCAGAACAGAAAAACATTACCGACGTTCACATAAATTGTGTTAGCAAACTTGATTACACAATGAAAAATATTGCTAATTACTTACATGTATTCTAACCAAATATCTTAAAATTATAATCAATTCTTTCAAATTTACTACTGAAGCTTAAAAACATCCTCGTCAATTTCTTTCATTTGTAAACTAGCATTAATAATTTAAAAATTGTATCACAAAAACTAAACTTATTTCTATTATTTTTGTTATGAAAAACCTATCTACCTATTTAAATCTAAACAATTTGCAGAAGAATAGAAAATTAGCTGGTTTAATGCTTAAAATCCAACAAGTTGTAGGGAATATAAATTTTGAGATTTGAGAATGGTTAAAACCACAAATAAAAGTAAAATATTTGTGCTGAATAAAAGCAACTCTTATATTCGAAGCCACGGTATTAAATTGGTATTAGATTTAAGTATAACCCAATTGAAATCTTTGACAGAAACCACTGAAATGTAAATCAATTTCGAATTTGTTTTGACTTAAAATTTCAAACTGACCTGATTGCTTCTTCAGGGTACTTACTGATCTACATACTACATTAATTAAGTGCATTGCAATTTTGATAAGATCACTGCTGCTTTGCAGCAGCACAGTTATGGGGATTTACAGAACTAGCCCAGATAAACCTCCATCGGACTAAGGCGGTCTCCGTCGTCGTGGCCATGTATCAACCAATCTATTTGGCTACCCGTAGTACAGAAACTGTTGAAATTATATCCAGTGTGAGTGTATACATTGATGCTCACATAATACGAAAGAGCGTATTTACAGTATACAGTATTACAGTAAATGTATAAGAAGACAAAAAATACGCCGATCAGTTATTGAGCGTATGTCGTACTTTTGAGTTCATGAGTTTTTAGTTCGTAATCAACCTTCAAATGGAGCACATCGTTTTTAAAGAATATTATTACTCTAAAACCGAATTCGCTGGAAGCCTCTGATAATCTTTTTCATCAGAAACCATTGGTTAAAGGGTTCATTTCTCTTGATTCAGAGGTAATATGGGAACAAAGAAATCCACTTTCGCCATGAAGAGTACTTACCCATTAAGTATAAATATTCTTAATTAGCAACGCCAGCTAAGTTGATTCGTCCGTATATCAATCTGACTTAAAATTTTTTTTTAAGATCTTTTTTCTGTTACAGTAACATTATTTGCCAAAATCAGCGTGATCAAACCTCTACAATATCATTCAATTGTTAAGTGAATTTAAGAGCTTAAGATTTTGAATACAAGTGCTTGTGTAACACGCGCCAGTCAAGTTTTTAAATTACCGAAAACTAATCCAGTTTATTAAATATATGTATGGACATATAACTGACAACAAAAATAATACAATTTTCACGAGTTTTTACATTTTAAGCTATTTTGATTGAAGTCTTCTTGATTGTTTTTTTGCTCGTGTCATTCCAAAACTATTCCAGAAATTACAAATAGAATTTGATCTTAATAATTTTGGACTTACTCACCTCATCCTTCATGTACCCTGCCACGATGCCAATGCGCTGATCACAGTCAATAATGCTTCCATCAATAAGATGGCGCGTGCGATACTCCAACTGATACGGCTCTGGCTGACGGCACATAAGATTTAAGCAGTTGGAATCTTCGCGCATTATGCGTGCCATGGCCACCAGGACGATATCATTACCGCTTATGCCATGCAACGCCGCCTGTGCAATCGCATCTTGATGGAGCAGGGGAGGAGATTGTAGTGTTGTACTTGTTGGTGCTGGTGGTGTCGCGGCAGAGAGCGTAGTATTATTTCGCGACCGCCTTATAAGCTGCGATACAATTGGATAATTGGCAGCCGCGCCACCCGTTATTGACGAGTCACTGCGCCGAAAGCAACCATCAATTTTTACCACTTCATAGTGACGCGTCGCATCGGCGCGCGTTGAAGCTCGCGCCAGACGAACGGTGAAACAGCGTCGATCGGCGCGCAATCGCTCATCGATGGTCGCTAAATGCGCGACTGTTTCCGGGCTAGGCGTGCGTGTCTGTAGATTCTCCAAATCCTGATTCTGTTTTAGCTCAACAAGTTCCTCCTCGTCATCATCGCTGACCGAAGTTGACTGTAATTGTGAGTGCTGTTGTCTATTTTGCTTATAAAACAACGTTTCGATGCCATGTGGTACTAACTGTTGGCGCAGCAACGCCTGATCATCGGGATGCGTTATTTGCAGCAGATTTTGTCCATATAAATCCGATTGGCAATGACCCAGCAGCTGTTCGACGCTGCCTGAAATAAGAACTATCTGCCCATTGCAGGTGAGCGTAATGAAGATACTATCAAGCAACTGCATCAATGTTTCCGACAATTGCGGAAAATCTTTAGCGACACCTTTTTTATTGTCCAGTTCTCTACTTCCTCCACCGCCCATGCTATTGCAAACGCCTTTTACGCTAAGCCTTCGACGATGTCGTGACGCAGATTTGCCAAAAACGTACTGTAGCCGGAGGCCGTGCGTTGCAAAGCGCAAAACAGCAGTTTTATCCAATCGTCGCGTTGACTCTGCCGCGTGAGGGACCATAGTGGCCAGCTCCTGTATGCTGGCATTTAGCTTGTCTCGCCGCTGTTTCTCCGCAAGATTACGCGCCTCACGTCCACTGGACGCGCTAATAGAATCTCCAGTATCCACATCAGCCGCTGTTATACTTGCAATGCAGCCGCTGCCACCGTTCTTGGCTGCAACTACCACTGCCATTGTTTTAGAAATTATTATTATTATTGTTCTTCTTTAGATGTAATATTATTATATAGCGCTCTGCGTGAAATAGTCAGACTCCATAACTTAACGGCAAAGCTGTAGTCTCTCTATGTTGCCTGTTTGCGATTTTTGTTAATATTCCTCTCGTTTTTTGTAGATATGTGTATATGTATGTACATACATGTACATAAATATATTTTTTTTAATTTTCAAGGTCTTGGTTGCTATTTAGTTGTTTCTACTGTTCCCGTTTAGGCTGTATGCTTTGCCCTATCCCACTTTTACGATGCGAACATAACTTTTCCACTTATACAATTTTTTGATTACGTTGTGAACCTTAATCTCCTTGTAGCTGACACTACTAATTTTTGCTGTTAATATAGTTCGTTGTTTTCTTTTATTTTGTATTTTCTTTAAGACGCACAGCAGATAGAAACGATTTATTAGTAAGAACGGGCAATTGCTCGAAATATCACACACACAATTTTAAGTTTTTTGTTTATATATGTGATTAATTGTTTATAAAATAATTATTTAGCTCGCCCATATTTGTGGCAAGCAAATGTGGCGATATATCGATATTCTTAAAGGGTCAGATACAAGTTATGTCCAAGTTTTAATTATACTATACTACTATATATATAATATATATTTGGAAAATATTGCATGCAGTGTTCAAAACTTGTTTTACAATTTAATAAGCTCGTGTCATGGCTTTTCAATCGGATTTCGCTGTACACAAAAACGGTTCCGATAATTATATCATATAACACGCACATCCAAACATCGTATTTTTTCTCCACACTTTGAACATTTGCCAGTTGTGCACGTGAAAGCACAGTACAGACAATACAAACGTAAGCTATTACAATTTATATTCGAGTTATTGAATAATTTAGCTTTTTTTTATTCAACAGTTGTCACATACACAGCTTCCCCAAATATGTTCAAAGTTAAAGGTAAGCAGAAGGACGGTTTCGATGCCGATAAAGAGCAGACAGAAAAAATGATTGCTCACGAAAAAAAACAGCAGACCATCAAAATCAAAAAGGGAAAACGGGTAGGTTGCGGCGCCGAATCATTTGATGACGAGCCCTTTGACAACACTAAGTTAAACAACAACGCTGACGTCGATGATCTTGAAAGCATAAAGTTTACGCAAAGCAAGCAACAACAAAAAAAGTCTGTGAAAAAGGGTAAAAAAGGCAAGAAGATCAACGATTGGAGTGATGACGAGAAGTCGATGAAGCCACTACGTAAAAGCGATTGCTCCGATGAGGAAGCAGTACACATTGACAGCACAACAAAGAAACAACAGCAGGGAAAGAAAAGTAAGAAGAACAAAAAGAAGAAAGCAAATGCTTCTTTTAGCGATAATGATGATGATGATGACGATGATGATGATGATGTGGATGTGTACGTAAATGACGATGAGAACGAGAAAGAACTTGACGTGGATATCTTATCTATAGGCAAGCCGTCAGTCAAAAAATTAAAAAAGAAGCATCAGTATTTATCTAAAACATTTGCTGCAAGTGATGTTGATGTGGAAGATTACGATGATTCAAACGAGCACGAAGACAAGGATTATGAGGATTTGGATGAAGTGTTGGCTGACAATGATGTGGAGGTATCGTTAAATACACTAGTTTCCACTGTTACGCTGAACACTAAACCAGCAACTGAGCTAACGGCAGAAAAAGAGTCTGCGACCACGCCTGTATCTACATCCAATAAGTCATCTGAAGCATTTACCGAGTCCAGGGAAAACAAAATGTCGCATAAGGAGAAGAGAAAGCAAAAGAAACAAGAGGAATATAATCGGCAAATAGAGCTTATTACAAAAAAGGGTGGCACTGGTCAGACAGATTTGGACAATAATTTCACCATGTCGCAAGTTCAGAAGAGCGCTGGACAACAGGCTGCTCTTGAGCATGCCGTTGACATAAAAATTGAAAATTTTACAATATCGGCCATGGGTGAGTTTTTATTTTTTTTTAAAGTAGACTGAAGGAAGCATCTCCGACCCCGTAAATTCAACTCAGCCAATCTCAGAAATTATAAGAGCAATATAAGTTCTCCAAATCTATAGGCAGTACAAGTTTTAAAAAAATGATGAAAGTCTGTGAAATGTTTATTAAAATAGGTTGAGAAAGATCAGATATATACAAGATTGAAGCTTAATCATCTTGACATGACCGTATGTGTAAGGGCAGTGGTTTAAGTGAGTATTTATTTTATAACGCCTAAAGTCTTCGCTTAACGCAAATTATAAGTTTTTATTCATACGATAACTATAATATTTTTTTTATTTTAAACTTTTATTTGGCTTAAACTTTTGGCAATTTTATTCCTAAATTATATCAAAATATATAATATAATAAAATTATATTAAACACATACTTTTATAAATTTACATTTGGTAAACATACCAACCAAAAACAAAAAAAAACCCAGTTATCAAATGACTACTCATCCTTAACTTTACGTTATAAGAAAACTCCAAGCGTTATAAAAAAAATATAGACTTAAAAAACTCAAAACTTAATGATAGGATCTTTTTGCCTGTAAGAAAAGTAGCTTGGTGGTGCAACTTTTAAGTTCGCTGCTGTATGTATACGTATGTATGTATACGTAGTAGAATAATTAAGGATGAAGATAGCAAAAAATGTCATGGTTTAATATTAATAAAACAAAATATATTATTTTGGCAGGTAATGATTTATTTGTGAATGCTAATCTTCTAATTGCTCATGGCCGTCGCTATGGCCTAGTTGGGCCAAACGGTCACGGTAAGACGACGTTACTTCGTCATATAGCCGCGCGAGCCTTCGCTATACCGCCCAACATTGATGTTCTGCTGTGCGAACAGGAGGTAATTGCAACAGCCAAGACAGCCATTGAAACCATATTGGAGGCAGATGTGAAACGTTCCGAAATGCTAAAGAAGAGTGAAGAGCTGGAAAAACAGTTTGCCAATGGTAATATGTCTGTTCAGGAGGAACTGAACGAAACATTTGCTGAGTTAAAAGCGATTGGTGCTTACTCTGCAGAGGCGCGAGCGTGTCGCATTTTGGCAGGTCTAGGATTCAGCAAGGAGATGCAGGATCGACCAACAAACAAATTCTCAGGCGGATGGCGGATGCGTGTATCACTCGCTCGCGCTCTATACTTGGAGCCGACATTGCTTATGCTGGATGAACCGACAAATCATTTGGATCTGAATGCTGTGATTTGGCTGGATAACTATTTGCAAGGCTGGAAGAAGACGCTATTAATTGTTTCTCACGACCAGAGTTTTTTAGATAATGTGTGCAACGAGATCATACATCTGGACCAGAGAAAGCTTCAGTACTACAAGGGAAACTACTCGATGTTTAAGAAGATGTTCACGCAAAAGCGTCGTGAGATGATCAAAGAGTATGAGAAGCAGGAAAAGCGAATTCGTGAGCTCAAGGCACACGGCCAGTCAAAGAAAGCAGCTGAGAAGAGGCAGAAGGAAACACTTACACGAAAGCAGGAAAAGAACAAATCAAAACAGCAAAAGCAGAACGAAGATGATTGCCCGCAAGAACTACTCGCGCGCCCAAAGGAGTACATTGTGAAATTCCGCTTTCCTGAGCCCTCACAGCTACAGCCGCCTATTTTGGGTGTGCATAACGTCACGTTTGCATTTCCTGGCCACAAGCCTTTGTTTGTTAAGGCCGATTTTGGTATTGATCTGAATAGTCGTGTTGCTATTGTAGGCCCGAACGGAGTAGGTAAATCAACATTTCTCAAGCTGCTGCTTGGGGAATTGGAGCCGCAACAAGGAGAGCAGCGTAAAAATCATCGCCTTCATGTGGGACGCTTTGACCAGCATTCTGGCGAACATTTAACTGCCGAAGAATCTGCTGCTGAATATCTGCAGCGTCTGTTTAACTTACCCCATGAGAAAGCACGCAAAGCGCTTGGCTCTTTTGGGCTCATCAGCCATGCACATACAATTAAAATGAAGGACTTATCTGGTGGTCAAAAGGCGCGTGTTGCTCTTGCCGAGCTTTGCCTTAGTGCGCCAGATGTGCTTATTCTAGATGAGCCTACCAATAATTTGGATATTGAATCAATCGATGCCTTGGCCGAGGCCATCAACGAGTATGAAGGCGGTGTCGTTATAGTATCACACGATGAACGTCTCATACGTGAAACGGGGTGCACGCTTTACGTTATTGAGGACCAAACGATTAACGAAATTGATGGCGAATTTGATGATTATCGCAAGGAGGTGCTTGACTCTCTTGGTGAAGTTGTTAACAACCCGAGCGTTGTTGCGAATGCAGCTGTTCTGCAATAGCCCACCATTAAATATGTCTCCCTTTTGTCGATAACTGTTTAATATTACTTCGCCAGATAGCCTTTGATACATATTCATATATGTGTTATAAATATGGGCAATAACATGTTCATTATTTTGAAAAAAGTTGTAGTTTATAATATCAAAATAAAAAGAGAGAATCTTAAACTAATGTCAAAGGAGGCAGGCCTACCAAAACTGGTGTTTTATTTAGCCATAACTATGGAACTGCTGTCAGCAACTGGGTCATCGTGTTATAGCTCTCTATGTCGAAGTCTGTGTGGCCGCCGAATTCTATAACCTAAAAATTAATTTATTAATAAGGAGGAACTTTTATTATTGTGTATTCCTTATAAAAACGTAAATATATTATATATTCATATTATTATTATTTACTTCTTTGGCACGGATGAAGTCCGCATTTGGATTTCCTATTATTTCCACCCAAACGTCTTGTGCTGCTTCTAGGTCGCTGGGAAGGCTGACACGCAGCTTTTGGTTATCTGTGCTGTTGGCCAAGAGTGTTGTGCCGGCTACACTCTCTACGCGTACCATAATGCTAACTGTTTGTCCGGAAAACTGCTTCACCATGGCGCCATTGACGAGGGTGCGTGGCTCGAAATGCGAATTCATTTCCACAACTTTTAACTTTAAAAGTGTTTTTAGGGCAAATGAAACTGCAGACAGTACAAAAAATCGCCTAAACGATGGTTGCTATCTTTGTATCGATGGTATTTCGATCACTTTAGCCGTATTATCGCAATTTAAAATTTTTAATAATTTGACACCAGTCCCAGTACACCAATTAATATAAAAATGGGTAAACAGAATTATTCATGTCACATAAGTTAACATAAGATAGATAAATAGAATTGTTCTTGTTACAGGGGTTAAATAATCAGCGCAGAGCCGCAGCATGTAATAATAGCGAGTAGCGGCATTACCCATCAAACGCTAAACAGATTTTTTTGTCTTTATTCTTCTTTGCCCACGCTGATCGGTGTGACGTCGTATTTCATTTTGTTGTGGTTTGATTATGAGAACGAAATACACACAAATACACATGTATGCCGAGCTTAATCGACTAGAAAATACCCTTATCCCTTGACCATACAGACTGACAGACATACACAAATGGCTGTGTACTTCTGTACCAATGTTTGATGGTTTTTTATCTCCGGTGTTTCTTAACCGATTTTAATAAAAATGATGCTAATTTTGTTAATAGTTTCAATCTTTATTTTCAAATTTTTAGAATTGAAGATTTCTTTGTTATCGATCACATGTGTATATCGTAAACCGGAAAGGTTATCGAAAATTTCAAACAAACTTGCTATGCCTAGGGATTAGAAGTGCTCATATGCACAATCTGGAGTCTCTGGCCTTTGTAGTTTCTCAGATCGAAGCGTTCATACATACAGACAGACAGGCAGACGGACACGGCTATATCGACTCGGCTGTTGATACTGATCAAGAATATATATACTTTATGGGGTAGGAGAAGCTGTCTTATGCCTGTTACATAGTTTTGCACAAAACCATTATACCATTTTCCCATTTCATAGGTTAAGGGTATAAAAATTTTAACTGCTATAATATCCAAAACAGGTCAAAATTCAAAAATGTTTAAGCGCCAATTTGTCTTTTGGTATATCACATTTAAAAAAGGAAATTATTTTTATTTTTTTTTTTTTAATTTTGCCTTAATATAAAAATTTACCAAAAATTGAAAACATATCCAAAATACAGGCCTCAGCTTATTTTGGGTAGACTTAAAATAATAAAATATTTGACGTATAAGACCATAAATATGGAGTTTAATACTTAGTATATATAACATCCTTTAGCCTTAATAACTTCTCATAACCTATTATTCATGGAAGATACCAGCTTCTGGGTAGTTTCTGGACCGATTTTCCTCCACTCATCCTGAAAAGCATTTTCAAGATCCCTTTTTGTTGGATATGTGGTGCTTCGAGATGTTGTTTTCCAAAAGAGCCCACAAATTCTCAATAACATTTAAGTCTGAAGACTGGGCGGTGGAATAATCACGTGAGGGCAGCTCCAGATGAGCCAGGTCTGTACTATTCCGGCCTTATGCTTTGGGTCGTTGTCTTGTTAGAACCGGAAAGTACTCAGAATTTCCAGCTTCTCGGCACATTGGAGTCAATTATATTTTAGGATTTTGAGGTACATATTCTTGCCCATTGTACTCTAAAAAATCACCAAGATCCAGGCACCGGCTGGCCACTTCCATGCACATACCATGACACTTGCTCCACCGTGCTTGACTGTTGTATTTAGGTGTTTGGGATTCTGCTCAGTACTGGACCGACACCACACAGAAAATGGTCCATTTAAGTCATAAATGTTGAATTTGGACTCGCCTTCAAAGTTGACTATGTGCCATGAATCCAAATCCTTATCCAAATGGATTTTGGGGAACGTCATTCCAGTGCCTTTATTTTTTGCAAATATCTTCCGTGTTCTCGTTCATGAAACTCATGGTTCCGTAGAACCTGGCGAAAAGTTTGCGATAGCTTCAGGTTTCTTCAGTGAAAATCGTGCTTGGTACCATTCTGCCCTTGTCCCCTATCCGATTTTAACGGATGAAGTGCCAAATGATGTTGTGCACACAGTTGACCATTTCAGCTATTCGGCGACCGGTATATCCGTTTTTGAAGTGTTCCAGGACAAATTTTCGCTGTTCAATGGTAGTCCGTTTGCCCATGATCCTTTTTGGCTGATTTCTTCCAAGATTCAGAATATAACTGAACTGACTATGAAGGATTGCTCTATTTATACCCATATCTAATCTTATAATATTCGATAAAAAAAAATGGCAAACGTTAGTGTAAATATTAGTGTAAGCACAATAGTGCATAATAAATTGTATGCACCAATTATTTTCTCTCAAAGTGAAAAACAAAAAACTAAAATCAACTGCTTTAACAAAAAGCATTACAACATAACATAACCCGCAACCGAAAAATAGCGCATCAACTACAGCCGCGATCAAAGAACTCTCGCTTTTCGTCGTCCGCTTTGTGTCTTGGGTCCGCTCTGCTACTGCGACTCGGCAGAGGGCCCTAAAAATTGACTGTGCGCACTCGACAGCCGGCTAAGCAACTACCGGTGCAAGTGCACCGAAAAGTGTTATTGTTATTGTCATTGCTCATTTCTTTTGTTTTGGTACGCAATGACAGATAATAACAAAATAGCAAATAAACTGGCAGACATTGCTAAAAAATACTCGATCCCTTTAAGTGACGAAGATGCTACAATTGCCACTAAGCAACACTCTGCATCGATACGAAATCGTACAACCAATCCTGAAGACCACTCAATCCAAATCCCCTCAGATGCTGCTGCAGCTCGCATGATAGCATCTCAAACAAATAAAAGGAAAGTGCGTGGTAATCTCTCACCGCTAGCGTCACGACGCAAACAGAATAAACAAGACGGCGAATCTAGCAACAGATTCTCACTGCTGGTGCAAGTAGAGGATGACGGTACGGAGACTGATGACGCCTCTGAAACCAACGAAACCAATAACAGACTGAACCAGACATCCATGGATCTCGGGCCATCTACTTCTGCCCAAGCAGCCGCTAAAAGGAAGCCAAATGCCAGCGAAACTAACGCTGGAGATAAGAAGCGCCCTCCCATAGTGCTCAACGACATTGATAACATCAATGACGTATGGACACTACTGCCAACTGTCGTCGACGAAAACAACTTAACGATCAAATCAGGTATGGAGCGAACAATGAGGCTCCTTGCCAAAGACGTGCCCAGCTATAGAGCAATCATACGTAGGCTGGATGATTATAAAATTGAGTACTTCTCGTACCAATTAAGAGATTAATCCTTCCGCATTGTAATGAAGGACTTACATCACTCATCGCTAAATCGGGAAATCATTGAGGACCTAAAAAACAAAGGTCACACCGTTCTACACGTTCACAACCCTAAGAGAAAAGGCTCTAGTGAACCTATGAACCTGCACTTCTTGAACATACAACCAGCAGAAAACAACAAGGAGGCCCTCCAAATTAGCAAAATCTGCAAGCAAGTTGTCAGAATGGAGAACTCTCGAAAAAGGCAAGAAATTGCACAATGCCATAGGTGCCAGCACTACGGACACACTGCCACCTACTGCAAAAAGCAGCACAAATGTGTTAAATGCGGCGACAACCCCAAGTCTGCTGACTGCGGCAGGCCCAAAGATGTCCCGGCTACTTGCGTGCACTGTAGTGGCAGGCAAGGGGTACCCACGGTACAGCGAATTCTTAAGGAAAGCGGGAGCCCCGAAAGCCGTCACCACTAGCGCCCCGGCAACGAAAAGAATTGAAACAAATATCTTGCCCAAGGTGAATACATACGGACAATCCTACGCGTCTGTGGCTAAAAACGCAATCGTAACACCTCACCACACACGCAGAAATGGCAACTTAAATACTGCCAATACACAAGGTGGACCAGCATATGACAGGTTGCAACAACAACTTAGGAAGCAGCAGGAACAGAGACAAGCCGGACATCAACAACAACTGGGTAACGGAGACGCAATTCTTTTAGCCATCCAAGACACTAATCGAGCCATCCAAGACGCTAATCGATCCATCGACAGGTTAGGTGATATGCAGCAGCAAATGATAGGGATGCACCAGCAAATGCTAACCCTCTTGAGCGCGTTTCTCTCAAGATGAATTCAAATTTAAAGATTCTTATCTGGAATGCCAATGGCATCACCGGAAAAGTATTAGAACTGGAAGCGCTAATACGAAATATACAGGTCATTCTTCTGTCTGAAACCAGGACGAATGGCCCAACCTTTCCAAGGATCTTTTGATTCGAGGCTTACCCTATACACTGGACTGAGAATCGCATAGCAGCTGGAGGATGCGCTGTTCTCGTCCGGAGCAATCTTGTACATTTTCCTAAGACAACTTCAGTAAGCCGAGCTAACCAGTTTGCATGCGTAAAAGTCTCCACCCACTCCTGAGATATCAACTTTGGAGCAATTTTCAGCAGGCCGAACGAGAGAACGACGACTGAAGAGTTCAATGCCATCCTTAACTCTGGAGGAAGCAAATACCTGATAGGTGGAGACTGGAACGCGCACCATTGGCTATGAAGTGGACGATGCAACAATGCACGAGGCCGCCAAATTGCCGAGTGCCTGCTACAACGACCAGCAAAAGTTCTTGCCACTGGGTCACCTACAAGATACCCCAACGGAGTAAGAGGCAGCCCTTCCTGCATAGACTTCGCCATCTATCAAGGAATTCCTGACCAGCTTCTTTCCATTGCTAGCGACTGGGACCTCCCTAGTGACCATCTTGCTCTGATAGTCACGCTTCAAAGCACGGCAAGAATAATATATGGTACACCCATCAATGCCCGCACGGATGTTGATGGGTTCCAGAGAAGACTAAATGAAAGCATCCACCTCAACATGGAAATCCAATCTGGATTGGACGTCGAGAATGCTATTGATCTACTCAGCGCTAAAATTCGATCGGCCGCAATCGAATCAACCCCTCCCCCCGTAAGCTGCCGACAAAACACTACTGGAAGCAATCTGCTATTGGAAATAGCTAATTTGCTCAGATACAAGAGAAGATGCAGGCGAAGATATCAGACAACGTTCAACCCACAGGATAAAACGGAATGGCGTAGATCAGAGAGGGAGCTAAAAGAGGCACTTCGAAGGTGGAGAAGTGAATCTATTGCCAGACGACTCGAGAGTATGGACTGCACACGAGAAGCGAACTATAGAACGTAACCTTAAGCGTCAACCCTGGAGAACTGTGACAACAGGCACTGTCATTCTGACGACGAACAAGCTGAAGCCTTTGCTAATCACCTAGAAGAACGCTTCACACCGTTGGACTTAGCTGACCCGGTTGACCTCGATGAGACTACCCGAGTACTGGAGATACCACTTCAAATGTCACCGCTCATTAGCCCCATCAGAGTGGAGGAGGTCATCAACGTGATTAAGGTCCTACCACGCACTAAGGCCCCTGGTCACGATGGTATATGCTACACCACCCTGAGAGTCTTACCAATGCGCGCGCTCTTTTTTATAACGTTGATCTTCAACGCTATACTAGGGACGCAGCACTTTCCTGCTCAATGGAAGTTAGCGAGGATCCATATGGTCCACAAGTCGGGCAAGCCAGAAGATGATCCAGAATCATACTGGCCGATCAGTCTCCTGCCTTCATTATCGAAGGTGTGGGAGAAACTGATTGTCGCTAGACTTGCTAGGCTCATGGATAATATATAATATGGGCATCTTTCCGGACCACCAATTTGGATTTGTGGGGGGGGGGGGGGGGTCATGGTGCAGTTGAACAGGTCCACAGGGTGGTTAACCATATACTGAAGGCATATGAAGACAAGGACTACTGCTACGGTGTTTTTGTTGACGTTAAACAGGCTTTTGATCGCGTATGGATCAAGGGACTACTGCTAAAAATAAAAACGAGTCTTCGTTCCCCATACTTTTCCCTGCTGCAGTCCTATCTTACGGACAGAAGTTTTGAAGTGAATGTGAGGGCAGCACTCTCATCTACGCGAACAATGAGGGCAGGCGTCCCACAAGGTAGTGTACTGGGTCCCTTCCTATACAACTTGTATACGGCGGACATCCCCACCCCCGATGACCTCGATGAGCTTGCTCTACCGGCTAAATACCTCATTGCCACATGTGGCAGTGTTTCACTCAGCACATTGCGAGTACGAGGCGGCTGATGGAGCACAGGAGTACATCCACTTGCTTGAGAGCTGGGCTCGCAGGGGGAATATCAAACTCAACGCCTCAAAGACCCAGGCGGTTAATTTTACCCTGAGGCGTAGAGAAGCCCCAGCAATATGGCTTGATGGAAGTCCCCTGCATCCTGGTAAACATGCCAGCTACTTAGGGATCACGCTGGACAAAAGCCTATGCTTTCGCGCCCACATTACTGGGCTCCTCAAACGCTGTCGCCACAAGCTGGCAAAATTAAACTGGATGCTGAATCCTAAAAGTACACTGCCGCTGCGCTGCAAACGGACAATATATAACGCCGTGGTTTCCCCGACTTGGAGATATGGAAGGCGTATTCAGACGCTCCAGAATTTGGCCCTGCGCCACATGACTGGAGCAGGCTGGTACGTCAGAAACTCGACCCTGCACAAGGACCTCAGAATGGAGACCATTGACAATCAGATGGCGGCTTACTCCATCAGATATAATGCACGTTTGCAGCGACACCAGAGCCGGCTGGCCAGTGAGCTTGCGGGTACACGAGTAATCAGAAGATTAAAACGTAGAAGCTTCAATGACCTCCTCCAGTAAAGGAGGCAAACAGATTCAAGGAAGAGTACAGCTGAGACGCCTGGAGCCAACCAGCCTGGAGATTTACTAACGTATGAATAAATGCTGCTAAAAAAATTTTTGAATTTTTGCTTAGTTAAAATGTTTTTTATTTAATGGTACTCAGAAATCTATCCAATATAAAATGTTTTATTCAATAGACCTGTGTAATCAACATAAAACTTGTTTTCTTTTAATATTCTATATTTCGTATTTTTAACAATAAGTTATCCATTCTTTTAAGTGTTTACGCACGAGTACTCACAACTTTGAGAGCAAAAATTATGTTTTTAATTACTTTAACGCCTTTGTTTATTTGATAGGCTGTTCCGCATTTAAATTCGACTTCCTTATTTTAAAATACCAACGTAAATTAATAAAATGGTGAAACAAAAAACCTCCATCGCAAAATATTATGAGGCCTTTCCATTAAATACATCTAGAAGCGCTTTCTTAGCTTACAGAAAGAGGAGCCCTCACAATGAGGTAGAATGGACGAACAAGCAGCAGGCTCAATAGATTTTTCAAATGTATAGTAGTAGTCGTCGTTTTCCACGCAGGGCAGAGCTTCAACCCGGATTTTCGGTATTGGCAACCTGTTTCTCACCTTTTTGGAAGGAGTGCCAATGCTGCGCCTCTTCACCAACTCGCTAATCTGCTGCTCTATTTTTGGAAGCTTGCTACTGATAGCTTTGCGTTCGCGCTCCTCTTTTAGAAGTTGACCGCCTCGATTGTTTAACCGATGGGGTCGTTGGCCTTGGCCTCCAGTGCCTCCATGCGTGCCCAAATTCTGCGTGACTAGAGAAAAGCTCAAAAATTTCTTTGTTGATGCTGTAAAAGTTAGATTTAAGAAAACATGCATAAATGATATATTTTTGAACATTGAAAGTTAAATATATCAAATATATGTATGTAGCAATATCTAACAATTGGTCGCATATATGTAAATATCTGCATACAAGGTCTCTGGTAATAAATACTCTCTTCTCTTTTGATTATATGACACTAGCAAACAATTTCGCAACGCAACTGCTAAACAAACGTGTAAAATGCACATGATCTCTGAAAAGTATTCAAAGTGCAATTGCGTAGCGATCGTATTGTTTGTGGACGTTCATCTAGGTTTTCTAGTCACACATTCAACTACGAATACTCGTTTTGCGTTGCGTTGACAAAATTGTTTGCTAGTGTCATATAAACGTACACACACATTTAAATGTAGGGCACAGAAAAGCAAAAATATCAAAAATCTCGACCGAGCTAGCCCAGCTCAAGCGCACACGCATACAAATACTAATAAATTTGTACCGTTAGTTGCTTACCGCGCGCGGCCCCCTGTTCTAAAATAGTCGGGCCGCTGAAAGCAACCAACAACTGAAACAAAATCGGCAGCATGTGCATACCCCTCAAGCGCACCCCCTCTCATATCCAGAAGCTCGGACGAGGACACACTCGGTGCATACATGCACGGAATGACTTGCATTTTCTGCGCGGCATACTCGGAGAGCGTATTTAGCTCTGAAAACCGCTCTCTCGCTCTCTTTTGTCTAAGAGGATCCATTGTGTTAGGTATGGGATGATGTGAGTTCGATGTTCTATGTGAGACCTCTATATCGATTGTTTGCTTAATTCTAATATGGTGAGGCGCTGGCTGCTTTATGACTGTAAAAAGGTGTTCAGTACACCTGCCTAAAGCCCAAACCTCAAATCTGTGGGCCTATCTGAAAAAATGTACTGCCAAGCGCCATCCGAAAAATAAGAATGGTCTCAAGGCAATAATGTTGAAGGAATGGCAAAAATCCATTGTAATACGTCCAAAACTAATAAAACCGATGAAAAGGCGACTGGAAGCGGTTATGAAGCCAACGGTGGATATACAAAATTAAATTTTAGTTTAAAACCAAAAACTGAAAGAGAGATTAACATTGTGTAAACACTTTATTGGCAGTTGAATTTTGTGCCTTTGTTAGTATTTTTAATGTTTCTTTGTTAATGTTTGTGTTTTTTAAGTTTTGTTTAATAGGTTTCAGAGATAATTACAACAACCAGTATAACCCTATATCCCTAAAGTTTAAATATGTATCAACATTTTACACTCTGTGTAAACACTTAGTTGGCAAACTGTATTAGTGTTTGTATGCGTGTGCGCTTGTTTCATTTCTAGCTGGGCTAGGTCGGTGGAGATTATTCATATTTTTTCTTTTCTGCGCCCTGCATATGCATGTGTGTGTACTTTTATGTAAGTTAAGTAGGTCAGTCTTATTTTATATATGGAATAGAATTAAGTTGAATAATGTCAATTTTGTTTTATATAGGAAATGTAATTCGACACCTTAGTTGCGAAATTGTTTACTTGAACGAATGTCAGCGAAAAGCAAAGCGTTGACCTAACTAAGTAAAGTTTAGCGGTTAGTTGAGCATCAATTCGAAGTGTCTTCCTTAAAATAACAAACCATAAGTGCTAAATACACTTAATATCAAACCAACTGCATTTATAAATGCAATATCAGACCAACAAAGCTTCATAGAAGTTACATAAACAAATAAGTATAATAAACATATTAATTTGTACATACATACAGTCAGCCTCACCTTAAAGGGAGCAAGGTCGATCAAAAAGTTTTAATGCCTGTCATATCCGTATTTCTCAATATTTTTCAAAAATACCAAAAACCCATGTTAGGTTTATTTAATATTTGGCCGAAATGAACTGGGCTTTGCCCACCGGTTGGGTCGGGTTATGCCAACAAGTACCCTAATTTCAGGACCCAGCTTATTCAGAGCAGGTACATTATGGACACCTGCGTGCCATAAAACGCCGATTTTTTTATCGAATATTATTAGATTATGGGTATAAATAGACTAATCCTTCATAGTCAGTTCAGTTATATCCTGCATCTCAGATTGAATCAGCCACAAAGGACCATGGGCAAACGGACTACCATTGAAAAGCGAAAACTCGTCCTGGAACACTTCAAAAACGGATATACCGGGCGCCGAATAGCTGAAATGGTCAATCTGGGGGACACCTGTGTACCACATCATTTGGCACTTCATCCGCGAAAATCGGATAGGGGACAAGGGCAAATGGCATTCAATAAGATTTTCACTGAAGAGGATGGGCGAGGGATCATCAGAAAAACAAGGGTAAACCTGAAGCTATCGGCTCCAAAACTGGATCAACAAGTTCAGGTTGAAATAAGGAAAGAGTATAGTATGTTCGCCGGGTTCTGGCATGACTTTCATGACCGAAAACCACAGAAGAAACTTTTTATAAGTGCAAAAAATAAAAGCACTGGGATGACGTTCCTCAAAATCCATTTGGACTGGATTTGAACTCCTGGCACATAGTCAACTTTGAAGGCGAGTCCAAATTCACCATTTATTGCTCAAACGGACCGTTTCATGTGTGACGTTGGTCCAGTACTGAGCATAATTCCAAACACATAAATATAACAGTCAAACACGGTGGAGCAAGTGTCATGGTATGTGCATGGAAGTGGCCAGCCGGTGCCTGGATCTTGGTGATTTTTTAGAGTACAATGAGCAAGAAAATGTACCTCAAAATCCTAAAATAAAATTTACTCCAATGTGCCGAGAAGCTGGAAATCCGGAGTACTTTCCGGTTCTACCAAGACAACGACCCGAAGCATAAGGCCGGAACAGTGCAGACCTGGCTCATCTGGAACTGCCCCCACGTGATTATTCCACCGGCCCAGTCTCCAGACTTAAATGTTATTGACAATTTGTGGGCTTTTACTTTGATTCTGATATTTACTATAAATGTTACAAAAAAATTATACAAAATAAAAATGCAAGCAATGTTATATTTATTACTACCTGCATATGTTAAGTATACCAATTTAAAAACTTTAAATTTTTTAAAAACTTCGCCGGTTCTACGGCAGCCCAGATCACAACTAGCGGTTGTCCAACAGAAAGCAACAAAATCGCCACAAATGAAAGTGCTCGTTGTTCAGCACACTATGAACCAGCAGCTTTGGTTTGGGTACAAGCAATCAATCCAGAAAAAAACGACGCAGTAAGTTTTTTTTGAAATTCAAGATATTTTGTTATCGATTATATGTCAAACATTTGACAATCTCGTCCTTCCTAGGGATTAGTCAAGGTCATATACAAAATCTCCACTTTTTGTAGTTCCTGAGATCGACGCGATAATACATACAGACGGGCGGACGGACGGACATGGCTATATCGAATCGGCTGTTGATGCTAATCAAGAATATATATGTTTTATGCGGTCGGATAAGCTTCCTTATGCCAGTTGCATACTTTCAAATTATTATACGAATTTTTACCCATTTACCCATTTGGGTTAAGGGTAAAAAACGGCCCTAAATTCAACTGCCAACATTTCACACATCTTTTTGGTTGGTTTTCTACGTTATTCGCATATTTACAGTTACTTTGCTTAAAAATAAATGCACAATCGGTAATGCAATATTTTAATAATTTTATAACTTATCGTTGACATTTATTCATTGTTGGGAGTGTTTGAGACGGTTTTAAATACCAGGAAACCGGTTATCGTTTAAAATAAAATAGTTGGATTATTACAACTCTACCATCGGGAAATCGGACTCTGAGATTGCAGAAATGTTCGCAATGAACACGAAAACAGTTTACAATATTTTAAACCGCGAAGACACCGAGGGAAAACTAGAGACAAGTTCTTCAACTGGCCGTCGGCAATAGCTCACGAGGTCTGAGCGCATTATGGTAAGAAAGGTCAATGAAGATCCAAATATTTCGACTAAAATGCTCGTCAATGAGAAAAAAATGTTGCATATCCAATGCAGCTCAGGCAAAGGAGATGGGGAGTTGTGTTTTATTGAAAATACTATGAATGCCCAACAAATTTAAATATTTTGCGAACACATTTGGAGGTCAATGCCAACAAATTTGGATTTATTAATGATATGGTGAGGTGCTGGCTCTTTTATTATTGTAAAAAGGTGTTCAACACACCTGCCCAAATCCCAGATCTCAACCCAGTTGAATATCTGTGGGCCTAACTAAAATAACGTACTGCTAAGCGCCATCCAAAAAAATTAGACTAACCTCAAGGAGGTTATCTCGGATAAATGTATTAATTATAGATTAATGGTGGGCACTGGGCAAATAAGAACTTTTTCTATCTGCCGAATTTGACACGTAAGACCTTTTTTTAATTCATTTGTTCGTCTGAATAAACACAATTCTTATTGGCACCAAGCTCGAGATTAAAATATGTCAAATATATTTATACATGGGTCAGCTTAAGTTTTAAGATAAGAGTACTTCTCAAATCGATTAGGCGATCATATCAATTATAATTAGAAATACCAAAAACCAAAATCCACCTCCCGCAGATAGTGACATCTCTTACATCAACATTACAAATACATAAATAAATAAGCCAGTTCATTCTGCTAGACATGACATAAAATACCTAACTTGTTTTATTCAAACCAAAAAAAAATCACTTAAAAATAAAATACATTTAAAAAAAAACGTGCCATTATTAACAAACAAATTTCACCATATTGTGTCTGATATTATTTAATACAATATATTATTTTAAATTAATATATTTAAAAGTAAGCAATATAGGACCGTCTACTTTAATATAGACAGAATTTTTAAGGCGTGTGGAAATATTTTTATTCAATATCTGCTATAGCAGCATTTTGCTTAACACTGGTAATACTATTACATTTTACAAAATCTAAATTTGCAACAATAAACAAGTAAGAAGGCTCTAGTCGAGTAAGCTCGAGAAGAAGATATCCTTAACCCTTGACCATACAAACGGACAGACGGTAGATGTACCAATGTTTAATGATTTCATAACTAATAACTTCATAACATTAATAAAAATTTCACAAGTGTTTATTATTTTGTTAATAGTTTCAATCCCCATTTCAGTTTTCAAGTTTGTGAATTCAAGAATTTTTATTTTTTTTTTACATGTGTATATCGTAAATCGGAATAGTTATCGAAAATTTAAAATAAACTTGTCATGCCTATGGATTAGGACAGCTTATATCCAATCTGGAGTTTCTAACTTTTGTAGTTCCGGAGATACACGCGTTCATACATACAGAGAGATGGGCGGACAGACTGACGGACATGGCTATATCGATTCGGCTATTGATGCTGATCAAGAATATATATACTTTATGTAGTCAGGGAAGCTTTCTTCTGCCTGTTACATACGTTTGCACAAAACCATTATACCCTTTTTTACCCATTTCATGGGTTAAGGGTATAAAAATCACTTTTGCATGCAAAGCAGCAATAGTTATACACGCTGTGTTGTTGCTCCCAGGCATGGGAAACGACTTGCATAAGTTGTTGTGGCAATTGCCAAATTCGTATTTTTATACAACGGCTAACCGTAAGTAAAAACAACAATTATAAAAAAATAATTGCTTTGTGTTGGTGCTTGCACCATTATAAATTCGCTTTGGGAAACTCTGGTTTAAATCAAACTGCACAGTCTTATTTTCGTTTCTTTTTAAAGTACTGTAAAGACGGCCGCAACCAAATGCATTTGCGCGTGCCTTTAGTATGTATACAGCGCACACTATAGGACGCATGAAAAAGACAAGGACTGCAACAATACACTTTTTTTTTGGTATTTGCAGTTGTTTTCGTGTTTGCTCATTCTGCAATTTTTTGTTACGCCATTTGGCATCTGTCGAATTTGTTTTAGGTTTGGCTCAACATTAACACATAAATAAATTAAGTGTGTTACATTTGCCGATAAAATGTGCAACGTCAGGGAAATTTTTTTTCCTGTACACAAAACTAAATGGATTAAGTGCAATAATTTGCAATTGAAAACAAGTAAATCATTGCACACGGCTTGATACCAGGATACAAACGTGTTATAGGGAATTGATTGCAACAGTGAATATACAGTTTGTCAAGAAATTGTTTTCAGTCAGTGAAAAATTTTGATATTTTAACTTTAGAGATATACGGTCACACTCGCTGTTGCTTAAATTTTTTTGTATTATTTTTTATAAATTATACAGTTAATTATCTCTTAAACCCATTAAACAGAACTTAAAAAACATAAACATTAACAAAGAAACATTAAAAATACTAACAAAGGCACAAAATTCAACTGTCAAAAAAGTGTTGGCAAACTTTATTTTTTTGTTTGTTTTTGGTTTTAAGCTATAATTAATATTTTGTATGTCCACCGTTGGCTTTCATAACCGCTTCCAGTCGCCTTTTCATCGATTTTATTAGATTTTGGACGTATTCCAATGGAATATTTTGCCATTCTTCCAAGATTATCGCCTTGAGATCATTCTTATTTTTCGGATGGCGCTTGGCTGTACGTTTTTTCAGATAGGCCTACAGATTTTCAATTGGGTTGAGGTCTGGGCTTTAGGAAGGTGTATCGAACACCTTTTTACAGTTATAAAGCTGCCAGCACCTGACCATGTGTGCTTTGTGCTTGGGATCATTGTCCTGGTAAAACTTGTAAGTTGGCTTGCCATCATTAATAAATCCAAGTTGGCACTGGCTACCAAATGTACTTAAATATTGTTGGGCGTCCATTGTATTTTCAATGAAGCACAATTCTCCAACTCCTTTGCTCGAGATGCACCCCCAAACCATCACTGACAATTTTCCAAACTTAACAGTGGGTATAATATTTTTGTTTTCAAGTGCTTTCAACGGCTTGCGCCACACTCTGCTGGGTCCACCATTATAGAAAAGCATAATTTTTGATTCATCACAAAATATCACGTCGTCCCAATATGATTCTGGATAAATATGTAAATACATGCTAAATCGTACTTGCTAACCAAGTCTTCTCAATATTTTTGATACTCAAACAAACGCGTGCTAACAAAAGCCTTTTCTACATACAGAAAACACACAAGCAATAATGATCTCGACATAATTGCACTTTGAATACTCTTTCGGAGTTTACGAGCATCTGTATGGCAGTTGCATTGACAAGATGTTTGCTATTGCCGTAAAAGAGTATTTGTAGGTGACCGTAGTAGTTTATCATGTGACAGAAAACCTACATGAACGCACACAAGCAATAATGATCGCTACGCAATTGCACTTTGAATACTCTTTTGCAGTTCATGTGCTTCTTTATACATCTGAATGGCAGTTGCGTAGACAAAATTGTTTGCTGGTGTCATAGAATCAAAAGTGAAGAGAGTATGTATGACCAGAAAAAGCAAAACTGAAATTTGGCTGGCTTGGAAGTTCGTATTTTTTCTAGGCTCTTGAATGCAGATACTTATATGCGACAAAATGTCTATTGAATTGGGAGACAATATTTATTTATATATAGCAATTTGATATTGTATATTTGTTAATGTAAAATGTAAATTGTTTGGACAAATTAATAAAATAAAATATGTAAGACTATATAATAAAAAATATTTAATATGTACAAATTTATATAAATTTTTTTTATATATGTACAGATGTATAAAAACTATGTAAAAAAAAATATTCAATCCTAGAACTCGATACCTCTTAAAAAGTCATATTATAAATGTTGAGGCAGGTCAAAACAATTCAAGTTGAATTTTCGTCCATGCGTTCAAATTTCATTTTGGTTTTGTCTTTGACCACTTCTAGCAGAACCAAAGCGCACATATACATACGCATACAATATTTAAATGCGTGTGCACACAACATCGCGTCTGCCATGAGCAAAATTACAAAACCCTTGAAAATTTGTCTTTTTCTCCGTGAATACACACATTCATACACACACAGTATCACAGCAAGCTTGCTTGCTTCACTAAAAATAATGAACTGACAGATGACAGTTGGATACCCTTTTAAAATATAAATGAACTTTCTTATATTTAGCTTGTCAACATATGTTTAAAAATTATATAATTTCATTGGCATAAATTGTCGCTTAATTAACATTTCGGATAACGCTACAGATTGTTCAAAAGTATTAAATCTCTTAATGTTATTTATGAGTTGGGTAGCAACCCGGATAGTGTAGCTAATAAGCTCATTATACTACTTTTGTTTTGCGTTGCTGCCTCGATGCAAAGATTTCTGATTGTTGTTGCTGCTTTTAAAACTGAATAAGTATTTCAAACAAGCAGCAAATAACAATGGGTTCTTATATAATAGCCGATTGAATTATTTATTAATAATTAAATTAATTTTTTGTATTAATGTAATAAAAATGTCTTTAATAATAAAATACAATTTTTTTTATAAACAAATTAAATTTATTTATTAATAATTAAATTTAAATTTATTTTTTAACAATATATTTTATTACTAATTTTGAAAAGGAATAAAATAAATAAAAATAAAATTAGGCACCTGTAATAAAAAATAATCATCATCATCATCATAAACATTGCGGCAAGTTCAAGTAAAGTTCTGAAAACCCACATCGAAAATATCAGAACCCATGTACGTAAAATGCATACTCATATAAACAGCAAAGCGGCGCGAACCAAACTTCTCCGTCGACCGCCACTCTGCATCTAATCGCAAGCATATTAGTTTGCCTCAAAAACGTTGTATGAAAATTTACCTCTATCATATACCTACTCGCTGCTGTAACCCAATAAGTTTGAATGATATGAGGATTTTTCTGTATGATGTGTTAAAATACAAATACGAAAAAAAGAGCGCCGACGAGCAAACTTAATATAGTATGCAGTATGCTCGAACTGCAGATTGTTTTTATATTTTGGCACTTTCGCTTAAAAAGTGCAAATAAATTATTAATTTCAATGTTGTCTGTGTGTTTACACAGCCCATCGAAACGCAAGGTCGCAAAACTGTTACTTGCACAGTCACGGGGTTTAAAAACCGATAAATCACATGAAATTCGAAAAAGAGCGAAGCGCACAAAAAAATACATCCAAGATACAAGCAAAGCAGCTTTGTTTTGCTTTTCATACTCTGACACCTAAGGTAAATAACATAATGGTTTTGTGCAATGTCCGTCACGCTGTCATACGTTTGAATGCGTATTTTGTGGACAATTTTAATGTCATGAAACTTTGCATATGTTTTGGCATATTTGTGCGTCAAAGTGTCAATATAGGGGCGCTACGTCCTTGGCTGGATAGAACATCGATACACCTCTAGGTGCAAATCGATAAAGCACACATATTTCGCACATTTTACCAGCTAGAGTAACCAAAATGTGACGCAATAGGTGGAAGGTTTCCCCAATGATCTGCATTAAAAATTTGAACGCCACTGAAACTCTGCCACCCCAGCACTTAGCCTTTTAAAATCGGGAGTACGTACATTTTTGCAGTTTTTTACCTTCACTCAATTTCCAAATTCAGTAGTTAGAAAGCTAGATCTATTTAAAGATCTGCATCAAACATTTTGCTGCAACCCCCACTCCTACCACCCACTTTTTTAGGTTGGAAACCTTCATATCTTCCATAGTTTTAGAGCAAATCACCAAATTTTATGGCAGTATATCTGAAGATATTCCCCTACATCAGCATGAATAAATTTTAAAAGCCCACGCCCACTTCTACCGGTGAAGTTAGATCATCAAGTATTGGTACAGTAGAGCAGGTATAAACGTATGAGTAAGCTCAACTGTATCTTATAGTCGAGCTTACTCGGTTAGAGTCTTTTTAATTGTTTTACAAGTATCAGATAAAGCAAAGAATTATCTTTTTATTTTTTAACCGACACTAGTTTCACGACAGAAGCTTGATTATATTGTATATATGTATACAATTTGATTTAAAGATTACGATGGAATAACGATTGGAGGATTTTCTCGATTATTTTAAAATGTAGTATCGGTTATTTCCCAGCCGAGCTACCGCTAGAGTTGCTTTGCTGACTGTTGCCACCATGATTGTACATGAAATGCGCTGAAAAAAATTTAACAAATTATAATATATAGGTAAAACGTGTGCAAAGATTTTGTAGAGAATTACCCATCACGACAGGAATATTAAATGTACCAAAGGGCGTCGTTGCCGTTGACGTCGTTATTGCATTGTTTGAAACATTCATTGTTTCGGCAGCTTTTGGGACTGAGACTGACACTGATTCTGACAGCGTTGTATTAAACGCCACCGGCGAATGAATAATTGGTGCTCCAATTGTCGCAGGCCCAGTGGACGGTGGTGGAAGTAGTGTGCTAACGGTTGCTATCGTTTGTGGTTTTGTTGTTAAATGCTGAAAACTTGCACCGGGCATTACCACAGTGGTAAGGTGCGTGTGATTAGGCTCATCCAAGAGCCCGGTGCGTTGAAGACGTCCCGTTTTTGTCTCAATATGTTTGTTATGGACACTGAGGCAATGATTTCGCATATGATACAGTTGCAGATAGTAAGCATCACAGTGTGGACACTTATAGCGCTCCCCTGTGTGCCTTCGTATGTGCGCCTTTAAGTCGTTGCTTTGGCTAAAACTCTTTGAGCACTGGTCGCACTTGTAGGGGCGTTCGCCGGTATGGGTGCGCATGTGTATTGTCAAATTGTATGCGCGATGAAAGCGTTTGCCACATGTATTACACAAATTAGGCTTTGTGCCGGTGTGATATCTTGAATTTATTGAAAAAAAAAAAGAGTTATTTATGTTTAGTTTGTTGGGAAAACTATTTTAGCAAATTCAGTCACTTACCGCTCATGTACCTTAAGATCAGTGGCGCGTGGAAAAGCTTTGACACAGTAACGACATTTGTATGGTTTTTCACCATTGTGGCGGCGCATGTGCACGCGCAAATAATCATTCCGTGCAAAACTGTCGCCGCAAATGCAACAGAGGAAATTTCGCTGACCGGTGTGTGCCTTTTCATGGCTGCGCAGCTGCTGGCGCTCTTTAAATGTCTCATCGCAACTCTTGCATGCGTAAAGGAATTCTGTGTGAAGCAACGTGTGCTTGCGCAAATAAGTCTTGCTAGAGAATCGTTTGGCGCAATATTTGCATGTGTGCTCGTTTGCTTGTAGCTTTAGCTCACTGCTAGCATCTAGGCCTTCGCCGTTGTGCTTGCTCATCTTGTGTTTATCAAGGGCATCAAGGCGGGAAAATGCAGCCTCGCACAGAACACATTTGTGCTCCTTGATACCATGCAGGCTCTGTACATGCGCTTTTAAATGATCGCTGCGTGCAAAAGCCTTGGGACAATGTGGGCAGCTGTGCGGTTTCTTTTCCAAATGCGATAATTTATGCCGCAACAAATGGCAGTGGCGGGAAAATGTACGCGTGCAAACATCACAGCGATTTTCCATATTGGGTACTGCATCTCTTTGTTTTTTGCCACGAGAACGTCGCTGTCTGCTAGCTGTCGATTTCTGCATGTACTCGCGCTTAATTTTCGCTGCCAGTTTGGACTCGATATTTAATTCCAGCTTATGCTCTACATGTGATTCGTCTTCATTATCGTCGTCATATTCGTTAATGTCGCTTTTACCGTTGCCAAACTCTTGCTCGCCTTCTTCATCTGAGTTCTGAAAATCGTTTGCTGATGTCCTTTTAATTTCGTACTCATCATCTTTAATGAAGCTACGAAGCTGACGTTCCTGCTTAATCGATAGTTTTTGACTGTTAACGGTGACCAAAGGCTCGTCTGTTTTGGATTATTTAAAGCGACGATTAGTCTTAGTTAGTTAGTTGAGGGACTTTGGGCGGAAAGTGTGAGAATGAAATTCAATATTTTGGTTCAGATTTTAGGGGTTTTACTGAGCGTGGCTCAAAACTATGTATGTAGTTTTTTGGCATAAAATTTAGGGTTTTAGCTTTAAGTCTATGGAAATAAGCGGTATCGATTTAAAAATTACTGGGGTTCTGGAATGGAAGGTGTGGTTAGTTCTCCCTTGCAAATTCTAGAATCGGGTTTTTATTTTGTTAATTATTCTCTGTAAAAGCCACGCTCACTCCTCCCACCATCATATTCTTATTTGCAAATAAACGATTTACCACGTTATTATACTAGTCTCAGAGTATTTGGCAATCGATTGTACCCAACTGCATAGTATTCACTTGTTATATCCTTAACCTATGAAATGAGTAAAAATTCGTATAATGGTTATGTACAAAAGATCTTGGATATGAGCTAACCTAATCTCTAGGCAATACAATTTAGTTTCAAATTTTAAATATTTTTTCCGGTTTCCGATATACACATGAAAGTGATAACATTAAAAACTTGAATTTGGAAAATAAGGATGAAAATATAAATAAAATAATAACAAGTAAGAAGACTCTAGTCGAGTAAGCTCGACTAGAAGATACCCTTAACCCTTGACCATACAGACGGACAGATGGTCGGGCTAACAGATATACAATTTTTACAGAAGTTCATTATTTTGCTTATAGTTTCAATTCTCATTTTCAGTTTTTTGAAATTCAAGATTTTCAATTTTTTTTGTTATCTATTACATGTGTATATCGTAAACCTGAAAAGTTATCGAAAATTTGAAACAAACTTGTCATGCCTAGGGATTAGGAGAGCTCATATCCAATATTTGTCTCTAGCTTTTGTAGTTTCTAAAATCGACGCGTTCATACATACAGACAGACGGACAGACAGACGGACATGGCTAAATCGACTCGGCTATTGATTCTGATCAAGAATATATATACTTTATAGGGTCGGAGAAGCTTCCTTCTCCCTGTTACATACTTTTGCACAAAACCATTATACCCTTTTTTACCCATTTCATGGGTTAAGGGTATAAAAATGTGTCGCGACAGGCAAGTTTTCCACGGTCTTGAATACTCAAACAACAGCATTTTCTACCTACAGAATACAATGATCGCGACAAAATTGCACTTTGAATACTCTTTCGGAGTTCATAAACAAAATTGTTTGCTAGTGTCATAGAATCAAAAGTGAAGAGAGTATGTACGACCAGATATAGCAAAACTAAAATTTGGCTGGCTTGGAAGTTTGTCTTTTTTCTAGGCTCTTGCAGAAATTTATATGCGACAAAATGTTAAATATTGTTCATCAGCATCTTAAATATGTTTAAGATAAGTAACTTTCAATGTTCGAATACACATAATTATACAATTAGACAAATATTATTCAAAATATGATTATAATTTTGTTTATGTGTTTCTGAAGGGAAGTGTTCACTAGAATCGTACGATACGATGCGATGCGATAGGAGAGTAAATAGCCCTCTTTAGTGTTGCTAAAGACTAACTTTATTCATGTAAAAGGTACAATATTTATAGGTAGAAGTAGCTGAGTTTGGAATGTTTCATTAAGTTACGCAACCACTGGGTTGGCTGATCGTCTGCGCCTGTTGTGTATTGCCATGGTGCATGTCCGGTATATGGCGCGTGCGGAGGGTTCTCGAGTTCCCAGCTACTGCTCGCTTCAGCCGAATAACAAGTTACGCAAACGCTAGGTTGACTGACCGTCTGCGCATGTTGTGTAGTCAGCAAGATGTGTCGCTAAGAGTTATGTGATACCGGGTATGTGGTATTCAAGGTTAATGTAGTAATGTACTGAATTCAAGGTTACTATAACTAACAATTATGTGTTGGTTCATATACTTGGTTTATGAGTGTCTGTTGGCTTATATGGACATTAACAAATTTATTATGCGCTTAAAAAAAGTAATTTAATAATTTATCTAAAATATGATTACAACTTAATATGAGTATATATAGATAGATATAGATATAAATAATTTAAACGTATTTTGAAAATGATTTTAAAATAATTGAATCATCATCATAGTAGTTGAGGCAGGTCAATGAATATCCAGACAAATGCTATGCGGACTTTTTAATGTGTATACATACATGCACAATCACATATTCATATGCAGCGATAAAAAATCCAATCGAAGCCCAGCGAACAGAAAACGGAAAAACAAATGCTGACAGACATATGCACATACATATATACATACGCATATACATACTTCTGGTGATTTTTGCTGCTGTTAAGTCTGGCGAATGCAGCGCCCGGCACAAGCAGAATGTGTGTATATGTCGGTATACATACGCTCTGGTGAATTGCCTCTGTTGCTGCGCTCCCTCATCCACAAGAAGCTCACCACTGACGCGTAATTCACAAAAAAAAAAAAAGCCGAAAGATCGCCAGGCGGTGGATTAGGGAAATTTGCACTTTGGCACATTTACGTATAGCTTATCGCTGATAAGATCGATAACTCAAAATTGACAAATCCACATTAATCCCACATCCTTAGAGGTGGAGCTACCAAATTTGGTATGAAGATAGTTAATGAACCCCAGGAAATTAGGGGGAAGTAAGTTACATATATCTCAAAAATAAGAATGGGATCAATATTTTGGAGCCATGGAGCCACCCGTTCCGCCCCAGGACCACTTTTTTTTTTTAAACGCGGTTGTCTTTTTTGATTTTTGAGCTAGAGTTCACAAAGAAAGCTACCTAGTAACATTCCCAAAAAAATCGATATCATAAAATTTGGATGTCAAGTGTCAAATTTTCAAGATTTGGTTCTTATCGATTACATGTCTATATCGGGAACTGGAAAAGTTTTCGAAATTTTTAATAAATCTGTTTTGCCAATGGCAATAATGGATAGCATATATTTAAAATCGGAATTTGTGATATTTGAGCATATTTAAATTAATCGAACTTCTGCCAGTTGAGGGGCTTAGATTTATATTTTTCAGACTTCTATGAGTAAGTTGCCTACCTTTAACATCTGCTGTAAAGACACTAGTCACAGTTTTTGGGTGGATAAGGCGTTCGTTCGCGTCCTCTGAATCCATATTAGTTACGCGTATTTGACATGATTTTTTTTGATGCTTTAAAAAATGAACTGATGACGTTAACGATTCTGGTCCCGGTTCAAGGTCTTGTTTTGGCTCTGGCTTAATGTGCAGCCACAATGATTGCCTTAATTCATGCGCATTTTCATCATCAGCTTCTTCGTTGCTTGATATGGGATTAGTATGGCATTGATGGCTCACTTGGTTGTTACCATTGACGTCCTCGTCATCGGAACCGGTTGCTGGATCATTAAAAAAGACAGCAGCCGAAATTAATTCTTCATCGCTATGCATAGTTGCTTCGTCGATGGGCAGCCAGGTTGACTCTTTTGATTGCACTTCTTGTTTCGCGGCGAGGATCCGGCGCCGCCCTTGACCATTACCTTTGTGCACAGATTGCATGTGTCGAAGCAAATAATCGCGTCGCGAGAAAACCCTTTGGCAATGTCGACACTCTAGACGGCGCCGCATAAACAAATCTGCAGATGCCGGCTTAGGATCATGTTGCTCCACTAGGTGACTACGGAGCTGCCGCAGCTGTTGAAATTGCTTGTCGCACAGTTTGCATTTAAGTTCCCCCATCTGCTTGTGTTGGCTATTACGGTGCAAACGCACATCGACAAGGCTTAAAAACATGTCGTTGCAGATACCACAGGGCAGCATAGCCAGCTGTTCGGTCTGGGTACACACATCGATGCTGTTTGGCTTACTTACTGGTGCGCGACCTAGGATGGCCACCAGCGAGCGATATGCCTTCTCTGCATCTTGCTTAAAGCGATACGCCTGGCAAGCGGCCTTAATGCAGGTATCACACATGTGATGCGGCATCTTATCGTAACGCTCACAAGTGTACCTTGTGCATTCGTTAAGTATCTGAGCAATGTTCACGTCTTGCTCCACGGGCGCTTCATCGTAGATAAAATTAAAATTTTTCACTTCGCGCAGGCAAACACGACAGATGCGCTCTGCATCAAATTCACCATAGGTGTTCGGCATTGTAACTTTATTCTACTTTTTTTTTATAAGTTTTGCGGCATTGCGACTTGTAGGTATTAGTAATTGTACTTTTTTTTTACATATTTACTAAAAATATTAACCTTGCCTCAATCAGGTAAAATTTTTATTGTTTTATTACACAAAATAAAGTGGCAACGTCGGGCAGATAATAAGACCTGATTTACACGGTGCAACTAAATTCATGCAGCTTTTAGCTTGTAAGCAAGGGAGGTTATCCCAACAGTGTTCGATAAAAGTTGCACGATGACCGAAACTAGCATGTTATTACATTCATTTCGTTCTAATTATATGATTGCAGGGCTGTAATTTTCGATATTTTTCTATATCGCTTATTCGTTATTTCTTTGTTGTGCCGTGTAAAATATTTGTCTCATCAGTGCGCGATTTTTAAAATGTTTTACATAGACAGTACCAGAAAATTTTATTGTATACAAAAGTTGCAATAGCTATACGATTTCATATGCTCTGTGATCTTCTGAACCAAAAAACGATTCGCCTGCGTCTCTATCTGTAATCAATGTCAACTGACCATGTGTGGGCTCTATCCATGCAGATGGATATTTTTTATCCTTGTGTAGGAAAACGCGCTGCAAGATAATAAACAAGAAAAATATCGTACAATTACTTTCAAGCTTATATAGCGCTTTGCTCACTTTAACAACATCTGCTTTACTGGAACCCGTTACAACAAAGACAACATTTTTGGCATTATTGATAAGTGGAAGCGTAAATGTGATACGTTCTGGTGGTGGTTTTGGTGAATTACGTATCGGAATTATTAAACGTTCGGATTCTGCCAAAGTATTGGATTGCTCCGGAAATAAAGAACATGTGTGGCCGTCCGGTCCCATGCCCAAAAGCAGCAAATCAAATTGTGGATAGCTTGTACCGAATTCTTCTCTAATGCGCTTTGCATAATCACTTGCACATTCATTCAGTGACACGGATGTATCCGCTTTAATAAATTGGCTTTCCAAAATAGTTGGTAGTTGAGTTAGCATTTCAGTTTTGAATGCCCAGTACGTGGAGTCATTGTGACCGTGTGGAACATAACGTTCGTCGCAAAAAAAAAATTTCCAGAATTCTGTGTCTAGACGACTCAATACTAGTGCACGGGTGAAGAGTTGTACCAACGAACCACCTGTTGATCAAGTTAACATTTCGACGATTAACCTTTATTAACCTTTAAGTTAAGCTTATCTCAGACAGAAGCGCAGCACAATATTTACATACACACATAAATAATACGTACCTGAAAGGCCAACGCGGAATACGTTGCAATTATCAAGAGCTTGACTCGCACAACGTTTAAGTACATCCATCATAATTTGCACAAGTTTATCTTCCGATTCGGCAACACTCACATGAAAAGGATACTTGCTATTGAAGGACATGTTTATCTGTTCTATACCGATTTTTCAAACGCTACTAATAAATCTCCGTGCTTATTTTTTTTTTTTGTGTCAGCATTGCCATATTGCTTGAGATCACATTAATATTATACAGCACTTAATAGATTTTTAACAGTGCTGTAAAACACATTTGTTATATATTGAATTCACAAATACATAGACCGCAAATATTTTATGCGTTCGAGCTTGTTTTCTTTTTTCATGCTGTAGTTTTTGCACATTCAAAATGCTTGTTTATTAATCTTACGACTGTTTGTAATTCATCTACCTCTACGACATTGTGTGAGCAATGCCGTGTGCTGCGGAGTCGGCGGTCAACGTTACAACATTATTGTTAATATCACTGGAGGTGGTAGATCACGTTTCTCCGCGCTTAAAAACTACGATGGTAAGTTATCTGCGTGGCCAAGAATAATTAAATAAACTATTGTTAAAATTGTAGATTTTAAAAATCATCAGCGTCGGAAAGATCGGAATAAGCGAACCATCAGTTTTAAGATCTCATAATTATCGCACAAAAGTGACGACTTAAGAATTTACGACGTTGGGTTGAGGATGACGACATGAATAAAGTGACAACCACCGTAGAGGCATGTTCAACTATGCCTCACAATTGATTGAACACAGTTCGCTTTATAACCAAGTACAGCTTTGTGTTAACGGGATCGACCTAACTCAACACGTCATGGCTCGCTTATTTAACGTAGTAAATTTGTTAAGTTAGTGCCCAGTGGAGCCGGCTGGTATAAAGTGAGGGTGAGTTTCATTGATATTCCACGGCGATCGTTAATATATACGTTATATATTTACATCATTTAAAAATACATACAGTTGCTAAAGTTCAAATACCACCACCAAGCTACTTTTTTAGAGGCAAAAAACAATGCATCCACTTTTTTGCAATTTTTTTTTTGTACATTTTCGGTAACTTTTCCGGTTTCCGATATACTCATTTAATAACATGAAAATGGGGATTGAAAATATTAGCAAAATAATGAACATCTGTAAAATTATTATAAAAATCGGTTCAGGAACACCGGAGATATGAAACCATCAAGCAGTGGTACAGCGGTACACGTACATATGAGTTTGTCTGTTAGCCCGATATTAAGGGAATCTTATAGTCGAGCTTACTCGACTAGAGCCTTCTTACTTGTTTACTTTACTTTTGCGAAGTAGTAGTAAAGTAGTCAAAACATATAATTGATTGTATTAACCTTATATTTACAGTTTCATATTTGTGTGTGTATAATTTTTAACGAAAACCTAACTAATGAACGAACTTGCTTGTGTTATTTTCAAAAATAACAATAACTATTTAATTTTGGTAATTGACTCTTTGATTTATAGAAATTATAACTATTCACGCCCAATCTACAGTTTTTTTAAGCCTTGACTTGTGGCTGTCAAAAGTCAAAACATGCGATTTTTTAATGGTGTACACATACGCATCTACGGTTTTTATAAGTCTGACGCATGTTTTAGTCATATTTAGCCAATTTTTGTTTAGAAATTCCGCTGATTTGTGCTTATGCGATTTTGTCGGCATACGCACTTTTGAAACCATTAATGTAAAACATTAAATTTATTTTCATCACACCACGTCATTCCAATATTAACTGTCGAATTGTAGTCTTCCTGCTGAATGCAAACATATCTGCAATCTACAATGCTGATTTACCGATCGTGAAGTTGTATTAAACCAACAGATTCGCAAGATAACTTTTATAACCATCCAAATAATATTACAAACAACAAGTAGGATGTATTTAGCAGCTTAAAAATAATAATTTTCTTTTCGAGTGTTATCAAATCCTTAAACTAGGGATTTCCAGTCCTAACCATAAGCCAATAAAGAACCAAAAAGACAGGCACAAAAAAGTGTGTACATTCACAGTTATTTTTTCAATGTTCTCTCGTTGTTCGACCATAGCTGTACAAATTGTTGTCACGGCAGCCGGCTTCAACGCAAATTGTTGTTGGTTTTGCTGCTTCAAGTTAGCATTTGAAACATCTTTGTGTAAAATTTGCCTATATAAGAAAACTCTTTTTTTTATACCCTTAACCCATGTAATGGGTAAAAAAAGGGTATAATGGTTTTGTGCAAAAGTATGTATCCAGATTCTTTGCGCTTTAAAGTAAATTTGGAATATTGCACTGCACTCTCAAATAACACCATGCATACATCATGACTCATCGACCGCTGGGCTTGACTGTTGCATTAAAGTATTTAGGATCCAGCTCAGTATTCGAATGTCGCCAGACATAATTCTGTCCATCCGCGCAAAAACTTTGAATTTGATCTTTTTTGCAAGAATTACTGCGTCCAAATCCTTGTGCATGGGGATTTTGGCCAACGTCATCACAGTGCTTTTATTACAAGCGAGATGAAGGATATGACTGACTACAAGAAATTTCAAAATTTTTGTCAAAAATGCGGGTTTTATGTGCATTAGTTTATGGCAGACAATAAAATATGCTGATCGAAACTGACTGAAATAAGCTGAAACACACTGTATATTGTTGACCAGCATCAAAAGCAGAGTTGATATAGCCATGTCCGACCGTCTGCCTGTATGTATGATCATTTTATTCATTTTATTAATCCCTAGGAAGTACAAGTTTGTTTCTAATTTTCGATACATTTTGTTATTTACTAAATAAACATGTAACACGAGATATAAAGCTATAAACAAAATAATCAAAGTGTTTTTTATTAAAATCTATTTAGAAACACCGGAGATATAAAACATTGAAATCAAATCATCAGCATCGTCAGTATGCAGAGGGTTAAGGGTATCTCTTAGCTTCTTGACTAAAACCTTTGTTCTTCTTTCGTTTAAAGTACGGTTTTTCGTTTTACATTTTTTTTGACTTAACAATTAGATTGCAAATTATTCAATACTCTACATTTATAAAATTCTGAGCAAAACAAGTAAGAAGGCTCTAGTCGAGTAAGCTCGACTAGAAGATACTCTTAACCCTTGACTTTTGTACAAAACCATTATAACCTTTTTTTTTTAAACATTTCATTGTTTAAGGATATAAAAATGTTCCACTGGATAAGTGAATAAAATTCAATCCAAAAATTATCATTTATGAATTATAGGTCAACGGAAGTTGTTAGGGCTGAAGGATATCGTACTAAGATTAACATCCTTATTTAAGGTTTTTTATGCCAACTATTTTTCTTAATTAAAACAAAATTTAATAAGCTCAGATCAAATATTTAGAAATGTTTTTATATTTGAGCTAATTATTAAATTAATTAAAAGTTTAAGCAACAAATAAAGTTCTGGTCGTAATGTGAATAACATGAAATAAATTAACGTTTAAATATTTATGGTTTTTTCTACTTCAACTTCATAAGACTTTAAAATTTGTTCATGACAATGAAATGAATTGTAAGACACTGTGTGTAACATTAAAAAAAAAAAAAGAGGAAAAGTCCATTTGTGATAATGTAAATCAAAAAATTGTAATGGATGGTTGTTATAGCACATACCAGCTAAATATTATAATGTTATTATGTTTTCATCATACCTACAACCGAAACAGTATAGGGTCATTCTTCTGTTGCTGGTTAAAGGCTTAATAAACATCAAGTTAAAATACTCTTTTGCACAATAAACAGAAAATTAAAAAAATGTCATACATTAATTAATTGTTTTATTGATTAAAAAAATAATTATTTTTGGTTTTTCTTATCTGACTACTAAGTACTTTTAAAGCAATGAATTACATTTTCAAGTACAAATCAAATTTAATTTGTATTAGAAAGTTTTGCCGATGGCAAGATGTTAGCAGCTTACTGCTGTCAAAATCAGTGCAATCTTTGTGTGTTTGAATTGGCTTGAGATATAAGAAACAAAGCTAGGCAAACAAAAACAACGTGCACAACTCTTGCTAATGAACTGCACAACTTTAAATATCCTTTGTCGCAATAATTTTTTGTAGCCAATAAAAAAATTTAAAAACAAACTAATGTTAGTTAGATACTCTAGAATTTGGATATGAGCCCTCCTAATCCCTAAACATAGCAAGTTTGTTTCAAATTTTCGATAATTTTTCCGGCTTACGATATACACATGCAATCGATAACACAAAAATCTTAAATTTCTAAAACTTGAAAATGGGGATTAAAACTATTAAGAAAATAATGAATATCTGTCAAGGGTCAAGGGTTAATCGAGCTTACTCGACTAGAGCCTTCTTACTGTTTTTTTCTACTTTAACTGTGCTAGCCTTTATAAAAGAGGTATACAGCGTAATAGCATCGTGGTATAACCTAAAACTATTGTGAAAAGTTCAACTTCTTATCTAAAATTTAAATTTTCAAGATTTTATTGTTATCTATTAAATGTGTATACTGTAAACCGGAAAAGTTATTGAAAATTTGAAAAAAACTTGTAGTGCCTAGGAATTAGTAGATCTCAAATCAATTCTGTAGTCTCTAGCTCGTAATGTTTATGAGATACAGACCGATAGATAGACGGGCAGGCAGACGAACATAGCTATATCGATTCGGCTGTTAATGCTGATCCAGAACACATAGTTTATAGGATTGGATATGCTTCCTTCTGTTTGTTACATACATTTGCACATAACCATTATACACTTTGTATAATAAATATAATGTTGCATTGATCTTGGTGCGCATTCTGTACTCCTTCTGTATCGATGGATAATACGTATTGGTGCCAGCTAAGCTGTTATCTTTCACTGCTATAAAAAGTCAGAGCAGCGCAGTTCGCTCTCGTCGTTAAGCTAAGTAGATTTGGTTTGACTTTGGCCCACTTCATTGACGGCAGTCAAACATAGAAGAAGCGCGATTGCGCCAGTTTCAGACGCCAGAATCTCAAGATTGAACTTACAGCTGCTTCAAGTGTTTGATGTTTTCGCCTTTATCGCTGCCGCTTATCAACAAGTAAATATCAGTTGTCGACGATTAAAGGGAAAAAAATTTACCTGACTTTGATTACGCACCAAAATACTGCTTGTGCTTTTGTTGGCCTTTATTGAAAAATAATTCCTTCTTTCTCGACTTCTGATTTTATCTGTGGCAGATTTGCAAGTGTATAATGACTACTCTTGGTGTCTGGGACTATGCTATCTTAGCCGTGGTCCTGATCGTATCCATACTTATCGGAGTATACTACCGCTACGCGGACAACAAACAGAGCAACACAAAGGAATTTTTTCTGGCCAACCGTTCTATGGGCGTTACGCCAGTGGCTTTTAGTTTAATGGCGAGCTTCATGTCGGCTGTTACCATTCTGGGTGTATCAATGGAGATCTATCAATATGGCACCATGTTTGTCATCATCAATATCTCGTATATTATATCAACGCCCATTGCAGCATATCTTATTCTGCCTGTCTTTTATCGCCTAAAAACTGCCAGCGTCTACGAGTATCTCGAGCTGCGCTTTGGCTATCCCACCCGATTAGCAGCCTCGCTAGTCTTTTCCATGCAGATGATACTGTACATGGGCATTGTTGTGTATGCGCCAGCATTGGCATTAGAGGCAGTCACTGGTTTAAATCAAATAATCTCGATTTTAATTGTTGGCGTCGTCTGTACAATTTATGCAACTATGGGTGGAATGAAAGCAGTGTTGATCACGGACATCTACCAGTCGATCCTCATGTTTGCAGCAGTATTTAGTGTTATTATATGTGCGGGCATAAAAGCGGGAGGTTTTGACAGCATTTGGAGGACGGCGATGGATAATGGACGCATCGACTTTACCAACTTTAGCCTTGATCCAACGACAAGGCATACATGGTTTACTCAGATTCTAGGCGGAAGCGCCACATACTTGGCCATATATGGAGTAAATCAAGCACAAGTGCAACGCCTGCTTGCCGTACGCAATCTAAGATCAGCGCGCGTCGCGCTCTGGTGGTGCCTACCCATATTGTGTCTGTTGAGCATAAGCACTTGTTTCTCGGGCTTGTGCATTTATTGGTACTATCGTGACTGTGATCCCCTTTTGGCCGGACGGGTCAGTTCGCGGGATCAGATTATGCCCTTGTTTGTGGTGGACACAATGGGTGAATATACTGGCCTGTCGGGCCTTTTTATCTCGGGCATCTTTTGCGCCAGCCTGTCAACCGTTAGCACGGCGATAAGTTCGTTGGCAGCTGTCACGTTAGAAGATTACCTGAAGCCTCTAGTGCGTTGTTGCTCTAGGTGTACCCTTGATGATGGTTTAACCATGTGGTACTCAAGGCTGCTTTCCGTTTTCTATGGTGCCCTTTGCATTGGAATGGCTTTCTTGGCTGGCTCTATTGGGGGCCTGCTCCAGGCGGCTCTCTCGATCTTTGGAATAATTGGTGGACCTTTGCTGGGCCTCTTTACGCTGGGCATGTATGTGACGTCGGCAAACCAAAAGGGCGCTATTGGTGGTCTACTTATTTCGTTAGCCGTATCCTTTTGGATGGGCTTTGGTCAGCCGAAGCCCCCGATTCCCAGTCTTGAAATGTCAATTGCTGGCTGCTCTGCTGACCGCAGCTACGCTATGGATATACTGCTTCAAGCGGGCGTAGAATTTAGAACTTCTAATGATTTTGAGACTACAGAAACGGATCCGGAAGTAGATTTTTTTTATCTTTATTGCATTAGTTACATGTGGTACGCAGCTTTTGGCTTTGCTGTAGCTTTTATTGGTGGCTGGCTGCTTTCAGGCTTCTTTGCAGCCCTTAATTTTGATAATAACAAATGCATCTATCAGGACGCTGAGGGCACGCTGATTAAGCATGATCTATTTGTGCCACCAATCGCTAATCAATTGCTGCGACGCCAAATGCCTCTTGTCGTCGTTACTACCACTAGTAGCAACAGTAGGAAAAGTAGCAGCAACAGTTCAGATCGTGATCCTACTGCTCACGGTTTTGACTGCCACTACACAGGTGCAGTTACGGAAAGGCAAAACTCAGTTTCATGAACCCATTCCATGAGACAAAGCAGTACTATTAATTTCTTTGAGTGTACGTAACCTATAGAAGTAAACATAATACGGTGAATCAGAGCTAAATTTGAACGATTTCAAGTGAAAATTTGAAGCGATATAAAGTTTAAAGAAGAAAACAAACGCAAAATGTTAAAGTGCTTATTTTTTCATGTCATATATCGGTTGAAAAACATTAATAAAAGACTTGATATATTTTTATATATATGAATACTATATTAATGTGTTAACTCTTTTTAACATTTAAAAAAAAAAATGTAGTGACTACATAGCAAAACAAGTGAAATTGTTGCTATCGGGCACAACCAACTGCGAAATACTCTAATATTCACATAAAAGCAAATGTGTAATGAATGGTATGGGTGCGCCAGGCGTGGGTTTAACCTTCAAACCTTTTACAGTAGTAAATTTAAGGGTGACGTCGCCAGCTTTCTTTCCGCCAAATTTCGTATCTCATGTTTAAAAACTGGGAAGATATGGGCATTCTCATTTTGTAAATTCGGTGACAAATATTTAATGTAGATTTTTGGGGACGTCAACACCTATCTTTCTACCGGTGGCTCTAGTACTAAAACTATGAAAGATAAAGGCAATATCTGACTTAAAAGGATGGTCTGCGGGCAAAGGGCTGGGCGTGTCAAATCGATTAAAATCTTTGGAATGTGTCATCGGCTAACTTGCCACCAAATTTTTTTATTTCTTGTTCTAAAAGGTCGTGGGACAGGAAGCGGTAGATGCCGGCGTGTCATCACAGAGTATTTTTCCTTTTTCCATGACGGAAGTCTACAGTATGTATAGTCGTGGCGTATATATATTGTTGATGCAGATCTTTGAAAAAATATATCAGTTATATTCCCAAATTTTGGGATTCTAGATCATGGAATTCAAGTCCCATTGCTCCCGACCACCTTTTTTGTAGAAATTGCTCTGAAGCCAACAAGGACTATGGGCAAGCGGACTACCATTGAACAATAAAAACTCATCCTGGAACACTTCAAAAACGGACATTCATATCGCCAAACAGTTCAAATGATCAATCTGAGCCCCTCAACTGTGAGACATAACATATGTGCGCTTCGTTTGAAACAATCGCGTAAAGGACAAGGGCAGAACGGCACCGGGTTCTGCGAAACCATGATTTCAATGCCCGACTACCAATTGGACAAGAATTTTGAGTCCTGAATCAACGTCATTATTGCAGACTAATTCAAATGCAACTTTAATGACGGACGTTTTTTAATGCAACAGTCAAGTACGGTGAAGCAGGTGTCATGGTATGGGCATGATAGTCGTCAGCCGGTGCCGGGAACTTGGTATTTTTTGAATGTGCAATGGGACATTGTATGTTTCTCAATATACTGGAGTAAAAATGTATAATAAAGAATTTGTGTCATTTTTGCTAAATGAATGGAGCAAAATCAATCCAAAATCTACCCAGAAGCTGGTATCTTCCATGAATAATAAGTTAAGGGAAGTTATTAAGGCTTAACTATATGATACCAAGTATTAGCATGCTTTTTCAAGGTTTTATACGCCAAATATGGTAGTTTTTTAAGACCAAATCAAATAAGCTGAGACCTTATTTTTGAATATGTTTGCAAATATTAGCAACAAATAAAGTTTCCTGTGTAAATGTGATATAACTTTTTACAAATTAGCGCTTAAACATTTTTCGTTTATTGTTTGTTTTTTTAGATTTTATAGAACTTGTAATTTTTTTCATGACAATAAATCAAAAAGAGTGTGACACACTGTATGCTCACCGTAAGCTCTAAACCAGGTTTTTCTAAAGCACACTTGTAAACACCATACAAATGTAGAAATACACAAATAGTTTTTATTATCATCCTGTGCACTGGAAAAAATTAGCGATGCTTTGTCATACACTTTGCAACAACTGCTTGCATGATGCTGATATTAATAATGAAATCGTTTGATTTACTGCACCATTTAATAACAAAGTTTTCATATTAAGTATGAATGTGAGTGCAAATGTTTGCTTTGAATATGAAGTATGTATGTATTTCGTTATTTGTATTAGTGTTTGTTCCATCATAACGCATACTCAAATGTGGGAAAAATATATTAATATCGATTTGTAACCCGAGGTGTAAAGGCTTGTTATTGATTTCCTTCCTTCTTTCGATATATATATATTGGACGTAGATGTACTAACGGACAGTACAATCAAGTGGCCCAACGATACCAAGCACCGGCTTGTTAACGCGCGGACCCAAGCATAAAGCGACCCACCTCCCGCCCGTCCGACCGAGGGTCGCACCGCGTAGCGTGCGGTTACGAAGATCGCGAACATGTAGACAAATGACATAACACAATTTTTTTTAGAGAGCATGCAGAAGTGGTACTAGTTATAAGGTGGGAAAATCGTTATATAAAGAACATAAGATCCGAAAAGGGTAATGGATAGCATAGTTAGATAAGCAAACATGCAGGGCTATGTAAAAAATGTCTACTACTTCTAATAGGTACAGCAAAGTTGATTTGGTTAATTAGTAGGGGGGAATCTATTTCACCATTTATTAATTTGTGAAAAAAGGTTAATGCTAGCATAGTTCTACGATTAGTAAGAGAGGGAAGATTTATTAGTAAAAGTCTACTGTGGTAAGCAGGTAAATTTGTACTATTATCCCAGTTAAGACCCCGAAGAGCAAAGAGCAAAAATTGTTTTTGTACCGATTCTATTCTATCTTGATGAATCCTGTATTTGGGGTACCATATACAAGATCCATATTCCAGAATCGGTCGCACAAGAGACACATACAAGGTTTTTGTTAAATAGGGGTCGTTGAATTCCTTCGACCAGCGCTTAATGAACCCCAAGACACTTGATGCTCGATTTGAGATTAAAGCAATATGCTTGTCAAACTTAAGCTTTGGGTCCATTAAGATACCCAAATCCTCAACCAAATCAATCCTATCCAATGGTAGGTTATCCAGAAGATAGATATTAAAAAAAGGCATTCGCCCATAAAAAGACATAAGACATAACATTTACTGCAATTAAGATGCAGTAAATTTACTTTGCACCAAGTTTGAAAGTTGTCTAAGTCACTTTGCAGTCTATGACCAGACAGAAGACTTGAAGCTGACATGCATAATTTTACATCATCAGCATACATTAGTACCCGAGAATGATTTATAACAGACGGAAGGTCGTTTATAAAAAAAATAAATAACTACGGTCCAAGGTGACTTCCTTGTGGAACACCAGAAGTGACCTGGACCGCTTTAGAAACTGAACCATTAAAATAGACTCTCTTGAGTTCTAAAGGTTAAATAATCTTGAATCCAAAGGATAAGATTATTGGGAAAGCCCAAAAGTTTAAGTTTATACATTAAAAGGAGGTGATTTACAGAGTCAAATGCCTTAGTGAAATCAGTGTAAATAACACCAGTTTGCAATTTTTCTTCAAAGCCCTTAATAACAAATTATGTGAATTCTAATAAGTTAGTAGTGGTAGATCTTTGTTTCATGAACCCGTGCTGGCACGATGAAATCATAGATTTACAAAGATGTTGAAGATGAGAGGTTATTAGTTTCTCAAAAATCTTTGGGATAGCAGACAACTTGGAGATACCCCTATAATTTTGAGCATTCGATTTGTTTCCTTTTTTGTGCAAACGAATAATATAAGACTCTTTCCAAATTTTTGGGAAAGATCATAGCTCCACGGACAAACTAAACAGTTTATGCAAAGGTTTCAATGGATCCTAAGCACAATACCTAAGCACACAGCTAGGTATTCCATCAGGTCCCGGAGAAAATGTGGGCTTAATAACCTGAAGATCACAAAGTAGCGAACTCTCTGTGATTTCCGGTATGAAAATACAATTTGAGGCATTAAGCTGATAGGGGTAAGGCATGACGACTGGTTGGAAACAAGGGCTATAGGTCGTTTGAAAAAATTCAGCAAATAGATCGGCAATGGCCTGATCTGAGTTGGCTTATGATATCAAAACATAAAAACACATTAATTTTTATGATTGCAATTTTAATGCAAAGCAATGTCTAAATACGAAATTATCGGCATTGTTTTAATACTCTATGATGTTGACAAAACGAACAAATTCAATCTTTTGCAAGGTGGTTTAGTAATTTTGATTAAAAAAGCGATAATGTCATAGTTTCTTATAAGTTCTTATCTTGACTGCGTTTGTTTGCCTTCGTCATTTAAAGCAATCGGCATTCGGTTTTTATTCGCCTCATAGTAGGTGCGACTTTGCGATATATGCCATAGAGCCAGCAGGCGACTGAGCTCCTTGTAGCTTAGTGTTCGTAACGGATTGGTTTCCGTCGGGTTCACACCAGCAGCTCTCAGTTCCTGAACAATGGCATCAAGGACTCCGGGACTATCTCGCTCCACTAAGTCATCATTCAAACGTTTGGGCGCTATTTTTAGTATGTAGGGCAATTCATGCGTCGGCACCTGATTGACAGAACCCAATGCGATAATCTCCTGCTCGTTGGTCATGGGCAATGCCGTTAACAAGCCACTCATGGCGATGAGCACTAAGTATCCAACGTATTTCATGATCCTTCGCTAAGTGTTGAAATTTTGTACACCTTAGATTTTTCTTTGCTTCTCTGAATTGGGTATACGTTGCTGCTAGTCAGAAGGTTGCGATTGCACTGACAGCCCATAACTTTACTTTTTTTTGCTGACGTCTTCTCATTGTGGAGGGGCCATACGGACTCTTGCCATAGGGTGGCGGTGTGTTTTAATTTATGCTTTCTATTACTCTCAATGCACGATCCACGGCGCGTCGTCATTGAATTGGTTTTGTATGTGTCGTTTTTTTTTTTTTTTATCTATGTATATACAGCAGCAAACTAAAAAATATTACCAACAATCTATTTTTATACCCTTAACCCATGAATTGGGTGAAAAAAGGGTATAATGGTTTTGTGCAAATGTATGTAACAGGGAGAAGGAAGCTTCTCCGACCCCATAAAGTATATATATTCTTGATCAGCATCAACAGCCGAGTCGATTTAGCCATGTCCGTTTGTCTGTCCGTCCGTCTGTATGTATGAACGCGTAGATCTCAGAGACTACAAAAGCTAGAGACTCCAAATATTGGATATGAGCTCTCCTTATCCCTAGGCATGACAAGTTTGTTTCAAATTTTCGATAACTTTTCAGGTTTACGATATACACATGTAATCGATAACAAAAAAATCTTGAATTTCAAAAAACTGAAAATGAGGATTGAAACTATAAAAAAATGAACTCTTCTTCAAATATTTATATTTGCAATTCTTTATGTATTTTTTATAATGCTTAGTTTTTTCGCCAAACGTAGAGTATAAGCTTTTATTGATAAGATAATATACGAAAAAAATCATAGTAAATCAGTTTACCATATCTACATTTAAAAATGGTGTATAACTTACTTTGAAGCTAAAAAAAAAATAGTTTGATGATTTCGTCCCTTTCCACTCTAATTACGACCGAATACTATACAATTTTTGTCTATTTAATTTTAAATTATTAAAAATATATTAATAATGAGTGAAATATATTAAGCACGGATTTTAAAGGAAGACTTGATAAAACAAAAAATTTTTACGGAGCATGCATAAGTGCTGCTTTTATTTCTTTTGCATGTTTGCCCCACTTTTTCAAAACACAGAAGTAAAAAATGATGTTCCAGTTATCGTCTTAATACAAACTTACAATCTACTTTTTGGGTAAACGTTAAGCATTATTAAAAATACTCAATTGAAAAAATTGCAATTTTGATGTTTTATATTATGTGCGTAGAAAGAATAGTTTGGTGGTGCAATTTTTTTATTTGTAGCTGTACACACAAATACAAGCATGTATGTATATTAATGTGTACACATTTGCTCCCTTGTTTTGTATTTTTGTATACCCTTAACCCATGAAATGGGTCAAAAGGTATAATGGATTTGTTTTGATAGTATGTAACAGGGAGCAGGAAGCTTCTCCGACCCCATAAAGTATATACATATATTCTTGACCAGCATCAACAGCCGAGGCGATATAGCCGTATCCGTCTGTATGTATGAACGCGTCGATCTCAGGAACTACAAAGGCCAGGGACTCCAGATTGTGGATATGAGCACTCCTAATCCCTTGGCATTTTTTTCAAATTTTCGATAAATTTTCTGGTTTACGATGTACACATGTAATCGATAACAAAAAATCTTGAAAATGGGCATTGAAACTATTTACAAAATAAAGAACAACAATCGGTTCAGAAACACCGGAGATATGATACCATCAAGCATTGGTATAGCGGTACACGTACATATGTGTATGTCTGTCAGCTCGACCGTCTCTCCGTCTGTATGGTCAAGGGTGAAGGGTATATTCTAGTCGAGCTTACTCGACTAGAGCCTTACTTGTTTTAAATTGTTTTTTTCTGAGTCGTTTGGTATTGTTTTATTTTGTTTGTTGATTTAATAATAAAATTTGTGATTTGCATGTAGACAGTGAACTTTGTGCACTTATGTACCTAGATTTGTAGAGCATGGAATACATGGTCTGTGTTAGCATTCATTGATATATACATTCATCCATTCTTTTATTAACATGGCTTTGGTTTTTTTGGATCAAGTCGATCTAGTTAGAGACTCCTAAGCCCTATACAGTACAAGTTTGTTTCAAATTCCGATAACGTTTTCGGCTTGAAATTGTATAATAAAAATGTGTGATATCTTTATTACAATCAATTCAGAAACACCGGAGGTATGAAAATGTTCAATTTAATCATGAATCATTATTGTAGTAAGTAGTAAGTGCAGGTAGGTATATCTGTATGTAGTATCTTTTTGTGAATCTAACTCGACTAGAACCTAAGTACTTATTGATTCATAGCTTTGGAGAACTGCACCTGCTTTCTTTCCACCATCTTTTGAAGATGAAGGCATGCCAGCTTTTTGGAAGACATAGAAAATGGGGCTGGTGTGAAAATTGAAATGTAATCAACTATCATACTACTAAATTTAGCTTAAAAACAGTAAGAGATATAGGAATTTCGTTTTTGAATTCCGCTGTTTACGTTGTGGGGTTAGACGTGATATCAAAATCATTGCAGATCGTAAAATTGTTACCAGTTATCTTGCTTCGAAATTTTTTCTTAATAAATGTGTAGAACACAGACATTGCCGGTTTCACGGCGTTGGCTGTTGTTTTTAGTCCAAATTCCTGTTGCAGATCATCTTCCCACAAAATTTGGTGACTAGATTGAGCTTGCGGTGTATCAACTTGTTATTGATTTTTCAGCACTCAGTGTACTTTATAGACATTTTTTCTATGATTAATTTAATTCATATAATAATAATAAGTCAAAAGTCAAAATTAACTAGTGAAATATCGTACTTGAAATATTTATTCTTATGACTAAAACTTTAATTGCTCTTAAAATATTTCAAGCTAAAGACAGCTTTAACAACAGATTTGATTTGGTTTTAAGTGCTACAGTATCGCTACTATACATTTAAGCACTAATCACTAAAGTTAAAATACAGTGACAATCGAACTTAAGTTCTAAATATGATTATTAAAATGTAATTTATCAGTAAGTATTAGCTTTTTATAAATGCAATAATTATTTTTTTTTATATTATAATTACAATTTAAAATATTTATAATATTTATTTAAAAGCTAATCAGCTTATTAAAACATACTAACTTAGTATCTACAATACTATGAGTCACTGCCAATAAGTTGAAATGTTGTTTAAAACAACAACAGCTACGATAAACGATATAAAAACAACTGGCATTATTTTGTTTGTGGTTTCAAGTTCTGTCGTGGTTAACCGTGTCAATTAATTTGCTCAAGGAGTGTCAAAACCTCACTATTGTCTATGTTCAGTCGAATGTCCGACTACTTTAATAATTAAAGTGGATAAAAATCATTTGAGCTCAGGGTAATGATTATCTATAAATTCAATACTTCTTTAAACATTTTTATATTGGCTTACATTCTTGATTTGACTTTGGAATAGGCAACACTTAGGCAATTTTCCATTGGTCAGGGAAATTTATAGTAGAATTCGCAATGTTGAAGATATGAGTAATGAATCGTATTATAAACGGTACAAAGCTTACAAAAAACTCGGATTTGAATCATCCGAACAGTAGATTTTATTTTACGCATGTTCTGCAATATATCACATTGGTTGACTAAACTAAAGTTTAAACTAAAGTTATTAAACACAGATACAAACTATACACTGATTAAGGGACATAAAGGCTTATTCCATTCAGTGTCATGAAAAAATTTCAAAGTTCTATAAGGTTTCAACTATATAGAGACAAATTATAAAAATGTCTTAACGCCAATTTATTTTTATATCACATTTACGAAAGAACCTTAATTTGCTGCTTAAACTTCTTAGCTTAAATCTAAAAGCATATAAAAAAAATTAGGTCTCGTCAGGTCGTTATTAATACTTAATATGATGTTCCATTTGTTGTCTTAGTAGAACCGAAAATCACGTCGGATTCTCAACTTCTCGGCAATTTGTTGTACATTATCCTTAAATTCATTGTACTCAAGAAAAGCAGGAAGCTCCCGTCAACGGCTGCGCAGATACATGCCCTTACCATCACTCTTCCTCCGCCATGCCTGACTGTTGCATTTAAGTGTTTGTGATTCAGCTGATTTTTTGACAGTTTTGCCCATCCTCGCATTTCAATGATAACAACCGAGAAAATCTTTGATATTACAAGTCGTAAAATGGTTGAAAAAAGACTGTCTTTTAAAACTATTTTTTATTTTAAAGTAGCTAGTGATTAGCCCTGTAATTGATGCTTTATTTTGTGAACTATTTGTTTTCAAGACTTTTGTAAAACACGAAGGCAGTGACACAAAAAATCAATAGCTTCCGTGATTGGTCTTGTGCAATACTTCATTCCGTTTACATCATAAGGATCCGCAACATTTAATAAGGTATATGGTGTGATATGGTGTGATGGCGGTAGCGCAGTTATAAAAACATCAACATTTCACAAATTTTCATTTCATTTAATGCTTTTCAATCCCCATTTCCATTTGTACAGCCTAGGGTTTCGGAGAGTTCATATCTAAAATCGGAGTCTCCATCTCGTATAGTTCCTGAGATCGACGCTTTCATACATACCCATTCCACGGGTTAAGGGTATAAAAATAGTAGTAGTGTTTGCGACAATCAGTTCAAAATGTATTTATGCAAATTTCAGCCAACTGATAGAACGCAGAATTTCCGACCCATAAAATGTGCATATATATTCTTGATCAGCAACAACAGCCGAGTTAAGTTGGCGATTACCTCTGTCCGTTCGTCTAGTGTGAGTTTTTGAAGTTCACTTATATAACGCACAGGCCAACATTGTGTGTAGTGAACACATAGCATCTTCTAGTCGTGCTAGATTCTCCATAGTTGATTTATCTATGTATGTTATACGTTGAAGGTACTTTTTCCTTTTATAAACAAAGTTCCTTTTTAATATACCCTGCTAAACAGATACAAAATGGTCAGATCAATGTCGGCAATGCCTTTTGGCGTTTTGAGCGACAGTATGCCATCTTCTTCACCGATGACTTCGAGGTACCCACGGATGGGTATCGGCTTATGCCGCGTGTGCGCACTGCCGTCCCTCTGGCTATCATTACGAAAAGCTAAAGGCGCAAATAAAGTTTGTTATGGCTAAATGGTATAATGGTGAGTATATCCAGAGAATAATAATTGAAATAATATAATCTTTTAACTTCAATCATTTTAAAATTTTCTCTTACAAAAAAAAATTTAAAAAGGAAGCCAAATAAAAAAAAAGGCAAACCAAAAAGCTCTCACAGGACAAAACAAGATAAAGGGACAAGGACAGGAAAGAAACATAAGCGACATAATCGCACGTTAGCATTTCTACTATGCAGGCAAAAATGCTCAAAAAAACCCCTTGTGCGCTAGGCCGGTTTTGTTTTGTTGTAAATTTAAATTGCGTTGCGATGTTGTGTGTCTTTTGTGGCAGTTGCGTCGTTATTAGCAGCTAATGTGTTATTATCAATGCGTGTGCCATGGTCTAAGAAAATTCAATAAAAAACGCTTACTTTGAATGATAGCTAAGGCCGCCAAAATAACGAAAAATGTTCTGGAAATGTTTCTAGAAGATACCCTTAACCTTTGACCATACATACAGACAGACATACACATACGTGTACTACTGTACCAAAGTTTGAAGCGATCATATCTCCGGTGTTTCTTAAACGATTTTAATAAAAATTTGACAGATGTTCATTATTTTGTTTATAGTTTCAATCCCCATTTTCAAGTTTTCGAAAACAACGATTTTTTTTGTTATCGATTATGTGATACGAAAATTTGAAACAAACTTGCTATGCCTAGGGACTAGGAGAGCTCATATCTAAAATCTGTCAAAGTCTCTAGCTTTTGTAGTACTTGAGATCGACGCGTTCATACATTCAGACAGACAGGCATGGCTATATCGACTCGGCTGTTGATGCTGATCAAGAATATATATACTTTATGTGGTCGGAGTAGCTTCCTTCTGCTTGTTACATACTTTTGCACAAAACCATTATACCCTTTTTTTACCCATTTCATGGGTTAAGGGTATAAAAAGTCGTACATGTATCAGCGACTCACCTTAAGCCTTATGCGAAAGACATAGACATCATCAACTAATTTTTTTGCATTACATTTATTTTTTGCCGTTTCCTTATTTTTTGAAGCACATTGTTGTCCTGACAGCCGGAATGCAATTTGTTGCTGGTTTTACTTAAAACTGGCGCCTAGACTTTACGGTCAACTTGCCCTCAGCAATGCTTAATCACTAAATTTCAATCTCCCAAATCTTAGGTTTTTCGCAATCGATTTCAATAAAAATTAGCATTATTTTATCAACAATTTTCAAGTTTTTCGTTTTTATCTGTATCTATTTTATGTGCGTTTCGTAATCCGAAAAATGTACTAAAATTATCAAACAAAGTTTTTCTACTTATGGATTCGGAGAGCTTCTATCCAATATCTGAAGTATCCGGAATAGAACATGCGTCATCTGAATAACGAAATGCAAGTCGTAAGAATTATTTAGAACCGATAGATTCTTGGTGAAAACATCTTACAATATTTTTATTTTTTATTTACTAACACACATAAATAAATATTTATTCACATATACTCAAATGACCGAACGTACGAATATCATATATAATCAGACGCAATACAATCAAAAAATGCTTAGAGCGAAGTCCGTCGAAAGTTTACCAATCTGCTGAATCTGGTAAATTATCTACATATTTTTTGCCAATGCTTTAACATTTGATATTCAATTACATGAGCCAATGCCATTTTGTTTTAATTTTGCGTATATTAAGATGAATATTATTTAATAATCATCAGCCTTTGCTGGACATGCATTGCTTTTTATGTCAGTCAAGCTGGCAGGTAACAAAAATAGTTATTAAATATCTACATCAAATTGGCTTTAGTCTAGTCAATATAATATATAATAGTTAAATTAAAGAACTAAAAATAGTAATTAAATAAAAAATAACTTAAAGCTGGCTTTTAGCAGAAACGTTATGTACATCTTTAGAAATAAAGTCCTGAAATAACTTTTCTTAGTACACATGGGACCGGACTTTTACCAATTTATTTCTTACCGTGTAGTCGGGTCACTGCCAAAAATAAGCTCTGATAACATTTTTGTTGTTGGAGATGTATTAATCGAGCAGACTTCTTTTCATATTTTAAACTGTTTAAATAGTTTCTGCAACTACAGCTTGATTTAATAAGAGTTATATTACAATATCCTTTTTTTTATGTGTGTAGACGCAAATTATGGTGTTTACGGTGTCGGGCCTCTTTATTAGCTTCGTCATTTTGTTCGCATGTTTGTTATTGTCTTGCAAAATATGGGCATTTGCATTCGAAACTAAACAATTTTGGTAACCAACGCCTCAAAACAATTGCGCGAACTTAAACCATCGCAAAACCGGCAGCTTAGCTTCAGTCAGCTCTACCGTTAACAAAAACTCAATTCAGAATCATATACATGCAGTTGGGCTAGCGGTTGGCGGTGCAGGTGCCGGCCATGTGCGCACAGAGTCAGGTGGATCTGGTTTACAAAAATAAATATTTAACCGTACCGCTATTAATATTTTATTCGCAAATATGTTAAGTACAGTGAACATTTTTGAAATTTTCACTTTAGAGATATAGGGTCACCCAGGTTTTTGTTTTTAATTTTTTTAAAATATTTTTTATAGGTTATTAAGTTTATTATCTCTTAAACACATTAAACAAAACTTTAAAAACATAAACAATAACAAAGAAACATTAAAAATACTAACAAAGGTACAAAATTTAACTGCAACTGGAATATTTTGCCATTCCTCCAAGATTATTGCTTTGACACCATTATTATTTTTTGGATGGCGCTTGGCAGTACGTTTTTCAGATAGGCCCACAGATTTTCAATTGGGTTGAGGTCTGGACTTTGGGCAGGTGTACCAAACACCTTTTTACAGTTATAAAGCAACTAGCACCTCACCATATTAGCCTTTTGCTTGGGATCATTGTCCTGGTAAAACTTGTATGTTGGCTTGCCATCAGTCATAATTCCAAATTTGTTGGCACGGGCTACCAAATGTGTGTTCAAAATAAAGGGTGTTTTTTTTAGAGGTATAGAACTTTAAGTTGGCAAAACTTCTTTAACTGGCGGCCATTTTGTCAGCTATTAAGTGATTTATGTTTAGTCTGGTTTGGCATTTCAACATGAATAGTCTGACGCCTAAACAACGCTTCCAAATTGTGCAAATTTATTTTGAAAATCATGGTTCTGTTCGAATTACGTATCGCGCATTACGTCCATTTTACGGTCAACATTATCGTCCATCAGAGCAATAATTTCTATTAACTATGGAACGTTTTCGCGCCACGTTTACTTTAAATCAGTGTTTTCCAAAGTGGGCGATAACGCCCCCTTGTGGGCGCTGCAGGTCTCAAGAGGGGCGGTAAGAGACCCAGAAAGAGTCCGTAAGAGTTAACTTCAGACCTAAGCGCCGTTGTATGTTACCTACTGCGCTCAGAGGCGCTAAAAAATATTTATTCTCCAAGGGGGCGGTAGACAAAATAAGTTTGGGAACCACTGCTCTAAATGATAATACGCACTCACAGAGATGTCGTACAGTGCGTACAGAAGAAGTCATTGCCGCTGTAGAGCGTAGCGTAGAGGAAGACCCGAATCAGTCAATCCGCCATCGTGCACAGGAATTGGATATGTGTCCATCCACTTTATGGAAGATTTTGCGGAAAGATCTTGGTTTGCGTACTTACAAAATCCAACTCGTGCAAGAATTGAAGCCTCGCGATCACCTAGAAAGGCGTAGATTCGGTGAATGGACCAAAATAAGATTGCTGTCGATCCCGATTTTCATAAGCGAATTTTGTTTAGCGATGAAGCTCACTTTTGGTTGAATGGATATGTCAATAAACAAAACTGCCGTATTTGGAGTGATGGTAATCCTCAAGTGTATCTTGAGACACCCTTACATCCAGAAAAACTGACTGTGTGGTGTGCTTTATGGGCTGGTGGAATAATTGGTCCGTACTTCTTTAAAAACGATGCTGGCCAGAACGTTACAGTCAATGGTGACCGCTATAGAGCGATGATTACTGACTTTTTCGTTCATCAATTGAACAACCATGATGTGCAGGAGTTGTGGTTTCAACAAAACGACGCAACATGTCACACAGCTCGTGCCACAATTGATTTATTGAAGGAAAAGTTTAGTAACCGCACAGTTTCACGTTTCGGACCCGTGAATTGGCCTCCAAGATCGTGCGATTTAACGCCGATTGACTATTTTCTGTGGGGATATGTGAAGTCGCAAGTCTACGCCGGTAAGCCCGAAACGATTAAACACTTGGAGGACAACATTCGGCGCGTTATTGCCGATATACGGCCACAAATGTTGGATAAAGTCGTCAAAAATCGGACCTCTAGATTGGACTACGTCCGAGCCAGCCGTGACGGACATATGCCAGAAGTCATGTTTAAATTATAATGCCAGAAATTTCATATCAATAAAAAATTATCTTTGTTTTATTCCATTTCAAAGTTCTATACCTCTAAAAAAAAACACCCTTTACTTAAACATTCTTGGACATCCATTGTATATTTAATGAAGCACAATTCTCCAACTCCTTTGCTCGAGATGCACCCCCTCTCTGACAATTTTCCAAACTTAACCGTGGGTATAATATTTTTGTTTTCAAGCGCTTTCATTATAGTATAGCATAATCTTGGATTCATCAGAAAATACCACTTCGTCCCAATATGAATCTGGCTAACCTACGTGGATCCTGGCAAAAGTTAATCGTCTTCTAACCTGCTCCGCCAACAACAACGATTTTTTTTCGAGCAGCTCGAGATGAAAAGTCGGTTCTTTTAATGGCTTTTCTGACAGTTTTGCGACATATTGTGATTCCACATTTCGTCTTAAACTCGTTGGTGGCAAGCGTTCTGGTCTAAATAGTTGGATTTTGGATGATCTTTCTGACCATAATTCGCTCTGCCCTTGCAGTTATTGCCCGCAGCCGACCAGTTGGAGGGTTCGCCTCCATCCTTCCCTCGTTTTTAACGCGGCTTAAAACGTATAAAGTTTTCCAGTTAATTGCAAACATTTCTGCAATCTCAGAAACCGTTTTCCCGATGGTGGAGCTGTAATAAACCAACTGGTTCATGTCGAACGATAACCGCTTGCCTGGCATTTTAAAACCGTCTAAAACTGTTCCGATTATATATAAATTCTATATTCCAAATATAAAATTAACTTAATAACATAAAAAATATTTAAAAAAAAAATTAAAAACAACAACCAGTGTGACCTTATATCTCTAAAGTGAAAATATCAATATTTTTCACTATGTGTAAACACTTTGTTGACAAACTGTATGTACAGTTTGTCAAGAAATTGTTTTCATTCAGTGAAAAATTTTGATATTTTCACTTTAGAGATATACGGTTACGCTGGCCGTTGATTAAAATTTTTTTTTATTATTTTTTTATAAATTATACAGTTAATTATCTCTTAAACCCATTAAACAGAACCAAACCCATTAAACTGGCTAAAAAAAATTTGGACTTTTATTGATCCTTCTGACTATAATTCGCTGTGCCCTTGGAGCTTATGCCCTTTTCATACGAATTTCACAGCGAAAATACACCAAAAATGGAAGACGAAAACACTTGTGTGGCAGTTGAATTTTGTGCCTTTGTTAGTATTTTTAATGTTTCTTTGTCAATGTTTATGTTTTTTAAGTTCTGTTTAATGAGTTTACGAGATAATTAGCTGTATAATTTATAAAACAAAAAAAATTATTTAATCAACGGCCAGTGTGACCGTATATCTCTAAAGTGAAAATATCAATAATTTTCACTGAATGAAAACAATTTCTTGACAAACTGTACATATATTATAACAAAATATAGAAAGATTTTTAAATTAGCACCACCAAGTTACTATTTTTACGGGCAACAAAATAAAAATTAAGTTTTACAAATTATTTTAAGTTTAGGACTTTAGTAAAAGCGTATACTTTTGGTTAAGTAAAAACTCTAAGCATTATAAAAAATATACCCACTTAAAAAAGTTGCTAAACTTTGCCTGTAAAATAAGGAGCTTGATGCTATTTTCAAATTCGCATTTACCTATTGAGTATTTTAAGAATGGGTTAACGAATTGAAGGTTAATAAATGATTTGTTGCTTTTGTTTTGCTCAACAATACCATTTTTGTATATGTTGGCTCGTCACATACCCCAGATCGAATGTATGTCAAATTAGATACCAATCCGAAAAGTAAAAAAAACTACTACTACTGGTTGGTTATAAATCTAAAATACACGGCCTACTTTCTAATTATTTTTTTTTTTTTTTTTTTTTTCCTTTATTGAACGAAGCAAAAATTCAAACATTTTTTTAGCAGCATTTATTCATACGTTACTAAATCTCCAGGCTGGTTGGCTCCAGGCGTCTCAGCTGTACTCTTCCTTGAATCTGTTTGCCTCCTTTACGAAAGGAGGTCATTGAAGCTTCTACGTTTTAATCTTCTTATTACTCGTCCGTCTACCCGCAAGCTCACTGGCCAGCCGGCTCCGGTGTCGCTGCAAACGTGCATTATATCTGATGGAGTAAGCCTCAACCTGATTGTCTATGGTCTCCATTCTGAGGTCCTTGTGCAGGGTCGAGTTTCTGACGTACCAGCCCGCTCCAGTCATGTGGCGCAGGGCCAAATTCTGGAGCGTCTGAATACGCCTTCGGCTCGTCCGTGATGCAATACCCCAGATCTGGATTCCATATCTCCAAGTCGGGGCAACCATGGCGTTATATATTGTCCGTTTGCAGCGCAGCGGCAGTGTACTTTTAGGATTCAGCATCCAGTTCAGTTTTGCCAGCTTGTGGCGACAGCGTTTGAGGAGCCCAGTAATGTGGGCGCGAAAGCATAGGCTTTTGTCCAACGTGATCCCTAAGTAGCTGGCATGTTTGCCAGGATGCAGGGGACTTCCATCTAGCCATATTGCTGGGGCTTCTCTACGCCTCAGGGTAAAATTAACCGCCTGGGTCTTTGAGGCGTTGAGTTTGATATTCCACCTGCGAGCCCAGCTCTCAAGCAGGTGGATGTACTCCTGTGCTCCATCGGCCGCCTCGTATTCGCAATGTGCTGAGTGAAACACTGCCACATCATCTGCATATGTGGCAATGAGATATTTAGCCGGTAGAGCAGGCTCATCGAGGTCGTCGGGGGTGGGGATGTCCGCCGTATACAAGTTGTATAGGAAGGGACCCAGTACACTACCTTGTGGGACGCCTGCCCTCATTGTTCGCGTAGATGAGAGTGCTGCCCTCACCTTCACTTCAAAACTTCTGTCTGTAAGATAGGACTGCAGCAGGGAAAAGTATGGGGAAGGAAGGCTCGTTTTTATTTTTTGCAGTAGTCCCCTGATCCATACGCGATCAAAAGCCTGTTTAACGTCCACAAAGACACCGTAGCAGTAGTCCTTGTCTTCATATGCCTTCAGTATATGGTTAACCACCCTGTGCACCTGTTCAACTGCACCATGCCCCCCCCTGAACCCAAATTGGTGGTCCGGAAGGATGGCCATATTATCCATGAGCCTAGCAAGTCGAGCGACAATCAGTTTCTCCCACACCTTCGATAATGAAGGCAGGAGACTGATCGGCCGGTATGACTCTGGATCATCTTCCGGCTTGCCCGACTTGTGGACCATATGGATCCTCGCTAACTTCCATTGAGCAGGGAAGTGCTGCGTCCTTAGTATAGCGTTGAAGATCAACGTTATAAAAAGAAGCGCGCGCATTGGTAAGACTCTCAGGGTGGTGTGGCATATACCATCGTGACCAGGGGCCTTAGTGCGTGGTAGGACCTTGATCACGTCGATGACCTCCTCCACTCTGATGGGGCTAATGGGCGGTGACATTTGAAGTGGTGTCTCCAGTACTCGGGTAGTCTCATCGAGTTCAACCGGGTCAGCTAAGTCCAACGGTGTGAAGCGTTCTTCCAGGTGTTTAGCAAAGGCTTCAGCTTGTTCGTCGTCCGAATGACAGTGCCTGTTGTCACTGAGCCGGAGCGGCACAGTTCTCCAGGGTTGACGCTTAAGGTTACGTGTGGCGCGCCAGAGAGAGTAGCCCGCTTCTCGGGTGCAGTCCATACTCTCGAGTCGCCTGGTGATAGATTCACTTCTCCACCTTCGAAGTGCCTCTTTTAGCTCCCTTTCTGATATACGCCATTCCGTTTTATCCTGTGGGTTGAACGTTGTCTGATATCTATGCCTGCATCTTCTCTTGTATCTGAGTAAATTAGCTATCTCCAATGGCAGAGTGTTTCCAGGAGTGTTTTGTCTCCAGCTTACGGGGGGAGGGGTTGATTCGATTGCGGCCGATCGAATTTTAGCGCTGAGTAAGTCAATAGCATCCTCGACGTCCAATCCAGATTGGATTTCCATGTTGAGGTGGATGCTTTCAATTAATCTTCTCTGGAACCCATCAACATCCGTGCGGGCATTGATAAGCCTGGGTGTACCACATATTATTCTTCCCGTGCTTTGAAGCGTGACTATCAGAGCAAGATGGTCACTAGGGAGGTCCCAGTCGCTTGCAATGGAGAGCAGCTGGTCAGGAATTCCTTGATAGATGGCGAAGTCTATGCAGGAAGGGCTGCCTCTTGCTCCGTACTTTCTAATTTGTGTAACTCTTCTAATTAAAAACTTGAAAAGTGTATTATAATTTTATAATAAAATATATTATGCATAGAGAGAAACATATCGAATATTTGTATATACACTGTATCAGATCTTATTTTGAACAGTGTCTAGCAACAATTTCAATTGCCTGCTATAAACTAATTATAAATTATTTTTAAAAAATTCCACAGATCATTTGGCGCTTCATCCGCGAACATGGGAGGGGGGCACGGGCAGAATGACACCAAACAACGATTTTCACTTAACAAGATGAGGAAGATCCTCGGGAAAATATGGGAAATTTATTAGCTATCGTCACCAAAACTGGTGAACAGGAAGAGATGGGGAAAGTGTTGAAACGATGCAACGGGTTCAGCGGAACTTCCATCTCGATCACCACGGATGAAACCCCTTATATTTAATAGCAAAAACCCACTAGGACTTGGCCCTGAAACACGTTTTTTAATGCAAACGAGTCCAAATTCAACTATAATGGCTCGATTGGACGGCTTAATTAATTTAATTTAATTTACTCCAAAAGAGGAGCTAGAAATCCGACGTGCTTTCTGCTTCTCCCAAGACAACGACCCGAAACATAAGGCCAACACAGTGCTGGCTTATCTGGCACAGCCAGCCCCTACAAGTTAATTCTACCGGCCTAGTCTCCAGACTTAAATGTTATTGTGAATTTGTGGGCTCTGCTTGAAGATATTATTCGGAAGCACGGCATTTCAAACAAACATGATTTTAAAAACGCTCTGCTGGATAAAAAATATAACAACTAAAGTTCCTTTTTTAAACGTAATATAACATAAAACAAATTTGCTGTTAAACATAATGCGTTTTTTTCTTGTATAAACATTATAGCACTTAAAACTTTTACAGGTATATGTATTAAATAGACGGTGTTTTTGCATGCAGTTAGTGCTGAGAACTAACGTTTTATCAATCAAAACTGGTAGTGGCATATTCAATTTAAGTCGAAAGAAGCTTCTGACCGCACCCTTCATTTATTTGACATTAAGACGAGCGTGTTAATTAAGACCTGCAAGATTCTTTCAAAAAGTTGGATAAAACACTAAACTATCATTGCCTGAAAATCAAAAGCTTTACGTATAGAGCTGGTGCAAAGAAGCGAACCTAACAACAACATCTCCAATAACAAGCAGTTCTTGGACAGTTCAGCTGTTGTAAGAGGAGTAAAAATATGACTCATTCTGAACTATATATGATATATAATTTTATAATGCATTGAATTAATAAATGTAATCTTGTAATTATGTGCAATCAATAAACATCTTCAGCCAGTCACTAATGTTCAAGTACTTGGATTTTAAAAATTATGTGCGCGAGCTGCCAACGCTGTTGAGGGGAACTGAATTGGAGCGCGAACTCAGTTATGCCAAAATGGAAGAAGCTGCAGCAATAAATGGCAGAAAATAATTAAACTCAGTAAAAAATGCGTCGTAATATAGTGTGCTAATACTTACAGTCTACAGCTGGAACCTGTGCCCTCCACAGTGAATTTTGCCTCATTTAAGGAGTTTGATATTATACAATTAAGGGATGAGAATTCTGAGGTCATTAATTAGCGTACAAGCCGTCACAGTACCTAAGACATCTAAGACATTGAATATCAACAACCACACAGCTGCTCCTGGTAAAAAAATTAATTGAATTAGGTGTTTCGGAAGCGTGGGCTATTGGATCGGGACTACTGGTATCGAGCGCTTACGTGAAATAGCCGAAAATCAATAATTTGTGCACAGCTTGGCGCTTGTATAGCACATGAACGAGATTTATCAGGACTGCTGTACTTCGAAAAGGAGTGCGGTGATCACCTGCCAACAAATGCTGTAATACTTTTTAACCTGTTTTGGGTTTATTATATTACAACGTTAGAGGAAACTTTTCTTATAGATTTTCTTATATATCTCTTTAAAATCAAAATCAACAAAAATATATTTAAACAAGTAAGAAGGCTCTAGTCGAGCTTACTCGACTAGAAGATACCCTTCACCCTTGACCATACAGACGGAGAGACGGTCGGGTTGACAGACATACACATATGGCTGTGTAATTCTGTACTAATACTTCATGGTTTCATATCTCCGGTGTTTCTTAACCAATTTTAATAAACATTTCACAGATGTTAAATATTTTATTAATAGTTTCAATCCTCATTTCAAATTTTTTAAATTCAACATTTTTTTGTTATCTATTACATGTGTATATCGTAAACCGGAAAAGTTGTCGAAATTTGAAACAAACTTGCTGGATACTCTAGCTTTTGTAGATCCTGAGATCGACGCGTTCATACATACGGACGGACGAACAGACAGACAAACGGACGGACATGGCTAAATCGACTCGGCTGTTGATGCTGATCAAGAATATATATACTTTATGGGGTCACAGAAGCTTCCTTCTGCCTGTTACATACTTTTGCACAAAACCATTATACCCTTTCTTACCCGTTTCATGGGTTAAGGGTATAAAAAGCTTATAATATGTCTATGACTACTGAAATAGGTGTACGAACAAATACTATGTAAGCAAATAACGCTAGACTACATTGTAAAGAAAGCATGTTTTAGTGGCACTATTTATTAAGTGTGAAAAATCGGTTTTGGTTGGAACATACGATACGAAAAGTGTTATGGATAGCATATTTAGAATAATAAGTTTAAACAAAAATGGCTTCCAGAATTGGGGGGTTTTATAAAGTATCCCAATTTTAGGTCACAGCTTATTTAAGGCAAATATATTATGGAAACCTGCGTGCCGTAAAACCCCGATTTTTGTTTATCTACAATTCAATAATGTTAATGTATAAATTGCCCAATCCTTCGTAGTCAGCTTAAGTATATTCTAGATCTGAGTAGCAATAAGCCAACCGGACTATGTGCTAACGAACTACAATTCAACAACGGAGACTCATCCTAAAACTCTTTAAAAATATATATTTACAGCGCCAAATAGTTCAAACTGTTAAACTGAGCATCTTAACTGTGCAACACACCATTCAGCGCTTCGGCCGCAAAAATTGGATAGACAAGAATAGAAAGGCAGCGAACAAGAATTTCACAAATCATGAAGAGTGGAAGATCCTCACGACAATTAAGGAAAATTTCGAAGCTATCGGCCACTAAACTTAATACGTATAGGACGAAATGGGATAAGAGCGTAGTACGGAATCTGAGCGCAAAGGAAAATATACACCTTATTGCCTAGAAGCTCAGAATCCAACGTGATTTTTGGTTCTTCTAAGACCAGTACCCCAAGCATAAGTCCGGAATAATACAGTCCTTGTTTAAGCTTTATACGCCAAATATTTACTTGAACGGATGTCGGGTAGTCAGCGGACAGCAAAGCTCAACAACCCAAATCAGTAAACTTTGGCGTTCAGCTAAAGTGGCGAAGGTGACACCACAAGCACCAGACGCAATAATAATAAACTTATTAATTTACACATGAAATCGATAACAATGAAAATTTCGAAAATATAGGAATTGTGGTTAAAAACATTAACAAAATAACTTAAAATTGGTTGAGAAACACCGGAGATATGGAAGGTTGAAGTTACATCCGTAAGCGTTGGTACAGTAGAGCAGGCTCGGCCGTATTTGTTACGTCAAGAGTTAAGGGCTTTTTCTACTCGACCTTACTAGACTAGAGTCTTAATTTATTTTATTTAAGACTATACGGGACTTTAATATTTTTTTCTTGTCACTGCATGAAAAAACTGTGGGAAACTGTAAGTGGACAATTTATAGAATTTTGTTGGATGGTTTGTAGAAAGAGATAAAAGATTTATTAGTGAAACTATGCGATTGTTAAAATATAATGTAAGAGTCCCAGTTAACACCTCTGAGGACACGTAGTTAAACATATTTCGAATTCTGTCACATAAACAAGATATATATTTGAGAACAGAACGTACAAGACATATAAAACGTTTGGGGATCATCGATTTCTTTCAACCTATGGCTCAGAGAATCGATTTGAGACAGTGTCGACCAAAAATTTTAAATTCATTTCATAATCTAATTACACTTTTTTTTTTTTTTAATTTTCAAAGACCAATTGTAGGTACATTGATTAACCACAAAAATGAATATATGACCGCAATTAACTGCGGTTTTTCGCACTTGTTAGGTCGAGCTATGTAAAAAAGACACCTGCGTGCCATAAAACCCCGATTTTTTACATAAGTGTGAATTTTATATAGTTATATATATATATAGAATAGTTTTTTTCTGCATCTCGGAAGCAACAAGACAACAAGGACTATGGGCAAACAAACTACCATTAAGCAACGAAAAACGGATATTTACAAATAGTTAAATGGATCAATCTGAGCACTGCAACTGTGCAACACTTTATTCAGCGCTTCGTCCGTTAAAATCGGATAGTGGACAAGGGCAGAATGGCACAAAAAATATTTTCACCAAACATCAGGAAAATAATGGTGCAGAGTCAATTTTGCAGTCCACATTCAACATTTATGGTTTGGATGGACAATACTTGTGTTGCGACAGTGCCAATACTAAGCACAATCCCAAACACTTAAATGCAACAGTCAATCACTGTGGAGCAAGAGTCATGGTATGGGCATGTATGTCGTCAGCCGGTGTCGAAAACTTGGTATTTTTTGTGAGTACAATTGACAATAATATGTACCTCAATATCCTAAAGAAAATTTACTCCAAAAGTGAAGCTAGGAATCCGACGTGCTTTCTGCTTCTACCAAGGCAACGACCCGAAGCATAAGGCCGATATACTACAGTCCTGGCTCATCTGGCACAGCCCCTACATGCTAATTCCACCAGTCCAGACTAAAATGTTATTGTGAATTTGTGGGATCTGATTATGGCTCAAACGGACCATTTCATGTGTGGCGTCGGTTCAGTACTGAGCAGAATCCTAATCTCCTAAATACAACAGTCAAGCACGGTGGAGCAAGTGCCATGGTATGGGCATGTAAGTGGTCAACCGGTGAATTTTGGAGTACAATGGGCAATAATATGTACCTCAATATCCTACAAGAAAAATTGACTCCTATGTGCCGAAAAGCTGGAAATCCGGAGTACTTTCCGGTTCAACAAGACAACGACCCAAAGCATAGCTCATCTGGAGCAGCGCACACGTGATTATTCCACCGGCCCATTCTCTAGACTTAAATGTTATTGAGAACTTGTGGGCTCTTCTGGAAAACCACATCCGGAAGCACCACATATCCAACAAAACAGATCTTCAATATGCTTTACTAGATGAATAGAGGAAAATCGGTCCAGAAACTACCCAGAAGCTGGTAGCTTCCATGAATAATAGGTTAAGAGAAGTTATTAAGGCTAAAAGATGTCATACTAAGTATTAAAATCCATATTTATTGTCTTATACTCCAAATATTTTACTTATTTAATTCTGCTCACAATAAGCTGAGCCCTGTATTTTGGATATGTTTTCAGTTTTTGGCTAATTATTATATTAAGGCAACATTAAAAAAAAAATTACAGTTGCATTTGATATACCATAAGACAAATTGGCGTTTAAACATTTTTGAATTTTTTCCTGGTTTGGATATTATAGCACTTGCAATTTTTTTGTTTACCTTGCTCCTTTAAGGTCCACCAGCCCAGTTTCCAAATGTTATTAAGAATTTCTTGGCTCTGCTGAACAATATCATCCGGAAACACTGCATATCTAACAAACAGTGTCTCAAAAATGGTCTGATGGATCAGTACCGGAATCTGGTATCTGCCATGAATAATAGGTAGAGGGAAGTTATTAGGGCAAGTATTAAAAACCTTATTTAAGACATTTTATGCCAAGTATTTTACATATTTAAGACCAAATGAAATGAGCTGAGAGTTAACTCCGAGATATGTTGCAAACACGACGTTAAAAGCGATGTGAAAGAAGATGAGGATGATAAAATCGAAATTTTTCGATCGGACACTATTGGGCTTGGAAAAGAAACTAACAAGCACTGAGTTATAAACAAGTATGAAGACTAAGACGAGCTTACTCGACTAGAAGATACCCTTAACCCTTGGCCGTACAGACGGACAGATGGTCAGACTGACAGACATACACATATGGCTGTGTACTTCTGTACCAATGCTAGATAGTTTCATTATTATTTCACAGATGTTAATTATTTTTTGAAATTCAATTTTTTTGTAATCGATTACATGTCTATATCGTAAACCGGAAAAGCTATCGAAAATTTGAAACAAACTTGTCATGCCTAGGGATTAGGACAGCTTATATTCAAAATCTGAAGTCTCTACATTGTGTACTTCCTGACATCGACGCGTTCATACCTACGGACGGACAGACGAACATGGTTAAGTCGAGTCGGCTGTTGATGCTGATCAATAAAATACATACTTTATGGGCTCGGAGAAGCTTCTTTCTGCGTGTTACATAGTTTTGCACAAAACCATTATACCTTTTTTACCCAGTTCATAGGTTAAGTTAAATAGTCATTAAATTCATTTGCCATCAAAGTGTTACAATATTAAATACTTATTGGTATTTTTTTTATTTTTATTATTATTATTGGACGTAGAAAAAATTTTGCTTATTAACATAATCCTATGATAACTTTGTTGGCTTTTTATACGCTAATATCATGGATTTAAAAAAGGTATAATGGGTTTGTGCAAATGTGTGTAACAGGCAGAAGGAAGCATATTTATTGCACAACACAGGATGTTTTCCTATGCCCTCAATGCAGCAAAAATGTTGTTTTCGCTGTGCTGGTACCTTTTAAAGAAAAAAAGTTATCCTCGGACCGAGACCTATGTATATACAAGCTTGAATCGTGGTTTTATAGAATAGAGCCGCTAAATTTGAAATTTCTTCCTTCGCGACGCCTGTCGACGTATTATACTTCGCGTGCTGAGAGAGGCCAGTCCAACGTAATCAATGCGTCGCTCTGGCGTCGAGTGGCTAAAAAAATGCAAGTCATTCTTTCCTGCCTAAACAGCGACATGATCTCTAATAGTACAGGCAACCAACCCATTTTTATGCATTCGTACATGCGCTAGTGATCTGGTAGCCAGCAGACGCATGAACAGTGCGGCTGACCTTATTCGAAACGGTGTCAATTTAAAGGATTTCGGGTCCTGAAACACATTTATTATAACAGAAAGTCCAAAGTCCATAGTCATTTAAAATGATTGCTCGACACTGAATACAATAAGCTGTGCGAGACTGTACTTACTTATCTAACAATAATGTTCGCTATAAAATTTTATGTAACGACAGCCAGCGTTAAGAATGTTTGCTATTGATTTGTTTTTAAATTTTAATTTTGATCGTTTGCTTTACTTTTATTTTCATTTTATCATTATATTTTGACCTTCGTTAGACAACTCCTTACATAAAACGAATAAAAATTAAAAAGCTTTTTCTAATTTCATTTTGTTCGTTTAAAACAAAGAATGCATTATCAAAAGTAATTTAAAAATCGGACGTAATCGAATGTGTATTTACACCAGAACTAATGTGTGAGGAAATATTTGTTTAATGTTGCTACGTCTACAGGGCTTTCCAAAAAGCGCATATGAAGAAAAAATTCCAATGCAATAAAAGAATTACACAATTACATTCAAAGCAGTAAAGCAGTTTAATTAAAGCTACATTTTTCAATACTTTTGTGCTATGTTTGTAGAAGATAAAAAAATATAAACGATTAAAAGAATGATTGACTCAATTATTAAGTAGCAAAGTATTTTTTGCCTTTAAATTATAAAATTCTGTGCAAAGGAAAAATAAATTTTTCAAATCAGCAAAAGAATTTTACAAAAGCCAACTTGAATCGAAAGCCAACAAAAACTTTTATTGACGCAGACTCTCGCAACAACAACGTGTGCAGCGAGATTGAGATAATGAGCGACGATCGCGTAATTAACTGTTAAAAACAATGTCTTTGGTGCTCGTGCGGTTGTTTTTTCCTAAAAGTTAATGGCGTAGATACATATACCAAAATATTTGCCTATCCAATTAGCAAATTCAAGAACAAATGAGCAGAAAGGAAACTCCTGATTAACACCAATAAAAAAAAAATGGCTAAAAAAATTTTAATAGACATTGAAGTCAGATAGTGACATAGAACTGCAAAAAATAACCAAAACGAGTTGAAGAAAACAAACAAACCCCTAAGGTCCTAATGCTTTGTTGCTCCTTAAACGTTAATTTTAGTTTTATAAATGTGATATACCGGAATGTACCCATGTTTATATATACTATGTACAAATGGTTGTCAAGCTACTCAACCGGAGTTAACAAACGTACGTACATATAACAAAAGGTTCTCTAGTTTTGTTGCCACAGCTGCCAATAGACAGCAGGACATTCAGGAAACCGGTCAGCCGGTCAGCAAAAACTCCTCCTTCGGGGTGTGATTTGTTAGCCGAACAGCATCCCAAGAGTGGACGTTTTGACAGCTGCCACATTATAAAAAATTTCGACAATAAAATGTAAAATATTTTTGTTTGCAAATTTTTGGGCCAGCTGTGAATTTAAAATGACTGGCATTTTCGATATTTATATTATTATTCTTATTTATTATTAGTTATTAAAAAATGAAATGGGTAAAAAAAGTATGTGTATGTCTGTCAGTCTGTATGGTCAGGGGTTAAGTGTATCTTCTAGTGTAGCGACTAGGGCCTTCTTACGTGCTTAGTTTGTTTTCATTGTGAATGGCATATTTACAGTAACATTTTGTGATTCAATTTTCTAAGAAATTTCATATTTTTAATATAGAATTTATATAAATTCGGGACAGTTTTAGAATGCTAGGCAAACAGTTCGACATGAACCAGTTGGTTTATTACAACTCCACCATCGGGAAAACCTCAAAAATTGCAGAAATGTTTGCAATTAGCAGGAAAACTGTATACCACGTTTAAGCCACCGTTAAAAACGAGGAAGGATGGAGGCGAAGCTTAAAACTGGTCGGCCGCGGGCAATAACACCATATGCCGGGAAACTGTCAGAAGAGCAATTAAAAGAAACGACTTTTATCTCGAACTGTTGGAAAAAAACAGTTGTTGTCGGCGGAGCAGGTTAGAAGACGTTTAACTTTTGCCAGTATCCACGTGGGACAGCCAGACTCATATTGGAACGACGTAGTATTTTGTGATGAATCCTAATTAATACTTATCATAATATCCCTTAGCCTTAACATTTTTTATGAAAGATATCAGCTTCCGGGTAGTTTTTGGGGCGATTTTGCTCCGTTAATCCAGCACAGCTTTTTGAGGTCATGTTTGTTCGATATGCTGTGCTTGTTGAATTTATCCATTTATTTTTTGCACTTATAAAGGTCTTCTTACAAGGTATTCGGGCATTAGTCCTTGTTGTGCAGAGCGCGGTGCACAGTTTCTACTTTCCGCTCTTTCCCCATTTCATCCTGCACCAGTTGAGTCAGTTTTGGGGCCGAAAGTTTAGGATTTTCCCTCATCCTGTTCGTCGCCGAATGATGAAGTACACAGTTGTGGTCCGCAGACGTTCCAGGGCGAGTTGGTAGTCCGTTTGCCCACAATCCTTGTTGGCTTGTTGCACACGAGATGCAGAATATAACCAATGTGCAATACATTTATGATAGCCATTTAAAATTGTAGTTCGATAATAAGCTGCAAGACACTGTACATGCAAAGTAATGCACACAAGCCTAAGGGTTGAAAAGCTGCACTTTCATACAATCAAATTAATCTGCCTTTATTTATTGCTTACACACGTACACACAAACGCATGGGAACACGCTTTTGCTTTGTTATGCTTGCAAACTGCACTTTTGCTTTAAAGATGTTTTTGTAAATGGCGTCGTTGCATTAGCTGATTGGATATTGCATGGTTGTCACTGTTTACTGGCTGATACTACAAAATGGCCGTTGATTTAGCGACAACTTCCGTGCTTTTTAAGAAGCAGTAAGGCGTCCACATGTGCTGTAAGAGCGCAAGAGCATTCAATTTTGCATTATTGACTGTTTTTCAGACTTTAGTTTGGCGTATTAGACCAATAGTTGCAAAGAGTCATTTTCTTTGAGTCAGCTGTTTAAGCTAAGATACCTAAGGTAAGGAGTATTTTGGTTTTGTGCAATGTCCGTATGATACAAATCGCGGCGCAAATCGATAAAACAATACAAACAGTGTAACAGAGCTTAAATGGATCAGTGTCAAGCAACAATTTAAATTGCCTGCCATATTCCTAGTTTTTATTATTTTTCATAAATTACAAAAACCCACGGCAGGTACATATATTGGCCATCAAAATGAATATTTAACCGCCATATACTGATGTTTCCCCACTTGCTAGGTCGGGTTTTGCAAAAAAAAACCCTAACTTTAAGTCAAGGGTTACTTTGGACAGGTATGTTATAGACACCTGGGTGCCATATAACCCAGATTTTTTACCTTAAAATGAATATTTACGGTATAAATAGACCAATCCTTCGTAGTCAGTTTAGTTTTTTTCGACATCTGGGGTGCAACAAGCCATCCAGGACTATGGGAAAACGGACTATTATTGAACAGCTAAAACTTATCCTGGTATACTTCAAAACTGGCTCAACAGGTGCAAAATTAAATGGGGAAAGAGTGTAGTGTGGAAACTGTTAGTCGGGCTCAGCGGAACCATGACATCCATGCCCGAGTACCACGGAGTAAACTTTTTATAAGTGCAAAAAATAAAGGCACTGGGATGACGTTTCCCAAAATCCATTTGGACAAGGATTTACATTCCTTGTACACAGTCAACTTTAAAGGCGAGTCCAAATTCAACTTTAATAGCTTGAATGGACGGTTTTATGTGTAATGCGAAAGTCAAATACTGAGCAAAATCCCAAACACTTAAATACAACAGCCAAGCACGGTGGAGCAAGTACAATTAACAATAATATGTATTTCAAATGTACAAAACGTAAATTTACTCCAAAGTGTTAAGAAGCTGGCAATGCGATGAACTTTCCGGTTTTACCGCAGTCCTGGCTGATCTGGAACTGCTCCCATATACTAATTCTTACGGATCAGTCTCTAGACTTGAATGTTATTGAGAACTTGTAGGCTCTGCTGGAAAACAACATCCGGAAGCACCGCGTTTCCAATAACATGGATCTCAAAACTGCTCTGCTGGATGAGTGGAAAACTACCCGGAAGCTGGTAACTTCCCTGAATAATAGGTTAAGGAAAGTTGTTAAGGATAAGGCAAACTAAGTATTAACATCCTTATTTAAGCTTTTATACGCCTAACATCTTACTTTTATAAGACTGTTCCAAATTATCTGTATTTTGGGTATGTTTTCAGTTTTTGGCTAACTTTCATTAATTAATTAATATTTTTATAAAAATTTAAATTGCTTTTTTCAATCGTGATATGTTTATATATTATTAAATTATTACTCTCACTCACTCAGCATTTTTTACGTCCTGTATTTCCGGATGTTAGTCTCCAGCAGAGCCCACTAATTTTTAATAACTTTTTAATCTGGAGTATATTTAAAATATCATGTGAAGGCAGTTCTATATAAATCAGGATTGTACTATTCCGAACTGAACTGAACTGTTTCCTAGAAGTATCGAAATTGCGTAGGATTCGCAGTAACATGCTCATACCATAACATTTCCTCCGCTGTGCTTGTATGTTAGGGATTCCCCAATTTATTGCGGTCATTTATTAATTTTGGTGATAAGTATCGGTCATTGGAATTTTTAAAAAATATTGTGTACTTATTTTATGTCAGGCCAATAAAAATTGTTTTTGGACACCACATCAATAAAGCTGTAATTCGTTGTATTTTATTGCAAATGCAGTTGACATACAGATACCCAGTCAAAGTTCAATAACCGTACTGTTGTCAGTGCTGTAAATATCGGTGAGTGAAAAAGAATATAAGAACTGAGGAACAGCTGTGACTAAGAAAGGTATGAACAACAAGCAAAAAGGAGCTAGTCGAGTAAGCTCGACTAGAGGATGCCCTTAACCCTTGACCTTACAAATACACATGCCTACACTACTGTACCAATGGTTGATGATTAAACTCAAATCTGTCAAACCGTCAGAGTTTCTCAATCGATTTATACAAAAATTTCATAGATTTTCATTATTTCTTTTCAATCCCAATTCAAGATTTTAGTGTTATTTAAGCTGTTCATCGTGATCCAGAAAACTTGTACTACCGATTAGAAGAGCTTAGATCCAATATCTAGAGTCTTCAGCTTTTATAGTATAGACGAACTATATCTTCTCGGCTGTTGATACTAAACAAGAATATATGTATGTACTTATATATGTACTTTATGATGTATTTCTACTTGTTACATACTTTTGCACAAAACCATTGTACCCTTTTTAACCATTTAAACACATTGCATAAACCTATAATAAAGTAGTATAAAATGTATGCTTGTATTAATATATACATATACATATGTATGTATGTACATTGTAACCCATCTTTTAGTAAGGACTTTGTCATGTAAGCCACACCTACAACGGCTGCTGCTGCATACCCCGTTGATGCAATTTGGTCTCTTACTCCAGTTTTATAAATAATCACATCAACAAAAAGATTCAGGCAAAGGCAAACAAAAACAACAAAAATAGTGAGGTGCGTGGCAAACAAATAAAAAGAAAACCAGGGCAAGCGAAAGAAAGAAGAGCAGCAAGCCGGAGATTGCATTTTTCCAAAGTACACAACGCGTGCTGACAGCGATATAGCTGTAAACGCCAGCGTGGCGTCATCAGTGTGCTTCAACCCCAGGCTTCAACGCGCGCTTTTTTGGTCCTGGTCCCAATTTATGCAGGACGATGTGCAATCTGATCTTTGCACTCTTTTCCATACCCTCTTTCTGATGTGTTTTTTTGTGTTTTATTTAATTTTTTTTAATTTGTATGCATATTGTATGTGTGTGTCGTAATCAACTCCTAATGTGGTGTGATAATAAAGTCAGAGGCAGGCAAAAGTCATGTACCGAAGGCAGAGGATTGTGTTTAAAGGGCCGCTTGGGCACCAGCTGCTCTTTGCCTGCTATTAAGCTGCAATTGAAACTGAAAATAGGGATGAGTTCAATGTATTAATTATAGATCTTTGGTTAACTCTAGAATCTGGTCAAGTGAAAACGTTTTCTAATGCATTTTTTTACGTTGAATTCGAACCTTATTGGCTTTAGTCAAGTTTTCTTTTACTATGCTAAAGAGAGAAACAAACGTTCGTAAGGAATTTTCTAAAAGTATTATAATTTATACAGTGAATCAGACCTTATTTTGAACTGTGTCAAGTAAAATGTTATATCACGTTTGAAAAATGAACTTTAGTTTTTATTACAATATTAATTAATTAATATAAATTAGCCAAAATCTTAAAACATACCAAAACGTACTTTTTTACATAGCCTGACTTAGCAAGTCGGAAGCCCCCAGTTTATTGCGGGTTTATATCCATTTTGGTGATTAATATATGTATCATGGGTTTTTAACATTTTCAAAAAAATAATGGGATATACGGATATGGCAGTTATTTAAACTTTTTGGTTGACACCATCCCAAATAAGGTGTGAATGTCTGTATATTTTTGATCAGCATAAACAGCCGAGGCGCGTTGTTGAGAAACCATAGGAGCTGGAGATTTTGGATATAATATCTCCTAACATTAGGTTTGAACAAACAAAATATTGAATACATGTGCAATTTTTATTAAAATCGATTGAGAAACACCGGAGATATACAAAATTTGTTGTTAAATTATTAAGCATTAGTACAGTAGAGCAGCTATGACCTTATGTGTAAAGTCAAGGATTAAGTGGAGTAAGCTCGACTTGAACACTTGTTTATTATATTTATTTCTAAAACAAGTCAAAATATTGCAATTGGACTTTCGGAGTGCAAAATCAAAACGTAGGCTTGCAAAAAGAAGTACGTGAGCGACTGAGATATTTATTTTGATGCAGATCGTACTGTTATGGCACTAGCCCTCTTCCCACTAAGTGACTCTAGCACAAAAACTGAAAAAATGTCGGAGTTTCCGTTTTTAAAGGGCGGGTGGGCTAGCCATCTAAAATATTGATACAGAACTGAGAAGGTCAATAACATCTTTCCACCAAAATTTGTGAGCCTAACTCGAAAACTGTGGAAGATACGGGCATCAGCGTTTTAAATCTGCAGCCTATGGGGACGTCAGTTGTGGGCGTGGAAAATTTGTGGGGAAAGAAACGCAAACTTGACACTGTCAACATGAACATTTGCAAAGTTTCGAGTCTTGAGCTTAAAGAGTGTCAAAAAAGTTTTGTTATATGTAATCTGATACTCAAGGTATAAAAAAAACCTTTAGCGCATTTTACCATCTTTACGAAGAAGCGAGGGTTGTATAACGTTTCAAACACATTATTCGTTAGTTCCATTGCTCTTTAGTTGCCGTAATTTCTTCGAAGATAGGAAAAGTTTTGTTGCTTTTAAAGTTAGTTATTTTTTTCAATGTTGCCTCATTATCCGACCTGTACAATTTGTTTAGAATACATTAAGAGCAATGAATATTTTCATATATAGTTGAGTCAATCGAACACGTTAATTATGAGGGCGTTATAAATGAGAACATATACAAACTCTCATATATGCTTAAGTTGACGTCATTGCGAAAAATGCTACTTTAAGATGGAAACCGTCTAAATCAGAGACAAACACAAATTAAAATATAGAATTAATAGAATCAAAGCAGCTAGTTTTTTATGTCAACCTGTGTACTCATAAAAATAAAGATGCAATTTTAATACCTTGCAACTTGCTTTTTTGATGAAGATCAAAATATTTTTGTGTGTTCTTGTTAAAAATGCCTCACTTTGCAAGATTTTTTGGTTTATGAAAGCCGAACTTTTTCTTAGTTCTTTTTTTAAAAGAGTCGTTGTCTTGGTAGAACCAGAAAGCTCGTCGGACTACCAGCTTCTCGGCACATTGGATTCTTTTTGTAGGATATTGAGGTACATATTATTGCTTATTGTACTTTCAAAAATCACCAAGAACCGGGCACCGGCTGAAGTGTTTTAGATGCCTATACCATGACACTTGCTTCACCGTGCTTGACTGTTGTATTTAAGTGTTTGGTATTCTGCTCAGTATTTGACTTTCGCATTACACATAAAACCGTCCATTCAAGCTATTAAGGTTGAATTTGGACTAGCCTTTAAAGTTGACTGTGTACAAGGAATGTAAATCCTTGTCCAAATGGATTTTGGGGAACGTCATCCCAGTGCCTTTATTTTTTGCACTTATAAAAAGTTTACTCCGTGGTACTCGGGCATGGATGTCATGGTTGCGCTGAACCCGACGAACAGTTTCCACACTACACTCTTTCCCCTTTTCATTTTGCACCTGTTGAGCCTGTTTTGAAGTATACCAGGATAAGTTTTAGCTGTTCAATAGTAGTCCGTTTTCCCAAAGTCCTGGATGGCTTGTTGCACCCCAGATGTCGAAAAAAAACTAAGCTGACTACGAAGGATTGGTCTATTTATACCGTAAATATTCCTTTTAAGGTGAAAAATCTGGGTAATATGGCACCCAGGTGTCCATAAGATAACTTTCCCAAATAACCTGAAATTAGGGTACTTTTTTACACATCCCGACCTAGCAAGTGGGTAAACCCCGGTTTATTGCGGTTAAATAATAATTTTCTTGTTAAATATATGTATCTACCATGTGTTTTTGGAATTTTTGGGGAATGGGAAATAAGGATATGGTAGGCAATTAAAATTGTTGCTTGACACTGACCCATTTAAGCTCTGTTACCCTGCATATCTCCACGATTATATTCTAACGTTGGCTAGTAGTTGTCCTAGCTACTTTATTAGCCCTAAGTCTACTAAGTATTGTGAGCTTTATGAGCATATTAAGAAAGTATCCAAAATATACCATTTTAATAATTTGTTTTGGATATTGCAAAAAATCTCTTTACTTTTTAACTTTAGTACAACAACAAAAACCACCGAAATTCGCCGTGCTTGTAATGTATAAGTGGAGCGTAGGTCATTATTTTATTTGAATTGAGGACGATGCAGCAGTTAAATCGGGAAAATGAAACAGTAAATACAGTATTTCATTTTTTAGCCTTAAGTTTCCGTGAAGTTTCTAGATTGATTTTGTTTAACTCATCCAGTATGGCTTTTTAAGAGCCTGTTTGTTGGATATGCTTTGCTTCTGTATGTTATTTTCCAGCACCCATCAAGTTCTCAATAATATTTGAATCTAGAGACTGGGTCGGTGGAATTAGAAGGTAAGCCAGAACTGTACTTTGGGTTTTTGTCTTGGTATAACCGTAAATTTCGAAATTCATAACTTTTCGGCACTTCATTGTAAATTTTCTTTAATTATGTATATTAAGGAAAAAATTATTGTTAATTGTACTCTCAAAAAACAGCAAGTTATCGTCACCAGCTAACGACTTACATACCAATACCATGACATTTTCTTCACTATTGCCTCTAAGTGTTTGGAATCCAGTTCAGTATTGGACTGTCGCCACAAATAAATTATTCCGTTCACTCTCCACCTCATCTCATCTCCACTGTCTTATCAGTGAGGCCGATAACTTAGTTTTTCCCCTTATATTCAGATTGATCATATTAATATCTAAATAACACTATAAAAGTGAAAAATTATATGTGTGCTTAGCTAATAACAAATAAGTAAAATACAAAATATAGCCAAAATTTGACTTTAAACTACCACACCAAGCTTGACGATATAACTGTAATTATGTATTTATCCTCGACCTTAATATACATTTCTTTAATATAAATTTCACATACACATTTACATTATTTTGGTAATGTTATTCATTTCCGAAATTCATTTTATTACCAAGCAAGAAGTGAAAGTACAACATGATTTTCAGTTCGCAAATGTTCCATGCCTATAGACGTGAACTGCAAACTTATTTAGGTATGTAAGTTTCTTGAAGAGTTCAAAAAGGTAACCAAGGCAAATCAACTGCAATACAGCTGTCAACAATGCGTCGAAGCTTCACTTACATACACAGGCAAAACCACTTAATTCAGACATTTATGCACACATGTATACATTAGCAAGCAGCTGAGATTTCCGTTTTTTTCCAGAGCAGCAGGTAGGCAACAGAGAGCCGCAGCTGACGTCGATTTCTACAGTCTGCCATTGTCACCCTTATAGTTACATCAACGTGAGTTTTCCTCGTTTTCCTACAGTTGATTATGGTTTGTATCATGCATTTATATTTTTCGCACTTCGCGACAAACACGAAATGAATATTCGTTTTCATCTTTTGCTTTGGCGCACACTCTCAGTCAATGTCACCGTGATAGTCCACGTCGCTGTCGGCGTTGCAGCTAGCAAAACCGTTTGGTTATCCGTTTGAAAATTTAGCTGCGATGTTTTTGTATTATAATTCAATGGAGGTGCACAGGCCATCAAAAGCGGGTGCAAAAATTATTTGCATATGAGATACATCTAAGAATGGTTGAGTCTTATATTAATTATTAAATTTGCGCTTGGCCTTGATTTGATTTGATGAAAAAGCTTTAACGTTTATCAAATTATAAGTTCCAGGCTAATTAATTTTCCCTTGACGCCTTTTTCTTTTTTTTTTTCATACCCTAACCCTTTAAATGGCTAAAAAGGGGTATAATGGGTTTGTGCAACAGAATGGAACAGGCAGAAGGAAACGTATGTATATACATACATATATTCTTGATCACCATCAATTTCAGAAACTACAAAAGCTAGAGACTCCAGATTTTGGATATGAGCGCTCCTAATCCCTATGCAAGTTTGTTTAAAATATTTGAAAACTTTTCCGGCTTACGATATACACATAAAATTGATAACAAAAAATATTGAATTTCAAAATTTTCAAAATGAAGATTGAAATTATTAGCAAAATAATAAAAATCTGCAATTTTTATTAAAATCGGTAAAGAAACACCGTAGATATGAAACCATTAAAGAAACAGTAGTACACGTATGTGTTCTCTGTTAGACAGACGGGCAAGGGTTAAGGGTCGAGCGTACTCGACTAGAGCCTTCAGTCTAGAAGATTACTTGTTTTTTTTTTTTTTTAATTTTTTGCCATTTATATTAGAATTTACTCAGATCGTGAAAACAGGATGGCAGGATTTTATTAATAATAATAGTGTAAAATAAATAATTAAAAAAAAAAAATAATAAAAATATTTATAATGCAAAGAACGCATCATAAATTCTCACTTTTTATACCCTTAACCCATGAAATGGATAAAAAAGGGTATAATGGTGTATATCGTCAGCCTGACCGTATGTCAGGCTCTATGGTCAAGGATTAAGGGTGTCTTCTAGTCGAGCTAACTCGACTAAAGACTTCTTACTTGTTATCTTTGCAACTCCTGTTCGTTAGGTAAAAAAATGTAAAAGGCAGGAAGATTTATGTATTTCGAATTTTTATGCGGATTTAAGAACTTGACAAAACGTCTACTTTTTTTACTATACATATGTATGTATATATGTATGTACATTGTTTAGTTATTGCCTCTTGTTTATTTTTAAAAGTACTATGAATGCTTGTTTCGCCAGCACATGTGTTCCAACTGATGCAGGAACTCTGGCCTAATTGAACAGCAACAAGAGTAGCATCGAACGAGGCAAGAGCACGGCGGCTTGCTTGACTTCAGCTTCGATTCCGGCTTTGAATTGTTTGTGCTAAACAGACAAACAGATAAATTTCCGGATATATGTTGCTAACTTTCACAAACAGGCACGCACAAGCATTCACAGATTGATACAAGCAAACGTACACATATACACATGTCAGCCATTTTGATTTGACGCCGCCGCAATAACATCAGCACACGCATAACTTTCACTTTTTTCTGCATAGGAAAAATGCGACGGCGGCGTTGACGGCAGCGGGCCCTGCCAAAGGCAGCTGCTTTGCCGCGACTGCGTCGTCTGCTGCTGCTGCTGCTGTGTTGATTTTCACAGACAGTTTTCACTGAAAAATTGTAGCGTCGTTGCCAGTTTACTCGTTGCCGTGCCGCGCGTTCGTTCGTTCATCGAATTTCAGCTTTAGAATCTAAAACCAAGCAAAAGGGGGAAAAAGCAAAATAAATCCTAATCGTCGTCTATCGCTTCGATACCGTCACCATTTTTACTGTTTTTTTTTTGTCTGGTGAAAAAGTGGGAAGTGAATCAGAGTCCTTTCGTCAAATGTTGTAGATGAAAAAGTGTCGCTTAACTTGATTTTTACCTCAAGTGATCTTAATATCAGGAGCAATTCCAATGCCGATAAAAAGTAACCTAATTTTAATTTTTAAACCAACTTAAACCTTACATACATACATATGTATCTATTTTGTAAGCAAAACAGTTTTATATGGCAGCGGCGCCACCGCCAATGTCGTCGCCGACGTTGCTGCTTGAGTGCGTAAGCAGCGGTGCCAACGACGATGTCGTCGTAGATGTCGACGTCTTACGCACTCTCACGCTTCTGCTGTTGTCTCACTTCTACACGCAGCTTACTGTGTGACATCAGAGCATCGCTCTCTTTCTCATTTCCATACCCACAGCCATTTCGTTTACTTCGATTTTGTTGTACCAAGGGTCGTCTTTGCCACCTACGCAAAAATCAATATGTTTTAACAGGGAAATAAAAAATAAAAAATTGAAAAAATAATTTCAAGACTTTTTTAGTGTATAAACAATCAAATTTAAGTTGCTGTATAAGCCTGCAAGGCTCTTGGTAGTTGCTAGTTATTTAAAAACGTAGTCAACATTTGCTGAACTGTTAATTAAAGATTTTACACCCTTTAGAAATAAATCATTAACACATTTCAACTCTCGTCAATTTCACTTTTTCAACTTTCTTCTTCAACAAAAAAAATTTAAAAAACCATTAAATCACTGTAAAAACATTACTAAACAAAACAGTCACATTCATATTTCTAAAATAAACTTTTGGCTTTACAATATAATTACTTTCTAATAGAACTATATGTCAATACTTTTTCCAATCAAGTCTATTACACATGCATGAATTACGTAAAGTTGAAAAACAGCCAATCCCGCTAATACAAGTAGAAGGAACAGATCCATTTATGACCTAAATAAAGTCAATAAAACTCTTGCTCTCAGTTTCATATCAGATACACACAGGATTCAACTGATACCGCCAATTGTAATATAACTGGAAACTGGAAATCTGTTAACTTGTTAACCGTTATTTAATTGCCAAGACAACAGTCTTCAAATAGCAAGAATAAATCACTCAGTCAAAACGGAACTGTAAGTAATTGACATTTATGTATGTATGTATATCCAAACGTATGCCAAAATGTAAAGGCGAACATTTCTGCATGCAATGAACCAAAGTATTTTGAAAAATAAATAATTTACTCCTTTTGTGATATACAAACATTGTTTAAAAAAGAGGCTGTAGTAAAAAAGCTAGATTATGTCTAGCCTTTACGCGTATAGTAATTGTTTATTGGTTTGAGTGTGCGTATACAAATACGTATATACATATACATATATATATCCTACTACTTTAAAGTGCACTTAAGCTTAAAGTGCCATTGCAGACATTGTAGCAGTAGTAGTAGTATATATAGTAGTAGTAGTATATATATAAATATATATATATATATATATTTAGAGATTTTAAAACCGAATTTACCGTTGCAGAATTCGAAATTTTCTGTTATCAGATATTTTATAAATCTGAAACTCGACTCGGCTGTTTTCGATAAGATCAGATATTAATATATGGTGTTAGTTTGATATATATTTTAATTATTTATTTATTTGTGGAAGCTTCAATAATTATCAATATTAAGATTAACTTAAATTATATATCACGGTCTGCGTGCCCGTCGGATATACTTGTGTTAGGTTGACGATTTACATTTGTAAAAAACACATCTTTTATTAATAGATTGACACATTTCTGCGAAAGTATGTCCCTTTTTAATCCTTTAACCCATGAAATGGGTAAAAAAGGGTATAATGGTTTTGTGCAAAAGTATGTAAAAGGCAGAAGAAAGCTTCTCCGACCCTATAAAGAATATATATTCTTGATCAGCATCAACAGCCGAGTCGATTAAGCCACGTCCGTCTGTCTGCCCGTTTAAGTTGGATATCCGTTGGACTAGTCGTTAGGTGCAACGATTTCGAAATATATAAACTTTAAGTATCGACAGGACAATAGCGCGTAACATAAATGAATTGAAGTTTTCTAGGCGTCTTACCCCCCTAGCCGATCCCTGGTTTCCCTAAACCATACATTTACATATCTGTGGCATGACTAAAATTAATGCATTCTTAAGAGAGGCACGTCAATCCTTGACGTGCTGCTGCAAAAATCTTTTTTAATCAATTAAATCGCTCAACAGCCGAAACGTCACACCAAAAGCTGACGATAGAGTGAGTCAAGAAGTGAGCAAGAGGGTGAAAGGTAAGGTAGCACAAAATAGATTATAAACGCTGTATTTCGGACGGCCAGTGTGATAAGATTCGCCTTGTATTAAAATTGTACAAGGCACCATATAATCGGCTGAAAGTTGTGGGCGAGAGGGTGTGGGGTTGAATCCTTCCAAAAAGATCAGTGCGCCATGCTCTTCTGAAAAAGAAGCAGCTGCAGCTTGCTAACAACGTAACTGTACTACCTTTAGAAAAAGTAGTTATTGGCTTGTGCCCTATGTCTCATGCTGTTGTCCTTGGGCCAGACACGTTCGGGTCATTTGCCTGGTAATGAGCTTTTGCTGAATTGCTGCTCTGTACCACTCTCGTTCTCTCCGTATGTATCTCTCGCTCCCTCTTTCTGTCTTACATACAAGTTAAGTTGTATAATACTTTTCCATTCTAGTTCTATCAGCTTTTGATGTACCCTTCCTTATATCCCCCTTCACAGACACTTCTTGGTCCGTGTGTATGTATCTGTACTTTTTTCCATTTGCTTCCTTGATGCCAATTTGCGTATACTATTTAAAATCCTCTTTTATTTTGTTTGCATTGGCTTGGCAACTCTCACACTTATGGCTTCTTACCTAGCTGCAATGGTCCTCGTTTGGTTCTTGATTTCGGCTCCTCGTCCTGGGACTGTGACTAGGTCGGTTTGTTCATACAAAACGCACACTAGACACAACGCTCTTGCGTTTCCATTGTTTGGCACACTCGTTTTTTTTGCCTTTTCAGTTGTGAAGCTGTTTAAGCTTTTCTGCTTTTGGCTGTTGCTTCTTTTTTAGCATTACTAAGGCAGTAGAAAAGAAGTCGTTTTAATGGTTGTTCTTGATGGTGTTGCTGCGGTTCTTACAGTCTTTAAAATTCAAATTACGCTACCGGCAAACATTACCTGCAATAAATCATACAATAATATGCTATATTTCACAAATGTAATTGTAAATACTAAAAAAAAGTTAGTATTTAATGCTAGAAAAACTACACCACCCCAAATAAATATAGCGCCTGAATTATTAAAAACCATTATCAGACTAACATCTAGAGAAATATATTTGCAATGTTCTAACCCCTGATTTCCTGAATTGAGTTTATAACGGAGCAAACAGCAAAACAATTAAAAACAAGTAAGAAGACTCTAGTCGAGTAAGCTCGACTAGAAGATACCCTTAACCCTTGACCATACAGACGGACAGATGGTCGGGCTAACAGACATACACATATGGCTGTATAGTTCTGTATCAATACTTGATGGTTTCATATCTCCGGTGTTTCTCAACCGATTTTAATGAAATTTTTACAGAAGTTCATTATTTTGCTTATAGTTTCAATTTTCATTTTCAGTTTTTTTAAATTCAAGATTTTTTTGTTATCGACTACATGTGTATATCGTAAACCTGAAAAGTTATCGATAATTTAAAACAAACTTGTCATGCCTAGGGATTAGGAGAGCTCATATCCAATATTTGGAGTCTCTAGCTTTTGTAGTTTCTGAGATCGACGCGTTCATACATACAGACGGACGGACAGACGGACGGACGGACAGACGGACGGACCGACAGACGGACGGACAGACAGACGGACATGGCTAAATCGACTCGGCTGTTGATGCTGATCAAGAATATATATACTTTATGGGGTCGGAGAAGCTTCCTTCTCCCTGTTACATACTTTTGCACAAAACCATTATACCCTTTTTTTACCCATTTCATGGGTTAAGGGTATAAAAACAAAAGCAAACAAATTTTTGATTTTGTCTTTCTTTGTAGGCATATGGTACGTCGCTATATACATAAACAAAATTATTTTTCTATCTTCGAAGCAATTACAATAACAAAGGTGGAATAAGGCTGTTTTAAATCTATATATTTAAATGGGACGAAAAATTTGGGCTTACACAAACCGACAGACCGTAAAAAGACTCTAGAAGAGAAATTTGAACTAAGAGAAAACTTATAATTATATTTATAAATGAAATTAAGTTATAGAGAACATTATAATATAGCACTGTTTAAAACTGGTAGTTTTGTATTCTTATGCATGGATGTACTCAGTATTTAGTATTTTGATTTTTGACTGTGTGTAATGTTGCTTTTGTGAATAAAAAATAAAAAGTATAGCCAAAAAATCAAAACTAAAACACAAATGCTTAAAAAATTTACAATTTCTTCGAAATAAGTACAAGAGTTAGATTAAAGTTTGTATATGTACTGAGCAGACAACCGGTGTCGCGAAATTATCCAATATCGACGGTTTCTCGAATTATACCCTGAAAGAATTGTGTAAAACGACATTCAGAAAATACCATCTGTCATTTAGCTTGTGGCAGCAAAACCCTCATTAACGACAGTTGCAATCGGCTAGATTATTGTATTTTTTATATCAAAATTTTGTGGATATATATCGTTAGGGGAAGTCAGTAGCTGTCTTGCTACCGAATTTGACTTTAGCTGTTCAAAACTTATTTGAAATTTAACCACTTGCTATCGATTTTCCAGCCCTCTCCCCCTAATCTAGGTATTTGGGTACCTAGGTACCTAACGCACGCATGTCCTAAGGTAAGATTGACGGACTTTGTGCAAATCCAGTATACAATTCCTCCTTTGAAATAAAATAAAAAAACAGTAGATTTAATTTTGCTCTATTAGCAAGCAAGAATACTATTTAATCTTATAAGAGCACCACTAAAACGGCTAGTTTCTGGTCGCCATTTTGTTTTTCATTAAACATGCAAAATTATTTGTGTGAATGTAAGGTAATAAAAATATGGAAAAATGGCAGATGCGGAAAATTTTTAAAAAATTGGTTTTAGACCCCGCAATTCTTCAGAGCAAGTTTGTTCAGCAAAAATAAAATCGAAACGCTCTAATGTACTGTGCATTAGATAAATGCATTGCATATTACGTTGCAATCAAAACCCACACACAATAACATATAACACATACACAAATATGATAGCTGCCATTTGCAGATTGCATTACCCGCCCCACGGACCTCTCGTTTTCGCACACGTGCGTGCAGTTAATGTTATATTTTATATCATATATACACACATTATTCGTTGCATACTTTGCAGGGTTGCTGCTGCAGTTGCTGCGCGCGTCGATATATTTTGTAAAAGTACTCTTACAGAGGTAGAAGAGCATATGGATTTTGTACAATGTCCGTTTGGCCGTCACCCCTTAAGCTAAAGACTTAAAACATTGTAAATTGCTTGGTCCATGACTGAGTCGGAGTATATTAAGATAAGGGTAGAACTCCTATTCGAGGCTGGAAAAACTATAACGATAACTTCAGGTTGCAAATCGATAACAATTCACAATACACTTCTTTAAATTAGTAGGGCCTATATCTTTAAGAATTTATATGTAAGCACGAGTTATGGAAATTTATAAATTATTGAGCAACCCTAATAAAGGTAGTGAAACGTCGCACCCCTAGAACAAACAGACTACGTTTACACTTGTTTTTGCGTTGCACTTGTTTTTTGCTTAACGCAAACAGTTTCATAACATGATATGCTAACCCTTTGTTGGTAACAAGTGCAGCCACTGGCTGCAACAAGTTGCAAAAAAATCAAAGCCGTGCATTACGAGTTTTTCAACTGCCATTCGCTGCATGAGTATGCAAATTGAACGCCCCCAATTCGTTACACAGCTTACATCCACTACACTCATAACCCTTAATTGCAAGCATTCCAAGTGGCGCAGAGCAGAACGAAGCGCGGTCACAAATTCATTACAGCTTAAACAATAGTTATCCATTCCACTGGCCGAATTTATGTACTGATTTATAAATGGCAGACATTTACGGTTTCGTTTATTTTAAGACGTTCGTGAAGTTAATTTCTTTTTATACCCTTAACCCATGAAATGGGTAAAAAAGGGTATAATGGTTTTGTGCAAAAGTATGTAAGTATGTAAACTATGAGCAAAATAATGAACATCTGTAAAAATGTTATAAAATCGGTTCAGAAACACCGGAGATATGGAACCATCAAGCATTGCTACAGCAGTACACGTACATATGAGTGTGTCTGTCAGCCCGAGCGTCTGTCCGTCTGTATGGTCAAGGGTTAAGGATATCTTCTAGTCGAGCTTACTCGACTAGAGCCTCCCTACTTGTTTTTTTTTTGCTTGTGTCATGTCATTCAGGGAATTTAATAAAGTTTGATATAGAGATGATTTTAAAACAGACAGACAAACAAGCACCTGGGATTTTAAGAGACCTTTCGGTAAAAGAGAGTATGATTATGCAACTAATATATGATAAATATTAAATATTACTAATATATCAAAATGGTAAAAATTAAAAAATTATGAACATTTCAACTAAATGCACTTTTTTATATCAACTCTATTGAGCCGTATATCATAAGCTCTACAACCAAATTTTCTTTTTTGTCAATACTATATTACACGTTCAATACAGCCCAATATACCATTTCTAACATGTTGAGTAACGGATAAACCGCACACATACAGCATGACAATTTTAGTAAAAGAATCTAAAATTTTAAAAATTTTAAAATGAGGATTGAAACTATGAGCAAAATAATGAACATCTGTACAAATTTTATTAAAAGGTTCAGAAACACCAGAGATATGAAACCATCAAGCATTGGTACAGCGGTACACGTACATATGAGTGTGTTTGTCAGCCCGACCGTCTGTCCGTATGATCAAGGGTTAAGGGTATCTTCTGGTCGAGCTTACTTGACTAGAGCCATCTTACTTGTTTTAAAATTGATTTGTGCACAACTATGTAACAGCATTTCTGAGCGCAATACCTTTTATCAATACCCTTTTTATACCCTTAACCCATGAAATGGGTAAAAAAAGGGTATAATGTTTTTGTGCAAATGTATGTAACAGGCAGAAGGAAGCTTTTCCGACCCCATAAAGTATATACATTCTTGATCAGCATCAACAGCCGAGTCGACTTAGCCATGTCCGTCTTTCTGTCCGTCTGTATGTTTGAGCGGGTCGATCTCAGAAACTACAAAAGCTAGAGACTCCAGATTGGATATGAGCTCTCTTAATCCCTAGGCATGACAAGTTTGTTTTAAATGTTCGATAACTTTTCAGGTTTACGATATACACATGTAATCGATAAAAATGAGGATTGAAACTATAAGCAAAATAATGAACTTCTGTAAAAATTTCATTAAAATCGGTTAAGAAACACCGGAGATATGAAGCCATCAAGCATTGGTCCAGTAGTACATGTACATATGTGTATCGTCTGTCAGCCCGACCGTCTGTCCGTCTGTTTGATCAAGGGTTAAGGGTATTTTCTAATCGAGCTTACTCGACTAGAGCCTTCTTACTTGTTTATATTATTGGACGTAGATGTACTAGTGGTCAGTACATTCAAGTGGCCCAACGATACCAAGCACCGGCTTGTTAACGCGCGGACCCTAGCACAAAGCAACCCACCTCCCGCCTGTCCGAACGAAGGGCGCACCGCGTAGCGTGCGGTTACGAAGGTCGCGAACAAGTAAACAAAAAAAAATGACACAAGGCTAGTTTTTTAAGAGAGAAAATAGGAATGGCATTATGTATTAAATGGGAAAGATCGTTGTATGTAGCACATAAGATCCGAAAGGGGTTAAGGATATCATAGTTAGTGTAACACGGTTGAAGAGCTATAGGTAAAAAATTTCTGGTATTTCTAATAGGAACTGCAAAGTTAATTTGGTTGATTAGAAGAGACGATTCAATTTCACCATTTATTTATTTATGGAAAAAAGTTATTGCAAGAGCATTGTTCTACGGTTAGAAAGAGAGGGAAGATTTAGTAGTAAAAGTCTACTATGGTAGGAAAGTAAGTTAATGTTATTATCCCAATCAAGACCCCGAAGTGCAAAGAGCAGAATTTGTTTTTGCACCGATTCTATTCTATCCTGATGAATCCTGTATTTGGGTTACCATATACAAGATCCATTTTCGAGAATTGGTCGTACAAGAGGCACATATAGAGTTTTTTGTTAAGTAGGGGTCGTCGAATTCCTTCGACCACCTGATGCACGATTTGTAATTGAAGTTATATGTTTGTCTAATTTAAGCTATGGGTCCATTATGACACCCAAATCCTCAACCCATTCAACCCGATCAAGTGGTTGGTTATCTAGAAAATATGTATTGAAGCAAGGCATTCGTCTATAAAGAGAGTGATTTATTACGGACGGAAGGTCGTTTATAAGAAGTGTAAATAATAACGGTCCAAGGTGGCTTCCTTAAGGAACTAAGCCATTAAAAAATAGCCTCTAAGTTGAAAAGATTAAATAATCCTTAATCCAAAAAATAAAATTATTTGAATTGAATTGAATAAGCCCTAAAGTTGAAGTTTATAAATTAAAATGTTATGACTTACAATGTCAAAAGCCTTACTGAAATCATTGTAAATATCATCTGCTTGCATTTTTCTTCAAAGCCCCTAATAACAAATGATGTGACTTCTAGCAAGTTAGTAGTGGTGGATCTTTGTTTCATGAATCCTTGCTGGCACGGTGAAATCATAGATTTACAAAGATTTTGAAGACAAGAGGTTATTAGTTTCTCAAAAATCTTAGGAATAGCAGACAACTTGGAGATACCTCTATAGTTTTCAGCATTAGATTTGTTTCCTTTTTTATGCAAAGGAATAATATATGACTCTTTCCAAATTTTTGGGAAAGAGCAGAACTCTACGGTCAAACTGATGGAAGCATTTTCGACCCCATATAAAGTATAAATTTTCTTGATCAGCATCAAGGGCCAAATCGATATAGTTTATCTGTCCGTACATCCGTCTACATGCATGTGCGCGTCGATGTTAGAAACTATAAGAGCTACAGAATCAGATTTAGGATATAAACTCTCCCAAGTCCTATGCACAAGCTTACTTTAATTTTTCGATAACTTTTTAGGTTAGCAATAAAAACACATAATCATTACAAATGAAAAGGGGGGTTGAAACTATAGACAAAATAATGAACATCTGTGAAACTTTTATTAAAATCTGAAGATTGAAATGTAATCATAAATATAGATGCCTACACTACATAAACGTTTGTGTAAGGTGAAGGGTGTTTTTTAGTCCAGCGTACTCGACTACTTGTTTACAAGTAGGCCCTCAATCCTTGTTTTATGTATTTCTTGTAATTAATACTTAAATATGATATTATTCTTTACCTGCTTTATTTGCTAAAATAATTACTTTATTTAGCGCTTTATAAAACTTTTTTATAGAAAACTTGATCTTTCTGTCTCTCGGCAACCATCACATAAATACAGAATTTCTTAAAACAGGTCTTTCCAGTCCCATTGCTTTCGTGCTCCTTTGTTGTATGAATTGTTCCTAAGATAGAAAAATAAGTTCGTATATGTATACAGCGGCTCACCGTAGCTTAGTTAACATCTTAAAATTGTTTGCACTAACAGGAACAGTACAGGATCTGAACTTCGTTGTTCAATTTGTTATTGTGAGAGTCGGCGTCAAACGTTTTAACTATGAAAGGTATTTTAAACGAGAATATACATTAAAAATATTTATCTTCATTTAACAAAGCACTTGTTTTGTAATTTTTTATACCCTTAACCCATGAAAAGGGTAAAAAAAGGGTATAATGGTTTTGTGCAAATGTATGTAACTGGCAGAATACATTTCGCGTTCACACATACGTCCGTCCGTCCGTCTGTATGTATGCACGCGTCGATCTCAGAAACTACAAAAGCTAGAGACTCCAGATTTTGGATATGAGCTCTCCTAATTCCTAGGCATAGAAAGTTTGTTTCAAATTTTCGATAACTCTTCAGGTTTACGATATACATATGTAATCGATAACAAAAAAATCTTGAATTTCAAAAAATTGAAAATAAATATTGAAACTATAAACAAAATAATGAACATCTGTGAAATTTATTAAAATCGGTTAAGAAACACCGGAGATATGAAACCATTAAGCATTGGTACAGAAGTACACAGCCATACGTGTATGTCTGTATGGTCAAGAGTTAAGGGTATCTTCTAGTCGAGCGTACTCGACTAGAGCCTTCTTACTTGTTTTTATGATGCACTTGTTGAGAAATAAAAATGGCTCCTTTAAATGTAATTGTGTATTTCTTTAATGGTATTGGTGTATGCTCCCTTATTTGCTGTTTTGCCTCAATGAAGTGCACAGTGTGGGGTTGCAAACAAGACAGCCAAAAAAAGTAAGAATTTTGTTATTCATATCTAGCTTTTGTTTAGCGGTAAAGGCCACAATGTTTATTCACGCTTCCAAAAAACTCAAAGCAGTTGAGAAACTGAACAGACTGTTTTGAATATTCAATGTGACGCACTGTCGCACTTCTTGCACATTTTCTAAATGCTGTTGCTCTACGTTATCAACCAATAGGAGCACGGCAAAAGTGACGTCATTGCTGAACATGCGCAGACAATGTTTTGGAAAACGACGCCAAAAATATATTTTTTTGATTAATTTATGTAGGTCCTCTAATTCCGTATAACATTATATCAAAAGTATTCGTAGGTTGTGGAATTGTGTACATAAGGCATCTAATACGGAAAAATTAGAATTTTTTTTTGTGAAATGCTTTTAAATAATGTAGGATTGCTATAGCTGGTGTCGCAAATTCTAATAAATTCTTCAAATAAATATCATAATGTGAAAAATACCTAACATTTATTTACTCTACAGGTTGTGTCATTTTGTTTTTATCTGCTTTACGGATGAACCAAATATTTGTAGCTTCTCTGTCATCTCTATTTAAATGTGTTTTTTGTTATGCCACTGAAATCCCTGATATTTTCTTCCCAGAGGTTAAGCAACACAAGCGTAGCTTACACGCTTTATACATACTTAGTTGTTATACCTTTAACCCAGGAAATGGGTAAAAAGGGTATAATGGTTTTGTGCAAATGTATGTAACAGGGAGAAGGAGGCTTCTCCAACCCTATAAAGTATATATATTCTTGATCAGCATCAACAGTCGAGTCGATATAGCCTTGCCTGTATGTATGAACGCGTCGATCTCAGGAACTACAAAGACCAGAGACTCCTGAATTTGGATATAAGCTCTCCTAATCCCTAGGCATAGCAAGTTTGTTTCAAATTTTCGATAACTTTTCCGGCTTACGATATACACATGGAATCAATAACAAAAAAATCTTGGAAATGGAAAACTTAAAAATGGGGATTCAAACTATTAGCAAAATAATTTTTATTATTTATATATTATATATGTGAAACCATCAAGCATTGGTACAGCGATACACGTACATCTGTGTAGGTCTGTCAGCCCGACCATCTGTCCGTCTGCATAGTCAAGGGTTAAGGTTATCTTCTAGTCGAGCTTACTCGAGTTGCAATGACTTATTGAGCTTAAAAATTAAAACAATATAAATTTGATTTGTGCTGTTTGCTTTCTAAACTCTAAGCTTAAATTACTTAGCGCATTTAAAACTTATTCGATTAGTATCACTGCCAATAATAGAAATAATCAATAATGTTCTCTTATTCTATTTATATATATTTTTGTTGGCTTTGCTTTAATATAGCACTTCGAAAAGTCTTTGTGTTAAATTAGTCTAAATAAGGGGTTTATGGTCTTCTTAAGAGTAACAATTAATTTGACATGATAGATATTTTGAGAGGAGTTTTAGCGAACAACCTGCGGTTTTTAATGAATTTGTGTATTTATTTAATAATATTGGTTTTTGTTCCATTATAAGCTCACTTTGGGAAATCCTTACTTAGAATATCTAGAATTGTTAAAAACACATTTACTCACATCTTGGCTAGACGGCACTATCTGCCATATCTAGCATTGAATTTGTATGACAGATGCTCTACATTTGGGTTTTCCAGTCCTATTGCTCTTTAGTTGTTTCAATTGCTCTGAAGATAGGAAAATAAGAACATATATATATACAGCGGCTGACCATAAGCCCTTAAAAAAAATAAAGACGAGAACAACAAATATTTAGCTTTCACATTTTTTTTCCAGTGCTCGCTCTTTCTCCGAACTTTGCTGTATAATTTGTTATTGTGGCAACCGTCATTAATTTATTTTGTTCTTGGTGTTAGTTAAATTTAGAACTTGTAAAAATCTTGTGTGTTTATATAAGAAAGATCTTTTTCTTTATACAGAATTTCATAAATTAAGGATTGCTACTTGAGAGTTTAGTCAATCAGACATGTTACTTAAAAGAGGCATTTTAACAAAAACAAAGTACTTGTTGCAAAATATTTGACAATGCATCTTTAATATTTTTTTTCAGTGCATAGGATGAAAAATAAAAATTGCTGCTTTGAATGCACCGTGAAATACAGTTTAAGGGCTATAAAGTTAAAGCTAGGAAACAATCGCAAAATATTCAAACGCCAATTTTTTTTATGAATTATCATAATTGAACAAGAAACTTTTATTTTTTTTATTTTTTAATTAATTAAAATTCGACACAACTTTTATTTACAATAAAATAATTTAAACATACCTAAAGAGCCAAATAGTCAATTATCAAAGACTAAAGTGTATTGCAGCTGTTCCGCCAAAAAAAAAATTATTTGATTTAATATCAGATCATGTCGATGCAGCAATTTTAAACCGCTTTTGACACGCATTGTTTTAAGTCAAGATATTTGAATTATGTTATAAAGAATTCTGCCGGAACACATAATAATGAAAGCAAAAAAAATTGACTTCTGTTGTATCTCCCTTCCTAGATATTGGCTTCTTCCAGTTTCTTATATTCAAAAAAAAAAATCTTTCCTTTTCCTCTACATGTTATTGCCTCTATAAAAAAAACCGGTACTCTGCGACGTCACGATGGGTGGTAATATTTATTGAGAGTGACTGTACTTCGCATACAGTAAAATTAGGTGGCAATAGAATATTTTTGCTGTACATTTTTATTACTTGCTCGTATAAACCCGCTTCTCCTTAGAACTCTGTGTATGATGCCCATTTCTTTGCTACTCGTTCTGTTTCTGCTTTGCCTTTCGATCATTTCTTTTAGTTTTTGTACATTTTTTGTCCCGATGCCAGCATATACCTTATCTTTTAAGCGTATGCCTCCCAAAGTTGGAGATGTTCACTTTATGCCGAATTTCGCAAAATCGATTTTGAATAACTTACTCGGGTGTAATTGCTACACCAAAATATGTATGTATATGTTCATATAACATTTTTATAACTAAACACCATAAAACAAACTCATTTAAAAAGAGAGATTTGGAAAACAATTATTTTTAATAATGGCAACCGGTCTAATGGAAGTAAACTAATTTCTGTGTATTATACTGGAGACTATTCGAATAGATAGATGGAAAATTAAAGGAACAGGTACTGTAAATCAGTGAACTTAAAGTGCTATTCATTTTAAAATAGGAAACAAAGTCAAAATGCTTTAACGCCAATAGACGCGGAAGCTTCAGACTTTTCCTTATTTTCCTGATGATCCTCCGCTCCTCATACCCGACCTTGCCGGTGGGGAAACCTCACCCACGTTTTGCAGTAATTTTCTCAGCCGTTTTTTTTGTTCCCCTTAACCCTTGGAATGGGTCAGGTCAAAATGGTATAATGCGCAAAAGTATGTAACAGGCAGAGGTAAGTTTCTCCGAACCCATAGAGTATACATATTCTTTATCAGCATTAACAGTCGAGTCGATATAGCCATATCCGTCTGTCCGTCTGTATGTATGAACGCATTGATCTTAAGAACTAAAAAAGCTAAAGACTCCAGATTTCGGATATGAGCTCTCCTAATCCCAAGGCAATACAAGTTTGTTTCAAATTGTTTAAAATTTTTCAGGTTTACGATATACACATGAAATCGATAACAATAAAATCTTGAAAATCGAAAACTTCAAATAAAAATTAAAACTCTTGAAAAATAATGAATATCTGTGAAATTTTTTTAAAATCGTGCCAAATCCAAATCCATATTCGATAATCGGACGTACAAGATAAATATACAGATTTTTTGTTATGTCATCCAATTCCTTCGATTATAATGAACCTAAGGGCACCCACCCCATGCTTGATTAGCAACAGAGCAGATATTCAATCTTAAGCTTTGGATCCAAAAGGATTCCCAAATCTTTATCCCATTCAATGGGATTTAAAGGTTAATTATCAAGAATATTATACGTCTAGAACGTATCATAATTAATGTTATCATATACAAATGGACACCTAGAACTTATATAGATAGATAGCTTTAAACTTTCTTTTTGTTTATTTTTATTGATTTATTGATCTATTTCTTGAAAATTAGAGCCGTTTTGTGCATTAAACGATAGCGTTTTCACACTTAATGTATTTCTTTATTAATATATGAAAAAATAGAAGTAAAACTTAAATAAACGTGTTGTTGACTGTTATCAGAACGACTTTATATTCAGTTTTTTTTGTCCATAAAGCGTTTACCAAAGTCGAATTTTTATAATTCAAAGACGTTTTCAGTAAATATACAGTGTCTCACAGCTTATTTAGGGCAGTGTAAGTAGTAATTTTAATTGCCTACCATTAACCCATTACACAATATTTTTCAAAAATTTCAATGACCGATGCTAATTTATTATACTGACTGCAGTAAACTGGAATTTAATTTAAAAAACCCCTTATTTTAAGTCACAGCTTCTTTAAATCAGTTATATTTGTGTATATGTCTCGAGCTACAAATTTAATTAACTGCCATAAATTAATTACACATTATTTTTAAAAAATAACAATAAAATATGATGGTAGGTACATATATTTATCACAAAAATTGATGAATGACCGCAATAAACTTGGACTTCCTAACACAATAGGTCGAGTTATGTAATTAAGTTTCCTAATTTTAGATCACAACTTATTTCATTTGGTTACAGTATGGACACCTGCGTGTACAAATTTTTATATTTTGGAAATAAATGGACTAATTATTCTTAGTCAGTTCATTTTCTGAAATTTGGCTGCAACAAGCCAACAAACGGTCTACCATTGAACAACGAAAAATTTGTCTTTGAAATCTTAAAAAACGTATACTCACAGCGCCAAATAGTTAAAATGGGCAATCTCAGCACTTCAATTGTGCAAAACATCATTCAGTGCATCGTCTACGAAAATTGCATAGAGGACAATGGCTGAATGGCACCAACAAGATTTTCACCGATGAGTCGGAGAAAGTTTCATGGTATGGGCCTGTACCGAAAATATGGTGTTTATTGAGACTAAAATGGACAATTATATATACCTCAATATACTTAAAGAAAATGTACACCAAAGAGCCGAGAAGTTGGGAATCCGACGACTTTTCGGTTCTACCAAAACACCGACCCAAATCATGAGTCCAAGATAGTAATTTGACCATTCTCTAGATTTAAATGTTGAGAATATGTGGGCTGTGCTAGGGAATAACATCCAGAATTACAGCATATCAAACAAACAGTACGTTAAGAATGCTGTTCTCGATAAGTGGAGCAAAAGAAGCGTGGAAACTACCCGATTGATAAAACATTTGATTAATAATGGATAAAAGGTCGAAGTTAGGGCTAAAAGATTCTATACTAAGTATTAACATCCTTACTTATGCCTTTGAACGCCAAGTATCAATCAAGCTAATCTACATTTTAGTTTTCAGCTTTTAGCTAATTATTAAATCAACAAAATATTTAGGCAACAAATAAAGGCTTTTTATACCCTTAAATAAAAATAACCCAATAACCCATAAAATGGATAAGAAAGGGTATAATGGTTTTGTTCAAAAGTATATAACAAGGAGAAGGAGGCTTCTCCTACCCCATAAAGTATATATTCTTAATCAGCATCAACAGCCGAGTCGATATATCCTTATCCGTCTGTCTGTTGTCCGTCTGTCTGGTTTCCTTCCGTCTGTCTATATGTACGAACAAATTGGCATTTCAACATTTTTTGTCGAATGTCTAGTTTAATTTTTTTGGATCTTAAAACTTTGTCTCAAAACAGCTGTGAAACAGTGTATTTGTATTTTTAAAATCTTATGAATTCCTAACGCGTACTAAATTGCATAGTGATAAACAAACGAACATGGTCTTTTCAATTAATCCCTTCCAACTTACATTTTTTTGTTTAAAAATAATACATAAGCCATATATCTTTGTTAGCGCGTTATTTTTAATACCACTTATATTATGTCTTCATGCTTTTTAACGCAAACTAGGAATTTATTTTGGTTGCATAGTTTCTTTGTAAAAATATCTTAAATTCCTCTGTAAATTTAATTTTTGTGGACGCTTTTTCTTTTTTTTTCCCCTTGAACGAACTAGCCCGCCGTAATGCATTCATGTATAAATATATATTAATTTGGGTCTAAGTGTATGTGTATGTGTTCATTTATGTGCAATTTGTCTTCGGTGCTCACAGCTTTGAGCCGAGTGCTCGCAATATCACTTCCTTTACTGCTTCCTTCTTCCTTTTACCGCTTAAGCGCCGCCGTCGTCACATTACATTTTTTGGTAAAGCTGACATCGCTGCGGCGCAGCGCAACATTATCCCGGCATCTGCTCTCTCATACTACACATTCACACATGTTCACTATTCCCAAGACTGTTTTGACCATACCGAGTTTCTGGTTCCAATTCCAGGCAGACCAGTACTCGTTTCTAAGTAGGCTCTGTTACCGAATCTAAGTCAAACTCAGTCTTGTTTGGCACACATGTTAAGAAATAGTTTCCAAGCTGATCTAGATAACTCTTTATAAATATGTACATACAATATATATTTACTTATGATATGTTCTTGTAGTTTGGCAAACTAAAAGCTTTTAGGCTTAAGACAAAAGTCACTCCCTTTGGTGAATTGCCAATGTTTTTTTGTTGTTCCACTCACACTCATTGAATTTCGACAAAAGTCACTCACACACGCTAAAGCACTAGCACGCAGTGCGGGACATATACAAAAATATCGCATCTTGCTTTTTTGTGCGCTGTTTATACCCTTAACCCATGAAATGGGTAAAAAAGGGTATAATGGTTTGGTGCAAATGTATGTAACAGGGAGAAGTAGTCTTCTCCGACCCCATAAAGTATATACATTCTTGATCAGCATCAACAGCCGAGTCGATTTAGCCATCTCCGTCTGTCTGTCTGTCTATATGTATGAACGCGTCGATCTCAGCAACTACAAAAGCTAGAGACTCCAGATTTTGGATATGAGCTCTTCTAATCCCTAGGCATAGCAAGTTTGTTTCAAATTTTCGATAACTTTTCAGGTTTACGATATACACATGTAATCGATAACAAAAAAATCTTGAATTTCAAAAAATTGAAAATGAGGATTGAAATTATTAACAAAATGAACATCTGTGAAATTTCTATTAAAATCGATTGAGAAACACCGGAGATATGATCAAACATTGGTACAGTGGTACACGTATATATATCTATCAGACCGACCGACTGTCCGTCTGTATGGTCAAGAGTTAAGGGTATCTTCTAGTCGAGCTTACTCGACTAGAGCCGTCTTACTTGTTTTTGTTTGGCTGCGGTCGCAGGCTACTTGCTGCTTCTGCCGCTGCTGCTTGCAGTGAGAGTGTGTTTGATATATGTATAAGCCATAGGAATTCTGACAAAGGCAGCAGAGCGTCGGCGGCCAAAAAAATGTTTGAGTGGAACCGTAAAGTGATAACTGTTACGCACTCAGTGCTTTGTTAGGCAGCGCGTTGAGCTCATTTAATTTGTCTCGTCTTTTTCTCTCTCTTTCTCTTTTTTCGTTCTCTGTGCTCTGCTTCTGCTGCCGCCGCTGCTATTACGGCCGCCAGAATGCCTGCGGCATGTACGTCGGTCATTTTTGTATTTGGAAGCACAATTCCTATCCATCATTTGTATTTGGAACGCCGCTGCGGAAAGGTCGTTGAGAACCATTATTGGCAGAAATAATTTCGGCAAAAATCATAAAAATAGAATTTAAGGCAAAGAAAAGTTTAAATATGCAATAAAGTGCCCTTCGCCGCCGTTTAATTATTTTTTTTCTCTGTTGTGTTTCTTCGTAAATAGTTTAATTTTTAGTTGTTCAAAAAGCCGCAAAGTGATATTGATATGCTGTTATTCCTCTTCGGTAGTTTGTTCCAAAACGTAAGCAAAAACAACAACAAAAAAACAGAAAAAAGAGAATGCAGATTGTTTGAAGTTAACGGAAGCCACCTATTATTAAAAAATATCCAATTAAATAGAACGTTACCAAAATAAAGTAACAAAGATGGAAACCGGTAAACTTGTTTTTGCTGTTTGTTACGTTTTAATCGACATCGTTAAATAATAAGCAAAATAGGTGCACGAGTACGCGTGGGGACAGCGTTAATAGTTGAGTAAGCTATCATAGGAAGGGGCGTGACGGCGCAATTACCAGCTTATGATTTCTTTCGTCATATTGTTGCTTTTGCTATCGATTTTTGTGTGTAATTATTTTTGTGTTCGTGTGAGTGTTTATGCTTTATGCTCAGCTTTGTCTGCTTATTTATTTTTTTTATTGTATTTATCCAAAAACTAGACAAATTAATAAGAGCAAAATCTCCCCAAAATATTGTATTTGAATCTTGCATTTAGACACAACGATTTTTACATTATTTATGCGAAAATACATATGTATATAGAACAAGCTCGCTGGCGAAGTCAAACAAATAAAAAAGTCAATGCCGAATTAACAAACACAATTTCTTAAGGCCTTCTGACATCATCTGCGGTAACACAACAACATATTAACATAAGTAGCAAACGCTCACGACAATATTCATAAGCACATCTAATTGCAATCATAGATATGTTTACGAAATTAAAAAAAAAATTCTTTGTTTTAAGATTATGTTTTTTTTTGTGGGTGCAACTTTCGTTCTCCTTCTTATTAACTACACAAACGAACAATTGCCAAAAAAATATCAACGCTTACACACTGACTAAGATCAAAGTCAACATGATGAGAACGGCAGCGCAAGCAAACCTCTCTATCTCGAGCCCTACGTTAACGCAATTCAAAACAGTGTATTTACACTGACGCCGTTAGCGTTTTGCCGTAAGGCTTATAGTTAAGATTTTCATGCAAAATGTATCCGTTAAATTGAAATTAAGGCATATTTTCTCGCGCCGCTAAAATATAATAAGCTTATTCGAAATTAAATCAAATGTGCACAATATTCTGTAGAATACCAAATTTGATCAATTATATTTGTTATGGGACAATTAAATTTTAAGTGAACATAGAAACTTTTTAATTTATTTTGTGGATCAAAATCAAAAAACAATTTTCATTTGAAAGGCTGTGAAAGAACACGACTTTTCGCCGCTTTCACTAAGACCTTTTTAGCGACCTCACTGTAAAAGCAGTAAAAATATATTCTACGAATGGTACCTCCGCTCGACGCAGGCGTGCGCCTACTGTTGTATGGCGTCTATGCCGGCTATGTTGAAAATGGTTTACGTGCTATCTTGTAGCTTAGCAACATTTTGCAACGTGTTACTTGCGGTCCGGCCAGCTTCTTATCGCTGGCTGCCGCAAGTACAAGCAACTATTGATCTTGAATCGGCGTCAATTAGTTGCCTGTTGGCTAAAGTTATAGTAGATTTTTTTTTATTATGTATTTAAATTCTTACTAATTACGGCACATTTCATATATGAACCCAAAATTAAAGTACATTTTTTGGTATGCGAACGTTGCAGTTTCAAGAATATTTCAGATGGACATTTGAATTTTTGCGCCTTAGTTACTTTCGCGGTTATGGCTCAATATGTATGAATGTCTATAGGTAAAAAAATGTCAAATGATGATGATTGTTTTAACAAACACACGCTATATATATATATATATATATATGTACATTTTATATATATATAATAACTGATCGAAAACCATTTTATTTGACTAACTGGAAAATTTAATCCTAAGCGCTTTTATTGCTGTGTACATTTTATTAATAATTTATATCTTCTTACTTTACAGATTTTCAGAATTGGCTAATCGTAATTTTATTTTAAAATTTGTAAAAAAAATACATCAAGCAGCGGCTTAATCTAAAAACCAAACCCTGCGCGCGGTCAACAACTAAATTTAAAAGTATAATTGCGAAATAATTAGAAAAACAAAAGCAGCAACATAACTTGCAAAACAAGAAACAGATGCTAAATATAATTTCTCAATTAAACACTAACTAAATTCGTTCCGGTATCATACTCAAAAAAACAAAATAAAAAGTAAGAAATAACAAAACTCAATGAACCTTAAATACAAGTCGTACTAAAAAAAAGTATAAAAATTAAAAAAAAGTTCTTTTTGTAACATTGCAAACCTAAAAAAATTTATAGGATCAAACATTTCATATATTTATATATATATATTTATATATATATTGATATATATATAGATATATATATATAGATATATTGATAATATAAATAATTCTATATTAACGAAATTTAACCAATTCCTCCTTCAAAGAACCTCCCAAAACATTAAAAAAGAAAAACAATTAAATAAAAGTAGAGAAGCAAATAAAGCAACAAATTTAAAGTTCTTAAACGTCACAGCAAAAAGCACACATTACAGATTTTAAAATGGCTTCCGAACTGGATCAATTTGCTGATTTGGAATTATCAAAAGAAGATCGGGAACAAATCTTTGATCCGCCATTAGATCGGCAGCAATTGGAAGGTGCTGGCACCTCAAGGTATTTATAACTTTTCCCTACTACTACTAAAATACGAAAAACCCTTTACATAAACTTGAAAGAGAAACAATAACACAAGACTTCGCATTCCCAACCTAAAATTTTCCCCTTTTCGTAGCTGTATTATCAATCAAATTTTCCGATGCATAAATAAAATTGATTATTTTAAGATATAATTTATATGTTTGTAATCGTAGTTAACTGTTAACAGGCTTTTAGTAATTTTAAGGATTATAACCATACTCCATTTCTCTGTAGCTTTTGTGCTCTATTTTAGCATTGAATCTGTTTACCATTGTGACTTTTTTGAAATGATTACAAAAGCTTTTAAGCTTTTGAACATCAGTTGTTTTTGACTTATTACCCCACAATCGTGAATTGTAATTGTTATTTAAAATTACGTTGGGTCTTACAACGAGAGAATAAGTAAAAAATCAATAGAGCTTTTAAACAGAGTTAATATGCATTTACAAAATTTTAGCTTTTAATACAATACCATAAAAACTGAAGTAAAATGGTGTCTTTCACTGAAGACTTAACGGAAGCACATCTCAATTAGTTGCGGTAAACTCGAAGCCCAACGCATACATACTTACTCGCATAAGTCTGTTCAAAATGGCGCCACAACAATTTAGCATTCGAGCTAGCAGTAACGAAACCAGAATCCATGAATTGCAAACTAGTAAGGGAGTCTCACGAGCTCAGGGAATATCAGCTAGATGGGGTGGGCAGAAGAGGGTCCTCAGAGCTCAGCATCAATCCACAATTGCACAAATTATCACGCCAAACTATTTGGCCCCCTACCTTCTGGTTGCTGGTAATTCAGCATCTCCGGTGCTCTTGTCTTAGCCCTCCCTCGAACATACAACACTGCTAAATAGCAGCTAATTTCCTGCAATAAATTGAGCATATCATCAAAAAAAAAAAAACTTTTAGATCAAAAGACCCACCTTTAAATGTGGACGAACGTACTGAAACAGCATAAAAGCTATGAATCTAAAAACTCAAACCCAATCCAATGCAACCCAACTCTACTCAACCGAACATGACCCTCATCAACTGCTGAGCGCTTGCTGCTGCCGAGTTAAGTTCAAATGGTGTATGTAAATATTGAGTTGAGCACAGATCCTTAATACAGAAAAAGAATAGAGCGCAGCAGCGCAAAGTTAATTTCACTGTCACGTGAAGCATTAGAGGAATTGCCTAAAACAACCCGCAAACTTTACTTTTTTAATTCCACACATACAAATGATCTGCCAAAGAAATCACATAAGCATTGTAAAATCTTGACATACTTGACGTACACTGCCTGTAACACTGTTTTCCGTAGTAAATATCATATTCGACTTTTACTTTGGCATAAAATTTGTTATATTATTATTTTTATATCGGTCCAAGACAAAATAAATAGTTTGAAAATTTTTAGCATAGGAATCGCAATGAAAACATTAAGAACGCTCTAGTTGAGTAAGCTTGATTAGAAGATGCCCTTAACCCTTGACCATACAGATGGACAGACGGTCGGGCTGACAGACATACACATACGTGTACCCAATGGTTGATGGTTTTATATCTCAGGTGTTTCTCAGCCGATTTTAATAAGTGTTTTACAGATTTTCATTATTTTGTAAATGTTTTTTATCCACATTTTAAATATGTTTCGAAAGTCAAGATTTTATTGTTATCGATTCCATGTGTATATCGTAAACCTGAAAGTTATCAAAAATTTTATAAAGTTGTCATGGATTAGGAGAGATAGTTTAAAAAATCTGGAGTATCAATCTTTTTTAGTTTCTAAGATCGACCCTGTTGATGCTGATCAAGAATATATATTTACTTTATGGGATCGGAGATGCTGGTTACATACTTTTGCACAAAACCATTAATCCTTTTTTACCTATTTCATAGGTTAAGGGTATAATAAAAATCTTACAAACGCACAAACAGCCTGCCAGAGGCAGTCAATATTTTGCTTTTTTGTCGCATTTTGCTTAGTCCGCCAAACATAACAAGACTCGACATTGCGTGCTACTTAGAAAATAAAAATAAGATGGTTGCCAATTTACCACAATAAAAGCGAATAAGTATATTTTTGTGTGTGTGCAATCAGGTTTTGTTGACAGAATTGGCGTTGAGCCTTAGACCTTGAGGTCCCCTCGCGTTTTTCCTCATTTTCTTTGATTGTCCAAATTGTGAAACAAGTTTCTGACATATTCGTCAACTTAGAAATTCTGTTGGAATTTGTGTTTCGGTGGATTTAATTACACGAACAATTCTGGCAGCCTTTTTTCTAATGTTCGTTCACTTGCAAAAACAGCATTAAAAAAATGAAATACTTTAAGTTTACCAATTTGCTTTAAGACTAGAGGAAAGGCAGGGCGTTTTTGTGGTAACTACATTGACAATAGTGGCAACACCCTTTGCCAAGAATATAAGATTTTATAGCTTCACAGTATTTACCTCATTTTGTTCAATTTACTGCTTATTTGGCTGTCATAAGCAGCATGCCGTTATGCACTTAAGAAATATATATGTTTGCATATGCGTTTTTGTATTTTAGTCGTAGCCTAATCTTTGGCAGAAGCAGTAGGTACTTAATGATTTCCATCGATTTGGTGATCTTTTCTGTGCCCTTACTAAATCTTGCGAAATTCACACACTTTATTTGTATGACTCCGGTTGATACATTACGCATACGCTTTTGTATTTCTGCGTGTGTTCTTGTCTATTCCTCTTTCTTTGCCTGCCTAATCCCTTTATGATCTACTTCATTTAATCCAAACTTGTTTTGTGATGATCTAATGCTTAAATTCAATAAAGTCATAGAAAAACAAGTAGGAAGGCTCTTAACGAGTTTGCTTAATCTTCCAGACGGATTGACATATACATACCTGCACTACTGTAGGTAGGTGCTTAAACTTCAATCTTTCGTTTTTCCGGAGTTTCTCAACTAATTTTAATAAAATTTTACAAATCCGAATGATTTTCTTAATATTTTACATCTCTATTTTGAAATGTTCAACGTTTTAATTATATCCTTAACCCATGAACTGAGTAAAAAACAAGTAAGAAGGCTCTAGTCGAGTACGCTCGACTAGAAGATACCCTTAACCCTTGATCATACAGACGGACAGACGGTCGGGCTGACAGACATACACATATGTACATGTACTAGTAAACCAATGCTTGATGGCTTCATATCTCCGGTGTTTCTTAACTGTTTTGCACAAAAAAATTATACCCTTTTTTTTACCCATATCATGGGTTAAGGGTATAAAAAAGGATATAAGATTTTTGTGCAAAAGTATGTGACAGGCAAAATGAAGCATCTCCGACTACATAAAGTATTTATATTCTTGGGCAGCATCAACAGGCGAGTATATTTAGCCATGTCCGTCCGTCTTTCTGTCCGTCCGTATTAACGCGTCGATCTCAGAAACCATGAGAGCTAGAGACTCCAGATTTTGGATATGATGTCTCCTAATCCCTAGGCAGTAAAAAACTGTTTACAGAAGTAATTAATAATAATAAAAATGATTAAAAACATTAAAAAAATAATGAAAATCTGTAAATTATATGATATATTGAAGTTAAACCAGCAATTAGTGCAGGTATGACAGTATGTGTAAGGTCAACGGTTAAGAGTATCTTCTAGTCTAGCTTACACGACTATTGCCTTCTTACTTGTATTGATTTCACGTACGCCAGAAAAGTATATTATTTAAACAAGCTTGTCGGCCTAGGCATTCGGAGAGCTTATATTCAAATTCTGTAGTCTCTAGTCTCTTATAATTTTAAAAATCGACACGTTTATACCTACAGATAGATGGACAGACAGACGGACATGGCCACATCAACACGGTTGTTGATGCTGATCCAGAATATATGTACTTTATGGGGTCGAAGATGATTCCTTCTTCTTGCCATCTACATTTGCACAAAACCCATTTCATGGGTTAAGGGTGTTAAAATAAACAAATAACCATCAAATGTGTTATTAAGTAAAAGCAAGTAAAAGAGGATGCCCGTAACGAATGATGGTTAGAGGGAGGGTATAACTTGGTAGCCGCATTTTTTGGGCGGCTTAAGAGCGTGTCCTATATGCGACATATAGCTTGTTGTAGTCCTTCTGTTATTGTGGTTGGCCAGCGGAAGAGTAGAAGGACGCCGAGCTTTTGATTTGCCTCTCAAACAGGATGTAAGTTTAAGACAAGCACCAGAAGCAAAGACAGCAGGTAGTCAGTAGCTATGCGGGTGTCTTGCAGGTACGATAATAGGGGTGTGTATATGCGTTTGAAAACGCAGGTAAAGAAAGAATAGAGCGAAGTTTTTACTTAACGCATTTGATGTTCAACACAGTGTCCCCGCACAATATATAAAGGATATTCATATGTGGGAAGCACAAACGCAACTAGTTCCTGAGTTAATAAAAGTTATTTCTTGCTTTTGATGGGGGCTAGGAAATCAGTTACAACTCTATATATCCTAAATAATAATAATAATATATATATTTCATAAATGTAACAGTGACAGTTATCAAATTCGGTTGGAATTTTAAGTCTTAACTACACAAATTATAGCAGTTAGACTTGAATTTATAGACTTTGTCGGGATATTCTAAAATATATTTTGAAAGCGGGTTAGCGTGGCAATAAAGTTAATTTAAAATTAAGAGAAATGTTACCATCTTCCTACTAAATTTATTGACTAGTCCAAAAAATGTGCAAGAAAAAAGGATTTCCAATTGTAATAGGTGGGGTAATAGGTTGACGAGTCATCAACATTTTTTATGCAAAATTTTGAGGAATGTGATAAGTATATTCTTACCAAATTTGGTGACCACCTTCAAAGCTGCTAAACATATAGGTGATTCTAATTTTACAAAAGGGCGGGGGATGGGGGCTAAATAAACGGGAGTGGTCTACAAGTTTTTGATGCATTGCTTTATGGAATGCCATAACCCATCTCGGCACAACATTTATGGTTTCTAGTTTAAACACTATGGAAGACATTTATAGACATTTTTGATTTGAGGTTTGGGGCGGAAGAAGTGGCTAAAATTTTATGAAGGTTTTTGGGTAACTACCTCATACCAAACGTGTTGGCTTTAGCTGTAAAAATTCATCGATGTCCCAGTCCCCAGCGGGCGTATAATTACAGTGGTCGTAGCCCTCAATCTTCACATCGCTTGTTTTCGCAAACTTTTTCGAACGTTTTTAAAGAATTTATAGGTTCTTGGTTTTGGAATCCTTTGTATTAAGTTCAGAATCTAAACATTTTAATTCAGTATTTCATATTTTTATTAATTATATAAATTAGTATTATGGTAGTTACCTAACGCTAATATCAGATATTCATTTCATTCGATTAGCTTGAACGCTGTACATAGTATCTATATACGTCACACGTCATCTTAATTAATGCCAGTCATTTATGCAGAATGTTTTTTTTTTACTCAATGTCCTCATTCTTATCTAAAAACATGTAAGAATGGTATAGTTGACTGACCTTGACTTGAATATATCCGTTAACCCTAAGCTTTTAGATTTGTTTTGTTTTCATTGAATTTGGATCTAACCTACGTCCTAATATATTCACACTCCTTATCTCGTTGCCGCTCTTGCTCCTTATCTCTTTGTCTATTTCTCTCACTATCTCCTAACGTATTCCTTTGTCCTCCCCGCATTGTGCATTTGTTTCTGCGCGCTCTTCATACAAGTAAACTTCTAGGCATATACAGCGGAGAACTCCGGTGTACATGCCCTTCATTCATATAATTCATACACACCTATTCACATACATATGTACCCAAGCCCATACATATGTATATCTGTGTACCTTACTTGAATCTCATGGCTCTTCTTTTTGTTTACGAAATTTGTATATGCTTCTTTTTTTGTGCTTGTGTTTCATTAGAAATTTCAAAGAATTCAACGACACACAGCAAACACGAATACAAACATGAGCCAGAGGCAATGCGAAGATTCGTGTTACTGCTGGCTTAGTTTTTCAAGAATGTTGAGCGCTAAGAATAGCTGGGGGGAATCCGGGCAGCAAAATCTCATGGCCATACGAAGAAAGAAAGATATTGTGTAGCTCGAGAGCTTCTGATGCCAGTTGTATTTGAGCTCTAGCATAATGTCACATACTTACAGTTTGGATATAGGAAAGAGATACTAAACTGTACATGTATATTATTAATTTAGGCTTAAAGCTCTTTTTTAATTATACAGTCTCATAAAAAAAGGCGACATCTTCAGCAGAGTAGACTATTCACTTCTTATGGATTAATACTTCACATGCTTTATTAATAGTTTACATACGATTATCCGTTGATACAAAATTTATTGATTGATTTAAAATAAAACATTGATTTTATCTTTAACACTTTTTAAGTAATTTTTAAACCGAAACCCACAGATATAAGTCACCAGTCATCACATCTGGTGTAAAGAAGATTTTCATAACACATTTCCCGCGTGACGACTAAACTTTAATCATCAATATCTCTGATGTTTCTTTGATTTATATTATTTTATTATTATTGACATCTTTATTATATATTTTGGAAGCAGGTAAAATATTTAGGAGAGCTTTTTTTTCAAACCTGCAATAGTATCTGAGATCGACGCTTCATATATACAGACATACATGGCCAAGTATACTGAGCTGTATTTACTACTCAAGAATACTGCGAAAATAATCGAGTTTCACACTTTTTGTAAGTAAATATTTTTATTATAACGCAGCAGCCCTGAAAAGAACACATCTGCTTGCGCAGAACAACTTTTAGGCAAAACATTAGGTCAAACCCCATTATTGATCACTTGTATTAGCGGTTTCTATATAGTTTTTAGTATTTTTTTTTAAATTTCAGTAGAAAATGTTCCAAAATATACTATTTTTATAACCACAATAAGTGTCTACGCATCTTTGACCCCATAAAGTATATACAGTCATTCACACCTTATTTTGGATGGTGTCGACCACAAAATTTCAAGTGCTATAATATCCAAACCAGGAAAAAAACAGAAAATGCTTATACGCTTATTTGTCTTGTATATCACATTTAAAAAAGTATATATTTTTTTTTTTACATTTTTTCCTTAGTAACTTTATTTTTTTTTTTTAATATTGCGTTAATATAATTAGCCAAAATCTCAAAACATGTCCTAAAATTATGTCGTGGCTTATTTGGGATATCCTTTAATAAGTAACATGTTTGACAAATAAAAGCTTAAAAAAGGTAGTAAATATACTTAGTCTTATATCATTAGCCTTAACAACTTCCCTTAACCTATTATTCATGGAAGATACAAGCTTCTGCGTAGTTTCTGAACTGATTTTGCTTCACTCATTCAGTAGAGCATTTTTAAGCTTCCGGATATTATTTTCCACCAGAGCCCACAAATTCTCAATAACATTTAAATTTAGAGACTGGGCCGTTGGAATTGACATGTTGGAGCAGTTGCAGATAAGTCAGGACTGCACTATTCCGACCTCATGCTTCGGGTCGTTGTCTTAGTAAAAGCGGAAAATATGTCGGATTCCCAGCTTCTCGGCCTTTTGAAGTAAATCTTCTTTCAGGTACATTTTATTGTAAATTGTACTCTCAAAAATCACCAAGTTTCCGACACCGGCTGATGACTTACATGTCCATAGCATGACACTTGCTCCACCGTCTCTGTTCTATTTAAGTGTTTGGGATTCTGCTCAGTATTTGAGTTTCGCATTGCACATAAATCCGTCCATTCAAGCTATTAAAGTTGAATTTGGACTCGCCTTTAAAGTTGACTGTGTGCTAGAAATCTAAATCTTTGTACATGTGGATTTTGGCTAGAGGATCCCAGTGCCTTTATTTTTTCACTTATAGCTGTGTGCTTAAGTACTGTGCTCAGAGTCTTCTAAAACCTTTGCATAAACTGTTCAATTTGTCCGTGAAGTTAAGCTCTTTCCCAAAAATTTGGAAAGAGTCATATATTATTCCATTGCATAAAAAAGGTAACAAATCTAATGCTAAAAACTATAGAGGTATCTCCAAGTTGTCTGCTGTCCCTAAGATTTTTCGAGAAATTGATAACCTCTCATCTTCAACATCTTTGTAAATCTATGATTTCACCGTGCCAGCACGGATTCATGAAACACAGGTCTACTACTACTAACTTGCTAGAATTCACATCATTTGTTATCAAAGGCTTTGAAGAAAAGATACAAACTGATGTTATTTACACTGATTTCAGTAAGGCTTTCGACACTGTAAGTCATAATCTTTTAATTTATAACCTTTAACTATTGGGCTTTCCCAATAGTCTCACTCTTTGGGTTAAAGATTATTTAATTATTTCAGAGGGTATTATTTAATGGCTCACTTTCTCAAGTGGTTCAGGTCACTTCTGGTGTTCCTCAAGGAAGTAACTTTGGACCGTTATTATTTACGCTTTTTATTAACGACCTTCCTTCCGTTATCAATCACTCTCGGGTGCTAATGTATGCTGATGATGTAAAATTATGCATGTCGGATACATCTCTTCTGTCTGGTCATAAACTGCAAAGTGACTTAGACAATTTTCAAACTTGGTGCAGAACAAATTTATTGCATCTCAATTGCAGTAAATGTAGAGTTATGTCTTTTTACAGACGAACGCCCCACTTCAATACATATCTTCTGGATAACCAACCACTTGATCGGATTGAATGGGTTGAGGATTTGGGTATTCTAATGGACCCAAAGCTTAAATTCGACAAGCATATTTCTTCAATTGCAAATCGAGCATCAAGTGCCTTGGGGTTCATTAAGCGCTGGTCGAAGGAATTCGACGACCCCTACCTAACAAAAACCTTGTATGTGTCTCTTGTGCGACCGATTCTCGAATATGGATCTTGTATTTGGTATCCCAAATACAGGATTCATCAGGATAGATTAGAATCGGTGCAAAAACAATTCTTGCTTTTTGCACTTCGGGGTCTTAACTGGGATAACTCTCTAAACTTACCTTCCTATCACAGTAGACTTTTACTAATAAATCTTCCTTCTCTTTCTAATCGTAGAACTATGCTAGCAGTAACCTTTCTCCATAACTTAATAAATGGTGAAATAGATTCTTTAATATTAATCAACCAAATTAACTTTGCAGTTCCTATTAGATATACTAGAAATTTTGTACCTTTAGCTCTTCCACCCTGTTACTCTAACTATGCTATCCATAACCCCTTTCGGATCTTATGTGATACATATAATGATCTTTCCCACTTAATACATAGTACTATTTCTATTTGTTCCCTAAAAAAACTTGTCTTGTCTCATTTGTCTATTTGTTCGCGATCTTCGTAACCGCACGCTACGCGGTGCGCCCTTCGGTCGGACGGGCGGGAGGTGGGTTGCTACGTGCTAGGGTCCGCGCGTTAACAAGCCGGTGCTTGGTATCGTTGGGCCACTTGAATGTACTGTCCGTTAGTACATCTACGTCCAATAATAACAATAATAAAATGTTTCTTCGTGGTACTCGGGCATTCCAGTACACAGTTGAGGTGATCAGATTGATGATTTCATCTATTCAGATGTGAAAATACGTTTTGGAGTGTCCTATGATGAGTTTTCGTTTTTCCATGGCAGTCCATTTGTCCATGTTTTATGTTGTTTTGTTTTGTTGCACCCGAGATCCAGGATATAACTAAACAGACTACGAATGATTGGTCTATTTATACCGAAAATATGAAAAATTAAATAAAATGAAATTATGGCACACAGGTGTTCATAATATAACTGTTCAAAACGAGCTGTGACCTAAAATAAGGGCACTTTATTACATAACCCAACCCAGCAAGTCGTACATAAGTACATAAAATCATACATTTCTTTTGTTATAAAACAAGCGGCCCTGTTTATAACACCCTAACTATCACTTACTCTATTTGCTCGTTAACCAACTGTTACGCAAAGCGTGCAACTCCGGATCGCCGATCAGATACTGATCGTAAGCAGAGCTGTAAAGTGTTTCCAAAAACAGTTTGAGTTGGCTTCCAACTTTCTTCTACCGTTATTTCCTGGGTTGAGCGGCCATTACTTTCTTCAGCAACGGCAGCTGGTTGCTATCATCCGCAACCCTCTTTTTCTGCGCGCGCTGTGGTCAGATGCTTGCTTGTGTACGTGCAGCGGGAGGGCGACAAAAACAGGTAGAGCAGTTGCATTATCTGCCCATTGTTTGTTATTGTTCACATTATGGTTGCTGTTTCTGTTGACACCTAACCATTCAATTCGGCACAGACTCTAATAAGGGAAGAAAGCATTCCACTGCCCAAACGCAAGGCAAGGGTTGTGAGCACACATCACAGTTTTTCAAGCTTGGGGGCTCTCCACTCGTCTAATTTGCTACATTTTCTTGACCACTACACGACTTTATGCTACAACTTAAACTTTTTGTTTTGTGACATCTGCAGCCGTTTCATAGCACTTTAAACAGCTTAGCAGCCAGGTCATACACACACACACACATATACAAGCAACATTAGCTAAAGAAAGCCCAGTCATCAGCTTTCACTGAAAACAAATGCAATAACAGCACATATACATACAAATATGCATTAATGCTGAATGCACTGATCTATTACAATGTAAAGGTGAAGATGCACGTATGCTCGGCTCTGCTGCTATGTGAGCTGTGGCTATTGCTGCGCCCGCCGTTATCAGCAATTTACGATCTAAACCAATATAAAGCGGACAGTCGGGTGACACGCTGTAAGGCCATTGAACTACTAAAATGAAGTCGAAATATTGTTAACCTTTAGCGGATGTTGCTTGGTTGCATGCGACAACAGCTCTTACCATTTTTATACCCTTAACCCATGAAATGGGTAAAAAAAGGTATAATGGTTTTGTGCAAAAGTATGTAACAGGCAGAAGGAAGCTTCTCCGACCCCAAAAAGTATATATATTCTTGGTCAGCATCAACAGCCAAGTCAATATAGCCATGTCCGTCTGTCTGTCTGTCTGTATGTATGATCGCGCCGATCTCAGAAACTACAAAAGCTAAAGACTCCAGATTTTGGATATGAGCTCTTCTAATCCCTAGGCATAGCAAGTTTGTTTCAAATTTTTGATAACTTTTCCGGCTTACGATATATATATGTAATCGATAACAAAACAATCTTGAAAATCGAAAATTTGAAAATTGAAACTATTAGCAAAATAATGAACATTAGTGTAATTTTAATTAAAATCGGCTAAGAAACACCAGAGATATGAAGCCATCAAGCATTAGTACAGCGTTACACGTACATATGAGTGTGTCTGTCAGCCCGACCCTCTGTCCATCTGTATGGTCAAGGGTTAAGGGTATCTTCTAGTCGAGCTTACTCGACTAGAGCCTTCTAACATGTTTTTTATTAACTTAGACATAGAGTTTTGCTCGATATTGTCACCCATTTATATGTACAGTGAAGCAGTGCTTAATTTGAACGGTGTCAAGCAAAATATTAAAATTGCTATAAAGTTTAAACTAGGAAACAAACGCAAAATGTTTTAATTAGTTAATTAAAGTTATCATTTTTAAATTATTGGTTGCAGCAAATGTTATTTTGAAACACGGTTTTTCCAAAGACTTCCGACTTTTCAACAATCTTCCTTGTTTCAGTTAATGATCACTTGTATTGGCCTTATCTCTTGATTTTACTCTTTTTTTTATCATTATTATCGCAAACCTAACCTATCGACCAATTTCTTTTGTGCGTTTTGGACTCAATCTTTTGATTTATAAATATCTGGACACTAAAATTTTGACTGTTAATAAATGAGGTATATACATATATATTATTTTTGACGTCATTGTACAATTCATCCTTAAAAATAATTTATCACGAAATCAAACTGACTCTTTAGCGGCATGTTCAGACAGATAGAAATAGGTTTCACTAAACTAAGCTATAATCAGTTAAATATAAGGAATACTAGATAATCAAAAGTAAATGCAAATTTTATAGTGGAATCGCCGCCTTTTTATACCCTTAACCCATGAAATGGGTAAAAAAGGGTATAATGGTTTTGTGCAAATGTTTCTAACAGGGAGAAGGATGCTTCTCCGACCCCATAAAGTATATATATTCTTGATCAGCATCATCAGCCGAATCGATATGTCCGTCTGTATGTATGAGCGCGTCGATCTCAGGGACTACAAAAGCTAGAGACTCCAGATTTTGGATATGAGCTCTCCCAATCCATAGGCATAGTAAGTTTGTTTCAAATTTTTGATAACTTTTCCGGTTTACGATATACACATGTAATCGATAACAAAAAAATTAAATTTCAAAAAACTGAAAATGAGGTTTGAAACTATTAGCAAAATAATGAACTTCTGTGAAATTCAGGGACGAATACAAGGACAGACACCATGATGAAGATTGTTCAAAAAGAACCTATTCTGACGAAGGATTTGAGTTCAGCGGGCCAAATTTTCCCAAAAAATACACTTTTATTAATAAGTTCAAAACTATTTGAAGCTTGGCACAAAATGCATAAGCTCAGTTTAAACAAGTAAGAAGGCTCTAGGCTCTAGGCCCTTGACCATTCAGACGGACAGAGGGTCGGGCTAACAGACATACACATATGTACGTGTACAACTGAACCAATGCTTGATGGCTTCATATCTCCGGTGTTTCTTAACCGATTTAAAAAAAACATTTCACAGATGTTCATTATTTTGTTAATACTTTCAATCCCCATTTTTAAGTTTTCGAAATTTTAAATTTGTTTGTTATCGATTATCGTATATCGTAAACCTGAAAAGTTATCGAAAATTCGAAACAAACTTGCTATGCCTAGGGACTTTTTTTTACCCATTTCTTGGGCTAAGGGTATAAAAATAATGACATTTTAAAAAATTCCGATGTCAAAGTCCGGAGATATGCTAGATTTAAGCTTAAGTCATCAAGCATATATACAGTACAGTAGAGTAAGGTCAAGGTTTAATGGTATCAATTGTTGGTATATTGTTTAAATATTGCATTAACTTAATAATTATCTAAAAACTGAGAACATATCTGATCTATATGTACGTTGTAGCTTATTTAGGGCAGTTTTAAAAAAAATCAAAAATTTGGCGGATACTACAAGCTTAAATAAGGATGTTTATACTTAGTACAACCCTTAAAACCTTCCTTAACAAATTCATGGAAGTATCCAGTAGAATCAGTTTATATTTTGTTCCACTCATCTAGCAGTGCATTTATGAGGTCCTGTTTGTACAATATGCTGTGCCACCGGATGTTGTTTTTCAGCAAAGCCCACCACTACGATTGGTCATTGGAATTTTTTGAAAATAATGTGTAATAAGTTTATAGCAGGCAATTAAAAAAATTGTTTCTGGAGACTGCTCTAAATGTACATATGTTATATATATATCGAATATTTGGGTCGCTGCTGGTGGCAAATCAAAACAGCTTGCATATAGTGAAACATTATTTATACTATGATCGCCTCCCTACGCATGTAATGCAAGTGCGTGACGTTAATAAAACCAAATTGTTGCTTTTTCTTACATAATGCAAATAATAAGGTCAGATCAATTTTGACAGCACGTTCAATTAAGGGTATTATTAAGCCAAGTTCTTAGTGAGCATAAAAGAAAAATAGTTATGTAACTATTTCGCATGAAGATATAACTAACTTGTTAAGTTTTTCTTGTTAAGCACCATTAAAAAAGTTGTGTAACAAAAGAGCAGAAAATTTTGCTCTTTCCTTTGATCATACTCATGCGTTTGATCAACTGTTTACTGTCACAAATGAGCTCACCTGATTAATTCCATTATGCTTTCTTACTCTCTATACAATTTGAGCACTACCGCTGAGTACTACATCACCTATATAATTCCAGTGAAGGCTTACATTTAAAAGCGAAACAACAATGCCGGCTTGCGAAGCTTGTGAAGGGCAGGGCACATATGTATGTACATACACTTTGTCAAGGATTTCTTTACACGCAGTGAAAATGTTTTATATTTTCACTTTAGAGATATACGGTCACACTGGCTGTTGTTTTACATTTCTTAAATTATTTTTTATGAGTTATTCAGTTAATTATCTCTTAAACCCATTAAACAAAACTTAAACAACATAAACATTAACAAAGAAACATTAAAAATACTAACAAGGCACAAAACTCAACTGACATACAAGTGTTTACACACATAATTTTTTGTTTTTTTTTTTCGTTGTGAATGGCATTTTTACAGTTACTTTTTATACCCTTAACCCATGAAATGGGTAAAAAAAGGGTATAATGTTTTTGTGCAAATGTATGTAACAGGCAGAAGGAAGCTTCTCCGACCCCATAAAGTATATATATTTTTGATCAGCATCAACAGCCGAGTCGATTTACCCATGTCCGTCTGTCTGTCTGTATGTATGAGCGCGTCGAGCTCAGAAACTACAAAACCTAAAGACTCCAGATTTTGGAGATGAGCTTTCCTAATCCCTAGGCATGCCAAGTTTGTTTCAAATTTTCGATAACTTTTCAGGTTTACGATATACAGATGTAATCGATAACAAAAAATTCTTTAATTTCAAAGAACTAAAAATGAGGATTGAAACTATAAGCAAAATAATGAACTTCTGTAAAAATTCATTAAAATCGGTTAAGAAACACCGGAGATATGAAGCCATCAAGCATTGGTCCAGAGGTACATGTACATATGTGTACGACCGTCTGTCCGTCTGTATGATCAAGGGTTAAGGGTATCTTCTAGTCGAGCGTCGAGTTGCCAGGCAAGCGGAACCAGTTTGATTATTACAACTCTACCATCGGGAAAACGGTCTCTGAGATTGCAGAAATGTGTGCAATTTGCAGGAAAACTTTATACAACGTTTTAAACCGCGTTAAGAACGAGGGAAGGATGAAGGCGAAGCCTTCAACTGGTCGGCCGCGGGCAATAACTCCAAAGGCAGAGCGAATAATGGTCAGAAAGATCATCCAAAATCCAACTATTCAGACCAGAACGCTTGCCAACGAGTTGAAGACGAAATGTGGAATCATATGTCGCAAAACTGTCAGAAAGGCCATTAAAAGAACCGACTTTTCATCTCGAGCTGCTCAAAAAAAAATCGTTGTTGGCGGAGCAGGTTAGAAGACGTTTAACTGTTGCCAGGATCCACGTAGGATAGTCAGATTCATATTGGGACGACGTGGTATTTTGTGATGAATCCAAGATTATACTATACTATAATGATGGACTCAGCAGAGTGTGCCGCAAACCGTTGAAAGCATTTGAAACCCAAAACATTATACTCACTGCTAAGTTGTAAAAATTGTCAGTGATGGTTTGGGGGTGCATCCCGAGCAAAAAAGTTGGAGAATTGTACTTCTATTAATATATAAAATGGATGCCCAACCATATTTAAGTATTTTGCGCATTAATGATGAAGCCAACATACGAGCTTTACCAGGACAATAATCTCAAGCAAAAGGCTAATATGGTGAGGTGCTGGTTGCTTTATAACTGTAAAAAGATGTTCGATACGCCTGCCCAAAGCCCAGACCTCAACCCAATTGAAAATCTGTGGGCCTATCTGAAAAACGTACTGCCAAGCGCCATCCCAAAAATAAGAATGATCTCAAGGTGATAATTTTGGAAGAATTGCAAAATATTCCATTGGATTACGTCCAAAATCTAATAAAATCGATGAAAAGGCGACTGGAAGCGGTTATGAAAGCCAACGGTGGACATACAAAATATAAAACCAAAAACTGATTAAAAGATTAACATTGTGTAAACATATTATTGACACTTGAATTTTGTGAATATTTTTAATGTTTCTTTGTTAATGTTTATGTTTTTGAAGATATCTAACTAAATAACTTATAAAAAATAAAATTAAAAACAACAATCAGTGTGACCGCATATCTCTAAAGTGAAAATATCAAAATTTTTCACTATGTGTAAACAAATTCTTGACAAACTGTATGTATTTGTGTTTGTTTCTGGCAGTTCGCCATTTTCAACCAGTAGGACGCACGCTAAAAATGACGTCATCAGCGCACATGCGCCAAATATATACAATTTGATACTCGTGATGGCGCAATCTTTCTTTAATCATTTTCAAACGTTACGCATATTGAAATATCCCCCACAAATCTGGTTTCTCTCCGTTTTAATATTTTTCATTGCAAGCGTTTTTTGCAAATCATCACATCGCTCTTCACCAACACACACCAGCTCCAAAGAAAAACGGCATCGAAACTGTGACGGTTTTTCAGCATGTATTGTGCCTCCGCATCTGCGTAGCCGGCTTGTTGGATCATTATAAAAAAATGTCTGTCGTGAAACAAACTCACTCTCGTTTGGCACATTATTGTCAGTGCGTGAGTGCTTGTCGACAAAGGGCATTTCATTCACACTCATTACTTACAGTAGTATATCCCTTTCACTTGCACTTGTTGTAAATGTAAAATAATGGCCCCTTGTTTCACGACAGAGGCACCTTATACTTATTTCATCATAGTCTCTGTATTATTATCTTTCTCTCTTTCTCTTGACGGTGACTCAACACGACGACTACTTTGCTTCACCAGCCCAACCGTTCACTGCTGTAGTTTTGTGCCTTACTCTTTGTCGCGCCTGTTTTAGCTTCAGTAGTTGAATGCTCTTTGCATTTTGAGGTCGTTTTTTTCCAAAATGAAACAAATACAACAAATAATTCAACAGCTCGGTCTGGTGGATCAACAATTATAATATTTTTGATGTTTGCTGTTGGTGCATGCTTGTTGTCGGTCGCGGGTCATAGTGGACGAAACAATATACAAATTTTGATGCATTCTGTTCTTTGAAATTAGATTTAAACTTTAAGTGATATTCATATTCAAGCAGAAGACAGCAACAACAGCAAATAGATACAAGCTGTGAAAAGTGAATGGTAAATGTTAGCAAATAAACTCACTTGAGTACATAAATAATTATGTACAATGTATAACAACGCACAACATTATAAAGTTTGTTAGCGATAAGAATGCGCATATGTAGCTTTAGCTTTTTTATTGTGAGAAAAGAAAAAAACGAACAAACTGTGTTATAATGATATACATTTATTTACCGTTATAAAGACAACGGGTATTATTGCAAGTTTCTTTTGTTCTTTATCGTTTAGCTTAGCAAGTTTCAATTAATCAAACGGTTGACACTAAAATCAATTGCAACTAGCCACATCCACATACATATATGTATGTACATATATACATATGTGCGTCTTTCTTGTGTTGCGCCCAGCCCAAAATAGCAACATTAATAAACAAGTAAACTGACCTGCTTTACTTGACTCTAACTTATGTCTATAATTGGTCTTCACTCGACGTCTAAAGTCAAGCCTGCTCCAAAAAAGAGAAGGAGAAAGAAGGAGCAGAGAGCACGATGTCAATGCAAAAGTGATAATGTATGTATATTGTTGATATTATCCACCAGCAGAGAAACTTTTTTGTCAGTGTGATGAAAGTTATATGGTATATCGGTTGAGCCGACTTCCATCGCTGCATAACGACATTCTTTGGCTTGGAAAACATTTGTATTATTATTATAAGTATGAATAAAATATTACTATTGTATATTCTATTGCGACTGTTGCCAAGACCAAGCTAGACCTGTACCGCATATTACGTACATTTGTGTAAAAAACGAACAGCATTATTTAAAATTTAAGATTCTAGTACAAGTGCATACATATTTATTTGTATATGAACGTACATACATATATATGATTGGAAACATGTACATCGATAAGCATTTGACTATCGATAAGTTTAATACATGTACGCAAAGTAAAGATCGTGCGCAGTCCGCTCTTAATCGTGTGTTTCCTTCTTTTTATTATGTACATATGTGAGTCAGCTGCTGCCCCCATTCAACTGTTGCTGCGCTGTGCACTTCTCTCATTTGTTTTCAATTTTTTTAGGTTTGTATCGTATGTGAATCAAATACCATACGCGTTACTAAAAATTAGAAAAAGACATATCCGCAAAATAAAACGAAAACAACGACGGCAATATAAATCCATAAATTTATCAGTAGCAGACATTCTGCTTGTAATTAACAGGTGCTTGACAGCGACTATTCTCTAACTCGATCGCGTGCGTGGTTGTAGGTGTGTTTGTGTCGTGTCTTGTGTAGAATTCTAAAAAAGTCGTCTACATCATGACGGCAACGTTTTTAAATTACGTTAGTAGTTCTACTTAACGCTCACGCTCTCCTAATCACATTTTTTCTTCTGCTTATAAATTTAACAACACGGCTATTGAGCAGTAAATCAACAACATATTAAGGAAGTGCTTTAAAACAATTGCCGATTCATATAAACTAGCAAACAAAACAACGTTTACCAAAAAAAAAAAAAATCTAAAAATGCTTAGCAACAGCAATAATTCTACAAGCAGCAGCACTAATAGAATCAATACCAGAAGCAACAACAGTTATCACCATTATTTTATCCATCATCAACAACAGAGTACAAAATTAGTACGTTATAATAGGTGAGTGCTTCAAATGTCTTCATGCGTCATGTCTGTATTTAGGCGTTTGTAAAACGTTTAAATTTGACTACGTCCTAAAAGTGAGCTTTTTATGATAGTTTATTTAAGTACGACCATTTTTGAAATTTTCAGTAAACTTTAACCATACAGAGTAAAAATTAAAGGCAAATCATTAACAAATTTCATATGGCTTTGTGCAATGTATTTGACCGCTTGAACACCGTTTTTTAAGTTGAAAGATTTTACTTTACAACTATCCCAATATGTCGCGGTTGGAGCGTATCAGCAAATCGTTATAAATGAAAACTGAAAATTGATAAAACCATATATGTATCATTTACATCCATGCGTATTTGGTGAAGAATAAAACTAGTGACGTGGGGTTCATCAGAAAAAAAGATATCACGCCCATTTTTTACCTTTAGACAGATTTTACAGTGTAACCACCACCACTTGGTGCGATGCTGATAGCGTCTCACACATCAAAGTTTTTAAATTTTCATATTGGTTTTGCTTAATATTGCTTTTAAAAATACATAATTACTTTTATTGTTTGTCTTATTTACACGTAAAAATGATAAATTATGAGCTTTACTCCTGTTTTTTTATACCCTTGTGCAAAAGTATGTAACAGGGAGAAGGAAGCTTCTCCGACTCCTTAAAGTATATATATTCTTGATCAACATCAACAGCCGAGTAGATATAGCCGTGTCCGTCTGTCTGTCTGTCTGTCCGTCCGTATGTATAAACGCGTCGATCATAGGAATTACAAAAGCTAGAGACTCCAGATTTTGGATATGAGCTATTCTAATCGCTGGGCATAGCAAGTTTTTTTCAAATTTTCGATAAATTTTTCCGTAAACCGTATACACATGTAATCATAACAAAATCTCGAATATCGAAATGGGTATTAAAACTTAACAATTAAATGAATATCAGTGAAATTTTTATTAAAATCGGTTCAGAAACACCGGATATATGAAGCCATCAAACATTGTTACAGTAGTACAAGTATGTGTATGTCTGTCCGAATGTATGGTCAAGGGTTAAGGTTAGCTTCTGGTCAAGCTTACTCGACTAGATCCTTCTTACTTGTTTGTCTTGTATCATGTGGCTGGACCCCCAAGGCTCATAATAAAATCATAATACGTGGAATGTATATATGCTTGATCTAAATTTTGCCTTTCCAGCTTCTCTATCCTTCAATTCAAGCAATTGACGATCATTTTTTTAAACGACGTACTCTTCATGTCACCATCCACCAATCAATCTGATCTATGATCATTTTCAAACTTGATGTAAAATAAGTTTGTTAAATCTCAATTGTAGTAAAAGCAAAGACTCACTTATATTCTTAATAATAGTCAATTAAATCGCTTTAAATAAATGGAAGATTTAGGAATATTTTTGGATCAAAAACTTAAATTGGATAAGCAATTCTGTTTAAAATCGTATCCTGTATACTTCTCTTGTACGTCCGATTCTAGAATATGGATCCTGTTTTTGGTACCCCAAATACAGAATTCAGCAGGACAGATTAGAATCGGTGCAAAAACATATGCTGCTTATCGCTCTCGGGGGTCTTCTCTGAGATACTAACATTTACCTACCTTCTTACAATAGTAGACTTTTAATAATAAATCACATAGAATTGTTGATTTATTAATAAAAGTCGTTGTTTTTTTACATAAACTTATCAATGGTGAAATAGATTCTTCTGAATTAGTTATTCAAATAAGTTTTGCAGTTCCGATTAGGCATACTATAAATTTTCTAGATATTTCTATCCAAGCTTTTAATACTAATTACGCTATACGTAACCCTTTTCGAATCTTATGCTCATTCTATAATGAGCTCTCCAACTTATTTCATGGTGCCACTTCTAGTGTTTCTCTTCAAATATTAGTTTTGTGTCATTTGTCGATCTTAATGTAGACTAGCAGGTACACTGAATCTTAGGCACTACTGGCAGAATCCGCACGATCTAATAGCTTGGTGATTGAGCTACAATCTTTCATATCTCTAGTTTTTCTGTACACATTTCTATTATTTCTTTGTGGAAAAGTATATAACACTAGCAATCTTTGACCCCATTAAGTATATATTCTTGATCAGCATCGAACGGTCAAGTCAATATAGACATGTTTGTTCGTCCTTTTGTATGTATTAACACGTCGATCTTAAACTCCATAAAAGCTAGACTCAAAATTTTGAATTTAAGCTCTCCTAATCCCTAGGCAGTACATGTTTGTTTCAGATTTTTGATTACTTTTTCGGTTTACGATATATACATGTAATTTACCTATGTATAAAGTTAAGGGCTAAAGGTATCTTTTAGTAGATCTTAATCGGCTAAAGCCTTCTTACTTATTATGAAATATGACACACAGTGACAATGACAATGGTTTATTGTTGCAATCAGAGCTGCAAACCGGCCCTGATGTGAACACTACGCTACAGTGTGTCACACCTTTTTTGGGACGGTGTCAACCAAAATATTGTAAATGCTATAATGTCCAAACTAAGCAAAAAACGAAAAATGTTTAAACGCCAATATGCCTTATGACCAATTGTCTTATGGTTTTTAGTCGGGACACTCTTTAAAAAGTAACTTATTTGGCTTTAATATGGATGTAAATGATATCCTTTGGCCTTAACAACTTCCCTTAACCTATAATTGTTTTTGGGACTGATTTTTCTCCATTTATCCAGCACACCGTTTTTGACATCCACAAACACTAAAAATATTTAAATCTGGAAACTGGGGTGGAGGCTTTTCAAGATAAGCCAGGACTATACTATTCTGGTTTTATGCTTTGGGGTGTTGGTAGAAGCGCAAAGTTCGGTGGATTCCTAGCTTTTTCGCACTTTGGAGTAAATTCTTTTGGGATATTGGGGTACATATTATTGTCAATTATACTCTCAAAAATCATCAAGTTCCCGGCAACTTCTGACAACTTACATGTCCATAATATCCCACTTGCTCCATTGTGCTTGAGTGTTGTATTTAGGATTGGTCTATTTGTACCTAAATTATTCAATCTAAGGTAAATAAAATCGGGCTCTTATTGCACGCAGTTGTCCATAACAAAAATGTCCCAAAAAAACTGCGACATGAAATTGGGGTGCATTTCTTTACATAACCCGACTTAGCAAAAGGGGTAACCCCAGTATATTGCGGTCATATATGTGTTCGAACCATCGATCTTTGGAATTTTTGAAAATTAATGCAAAATAAGATTATGGCAAGCATTTAACATTTTTGCTCGAACCCAAATTTTATACATACAGTAATACAATTTGATGCTGATTTTGTTATCAAAGCGCCCGAAACATTGACTGCCGTCTTTTGGAGCAGTTGTAGTTGTTATTGATGTTTGTTTATTAGATTGGTTTATTGTAATGCGCTTTAATTGTCGTTATGGCAAAAGGTTCTTATGACGTTCTCCTCACCTTGTGTACAGATGACGTTTATGAACTCTACATGAGGTAAGAGAGGGGTCTTATTTAAATCCCACAAGCAGCTGCAAAATACCAACACAATCTGATTGCAAAAGATGTTTTTTTTTCTGTATATTGCATACTTTCTATTGATCCGCCTCTAGCTTGGCTACATTATGTATGGCAACGCAACCAAACTACATGACCCATACTTTTGCAGTAGTTTGCAAGACTCCCCTCCCCCTTACTTGCATTTAAAATTTAAAAAAATTGTCTATTTTCTAATGCGAAAACCGCATGCTTATTTTTTTTTTTAGTTTCAGAATAGTTATAGGATTGAATATTGTATTTAAATTTAATAAATTCAAAAAAAGGATTTTATTTGACATAAATTTTTCATCCTAAATGATATTAAGTACGTCACCCTCCAACGACCTTACGGTTAGTGTTAGCAATTTGAAGTTATTCGGCAAATCTCAAAATGAGTTCTTATGTAAATATTTAAAAAAAATAAATAAAGTTGAACTTCTCTACTCATTAAAAAAAAACAAGTTAGAAGGCTAGAGAAGAAGAGAGTTTATATCAAAAAACTTGACTTAAACTTCAACTCAAATAGTTTCTGAGATCGACACGTTTATATAGATAGACGGACGCAAAAAATGGATATGGCCATATCTACTCGGCTGTTGATGCTAATCAAGAATATATTTAACGTTCGGAAATGCTTCTTAATGCTTGTTTGCCAACAAAGTGTTTACGCATGTAACATTTTTTATTTCTAGTACTTCAGAAATGGAAGGGACACACTTGATGTTGTTTATATTTTTTGTATGTGTAATTTAACCAATTACTAAACAAACTTAAAAAAATATTAAGAATAACAAAGACAAATTTTACATATTAAAAGAGGCACTAAATTCAGCTGCCACCAAAGTGTGACCACATCTTCCATTCTGGCTGGTTTTCTACGATATTTTTGTATTTACAGTGACTTTCCTTAAAAATAAAAACACGCAGCTGTTGGTAATGCAATATTCAAAGAATTTTATAATTTGTCGTTGGAAGGTATTCATTATTGGTTATCTTTAGAAATTAACTAGTTGGTTTATTACAACTCTACGATCGGGCAATCGGGCTCGGAGATAGCAGCCATGTCTCTCTAGCTCTAATTTAAATCAAATAAAAAATGTCACAATGTGCTAACACTTGGTTGGCAAGCTATACATGTGCACAATACCATTATACCCTATATTCAACCATTATATGTATATATATTTGCTTTAAAAAGAAAAGACTTTGAAAGTAATAGTATTTGCTTATGGAGTTGTCATTTTAATGTTAAATAAATGTATTGTATTTGTTTCTTTATTGTGCAACTCTTTATTTAACACTGAAAGAGAAGGCTAAGATCATTAATATAATCTATATTTTTTCTGAAACTGTAAAAAAGTTACATCAAGAGAAAAGAAATTAAGATCAAAGTTATGTTTAAAATCGGGCTTTGTTCGTGGTGAAAGTGATAATACACAGCCGCAAAATAACAAAAAATAGGTTCTGATCTGGTGGTCTAGCTATTAATACCCTTAACCCATGAAATGGGTACAAAAGGGTGTAATGGTTTTGTGCAAAAGTATGTAACAGGCAGAAATTAGCTTCCCCGACCCCATAAAGTATATATTTTCTTGATCAGCATCAACAGCCGAGTCGATTAGACATGTCCGTTTGTCCGTCCGTTCAGATTTTGGATATGAGCTCTCCTAATCCCTAGGCATAGCAAGTTTAAGTTTTTGATAACTTTTCCGGCTTACGATATACATATGGAAACGATAACAACAAAATCTTGAATTTCGAAAACTTGAAAATGGGGGTTGAAACTATTAACTAAATAATGCGCATCTGTGCCATTTTTATTAAAATTGGTTGAGATATGATACCATCAAGCATTGGTAAGTAGTAGTACACGTATGTGTATGTCTATCAGCCCGACCGACTGTGTGTCTGTATGGCCAAGGGTTTAGGGTATCTTCTAGTCGAGCTTACTCGACTAGAGCCATCTTACTTGTTTTATATCCGTTCGCAACAAATAGTTGCACATCTTATGCATTCTTCATAAAAATTTATATGTTTACTTCATCTTTTTTTTTAAATCATGTGTTTAATATATTTTACTAACTTTTAATATTATTTTAATCATTGAGATGTAAATTTGCCCCAATAAAAATACAGACGTACAGGCTGTCGGGCTGGCATACATACACACATGCACGTGGACTCCGTGCCAATGTTTGATTACTTCACATCTCCGGTGTTTCTTGGCCGATTTTACTAAAAATTCACAGATCTTCATTATTTTTTTAATACTTTCAATCCCCATTTTTTCAAAGTTCTCGATTTTCAAGATTTTTTTGTTATCGATTCCATGTGTATATCTTAAACCGGAAAACTTATCGAAAATTTGAAACAAACTTGCTATGCCTAGGGATTAGGAGTGCTCATATCCATAATCTGGAGTCTTTCGCTTGTATAGTTCCTGAGATCGACGCGTTCATACATACATACAGACAGAGGACATGGCTATATCGACTCGGCTGTTGATGCTGGTCTATAATATATATACTTTATGGGGTCGGAGAAGCTTCCTTCTCCCTATTGCATACTTTTGCAAAAAAACATTATTACCCTTTTTTACCCATTTCATGGGTTAAGGGTATAAAAAAGGATTTTAAATATCCATATTAGGTAGATGTAGGTAGACGCGATTATTTACACACTTAGACACTTGGATAAAACCATTATAACATTTTTTTCATGGCTTCAGGGTATAAAAAAACCCACAAATGTAACCAAACACATTATTTTCACGCTCGCTAAATCTCTCTTAAGGCTTTAAGTTTATTTCATACTCTTGTGCAGACATACTGACATACTGCCTAACTTTCTTGCTTATTTACTTACTTTATATGTCTGTTCTTGTCTTTGCTGCCGACGTAAATATAAAAACAAAAAAAATAATAGCAATATTATAAATATTTATATTAATATTATAATATTAATGCTAATATTAATAATGATAAATATAACTAAAAAATTATAATCTTAAATGTAAATCCTTTTTTACTTTTGTATTACTTTCTTCATTTTATTTGTCACTTTCTTTGAATCTTTTGTTTCTTTTTGTTTTTTTTTTCGTTTTGTGTATGTTCTTACGCTATTTTCTTCACAGTGTTACGACATCAAAAATCTTAATAAGCGGCATACCGCTCCAAACACGTTTCGAAGACATCGAACCGCTCCTGAAGCCCTATGGCATCGTCAAACAATGTGAGGCTATTTCTAGTAAGGATCAAAATACTCAAACAGTACATATAACATTCGAAAATCCTGAGCAGGCGGAAAGGTATATGCATAAACCAACCACAATTAAAACTACTTAACTCTAATATAAGTGATTAGAAAAATTCACTTTTCTGGTTCTGGGAAAAATCTGTGTAATTTCGTACTAAGATCAAATTTAATACATATTAAACATATGTTTATACGTATATGTCTAGTTATTTGTTATTGTATATCTATGGGAATTTGGTGAAAATTAACGATAAGCTCAATATGCTTATAAAAAGTATTTACCACTCGTGATATTAGGGTACGTAATAAATTCCGAACAAAATTTGTAAAGATCATTATCTTACTTAACGAAATAAGATTATCGAGTCTATCGCTAATATTCCGGCTTTATTCGAGTAGTACTACATATGTTGTAAAGCCAATTCATACCTAGGCATAGACATTTATTTGTAAGTACACGCATATTTATTGCTGATTTAAAATTAAATAAGTAGGTTAATCGCATCAATGGCTGCGGCATAAGGGTGGGACTGTGTGGGCACTTGTATACTTTTTGTTTGGGGCATTTGTGTTGCTACTTTTGCTTCTTGTAATAATATTTGATTTTATCTAATTCAATTCTTTTACTTTATACATCTATTGAATCAATCAACTCTGTGCAATATATACAAATTTTTATAATCTTAACATTAAATTTTTATAATCTTAACATAAATTAAATAACATTAAAATTCTAAGCACCATGTTATTCGTCTCTTTTCGTTTTTGTGCGTCATTGATAAATGTAGGGCTGCCGTTGGTCTAAACGGCGTCGAATTCGAGGGCAGTAAACTTCACGCAGAACAGTTGGACAAAAATCAACGTCGCAACATACGTAACCAGCGCAACCCATACCCGGGCATGCCAGGACCTGGACGCCAAGCGGACTTTCCGCTGCGTATTCTGGTACAGAGCGAGATGGTGGGCGCAATCATTGGACGACAGGGCAGCACCATACGCACAATCACACAACAAAGTCGTGCCCGTGTCGATGTGCATCGTAAAGAAAATGTTGGCTCCCTTGAGAAGTCTATTACAATCTATGGCAACCCGGAAAACTGCACTAATGCATGCAAGCGCATATTAGAAGTAATGCAACAGGAGGCCCTATCAACAAATAAGGGGTAAGTCTTCATAAGCTTTGTAATCCAATCCATTCGTGCCCACAACGCATTTTTTCCCATATTTTAGTGAAATTTGCCTTAAGATACTCGCGCACAATAATTTAATTGGTCGCATCATTGGCAAGAGCGGTAACACAATTAAGCGCATAATGCAAGACACGGATACAAAGATAACAGTCAGCTCAATCAACGACATTAACAGCTTCAACCTTGAGCGCATTATAACGGTAAAGGGATTGATTGAAAATATGTCACGCGCTGAAAACCAAATTAGCACAAAGCTGCGCCAAAGTTATGAGAACGATTTGCAGGCCATGGCGCCACAAAGTCTCATGTTCCCTGGTCTGCATCCCATGGCAATGATGTCGACACCGGGCAACGGCATGGTCTTTAACGCGAGCATGCCGTTTCCCTCCTGTCAAAGCTTTGCCATGTCCAAGACACCTTCTAGCGTGGTGCCACCAGCCTTTCCTAACGATATACAGGAGACCACATATTTATATATACCAAACAATGCTGTTGGTGCAATCATCGGAACCAAGGGCTCGCACATTCGCAGCATAATGCGCTTCTCGAGCGCTTCCCTTAAGATCGCGCCCCTCGACGCCGACAAGCCGCTGGACCAACAAACGGAGCGCAAGGTCACGATTGTTGGCACACCGGAGGGTCAGTGGAAGGCGCAGTACATGATTTTTGAAAAGATGCGCGAAGAGGGCTTTATGTGTGGCACCGATGATGTTCGCCTTACCGTCGAGCTGCTTGTCGCCAGTTCTCAGGTATATAACCAATTTACTCCACAAGTAAAAACACCGTTTGAAACTGGGTTAGTGAGAAATATTTTTTATTAAATCTGAATCCGAAAAATTCATTAAAAAGGATATATTTGAAAAAGGGTAGGCAGAGGACGCATCTTCGAACCCCATAAAGTACATATATTTTATCAGCATCAACAGCCAAGGCGATAAAGCCTTGGAAACGGTAAGAGCTAGAGACTCTCAAGCCCTACACAGTATAAGTATAGAATGAAGTTAAGTCAATATAGCCATGCCCGTCTATTCTATGCAAACTATTTTAATATTATAAAAAGTTAAAAGTGGTATGTAATACTACACTTAATAGTAGTTTAAGGATAATTTGCTGCTGGTTCTTTTGACTTGCTTTTAAATGTGGTCTGCCAAATGTTTATTTTTACTCTTTGTTTAACGTTAAGTAATATGGAAATAATGCAAACTGATGGGATTTTTTGAAGGTTGATAGGATTCCATCTAGTTTCTCAGTCTTTGAGCTATCGTTCTAAAACATTAGTCAAGGTTTTTTTTTTTTCCATTAGATAATTTTTCAAATTCGGCCATATTTGACCAATTTATCATAATACTACCATACAATTGCACGGTCGCTAAAAATATTGTACCATGAAAAACAAGTAAGCTTTTCAAGCGACCAATTGAAAAACAATTTCAAGTTCCCGGCCATTGCCAATCTCATGGAATATTAACTCCGCCTGGGTTAACGAATTATAATCGTATCTGAGCATACAATGCCCAGCAGAGGGAATATTGTGAGTGGTTTTGGTTTTTAGGGTAATAATAAGTCGCCCACCCTTATAAAACACATTCGGCTCATGAAGTTTGACCGGTGATTGCCTTCAATCAAATTAAAGTGAAGATAGTCTATTACTATATTTCAATAAAGTGCTAGTCATGAACAATAATGCACGATCAATCGGTTTTGGGTTAATATATATCATATAACATCTAAAAACAACGTTTTTTTTAGCTGTAAAATAATTATCAAAACATGGTCAGTAAATATCCAGAGATAATACCTTACAATCTTTACTCCTTAAAATATTTTATTTCTATTTTTGAGAACTATATTTGCATAGTCTGTTTTTCGTCGCAATTAGATAAAATATTTGTGAAAAACTGTCAAAAACAATATGAATTTAATTCTGATTTAATCAGATTATTAATGCATTTCAAAAATATGTAAGTGCGTTAATTGATTTTCTTCCCAGTTTTTTAAATAATACATCAACATTCTTAAAAACGAGTGCATAAAGTAAATAAAAATAAAATATCGAAATCGCTTTTTATAGTAAATGTGAGAAATTTGGTTGTTTAACTGAGGAAGCTGAAATCTAAATTATTTTTAAGGTCGGACGGATAATCGGAAAGGGTGGACAGAACGTGCGTGAACTGCAACGTGTAACTGGTAGTGTCATTAAGTTACCGGAGCATGCGCTGGCGCCACCTTCAGGCGGTGATGAGGAAACACCAGTGCACATAATAGGTCCATTTTACAGTGTTCAGGTTAGTGAAAAATCTGCGCGAATACGAATACAGGCAGGGCAATTTTTTTTAACGAGTTTTGCCCTCTGTTTTTAGTCCGCACAGCGCCGAATTCGCGCTATGATGCTATCGACGAATCCACCACCAGTAACAAAAAAACAAAAAGCTGCCAAAGAACAACAATTGCAACAACAACAGACTCAGCTACTAACCGGCGCTACGACAAGTGGGACTCAGCAACAGCAGCAACAACTGTCGCCGGTGCAGCAGCAGCAACATCAGCCTCCGCCGCAATCCCATCATCAATCGTCGGCGTCATCGTCATCGACGCCCCCTACACATCACCAGCAGCAGTCGTCGTCTATAGTCTCCTCACATCAATTGCAACAGCAGCCGTCGCCACCGCCCGGCAACCCATCGGCCGCCACTCAGCAGCTGGCAAGCTCACAGCAGTAAGGTGCAGCGGGATGGGGCGGGTAAATGGGGCAACACATGTACATCAACAAGCAATTTTAACCCATTAACAACAACTTCTATGATAAGATTTGCGAGGGCAACATTTATTATTTTCGCTTTTATCACAAACATCTCTCGTTTTTCTTAATTGCTAGCAAAAACGGCATAGATCGACCAAAGCTGCGATAGAACGGATCAGCCAACCACAGATCGTATTTGAAATTTTTCTTTGAAGACTCATGTGCATCAGTGTCATCCAACGTTGTCTACAATTCATATTATTGATTATAAAACAAAAGATTTCTGCCGTTTTTCATAATTAGCTTAACAGTGAAACAAATAAACAACCTACTAAAATTAATTTGGACGCTGATCCTTCTTATAAAGTTCTAAAATTAAAATTTCAGCTTTCTTTTAAAGAAAATTTGAATTATACCTGAAGCAAATGAAAATAACCATTACTGACTGGCTTGAAAACATAATTTACAATTAATGTATAAGTGTCATAGCCCCCGTTTCAGTCAATATAAAGAAAGTTACAACTATGAAAATTCAAAACACAAAAAAGCAACAACAAAATTACCAATTACAAAATTGAGGCGTATCAGCAAGCTTGTTTTTTTATATGTTAAAATATAAAAATTAAATTTTTTTTATGGATTTCTTTATTTTTTTAATATAATTTTATTAAGCGTACATTAAGCAAACAAAATCAATGTGAAAAGCAAAATCCAAACAATCAGTTGGTTTTATGTGTGTGTGTTTTTTTACCGGTTTCATTTTTTTAAGCATACTTTGAGTAATCTGTTTGCAAAACAGAAATCAGATGTCAGCGACTTAAATACACAACATAATATTAAAACTATTTGTTAAAAAGATTGTTACTTTATATTATTCTTTTTTTTGTTTATATAATTTTGAAGAACTAAATTTCACGCCAGAGGTAAAGTTCAACAAATCTCCCACAACAAGTAAAATATCTTTGAAGCAAGACAAGTATACAAATCACATTCATTTGAAAGTCGAATATATTCTGTACTCTAAGAATAACTGTCAACTTGATTATGCAACACATGTCAAAGACAAGAAATATTATTACATAACGAATCAATGTAAGCATACACCAACACATTGACACTTAGATACATATACAAAATATCTAAATAGTGTCTAACAAATTCCAACATTGAGATTTTAAGAATATATTTAAAGCAATTAAGCGAGAGAAAAAGAAAGGATAAAAAAAAGATTAAGAAAGTATTGTAATTTGTTTACCAGGAAACTAAAACAAGAAATAACGGTGCTGAAATGTTCATATATATATTTTTTTTAACAAAACAAGTTATATATTTAAAAAACTGAAAGAAAAAAAACTGTTATAGTTTACATTTCTACACTTAACAAAACACACAAAGCTTTGTTTTTCTTTCTGGCCCATTAAGTTAATCAATCAGCCGGTCAAATTGATAGGCTGACTGTCGACAGCATACTAAAGCATACAACTTATAACAGTAACTAAAGTAACTGAATCAAAAACACAAATAATCAAACAAACCTAAGACAATAGCCTAATTGAAAATAATATAAATTGAATAACAGAAGGATTTTAAATAATTGATGTATTTAGAAACACTCATAACATATATTAATACAATCATTGATATTTAAATTTTTCTCATTTGTTTGTTTTGTTTTCTACTGTATTAAGTATTTTCTATGCAAAGGAAGAGTACAACACACAACGCTTTTCTACTCATTTATTGCGTTTTGCTTGTATAATACCATTTTAGACTGTTATAGTTGGGCGTTAAAATAGAGTATTTAATAAGAATCGACACTTTTCGGCCATTTAATATTACCAACAAAAAATATTAATGAAACTAAATCAATCAATTTTTACAAATGTCAAAATAAAAAAATGGAATAACAGCATAAGACACATAAAACCTGCTTTAATGGAATTTTAGGAGAGATATTTTTGCATACAAAATAACAAAACAAGTAATACATTTATTTATGAAGATTGAAAAGTAATTAAAATACCTCAATGTAAGTGCATTATCTTCTATGACAACATTAAAAAAATTATAATAATAATATATAAATGTTAAAGTTAAAGTAAAAAAGCTTAATAAAAGAAAAGTTCTAATAACTATATAAAGAGTAAGCTAAACAAAAAAAAAGCGGAAATTTAAAAACAACAAAACAAAAATATGAATGAAAATAAATCATAAAGATAATTACTATAGTTTATAAGTAATGCAAAACCTAAAGGACTTCAAATTACAAATAACTAATAAACAAAACTTAAACATACAACAACTGAACAAACAAAACTAACAGCATCAACTATTGAAACTTATACTAAAACTTAAAACCATATCAAGAGTTTAAGAGTTTAGAGTGTGTATATACCAAAGCAGAGAGGATTTAACATTTTTTTTAAAACAAGTTTCCACTACCACTGTGGACACGGAAACAGTGTTCAAGTGAAAACATTTGAAACTAAAAGCCAAATGTGAGTACGATGAGTAGTGCTTACATTAAGACACAGACCCAAACTTAGACTCAGATCCACCAAACATATTAAGAAATAAAATAAAACTGTTAAAGTTTAGGTGTTTCCTATATAAGAAAATAACAACTGTACAGTCTTTATGAATAGACCGTTTGTGAAGCTTGAAGAAGGATGTTTTTATCAAGTGTATATAAAAGAAGTTTTTGCTAGGAAATCATAAATATATATGAACATTTATTTTTATGCATATGTATCTGTATGTATATGCTACAAATGCGCAAAGAAAACTTGTTTTGTTATGATTGAGAACGCGTAGTTTTATTAATATTGATATACATGTATACATAAAGAAATATTAATGTATAATTTTTTTTTCCGTGGCGTCTTAAAGTTTGCGTAGCGTAAGGAAAACTGTCCAAAGTTGTCAAAACAAAGAGCATAAATTATATTCTACTATTTAGTAAGTTTAAATGACATATATTATGAAACGCATGAGAAATGTGTAAAAACATTTTTTTTTTTTAAATTCCAAAATTGTGAACTTGAAAAACATACCAATGCTACTAAACTTGCATTGTCTTTATTTTGGAAAAATATTGCTAATGCTGCGGCAAAATATAAGAACACTAGTGAGAGTGAAAGCAAAGTGGTTGAGTTAACTAACTATTGACACTTTTATTGCTCTGTTACATAAAAGGAAGAAATGGGGATTTACTACACACTATTAAGAAGTAATTAATATTAAAACATGAAGCATGAATCTTATTATATAAAGACAAGATCACAATATGTGAGATTAAGCGTGCGTGTTAAAAACGACAGTAAAAATTTGAGATGAATGGCAAGATATTTTTTTTTTTAGTATTTAGAGGCTATTTTATATCGTTATGTAGGTAAAGAGCGCGAAAAATGAAGATGATGAGAAAGTAAATGAGGTTAAGAGGGTAACATTTCAATTTTAACTTAACGTTGAATAGAAAACTGCACAATAGCGTTGGTGAAACACGCAGTCTTCGCCGAAATTAATAAAACAGCTGTTTCATTTAACTAATAGTGCCAGCAACTTGACAGGGTATTGCCTTATTTTTTTCAAGACTTTATAACAATGACTTCTTTAATTTATATATCTATTGCATTTATTTGAGGTTTGTGATGTGTATTATTCGCACATACACACACATACACAAATTTAATTTTTTTTAAAAGTACTTTTTTGTGTTGTAAGCTGTGCCAAGTACTGATAACGTTTAAGGTGTGATAAACCCGTTTTAACACTAAACTAAAAAAAATTAATTTAAAAAATGTATGTTATAAAATGCTTTTAAATGCTTTTTTACATTTTATGCACACACACATACCCTCATTCTTGTATGTATTAAACACACACACATCATTCACAAACACAAAAAATAATTTTGACATATGATTTGGTAGCATTATCTTAAAAACTTCATTAAAAACAAGCTTTGCGATTACAATTTACTTTTTATTTTATTTGTAAACATTTTTTATATAATTTTATTAAAATTACAAAAAAAAAAGGGGATTAGAATGCAAAGCAAAGTGAATGAATGAAAATAATGATAATTTTTAATTTATAAAGTTTTTAGCGGTACAAACATCGTGAGTACAAATCAAAACATTTTTTTATCATAAAAATGAATTAAAAGATTTGATAAATCACAAAATTTGTTTCTAATTGTTGGTAGCGTAAAAGATAAAAAATAGTGGTCGATAACTGTAACACACTTTTTACGAGAAAATTAACGCCATGAAGCAAATGACTCGCAAGCAAAGTCAATAGCCGCCACGTTAAAAAACCAAATAAATTGCTAATAATACTAACCGATAAAAAATGTTATTCTGATGAAACTCTGCGCAGCACTCCACTAAGTATACAATGTAAAATAAAAGTTGTATAGCTTCAAACATCAATTTAACATGTAGTTAAAATTTGTATATTCAAAATTATATTTTAATTGGGAAGGAAATAAATTGAGCGCAGTCAACAATAAATACTACTACCAAAGGACTGGACACGAAAAAAGCAGAGCAGACAGTAAAGATTAAATTAGGATCAAACAAAACAGAATAGAACTTCTCGGATACAACAAAAATACATTTATAAGTCATACAAACTACATGTGCATAAAAATATGTTTTTAAAGCAACAACATGAACAACTGAAATATGACTATTGAAATAATCACAAGCAAGAAAAATAAAACAAAACAATATAAGGACAGATTTGTATTTAGCATTTAAGTATACAAAAGACCGCTAAAAAATAAAAATATCTTAAAAATGTAAACCGATCGTCAGCCGTAAGATTATATATACTAAAAAACTTTAAAGAAAAAAATAACCCATTTGGAAGAACCAACTGGCAAAATCATAAACTATTTTAAATTAATTTGCTTTAAACTATCCTTACGAAATGTAAGAGCGAGAAAAAATGCAGTATGCATTGTATCGAGACAATCAACCAATATTTAATTTTCTGGTTTCGACATTTTTTCTTTGTATTACAATTTTTCATATTAAAATGTTTTTACATAATTTTAAATGGAATAAAACAACACGGTAATCGACTGGAGACTGAGCTACAACATATATTTAGTTACCGTTATGATTATTGCATTTCGAAAAAGAAAAATGCAAACATTTCTTTTACTCCTTTCCCAACCTAAATAAAACACTAAATATATCATGCGAACGGTTTGCCTGTGTGATAGTAGTAGTTCTTAACTAAAGCCGTTTGCTAGATCTTTCGCCAACCCCCAAACAATGAAGAAAATAAATAATTAATCGAAAAATACTATATATAAATATAAGAAATAAAAAAACAATTTAAATAATCAAAAGAAAACACAAACAAGACCATTACAATATCTTTATTTACTTTAATTATTTTAAAAGTAACTATTTGTAGAAAAAGTTTTTTTGTCGTTTACCCATATTATTTTAAGTTCATTAATTTACATAAATTATTAACATTATTATTGACGAAATAATGTATCCACATTGTATACACATTATAAAGCTAAAAACCTATAAATATATTAAACATAATTAAAAAAAAAACAGTAATATATTATTAAAAACAAAAATTTCTTTATTGCATGTATCTTTTTCGTTTGTTGTAGTTGCGATTTTAAATTGGTTTGGTTTCGGCGTTAAATTTAGAACGATCTCGATATGATGCCAAAGTGTATTAAGGGCCAATCGCATTTAATATAATGCCATAGTATGGATTCATATGTACAAACAGTCTAAAGCAAAATTTGATAAATGTTTATACAATATATATATAGCATGTTAACATATAACATATATATATATATACCAATACCAACCTTAGTATACCTAAAACTAAAACTAAAAAAAATTGAATGAATACTACCTCAAATGTTATTAAATGTATTTAAATATCAACAAAAACCGAAAGTAAACTACGGCATACAATTTTTAAAGCTGCATTTTTATACTAGTAAGTAAACAATTTATATTAGGCATACGTTTTGCATTATTACAAAACAAACAAAAAAACAAAATGGATTAAAAGAAAAAAATGGCATATATTTAATTGAATATGAATTATTTCGAATTGGCTTATTCTTTCATGCACAATAATACATATTTGGGTTAACAGAAAAAAATTCGTTCATTTATAAATTTTCATACCTTTTAGTTATATTTTTTTTTGGCCCATTTACAAAATATATATGTATACTTATATATTAATAAAACAAATAACACTCATTTTGCGTCCATCTTTGTTGTTTTTTTATATGAACATATGTATAAAAAAATATTAAATTAAATGTGTCAATAAAATTTCTTAACTAACGTAACCAAATTAAAAAAAAAAACCTCACATACACAGCTAAAGTCATTTGCCTATGCTACTTACATACCCAAACAAGCGATAAGTATGTATTTTATTTGTCATTCAAGCCAAAAATAATTAATTTGATAAATCAAATTTACATTAAGTCCATTATAAAGCTATCTTGGTGTCATAGCTTAGATTAAAAAAGCTAAATATAAACTACACAAGAAATTAACAGTTATTTGCAAGATCTGTCTTAACGTACATAAATTTGTAAATTCAAATAACAAGGTGTACAAGAAATATCTGAAATCTGACCAGTCCTAAGGGACGGTTTATAAAACATAAAACTAATACATAAGTTTACATATGTGAGTATATGTGTACATTTATGTCTAAGCGAATATACCTTTTGGTATCATCAAAATATCAAAACCTACCAAAAAACGTACGATTTAAATACATTTAATATACTGCTACTTACATATTTATATGTGTACACTCTCATGACAAGTTTTATTACACAAATAACAATTACAAACAAAAACAACAGAAATTTAATATCCCAGCATTAATCTAATAGCAAGCCCAGCCAAAATGTTAAAAACCTCCCACACTTTTGTGAACTTGTGAAAAAATTTCAAATAAATTTATTCAATAAATAAATTTTCGTATAAATACTTTTCCTGGTAATACCCAGTACTTCGTGTGCTGAGACGCCAGCCGAAAGCAATCCGTCGCTCTTTTTACAGGCCTAGCGTGTCGCTCAAAAACGATCTTTAGTAAAACAGACGGCTATTTAAAACGCGGATACCAGTATCCACAGTTTTTAAACTAAAATCACCAAATTGGGTGAAAAGGTAGCTGGAAAAATCCCCAACAAATTTGCATCAAGTGGGATGGCAAGCCCACATCTGCCGACCGCAGCCCTCGAACCAATTTTTTTAAAACGCGGATTTTTGGCAGTAGATGCATTCAACTAAACAATACATTCAAGCACCGGCTTGGTAACGATTGGATCCTAGTATTACGCAACCACACGCCCAAGCGACCGAGGGGCACATCGTCTAACGTGCAGAAGGCAGATTTTTTAACAAAAATCTACTATAGTAAGAGGGTTAATGTTAATGTTAGTATCCCATTGCAGACCCCTGAGAGCTAAGAGCACAAATTGTTTTTGCACCGATTCTTTTCTGTCCTGATGAATCCTATATTTGAGAATCGGACATACAAGAGATATGTACAGAGTTTTTGTTATATAACGATCATCGAATCTCTTTGACCAGCGCTTAATGAATCCCAGGACATTAGATGCTCGAGTAGCTTGAAGATTAAAAAATATATTGTTCCAATTGTAATTGTTAAGCTGACTTATTGGAAACCAGACCCTTTGTTTTCTTAGAGCTAAATAATCTAAAAAGATTGTTTGGAAGGTCCAATAGTTGTAATTTGTGAACTAAGAGAAACTAAGGAATCAAAAGCCATACTGAGATCAGTGTTAATAACACCTGTTTGCATTTTATCTTTGATGCCCTTAAAAAAAATAATGTACATTTTAACAAGATTGTTTTGTTTTTAATTTTGATTCATGAACGAATATGGTGAAATATTAGATTTGCAGCTATGTTGCACATGGGAGGTGAATAATTTGGAATAGCAAACATTTTGGCTGCAAATTTTATTTATTCTCTTTTTTATTTACAGGAATATTAAGACTCCAAGTTTTTGGAAAAAAGCCTTTTCATAATAAGGACAGGCTTGACCATCTATGCAAAGGCTTTAGGAGTCACTGAGAACAGTATCTAAGCACACCGTTTGGTATGCCGTCTAGGCCCGGGGAGCGAATTGGCTTTAGGACTTGTACATGCAAAAATGCAGTTGGATCAACAACTGAACTGTTGAAACAACTTAATGGTGACAGATATATAAATCGCTTGAAATAATTTGACAAATAGATCAGCAACAGCCTCATCAGTGTTGGCGGTTAATACATCGAAGAATACGTTAGATGGGAGTTTGGATGACATTCACTATTAATTTACTAGATCTTGCAAGACACAAATCAACTAATGAGTATGAAGTCCAAGGCGTCAGACATATAGAGTCGAAACCAGTCTAGCGAAATTGACGATGACGACCTAATGGTTTTACTTCTTGGTATTTCGGGTAGGTATAGTGATCATCACTTGTAACGCTGGATAGTATAAATCTTCGGGATAAAATATATGTATGTTGGAATCCATGCACAAATCAGATGAAGCATTCTATATAGTAAGTTGGGGATTGCATTGATTTGACTCATTGACATTCCAAGTAAATCTATTATAAATTCATTATGAACCGTGGGGGTTAAAATACATGGTTCAAGACTGGAAATCCAATTGGTTTCAGAAATGATGAAGAATTATCAGAAAACCGCGATCGGAGAGCATGGCTGAAACAGAATGAAAAACATACAAATGTGCATCGTATACAGAGTATATAAGAGCAGTAAGAAAAATTCTAGCTCCCTGAAAACACAACAGCAACAAATTTTACATTCAATGAATCATTAGAATCATTACTGTCTCCAAGGATGCTCATCATCAACAGCAATAAGCACAGCACCGCCGCGCCTTAGTATTTTAATACTGTATTCAGTATTTTCTGTAAATATAGTATATGCTGAAAAGAATTTCAGTGTGTCTTGCCTTAACCAAGTTCTGGTAAAGTCAACGGCATACAAAATTAATTATGTACTATGTAATTGCATTAAAATTTTAGATTAGACGTCATTTTTTGATGCAATGTAAGAACTCCTGACATTTTATCGTGGTTGGATTTTCGGAAGTTGTTGTAAGAACTGTCGTTGCTTAATTTTGTTTTATTCGTTGAATTAAATTAATGAGCAAAAATTAAAATTGGTTAAACTTTTGGAGTCCTTTTATCTGAACCAATATAAACTTACTACGCAAATAAAATGTGTATACATAACAAGTTGAAACCGCCTTTATATGGTGCATCCATGCATCTTTTGTCTTACGCATAAAGTTGCACCGTTCAGTTAATTGTGCACAACAATCGGCTTTCTTAAGAAAGCATATAGCAATACAAACGTTAACGTTAATACAATAAAATAATACAATTGTTAACGACAGTTAACAAAAAAAAATACTTATTTTTAAATTATTTACATATAAACTATTTTTACGATGTTTCATCCAAATATCGAAACCAAGTGCGATAAGTTTACACAGCAATAAATTGTAGTTCTCAGCCTTCACTGGCACTTAATGCAAAGACAGTGTTTAGGGCGTAGCGCAATGTATTGCGCTTCGAAATTTTTTAGATTCCATTTCGTGGGCTTTGGTTCTTTTTAAATAATATGTAAGGCACACTTAACGATAATCGTTTTAAATATACATCAAATGCAGTGCAGTTAGTAACGGTTAGTAGGTGCCAAGAAAACAAAACAGAGCAAATCGACGCTGCCTAACAAAAGAGAAGATAACCACGACACGACTTTGCTACGAAAATTGATCAAACGGGATAAATGTGCCACCAGTAAAACAAAAGTCTGTGAAAAATCAAATTAAAAGCTTTTTTAAACGCGAGTCAGGCGAATATTAGTTTGCTGCGTTGTTGTTTGCAGAATGCAATTTGTATTGTTTTTTTGTTGTTTAACGTGTCCTTGCGTTTTTTTTTATAATCTTGACCTTATGTGTTATGCTTGGTTTTTTTTTTCTACAAAGACTGCGCGTGTGGCTTATAAGGCATCGAATATAAGAAAATTGTGTGAAATATGGAATGGCAAACACAATCTACTTCGCGAATAGCAACCAAGAAAAGAGCGACGTTTTCTGAAGAGTGCCACCTGCGCTTAAAGCGCTATTAAGAAAATAACAAACTATGAGTAAGGAAAGTGGTTCTTCTTGCCCTGACGGTTTTTTTTTTTTGTATGCCGTATGTACAGCTGCTGTCTAGTGCGCAATCGCACCCGTTGCGGTAGACCCAAACTTATAGTGTTTACTGTATGCCATCCCGCTCACACCAAATCTGCAGTGTCCAAAAGAGTTAAAATACACTGAAATACACATACAATCACACACACCAGTGTAGCTACAAAGGAGACGATAAAAAGAGACGATTATGACAAAGTCAAATTTCACAGCATCAGATAAACACAAAATGCATTGACAAAATTGACATAACCACAATTCATTTTTCTCATAAGAGCATTACAAATAAATATACAATATTATAAAGTGTTCACTAAAGTGCTACTGTAAATATGAAGGTTACCGTTTGTTTTGGCGATCTTCGCATATTGGTGCCCTGTGGCCGTGGTGAACTTCTCGTCCGGGATTTAATTAGCGAAGCGTCGCGACGTTATAAAAAAGCAGCCGGCAAGGTGAGTAACTGCCTCTGTTCCCACCCCCCCTTAGGCCACCACTGCAGAACAATTTACATACAGCAAAAAGCTGTAGTTTAGAGTCAGAGGTTTGTAATTACCGAACACAAGCCAAGAAATATCTAGAATATCATAGAATTTAGCAACAGTAGTGCGCCTTCAATTTAATACCAATGCGTTTTGCTGTAAAATCAATAGTCTCTTATACAATTGATTTTCTAATCGCAAACGTAAATTTAATCTGGTTTGTAGTGTGGGACTGCTAAGAAGCAAATGATGCGCTCAAACACAACAAAAACCATTTGTTGATTTTAAAATAATAGCTGCGTCAAAACAGACATTAACATATTTATTTATCATACTTTCATTTGTCTAAAAATTGAATGGTTTATTATTATGTATTTTTAAGCTATTAAAGCAGGGTTTCCCAGTTCTATTCATCCCAGTACTTTTCTGTTGATGTAATTAATCTAAACATGCAATTAATCGAAGCATAGGCATCCAATATGTTCACAGCGAATCACTATAAATTTTATTGAACTGACAAAGTATAGGACTTACAAATTTTAGCAAGCTGTATTTTTTTTCCGGCGTTTGCTTCTCCGACAGCCGGCGGCAGTAGAATGTGGGATGTGGTTTTCAAGTTTGTTTGTTTAAATGGGCATTTTTATACTTTCTTAAAAACATCATTTAATTATGTTAAAATGGAACAAGCAAAAGCAAAGTTTTTTTTAGACGTTTAGTTTTCCCATCTAAGCTTAACTGTTGAATGGCTTCTATTGCATTATATTTTTAATTTAACCTAACGTTTTTAATTTGTTCAACTTTATTGAAAGTGTATACCAGTTAATTTAACACAACGGTGTTGCCATACTGTTTTCAACAAATCATGATTATTTGCAAATCTTAGTTGAAATTCGTGTATAGAGAAATCATGATGTTAATGTTTATATTGTTTCAATGAACACGTTTGAATAATGTATTGATCTACTGTGCACTACTGTACCAATGATGGCTTCATATGTCAGGTGCTTGTCAACCGAAGTCAATAATAAATTTCACAGATTTTCATCAGATTGTTAATATTTTTAATCCTCATTTAAAATATTTTGAAAGGTTTTTTTTCTTTTTCGATTACATGTGTATATCGTAAACCTAAAAATTTATTGCAAATTTTAAACAAACTTGTACTGCCTGGGGATTAGAAAATAACATACTTTTGCACAAACCCATTATACCCTTTTTTTTACACAGTTAAGGGTATAATTAGTCATAAGAATTTATAAAACAAATAAAAGTCTTTGAAAATTAATAAATATCTTTGGTATAAACCTCACAAACTTAGAAAACTTGCACAATAAGTAATTTTTTATTGTCTATTGATTTTTACGAACAAAAATTTCGGAATGGTATCGTCAGAGAGATTAGTTTTTAAATCAGATAGAACCAATTTATTTATATATGCTTGTCTAAATGGAAGCTTGGGAATTTGGCTATAATCTAATGTAATTTTGCATTGACAATATAATTAGCCGAAGAGTTTTACATACGCCATCTTTGTAAAAACAAATTTTTGTAATGCCATGTACTTAAATTTGTACATGGTAGACGCACATATCATAGTTTTTAATAAGCCATGAGATATTTTAAGTACCAACTTAGTATTGAATTCCTCAAAAAAATATTTCACTGGGCATCGTGAATATTTATTAGACTGCATAACATGCGACTTAATTCGTCCTCGATTTCAAGCTTACTGTTATCGTCATCATCTCCATTTATTAAAGGTTTGAAGCTAATACTAAAAAACCTTTAAAAGTCTGATGCGCTATGTTTAAAAAACTTTATTATCTACAAATGAGAACGACACTTTTTCCATTGTTTGCTCTTTTATTTTCTTCATCCACAACCGAATTAAAAAATGTTCGTAGTTTTGTTTTTGCTTTCGTTTCATTTCACTTAACTTTTAGAAATAACCAATTAATTTTTTCGACATACTTTTTAATAGTTTTTACAAACAAATTGTGATTTGAAAAGTAATCATCTTAAAAGTGCCCCAAAGTAAACCACAGAAAGTGGAGCAACTGTTTTTTACAGAATTCGATTTGGATCTTACATAGCTTTAATATTACCAACTATATCTCAACTAAATGAAAAACAAAAATACTCCTTTATTTGCATGTGCCAAATTTCGTGATTATCTATAGTAAAGCTTCGAGATATAGAGTTACGTCTTTTATGGTATTTTAAGTAGACTTTTTCAATAAAATGCCAAAAAGAGAGAGAGAGATGGATATCAACTTGCATTTCGTTGTTAATCAACTTGTTATTGTTTCCCAGCCCCCAAATTTCAGCCAGAAATTTATCCAAGAAACGCTCGTTAATAGGGGGGACAGTTGAACATTGCTTAAAACCACATTTCTAGTCACCGACTATCTCTCTTCGAGCAAACACAATTCAACTACTCTAGACCGGACAAATCGCTCTTGAGTTTTTTTTGCAAAGAAAAACAGGTGCGGGCGCGATCCCCGAAAATTGAGCAATTATGTTAGCGTGCCTTCGTGCCTACTAGCCGAGCGCTCGTAAGCTACGAGCGCCCATATAAAATCGTATACGGGCAAAATCAGCAGATACAGAAAATGTATTTGCGTGATGTTGTGCCTAGCCTAGCCAAGCGCTGGACGTGTGTACATGTGTACAATATTGGGCGACGTAGCTTGGGTAAAGCGAAGGAAATCAAATCACCTCAATAAGAATAGAGCTCGCTAGAGATACCCTAAGTCATAAACATAATGCATGAAGACATGGCCAACTTGACTTGTCTATTGATGCTGATTAAGAATACATATACTTTATGGGGTTTGAAATTCTTCATTTTGTCTTTAACATACATTTCCGCAAACCAATATACCCAACACACGTATAGTAAACGGAATATGGTTTGGTTTCGATGCAGTAGTGACAAAGCAAATGCTGAAAGAAGCGAAACGAGACAAACATAGAACAGCTGCACACTTTTAATGCCCTATATCTCATTATGAAGTTATAGAAAGTGAAATAAGTTATGTATAAATTGAATACATATTTTAATTCTTTTAGTGTTAGTTATAGATTTTGAAATAAGTTACATATAAAGTGCTTAATTAACTATGCATATGCATTTGCATATTGATAAAATAATAGTTAGTTTAAGGAAATCAAATTGAAATGTTCTCGCATTTTGTTAGTTAATTGTGCAAAGTTTGCATAAGAACAAACTACCCTATAATAGGCACTTGCAAGTAGATTGAAGCAAAAGTTAAAAATTGCCAAAATGTTATTCTGCTACAACAACAAGAGAAATGAAGTACGGCAACAGATAATTGCCTACACTTGTGTCGCCCTTTACACGAAAAGAAGACAACACACTGAACACAAGCAAACGCAACGAACGCAACGAATGCGATGAGTAAAACCGAAGCTCAGCAAAATCAAAAGCAATGGTGAAATCCTCCGCACCTTTTTCTGAAAAAAAAAAACAAACTCAAGAGCGATTTGTCCGGTCTAGAGTAGTTAAATTGTCTTTGCTTCGAGTCGCTGTCTATTCCCTCATCAGTGCAACCAAAAACAACAACGGGTTAATTCATAAACTTAGAGGATAACAGCTTTTCAAAAGCCCTCAAAGCAAAGTAAAAATAATTAAACAAATGTTCCCTGAGAAATTCTCAGTATTACCTGCAACTACACAACAAAATACAACATTTTTACTATTATTAAAACGTCAAAAAATCGCACAATGTAACATAAACGAATGTTTAATGTTTGTAAGAAACACACTTGCTGCTTAGCTTTGAAAACTTTATTGGCTTAAAAGGCTACATATATTAGGTGTGCTTATCATACAACATATCCTTCACACCCATAACCCAATAATCTCCAATATTCGCTCTGTCCTGCAGTTTACACTCAAAGCTTCACAACCATTCAAATTACAAACGCGCCACTCCATATTCATGCCAAACTTATTATGCTGGGCGAATTACATTTTTGGATCCCCTTATGGGAGACAATAAACAAGCCAATACACTTTAGCAGGTAAGAAGAGACCAAAAGCAAATGTTCTTTCATTCCCAGGAATCCTATAGATCAAATTCCGACCTATTTAAATATAAGCAAGTAAGACGGCTCTAGTCGGATGGACAGAGGGACGGGCGGACATGGCTATATCAACCCGTCGGTTTGATGCTGATCAAGAATATATATACTCTTTACCTTCCCCTTTTTACCCATTTCAAGGGTTACGGTATAAAAAGAAAAAGATATTTAAGTTAAACAAGTAAGAAGGCTTAAGTCTAGTAAGCTCGACTAGAAGATACCCTTAACCCTTGATCATTTTGGTTTGTTTTTATTGTGAATGGCATATTTACAGTTACTTTTTTAAAAAATAAAAACACGCAGCTCTTGGTGATGCTTTTTTTTTAAAGAAATTTCATATTTGGAATATATAATTTATATATAATCGGGACAGTTATAGACGGTTTAAAAAATGCCAGGCATTATAACCAGCGGTTATCGTTCGACATGAACTTGTTGGTTTATTACAACTTCACCATCGGGAAAACGGTCTCTGAGATTGCAGAAATGTTTCCAATTAGCAGGAAACTGTTTACAACGTTTTAAATCGCATTAAAAATGAGTGAAGGATGGAGGCGAAACCTTCAACTGGTCGGCCGCGGGCAATAACTGCAAGGGCAGAGCGAATTATGGTCAGAAAGATCAATCAAAATCCCACTATTTCGATCAGAACGCTTGTCAATGAGATGAAGACGGAATGTGGAATCACCATATTTATATTGGACGTAGATTCACTAACGGTCAGTACATTCAAGTGGCCCAACGATACCAAGCACCGGCTTGTTAACGCGCGGAGCCTAGCACAAAGCAACCCACCTCCCGCCCGTCCGACCGAGGGGCGCACCGCGTAGCGTGCGGTTACGAAGATCGCAAACAAGTAGACAATGTCACAAGGCTAGTTTTTTAAGAGAGCAAATAGGAATGACATTATGTATTAAATGGAAAAGATCGTTATATATAGCACATAAGATCCGAATGTTAAAAAATGTCTAGTATTTCTAATAGGAACTACAAAGTTAATTAGTTTATTAGAAAAGAAGATTGTTCTACGATTAGAATGAGAGGGAAGATTTATTAGTAAAAGTCTACTATGGTAGGAAGGTACGTTAGTTGAATTATCCCAATTAAGACACCGAAGAGCAAAGAGCAGAAATTGTTTTTGCACCGATTCTATTCTATCCTGATGAATCCTGTATTTGGGATACCATATACAAGATCCATATTCGAGAATCGGTCGCACAAGAGACACATACAAGGTTTTTGTTAAGTAGGGGTCGTCGAATTCCTTCGACCAGCGCTTAATGAACCCCAAGGCACCTGATGCACGATTTGCAATTGAAGATATATGCTTGTCGAACTTAAGCTTAACCCATTCAACCCGATCAAGTGGTTGGTTATCTAGAAAATATGTATTGAAGCAAGGCATTCGTCTATAAAGAGAGTGATTTATTACGGACGGAAGGTCGTTTATAAGAAGTGTAAATAATAACGGTCCAAGGTGGCTTCCTTAAGGAACTGAGCCATTTAAAAATAGCCTCTAAGTTGTAAAGGTTAAATAATCCTTAATCCAAAAAATAAAATTAATTGGAAAGCCCTAAAGATGAAGTTTATAAATTAAAATGTTATGACTTACAGTGTCAAAAGCCTTACTGACATCAGTGTAAATAACATCAGTTTGCATTTTTTCTTCGAAGCCCTTGATAACTAATGATGTGAATTCTAGCAAGTTAGTAGTGGTTGATCTATGTTTCATGAATCCGTGCTGGCACGGTGAAATCATAGATTTACAAAGATGTTGAAGACAAGAGGTTATTAGTTTCTTAAAAATCTTAGGGATAGCAGACAACTTAGAGATACCTCTATAGTTTTCAGCATTAGACTTGTTTCCTTTTTTATGCAAAGGAATAATATATGGCTTTTTCCAAATTTTTGGGAATATATAGATAGCTTCACGGACAAACTAAACAATTTATGCAATGGTTTTAAAAGACCCTGAGCACAGTACCTAAGCACGCAGCTTGGTACTCTATTAGGTCCTGCCGAAAATGCAATGATGATACATGCAATGACATTAAAAGGGAAAGAATGGCTATTATGGAATAAACTACTCAGTTTGCTACATAGACCTCTTACATTCTGATAGGCAAGTAATATAGAAGTTGTTAGTTTATGTCGCGAAACTGTCAGAAAAGCCATTAAAAGAAACGACTTTTCATCTTTAGCTGCTCGAAAATAACCGTTGTTCTCGGCGCAGCATGTTAGAAGACGTTTAACTTTTGCCAGGATCCACGTGGGACAGCCAGATTCATATAAGGACGACGTGGTATTTTGTGATTGATCCAAAATTATGCTTTTATATTATGATGGACCCAGCAGAGTGTGGCGCAAACCGTTGACAGCACTTGAAAACAAAAATATTATACCCACTGTTAAGTTTGGAAAATTGTCAGTGATGGTGTGGGCGTGCATTTCGAGCAAAGGTGTTGGAGAATTGTACTTCCATGAAAATACAATGGATGCCCAACAATATTTAAATATTTTGCGCACACAGTTGGTAGCCAGTGCCAACAAATTTGGATTTATTAATGATGGCAAGTCAACATACAAGTTTTACCATGACAATAATCCCAAGCAAAAGGCTTATATGGTGAGGTGCTGGCTGCTTTATAACTGTAAAAATGTGTTCGAAACACCTGCTCAAAGCCCAGACCTCAACCCAATTGAAAATCTGTGGACCTATCTGGCGAAATATTCCATTGGAATATGTCTAAAAGCTAATAAAATCTATGAAAAGGTGACTAGAAGCGTTTATGAAAGCCAACGGTGGACATACAAAATATTATTTATAGTTTAAAACCAAAAACTGATAGAAATATTAACATTGTGTAAAAACTTTATTGTCAGTTAAATTTTGTGCCTATGTTAGTATTTTTAATGTTTCATTGTTAATGTTTATGCTTTTTAAGTTTTGTTTAATAGGTTTAAGAGATAATTAACGGAATAATTTATAAAAATAATAAAATAGTTAAAAACAACAACTAGTGTGACCCTATATCTCTAAAGTGAAAATATCAATAATGTTCACTATATGCAATTTAGACGAATATATACAGAAAACAATTATTTACCAAACCATACGGATGGCTGACAAAACAAAACCGACTTTAGTCTCTGTATCTAGCCTTCTTGTATGTATGCGTGCGTATGTGAGCGAGCCTGTATGCATGTGTGTCCTCGGCAGAGCTTCATGATGAGAGAGAAGGTGCGTTAACGGTGTATGCTAGATCTGGCTTAGAGATCTAAAATTTAGAAACAAAATCAGGAGCACTGGAATCCGCTAAAAGAAAAAACCCAAGTGCAGACAGGATATCCTATTCCTGTCCCATACTTACATACTTACTTATTCCTTACAATTTACAATATCAGAATTCGGTTTGTATCACATGGATATCACCTATACTAATACCAAGAGCCAAACCTCACCACGAATGAAGAGTAAATCATTGCAAAAAGACTGATGTAGTTCAGTACCCGCATAAATCAAATAATTTCACACAGTCACGTTACGTTAAAAAAAGAAAAAGAAGACACAATAGACGCTTTGTAGCGAATCACCAAATGTACTCTCTTACACTTAATCTACCAAAACAAATGCATGAAAACGTTAAACACTTAAGAATTCTAGGAATAGTCTTCATCCTTACAGCCTCCCAGTCTTTTGTTGTAGCGCCAGTTCTCACCTAAGAAAACTACATGCGCTACATTATGCAGCCATCCGTAGGGAAATCAACGCCTTCCATACCGCCTGTGTAGTGGCAAAATCTGAACTTCCAACCACAATGGAGAATCAACAATATTTGCGTTCCCAATATTGGCAAATAATTTAGTATATGAATACCGCGGCTCACCATAAGCCATTAGCAAAAGAGAACATCAAAACATATTTCACTTTAACAGTTATTGTACGTGATCATCGCTCAGTCTCTATACTTCACTATATAATTTGTTCTTGCGAGAGCAATTTGCAATTTGTTCTTGTCTTTAATTCAAATTATCAATTGTAAAAATCTTCAGGTGTTTGCCGATATAAGAAAGTTCTTATTTCTTTGCACAATAAATAATATCTAATAAAAGAGTTAATCAAACGTTTTAACTATAATAGGCATGATCATCATCAAAGAAATCATTTGTGGCAAAGTATATGAAAATGCATCTTTAATTTATTCAGTGCTCGCACATGTTGAGAAATACATATGTCTGTTTGAATGAATTTGTGTATTTCTTTGTTGAGCGTAGTTCTCCAATTTCAGCACGCTGTCTGAATAAAAATTGCACAAAAACTATATACTCTTTATCTCTAGTATTTGTCTTTTTTGTAGTCTACTTCGATAAGTTCACATAGATAGCTTATTTTTTTGTGGCTTTGAAAAACGATATACTATATATACGACTTAAGAAGCGTTTACAATAGATCTTGTCGTTGGGCTCATTCTGCTATTTTGGCACCAAGGATTTTGAGAATTGCATACGTTAATAAGTCCTTTTAACCACGAATTTATGCAATTTAGTTCAAAAGAATTGTTATGGTGACAGTCCCGAAATATATTGTTATCGATGTACTCGATAAACTATTTAAGTTATCGCTTAAAATAAATTAGTCTCCCGAACAACCAAACGTTGTGGATGTCTTTTGTTCTTTATCGCACTTGCCAACAGGTTATGGGCCGTGCGAACAACATGCAGGCGCTTAAAAGCAAAACTGAGAGCGGGATAACGGTAAAAAGAAGTAACTTTATAAAAGTGTAGAAAAGTGGCAATGAATTCCGTATACAAAATTGAGAAGTTAAATGATATGAACTATGATGAACTATGTCCTGGTGCTTGCTGGTACGCAGTGTGTTGTGGTCAGTTGTGTCCAATACGGAAGCTGTACCAGAAGATCAGTCATGGAAGAGTTAAAACGACAAAGCTATGGCTGTGCTGTTCTTGTCAATAACTACGTCGCAGATTAGCTCTATCAAACAGTGTGTCACTGCACATAGGATATGGAGCAAGTTCTGGAGCATGTAAATGAGTTTGTGAATGTAGTCTACAATCTATTGCTTATTTTATGAAGTACAAATCAGAGGTAAGCAAATTATTACAACATCACTTTCTAATGGTGGAGCGTCAGACAGTCTTGAAGGTGAAGTGTTTCAGGAGCGATAACGGTACTGAGTACATTGATAAATTTGATTAGTATCTTAGATCTGCAGGTATAAAGAAGCAGCTGTCGGTTCCATACACTCCACAACAAAACGGGGTCGCTGAACGCTTTAATAGAACCCTAGTTTAAATGCCAATAAGAATGAAAGTTTCTGAATGGAGGCTGTAGAAAGGGCCCGAAGAAAATATTCCAAGAGATGGGCAATGATTATGTAATGGTCGGATACTCGGAGACCTCAAAAGCGTTTCGTTTGTATGATAAAAACACAGGTGATGTAAAAATCAGTGGAGATATATAGTTAATAGAGAGTGTGCCAAATGAAATAGCTGATATCACGACATTGCTCGAAGAGACGAAACAGGAGGAAAATGAGGAAGCCATAGCGATAGTGAAGAGGGGGAAAGCGACCAGAAAGAGAATAAAGCGGTTGAAAGAGGACCAGGAAGGCCAAGAATAATCAGAAGTGATTATGTGGACGGTAAATTAAAAAATACAACGTGGTGAATATGATGTTCAACAGAAACGTTGAGATACCTGTAACAGCGCAACAAACGCCAGCGAGTCCTCAGGTAAATCAGTGAGAATCGGCGATGCAGAACGAATACGATGCTTTATTACGTAACAAGACATGGGAACTGGTGAAACTACTAGTTGGTCAAAGACGCATTGGATGTAAATTTGTATTTACGCTAAAAAAAAAACAGCAGGCCAAATCGAGCGCTACAAGCCGCGCTGGTAGCGAAAAGGTGTAGTCAAAAATATAGAATAGACTACGAAAAAACATACTCACCAGTAGTTCACTATGCTACTATTCGTATTGTCTTGGCTATGACAGCTGAATATGAATTGTTTGTTCATCAACGGGACGTGTCGACTGCATAATTCAATGACGATCTCGAGAAGGTCTTCATGGGACAACCGGAGCACTATGACGACAAATCTGGAGACGTTCTCAAGCTGAAGAAGTCGCTATATATAGCTTAAAACAAGCAGGCCGTGTCTGAAACGCATCTCTGGATGGCGTTTTGAAAAAGATTGGCTACTGGGCATGTGTAAGCGAACCGTGCCTGTCTACGTTGATGACTTGGTGTTGGCGTGCTTTGTTTTTGTTTTGCGGAATAAGTTAGCTTTCGCTTTAAATTTCAATTCATTTTGCTGCTGTTGTTGGTCACGTCTCATTATTTCTTTTTCCATTTCATCCTACATCTAATGATCCAGTTTTGGAGTCGATAGCTTATAATTTTCCCTTATTTTTCTGATGATCCTCCGGTCATCCTGTTCGGGAAAAATCTTGTTTGGTGCCATTCTGCCGGATGAAGCGGCAAATGATGTGGCAAGCAGTTGAGGTGCTCAGATTGACCGTTTCAGCTATTCGGATCTGTGAAAATCTGTTTTTAAAGTGTTCTTGAATGTGTTTCGTTGTTCAAGGGTTGCTCATAGTCCTGCATGGCTTGTTGCACCCGAGATCCAGGATATAACTAAACTGATTACGAAGAATTAGTCTATAAAATATATATAAAAAAATATTATAACTTAGGTCGAAAATCGGGTTATATGGCAAGCAGGGGTACTTTTTACATAACCCAACCTAGACGGTGGGGAAACCGCCGTTGTTTGCGGTTAAATTTTTATTTTGGTGGTCAATATATGTACCTACCATGGATTCTTGGATTTTTTAAAAAACAATGTGAAATAGGGCAGGTATTTCAACTTTTTGGTTGAAAATATTCAAATTAAGCTGTGACATACTGTATGTGTGAATGTGTACCTGCCACCTATCGCCATTCTTATTTAGCTGCGTTTTATTGTGGCTGTGCTGCTTGAACTGTTAAGAAAACTTTTATTAATTGACTATATCATAAAGAATGCGACACACGATTAACGAAGCACTGAATTATTTTTATAGGCATACCCCTAAATTATAACTGTAAAGATTTTACATGTAAGGCAAAAAAGTTTGAATAGATTAAACCCTTAAACCTAGGGTACACTACTCGGACACTTTTCTTTGTTTAAATAGATTAGATTAGATTGCGAGTGTTTGCAAGCATATACAGAGAGTGTATGCAATACAAAGCTGCTATATGCTTGACATAACTTCAATCGTAATATTTCCGGTGTTTCCCAAACGATTTCAATGAAATTTTAACATATAATAATAATAATAATGAAAATTATTTTTTCTATAGTTCTTGATCAAGTTTAAAAATTCAAAATTTTGGTATTGACAACATGCGTTTATCTTCCCATCCCAGCCTAAAGTCTTATCGATCATTTTAGACAAATATTTGGGTGCCCAGTGTTGAAAGTTTGTGTTCCAGTCGCTAGCTTTAATATGTACTATTCAACAAACGGATATGACTATATAAACTCGAGTGTTCGTCTTGATAACGCATATTTATATAATATGAATGGTAGAAGTTGCTTCGTCCAATATTTTAATACATTTTCACAAAATACATTTTTACACATTTCATGTGTTCAGGGTATACAATCATTTATCATCTAAAAGTTTTTTACTACCAGACAGCGGGAAATTAATCCTGCATATAACATAAATAGTCTTCAGACCCAAAATAAACATATTTTTGTTGATCAAGGCATTAACTGGCCTGCTTACTAAAGCTGTTCTGATTTTGACTGCAGCTTTGTTGGTTCTTGCTTGTGCTTTGTGCGTGACATTCGACGTTCCGCTTGACAAACGACTGGCCTATGCTCTAGCACGACCAATAGTCTAGTCGAACGTAGCTGTTTTTCAAGTTATTTGTTTTTGTTCTCCACGCTTTTCTCCAGTCACCTTGATAGCGAGTGAGCACATTTACAAATGGAAGCATGCCAAAGAATTTTAACTTAAACAGTGTGAGATGAAAGGTTGCACTTTAGTTGGTACTCTCACAACACAATTGCAGCTCTTTTAATTCCGCTCTTTTTTCACTCGCTATTTACTTGTCGTTGTGTACGATCGCCGATTCAGAGTCGCAAGCTTTGGCTTTTGTTTGTAAGTTTAGTCTTACAACAAATCGCAAGCGCAGTGCACTACACTTTGTTTGCTTGCTCGTTAATCGCTCGCCCGCTACATTTTCGCCGTCGTCGCTGGTTTCTGATTTTACATGTACGTTTCGTATAGTTGTTGTTGTTGTTGCGGTTTTTGCGGTTGCTACGAAGTTTTATGTTTTTATTCTACTAAGTTTAAGATAGTTATTTGTTAACGACATAATGTATGCATATTTATTTTTCTATTTACTTATTGCTATCAAGACCATTTATTAAGGGCAATGAACCCAAATGACACCAAATCAAATTTGAAATAAATGCAACACTGTTACAAATAAAACTACAAACATAAATGCATGAGTACTTATAGTACGAACGTACAAACTTTACGCTAACCCATACAATGGGTACAAAAAATGTATAATGGCTTGATACAAGAGTACGTAACAGACAGAAGGAAGCATCTTCATAAAGTATAAATATGTTTGATCGATCTCAGAAACTAGAACAGCTAATGGACTATTTTGGTCCACTAGTACAGCCTTGTACGTATGTAATTGTATTGTAATCTCCTAGTCGAACTTAATCCAGAGCCTTCTTCTTTTATTTATTTTATTTATTCTGTTACCTTAATACCGATTCAAAGATATGGAAAATTATTTATTTATTTACAATAATTTTTGTGAGCTTTCTGTATTTAAGAACATACAGTTTGCCACTTAAGCGTTTACACATAGTGAAAAATTGTGATATTTTCACTTTAGAAATATATGGTGACACTGGTTGTTGTTTTTAATTTTTTGGTTTATTGGAGTTATTGCCCGCGGGCGACCAGTTAAAGGTTTCGCCTCCATTCTCTCTTAAAACGTTGTTTACAGTTTTCCTGCTAATTGCAAACATTTCTGCAATCTCGGAGACCGTTTTCCCGATGGTGGAGTTGTAATAAACCAACTGGTTCATGTCGAACGATAACCGCTGGTTATAATGCCTGGCATTTTTTAAAACGTCTAAAACTGTCCCGATTATATATAAATTCTATATTCCAAATATGAAATTTCTTACAAAATTGCACCACCAAGAGCTTCGCGTTTTTAGTTTTTGTTAAAAAGTAACTGTAAATATGCCATTCACAACAAAAACAAACCAAAAAATGAAGTGTGTAAACACTTTTATGGCAGTTGAATTTTGTACCTTTATTAGTATTTTTTATGTTTCTTTGTTAATGTTTATGTTTTTTAAGTTTTGTTTAATAGGTTTAAGAGATAATTAACTGAATAACATTTAAAAAATTAACAAAAAAAATAAAAACAATAACCAGTGTGACCCTATATCTCTAAAGTGAAAATATCACAATTTGTCACTATGTGGCAAACTGTATGTAAGAGACAAACTCTTTCTTATTATGCAGGCTTAGCTTCCATTACATCGATTATTTTTAGTGAAGGGATTCGAGCTAATTTATGAGCAGGATGGCGACAATTCAAAGACAGAAGAATTTCAAGTGCTGTTTGTCGTCTATTAAGTTTCTCAGATATTATATTCATAAAATACCTTATATTTTTTTTCTATTGAATTTTTTCGTGTCTGCCCAAAAGGAATCATTTCGTAAAGATCATTTTATTGTGCAATACTTTTAATTTTCGCTTTGCTATTTTTTTTGTTTTCATGATTTAGCACAAATTTACAAAATCGCTTCTGAAATTAGCTTTCGTTTAACGATCGTCTATCCGCAACTTTTCGCAATAATGAATAAACGGGGCAGCATACGAGTTCATCTCGACTCAGGGTCAGCTGCAGACAGTGCAAAAAGTGTGCTTATGAAGGGTTCAAAAAGCTCAGTAACTTGGGTAAAAAGGGTATAATGGCTTGTGCAAAAGTTTTTTTTTTCGAGTCGATATAGCCATGTTCGTCTGTCCGTCTGTTCGTCCGTCTGTCCTTCAGTCCGTCTGTATGTGTGAACGCGTCGATCTCAGAACATTTAAGAGACTTCAGATTTTGGATTTGAACTCTCCTAATCCCTAGGCAATACAAGTTAGCTTTAAATTTTCGATAACTTTTTTGGCTTACGATATACACATGTAATATATATAAAAAAAAATCCTGAATTTCGAAACCTTGGAAATGCGAATTGAATATATTAACAAAATATTGAAAATCTGTGAATGTTTTATTAAAATCGGTTGAGAATCACCGGAGATATGAAATCATCAAGTATGGGTACAGTAGTGCGTCTATCCGTCTGTATGGTAAATGTAAGTAAAAATTAACTATTACAGCACAAAATTAGTTGTTGCTGCTGTAATCTTTTGTAAAGGTTTTATAGTGAGCGACTGTATACATATACGAAATTGGTTTTATATGGCTTAAAGCAATTCTAAAAACAAAGACTGGGAGTAAAACCCTGGGTATGCTTCTTAACTGTGCTGCTAATTAATTTAAGACCCATGGTATACTAGTAAGATTGTCTTGAAATTGTTTGTAGAATCCGATTTGGGTTGCCCTGAGGTACAAATATACTCGACATTATTTAGGTATGAGCACAAAAAGTATAAAAAATTCAAAAACAAGATTCTTGTTTGATTGATTGTGTTAAATTCGGTTGTGCCCACTCTATGTTTCTTCGTTTATAAGTATTAAACGCTCCGTTGCGCCCACAACAACAACATCATAAAAGCGACAACTACAAAAATTGTAGTAATTGATAACTATTAAAATTGTATGATATTTTATATTCCACATATATATAGACATATACATATATTAATATATAGTATATATAACAATTATTGCAATTCCAAAGACAATAAAAAAAGCGTGAATAAGTTTAAAGAATAATAGGAATGTTTGACGTACCGCCTAAGTGTCATGCGTTGGCTGAAAATTTGAGCTGTATTTTTGGCTGGCGCCACACCTATACAGTGGCTGGCAAGCAAGGCACCCTTCATAAATCAAACTCACTGACGCTGCCCAAGCGGACTCAATGGCCGGTCTATGCTTGCGTGAAGGTAACTCTAATACCAGTTTAGCTTTAACTTAAAATACCACTTTTAAGAATGCAAAATAATGTTAAGCATAACCCTATATTAAAATAATCGCACGCTACGTGCCTTCTAATAGAAAAGCGTACATACGGCGGAGCTGTTAATGGACTGCAAAATGCAAAATCAAATTTAAAAAATAATTTTAAATTTATTTTAGGGACTCCCATTTCTTTTCCAATTGTCTTTGACTATTAAAATATACTAAAGTTTTGGCATAAAATATTTTTAATAAATCAATGAAGCTGCTTGTCAAGGTAGTTATAATACTAGATACCCTCTTAGTGACTGTTTTCTGGAAACTTTTTATGAAATGTGCGTTAAAGCATCCAAGACCCCAAATACATATATGGTCTATACTAATTCTTGTTTAATTTGTTGTTGAACACACACGACACAATCGATTTGTATAAAATTTTCACAGATTTTCATTTTTTGTCTATAGTTTCAAACACTTTTTATGATTTACAGAACCTATGGGTAAACAAGTAAGAAGGCTCTAGTCGATTAAGCTCGACTTGAAGATTCCCTTAACCCTAACCCTTGACCATTCAGACGTACAGACGGTTGTGCTAACAGACACACACATATGGCTGTGTAGTTCTGTACCAATGCTTGATAGTTTTATATCTCCGGTGTTTCTCAACCGATTTTAATAAAAATTGTACAGATGTTTATTATTTTGCTAATAGTTTCAATCCCCATTTTCAAGTTTTCGATTTTCAAGATTTTTTTGTTATCAATTACATGTGTATATCGTAAACCGGAAAGGTTCTCGAAAATAACAAACTTGTCATGCCTAGGGATTAGGAGAGTTCATATCCAAAATGTGGAGTCTCTAGCTTTTGTAGTTTCTGAGATCGACGCGCTCATACATTCAGACGGACGGACAGACAGACAAACGAACATGGCTATATCGACTCGGCTGTTGATGCTGATCAAGAATATATATACTTTATGGGGTCGGAGAAGCCTCCTTCTCCCTGTTACATACATTTGCACATTTCATGGGATAAGGGTATAAAAAGAGTATAATTGTTTTGCGCAAATTTATGTTACTGACAGAGTAAAGCATTTTCGACCCCATAAAGTATACATAATCTTGATCTACAATGACTGTAAAAGATAGACCTAGACCTTCAGATTTGAAACATAGCTTATTTTTATTCATAGGCAGGTAAAGTTTGTTTTTGATATCCAATTAAAAACAGCAATAAAATGTTGTATTTTAATAATTTAGCACTTGTTTGCAAACTTTGATATAATTTTAATGATCTGTAATTATTCAACTATGTTGATAAATGCAGTAAATGTTACTGATTTTTAATTGTCTAAACTATATACGCTTGAACGAACGTACAAACGGATGTATTACCGTTGTCGTCTTCGACCCAGGACGTCGGCGTCTTACGACGACAAACAAAAATTGGTACTTTCGTTTTCGCTTGGAACAGGAGAGGGGGCAACATTAAACCATCTGCAATAAGATTCTTAAGGAAAATATATCATAGTTAAATAGGATTTGTTTTAGTTTAATTTTTTTTGAAAGATAAAAAAAAAAAAAAACAAACAACAACATCCAGCAAACTTGTTTCTGTTAGAATGGTGTTTTTTCTTATGAGAGCGTCCATAAGTGTCTTCGTCGTCGAACTTTCTTGAATGAAGCATTTTTACCTGTTATTTATCATTCTGCTGATGCATGCCTTTAATTTCGCAAGCTAGTATAGGTCAAAGCGTTACCTACATGTGTTGCACCAATCTTCTTAAGCCTTTATGTAATATGACGCTTACTTGGTAAAACTCGTATTTACACTTCAATATATGTAATTTAATATTTATAATTTTATAAGAATATTTCTTTCCCTATTTAATTTTTCTTTATCACTTTTGCTTATATAAATTCAGGCAGCTGACACGTGGGTATCTGTTCACCATCTGCAGACACAGTCGGGCATATTAGATCCAGATGATTGTGTGCGCGATGTGGCCGACGATCGTGAACAAATACTAGCTCATTTTGATTACTCTGGTTCTGACCCCGGTGTGCCGCAAGGTGGCGGGGATGGTGCCTCCGGAAGCTCGTCGGTGGGTACTGGTTCGCCAGACATTTTTCGTGATCCCACAAATAGAGAGGCGGCACCACGTGATGTTTTCACGCCGCACATTGAAGTGACTAGCACTACGTCCGGCCTATTGTTCGGCTTAGGCGTCGGACTAATGGTGCGCCGCAACAGTGATCCAAATCTGGTGGCATCACTTAAATCGGAGGGCGGTAACAAGCGCTGGTCGGCAGCTGCGCCGCACTATGCCGGAGGCGATTCAACGGAACGAATGCTAGTAGACAAGGCAAGCGGCCAACTTATGCCACACTGGGAGGAGGAAGATGACAGTGCAGCACACCTTAAGGAGCAGCTGCAGCCACAACATCCACAAAATGCTATAGGATCATCAGGCGGTCATCAGCCATTTTCCCGTTCCGGGCGGCTGTCCATGCAGTTTTTGGGCGATAGCAACGGGTACAAGTGGATTGATGCAGCCGAGAAGCTGCAGCATCAGCAACAGCCGCAAATTCAGCTCCAAACGTCGCTCCCAAACAGCGCATATTCGACTAAATCTTTACCTCGCGAAAGCAAACGCAAAGAGCCCTTGGGACAGGCGTACGAGTCCATACGAGAAAAAGATGGCGAGATGCTGCTTATTATCAACGAGTTTGGCAGTCCGCTGGGGCTTACTGCCATACCAGATAAGGAGCATGGCGGAGGGCTTATCGTTCAGCATGTGGAGCCTGGCAGTCGCGCCGATCGTGGCCGTCTGCGTTGTGAGGATCGTATCCTCGAAATCAATGGCCTTAAGCTGATTGGTCTAAGGGAGTCACAGGTGCAGGATCAGCTACGTCGCGCCCTTGAGAGCTCAGAGCTGCGTGTACGCGTACTTCGCGGTCATCAACGTCGGCAACAGCACCAGCAGACCAACGACTCTAAGAGAGGCGAAATGGTCGAAGTGGTCACAGTTTCGCCTACTCGTAAACCGCATGCTGCGCCAGTCGGTACATCCCTGCAGGTAGCCAATACACGTAAACTAGGCCGAAAAATCGAGATCTTATTAAAAAAGGGACCGAATGGATTGGGCTTCTCGGTTACAACGCGTGACAATCCGGCTGGCGGACACTGTCCAATTTACATTAAAAACATATTGCCTTGTGGAGCAGCCATTGAAGATGGACGATTGAAACCCGGAGATCGTTTACTAGAGGTTGACAGCACGACGATGACAGGCAAATCACAAACAGATGTGGTTGCCATTCTACGCGGCATGCCTGCTGGTGCCACCGTGCGCATTGTTGTCTCCCGGCAGCAGGAACTGGTTGAGCTTCCCGTTGGTGTACGTATTCTACCTCTTTTTAAGTGACCATTCGCTTATTTAATTACAAATGTCAATTAAAACGTTTGCAGCCGCCGATGAACCCAGTGGATAAGGGAGCACAAGTCGCGCCGGCACCCGTTTTTGTCCCGGTTCCAGTGCAAAAACCGAACAGCGCCCGCACAATTTTCCAGCAGCAGAAAATACAGCAAAATGCATATTTTAATGAATCTCAGCATTTCATTGATGCAGGCAGCGAATCGGCCGCTTCCAGTGTAAGTTCAGTTCGAATTAAATTAATACAATCGAATAGAAAAAGCGACTAAAAGAGGTGTAGACTTCAGATTTAAAATGTAGTCAATTCTAATTAATAAGCATATATTTGAAGTTTGTTTTGAAAAACCGATTACTAATCACGTTTCTGTTATGCACATGATTTCAATGACAATACAATATTTAAAATGTGCAATTTGGGCCACTTATACACGGTGCAACTTCATCTACGCAACTTTTGGCTTCTTGGCAAGGGTAGTGAGGCGAGCAGTGCTAGGTAAACGTGCACCTATGGCACGGTTTGCTGCACCTGAGATCCAGGATATACATAAACCGACTACGAAGGGTTAGTCTACTTATACCAAAAATATTCTAACTTAGGTCGATAATCGGGGTTTTATGGCACGCAGGTGTCCATAACATAAATATTCCAAATAAGTTGTAACATGAAATAAGGGTACTTTTTACATAACCCAACCATGGGTTCTTGGAATGTTTGAAAAATAATGGGAAATACGGATATGGCAGGTATTTAAAGTATTTTATTTTTTGTCTGTAAAAAAGTAGCTATTATATAATTTGCAGCTATTTATTGTTGATCAGCATGATTTAGCTATGTCCGTCTATCTGAAAAACTTTGTGAGCTGGGGACTCTAGATTTAAATTTAATAAAAAATTAAGTTAATACCTCACACACAGCTTGTTTTATTCCATTTCAACATCTCTCTCTCTCTGTACACATGGACGAACGAGTCTATCTGAGGAACTATATGACATAGAGACTCAAGATTTTGAATATAGCTTTTCCTTAACCTTTGGTAAATTAAATATTGTTAACTCATTCCGTTTCTAAAATACACTTAAAATGTATAACATAGTCATCGCTTTTGAGTTCGACAATAATGCAGCTTTTCTTGAAATAAAGTGAGAAACGTTGAAGTTGCTTAAAACTTGGTCATTATGCATAGTCGTGCTCAGTAGTGCAGATATTTTTTTGCACAATCTAAACAATAACTGTACACGTAAAGTAATAAGCTCTCTGTATTTACTTGTCGAGATTTATCGATTAGATCCTTTTTGTTTTTACAACACTTTAGATGCAAAATGTGTATTTGTGAAAAATATCCAAATCGCTTATACATATAGAAACTTAAAGTAATTTTAACCATCCCCACATAATTTCTTTGCACCCATAGGACAGCCTGCCACCAAACAGCAGTAGCCTGTATTCGCGGGAGGAGCTAACATTGCACATACCCGTTCACGACACTGAAAAAGCCGGCCTGGGTGTCAGTGTAAAGGGGAAGACGTGTTCCAATTTTAATGCGTTCACATCTAGCGCCAGCAGTGCTGTTAAACACGACGGTGATCTGGGCATATTTGTTAAAAATGTTATACATGGAGGTGCCGCATCGCGCGACGGACGCCTGCGCATGAACGATCAGCTGTTGAGTGTCAATGGCGTTTCGCTCCGTGGCCAAAACAACGCTGAGGCCATGGAGACACTGCGTCGCGCTATGGTTAATAACCCAGGCAAGCATCCAGGCACCATCAGTCTGCTTGTTGGACGCAAGATTCTACGTTCGGCCAGCTCTAATGACATACTGCAGCATAGCCATAGCAATGCCAATATCAATATCAATAGTAATAACGATAGCAATAGTAATGGAAATAGCAATAGCAACAACAGTAGCAGCGGTACTATTAACAACAGTAGCTCTAATGCCAGTGACAACTCTGGCACTACAGTTATTTATCTGAGTCCAGAAAAACGGGAGCTTCATGGCAGCGGTAATAGACCTGGTGTTACTGGCAGCGATATGAACAGGTAAGTTCGGACCAGGATAATATTCTTTTCTGAAATGTAACTCAATTGGAACGGAGTTTCGCAGCAAACTTTCCATTCGTCTTTATATTTTGCTGATATAATATAAATTAAAAGCAATTATATTTAGACATTTTTTTTATAATTAGTAATGTCTTGAGCATTTTGTATATAATATATAAAATAAGTTTTGTTATTCATGGTAACATAGATTTAAAGATGTCGGATTTGTATGCCAGCTTTCTATATTATAGTTGTCCGAAATGCAAAAATAAACGTTTACCTTGTTTTCACTTCGATTGCTCAAAAACTGAGAAACTAGTATGCAAAGAAACAGACAGACATGTCTATATCGACTCTATTCGCGATGCTGATACGCTTGCCTCACATATTCTGAACAATTTAATATAGAATTTTCCAGTGTATAACAAGTAAGAAGGCTCTAGTCGAGTACGCTCTACTAGAAGATACCCTTAACCCTTGCCCATTCAGACGGACAGATGATCGGGCTGACAGACATACACTTATGGCTGCGTACTTCTGTACCAATGCTTGATGGTTTCATATCTTCGGTGTTTCTTAACCGATTTTAATAAATTTCACAGATGTTAATTATTTTCTTTATAGCTTCAATCCTCATTTTAAATTTTTTGAAATTCAAGATTTTTTTTCTTACCGATTTCATGTGTATATCGTAAACCTGAAAAGTTATGGAAAATTTGAAAAAAAACTTGCTATGCCTAGCACTTTTAAATTCAAACTACTCTCACAATGTCGTTTTTTAAGGTAAAAATCCGCACTAATTCAAAAAATTCACTAATTTAAACGCCAAATCCCTAGAAAAATACTTAATTTCGTCGCTAAGGCTACAAGTTTAGCAATAAGATGCAAGGAGCATTCTCTTTCCATCTTGGGTAACCTGCAGATTCCACGACCAATGCGTATTTATGCTAGTGTTCTTACATAGGGGCTAATGGTAGGCTATCAGTGGGACACTAACATTAAGGCCTTGGGAAGTTATGGTTCTTACATCGGTGTACCATTTTATGATGTGTGGTTTCATGTTGAGAGATGATTTGTTAAGTAGGTAAACTTTCAACTTTTGCTCGAACCTCCAGGGCTGATGTGGTTCATTTACTCATCGCCTTATGCTAAATATATAGAAATAAAGGTTACCGTTAGAGACTGGGTTAGTTTTTAATTGTGGGGGCAATGAAAGAAGTCTCAAAACGATGTTATATTACTGTTGTAATATGCAAAACGGATGGTTAAATAAGTAAGACCTAACACATACAATCATACATATACTACTGTACATATACTTGATGATTTAACATCAATATATCATACCTGCGGTGTTTCTCCACCGATTTAAATATTTTATTTAATTGATGTTTCCAATCCTAATTTATAGTTTTCAAATCTCAAGATTTTATTGTTTGTTGATTAAATGTATATATCGTAAATCGGAAAAGTTATCAAAAATTTGCACGAGTAACAAGTAAACGGGCAGACGGACATGGCTACATAGATTCGGCCGTTGATGCTGATCAAGGATATACCTTATATATACCTTATAAGGTCGGAGAAGCTTCGTTCTGCCTGTGACATACTTTTACACAAACCCTTTATACCCTTTGTAACCCATTTCATAGGTTAACGGTATAACCTTATATTAGCTTAAAGAACATCTCATTTACTTATACTGATAACACTGTGCAACATATAAAAATCGAACTGAGATTAAATAAGCCATTTTCAATGAACTTAAAAAAACTTACACTTCCGCATCATTAGTTTTGTCAAATTTCCTGCATATATCGATTTTTATTTTTGTGGAAGGTTATATCTTGGAAAATTTGCGAATTTCGATCTTTGTTTTCTTTTTTCAGCGTTTTTCTTATTTCTATCATATAACGGATATCCGTATGAATTTTTGTTATATATAGTATATTTCAAGAACTTTTTATAAAAAGCTTAACATACAAAAAATATGTTTACACATAGTGCAATTTTTTGATATTTTTATGGTAGATCTTGTATATGGTATTCCAAATACAGAATTCATCAGGATAGATTAGAATCGGTGCAAAAACAATTTTTACTCTTTGCTCTTCGGGGCCTTAACTGGGATATTTCTATTAACTTACCTTCCTATTATAGTAGACTTTTACTAATAAATCTTTCCTCCCTGTCTAACCGTCGAACAATGCTAGCAATAACATTTCTCCATAAATTAATAAATGGTGAAATAGATTCTTCAATACTAATCAACCAAATTAACTTTGCAGTTCCTATTAGATATACCCTGTTACACTAACTATGCTATCCATAAGCCCTTTCGGATCTTTTGTGCTACATATAATGATCTTTCCCATTTAATACATAGTGCTATTTATATTTGCTCTCTAAAAAAAATAGTCTTGTCTCATTTGTCTACTTGTTCGCGATCTTCGTAACCGCACGCGGTGCGCCCCTCGGTCGGACGGGTGGAAGGTGGATTGCTTTGTGCTAGGGTCCGCGCGTTAACAAGCCGGTGTTTGGTATCGTTGGGCCACTTGAATGTACTGTCCGTTAGTACATCAACGTCCAATATGTCCCAATATGAATCTGTCTGTCCCACGTGGATCCTGGCAAAAGTTAAACGGCTTCCAACATGCTCCGCCGACAACAACGGTTTTTTTTCATTCAGCTCGAGATGGAAAGCCGGTTCTTTTAATGGCTTTTCTGACAGTTTCGCAACTTATGGTGATTCCACAATCCGTCTTCATCTTATTGGCATGCGTTCTGGTCGAAATAGTTGGATTTTGGATGATCTTTCTGACCATAATTCGCTCTGCCCTTGCAGTTATTGCCCGCAGCCGACCAGTTGGAGGGTTCGCCTCCATCCATCTCTCGTTTTTAACGCGGCTTAAAACGTTGTATAAAGTTTTCCTGCTAATTGCAAACATTTCTGCAATCTCAGAGATCCCTATGGTGGAGTTGTAATAAACCAACTGGTTCATGTCGAACGATAACCGCTTGCCTGGCATTTTAAAACCGTCTAAAACTGTCCCAATTATATATAAATTCTATATTACAAATATATGAATTCCAAATATTAAATTTCTTAGAAAATTGCATCACCAAGAGTTGCGCGTATTTATTTTTTTAAAAAAGTAAATATGCCATTCACAATGAAAACAAAGCAAAAAATATAGTATGTAAACATTTAATAGACAGTTGAATTTTGTGCCTTTCTTAGTATTGTTAATGTTTCTTTGTTAATGTTTATGTTTTTTAAGTTTTGTTTAAGGGGTTTAAGAGATAATTAACTGAATAACTAAATAAAAAATAAAAAAACAACAACCAGTGTGACCGTATATCTCTAAAGTGAAAATATCAAACATTTTCACTGCGTGTAAACAAATCCTTGACAAATTGTATATTTTTCCGAAATATACGCCTCGACAAGGTATCTCAAAGTTGCTAAAATTCGAATTTAACGAATAATTTCCATGAAAAAATCCTTTTATGCACGTAAAACTAATGATGCCTAAATGCTAGATTTTCAAGTGCATGACGAAAAATGCTTCACAGTGTAATAAACGCTCATTTACAGATGGAGCAATCCGGTTTTGGATCGTCTAACCGGTGGCATTTGCTCTACAAACTTAACGCAACCAACGCAGCAGCAAAAAAATCATCCACAATCACAATCCGAACAACAACGTTTACCACCGACAGCACTGAGTGCTGGCCCAAGTGCGCCATTGCGCAACGAGAGTTACTACATGGCAACCAATGATAATTGGTCGCCGGCACCGCAGCAGCTGCTTAATGGGCATGGCAAAACAGAACTGCTTATTGAGGACGATACTGCCACCATGTCGCTGTGAGTTCAGTAAAATCTGATTTATGTCAAAACCCATAATTCTTGTGTATTTTCTCAGCACGCTATCATTGAACCCACACGATAGTCAGCACTGCAACACAAGCAGCGCAAACACATCGCTAACGAGCATAGAACTTGGCGCGGCTGGAGTTCTGGCTACAACGCCCGCGGTGGTTAATTTCGATGCCACATACTCGTCCCAGCTGAGCCTGGAGACTAACAATTCGGGAGTTGAACATTTTTCACGAGATGCGCTTGGCCGCCGCAGCATCTCTGAAAAACATCATGCGGCACTGGATGCCCGCGAGACGGGCACATACCAGCGCAACAAGAAGCTACGCGAGGAGCGCGAACGCGAGCGCCGGATTCTTTTAACAAAATCTGTCGTATATGGCGGCTCTATCGAATCACTGACGGCTTGCATTGCAAGCGCGAATGCCCAAATGGTATCGGCAGCAACAGGCTACAAGCACGCCAAAACCAATTCGCATATTGAACATCGAGCACAACAGCAGCAGCTACTGGCGGCTGCAGATGCGGAAGCGTGCGATCAGCTTGGTGATTTGGGACCGTCGTTGGGTCTTAAGAAGTCATCATCACTGGAGTCATTGCAAACGATGGTTCAGGAACTGCAAATGTCAGATGAACCACGTGGCCATCATGCGCTGCGTGCACCACGCGGACGAGGACGGGAGGATAGCCTGCGTGCTGCCGTCATCAGAGAGCCGGATACCAACAGTAAGTCAGCCAGCACCAAACTTTTAAGATGACTAGCCTTAATCCACAATTATTATTATTATTCTTAGAGCCCCGCAAGACCTGGCTGCTGGAGGAGGGCGATCACGAGGGTGGTTTTACTTCGCAGCGCAATGGACCGTTTCAGAGTTCCCTAAACGATGCTAAACACTGCAGCAAATTGCGCGTCAAAAAACCCAGTATACTGCGCGGCATTGGACACATGTTCCGTTTTGGAAAAAATCGCAAGGATTATGTTGTACCCGTTGATGTTTATGACAAATCCTCGATTGTATCCTTAACGCCACCAACATCTTTGCAGCCGCAGCAGCAGCAGAAAATTTCTGCCGCTGCTCTGGCTGAATTGGAAATAAACGGTCAGCCACCAGCGTACCAACCACCGCCACCTCTCTCAGTACCCATTGATGAAGGGTTTATAGCTGGTGCGCCTGGCGATGCAGTGCCCCCCACTGGAAGCAGCGGAGCTAGCGGAAGTGCACCTAATTGTGGCATACATCAGAGTGATATTTTCAATTATCGATATCAGCATTATGCCAACTATGAAGATTTGCATCAGCATCAAATAAGGTAAAAACAATTTGAGTGAAATCCCTTTCTGCACATTACATATTTTATTTATTCACTTATCAACTATGAACAATGACAAAACCAGCAGTTTGATTAGCTGCCAACTTTATGTGAAAAGATATTATTATTATACATTTTTGAAATGGAATCTGTTTGATTAAAAACAAACAGACTTTGGTATTGCGGTAGGTTTTTTTTATACTTTGATACCAAATTGGTTTTATATATTGGTTTTGTGAAAAGTCCGTTATGTTGTTTTTTTATCTGTATAAACGCAAATTTTATCGACATCCCTAAACACTTAAAACTGTGCAAATGGTTTTATCTATAACCGGGTCCAATTACTTGTCAAGATTGGGAGCTATGCCTACTGAGGGCTGACAAATCGACAAAATCGATAAATTCACATAATATCCGACTTCTTGCATTAAGAACTTCCAAGTGTGGTATGCAGATATAGGGTGTAGAACTTTGAAATGGAATAGGTATAGAACTTTGAAATGGAATAAAACAAAGATTTTTTTTATTGATATGAAATTTACTTTATTTGAAAGACAAACTTATAATTTAAATATGATTTCTGGCATATGTTCGCCGGACGTAGTCCAATCTAGAGGTCAAATTTTCGTCGACTTTATCCAACATTTGTGGCCGTATATCGGCAATAACGCGTCAATCAGGCGTCAGCCTATTCATGTTGAAATGCCAAACCAAACTAAATATAAATCACTTAACAGCTGACAAAATAGCCGTCAGTTAAAAAAGTGTTGCCAACCTAAAGTTCTATACCTCTAAAAAAAACACCCTTAAGTTACTGGCATTCCCCACCTGCATACATTCTGCTACAACAAGAGAATTAAAGTGCGGCAACAGATAATATCACTAAGCAAATAAGTGATTATTTCAATCCTAATATCTGTCGCATCTATATAAAAAGAAAAAACACTCAAACGATTTGTCATGTCTAGAAATCATAAATAGTCTACAACGTTAAATGAATGAATGAACTTGAATTGAATTATATTAAGTTTGTCGCTGATGTGATGCGGTAATTTGGTCGTCTCTGGAAAGGTCATTTTCATCAAACACAATGATGTCTAAACTGGTTGTCAGCATAGAGATTGCAGATCGATCATAAAAAAAGTTGTGCATGTACACTTCCAAAGAAAGGTGAAAGGTGCTGCGGGAGCAAACAGCAATAAAAAAAAGAATTGAATGAATTTCAAAGCTGCAATATTTATTTCTGAGCATGTGCATACAAAAAATTAAATATGCATTTTCATATACTTTGCAACAAGTGCTTTGTTCGTTCTCGTTTAACCACCTCTCATATTTAACATGTCTGATTTAGCTATTTATAAGATAGCAAAGTATTAATTGTTCATCATATATAAAATTCTGTGCAAGAAATATCACTTTCTTATGTAGGTAAATTAAACACACAAAGATTTTTACAAGTACTGATTAGAAGCAAAACCAACAACATATTGCATTGAGCCTTCTGCAGCGACTACAAATTGTACAGCGAAGATCGGAAAATTTGAGTATAGTGGAGTATAGTTGTAAAATCAAAAATGGTTGTTCCTTTCTTTGTGTTTCTTTATCGGCTCCAAAACTGGCTCAACAGGTGCAGAATGAAATGGGAAAAAAGTTTAGTGTAGAAACGGTTTGCTGGGTTCTGCGAAACCATGACTTTCATGCCCGAGAACCATGGAAGAAATTTTTTGTAAGTGCAAAAAATAAAGGCACAGGGATGAAATTCCGCAAAATTTATTTGGACTCGGATTGGAATTTCTGGCACACAATCAACTTTGAAGGCAAGTTCAAATTCAACATTTATGGCTCAAACGAACCGTTTTATGTGTAGCGTCGGTTCATTACAAAGCATGGTATGGGCATGTAAGTGGTCAACCGGTGATTTTTGAGAGTACAATGGACAATAATATGTACCTCTATATCCTAAAAAAAAAAAAATGTACTCCAACGTGCCGAGAAGCTGGGAATCCGACGTACTTTTCGGCTCTACCAAGACAACGACCCGAAGCATAAGGACGGAATAGTACGGCCCCGGCTTATCTGAAACTGTCTGTACAAGATCATTTAAATGTTATTGTGAATTTGTGGGCTCTGTTGGAAATTAACATCCGGAAGCACACCATTGCAAACAAACAACAAACTCCAAACTCAAAAATTCTCTGCTGGTTGAGTAGAGCAAAATCGATCCAGAAGCTACCCAGAAGCTGGTATCTTCCATGAATAATAGGTTAAGAGAAGTTATTAAGGCTAAAGGATATCAAAATATGTTACTTATTTAAGACTATCCCAAATGAGCTGTGACCTAATTTTTAGACATTTTTTTTTAGTTTTTTGCTAATAATGCTATATTAAAAAAAAAAAATGATTACTTTTTTAAATGTGACATACCAAAAGGCAATTTGCCGATTAAACATTTTTTGTTTTTTGCCTGGTTTGAATTTTGTAGCACTTGCAACTTTTCGGTCGACGCCATCCCAAATAAGGTGTAAATGTCTGTATATACGAATTTATTTCCCTTTCATGGAAGCAATTCCAACAACAAAGGAACACGGGAGCAACGGGACTGGGAAACCGTTGTGTTGAGGTTTTTTTTTGTGTGATGTTCGAATTACATTAAATAAGGTTTTTTAATTGCAATTTTGAAATAAACATTGTAAAAAGGAAAACGCGCATACAATTATTTTGTATAAAACTGGTCAAATTTTAAAAGCTTAAAAAAGTTTTTTCAGTGCTAAAGTCGTGCACGCAATAATCTGTATTTAGATTAGTATGTCCGAATTAAATTTTCAACTTGCATTTCTTGTGTATTAAACCTGTTTAGTCGGGTTTTTCTTTCTAATCCGTGTACCACACACAGCTGCAAACTTTAAAATATGACCACCAAGCTACTTCTTTTACAGGCAAAACAAGTAAGAAGTCATAAGTCAAGTAAGCTCGACTAGAAGATACCGTTAACCATTGAACATACGGTCGGACGAACAGACATTCACATACCTGCATTACTGTACCAATGCTTTATGATTTCATGTCTCCGGTGTTTCTCAACCGATTTTAATAAATGATTTCCGCTATACAACATTTTTTTGGAAAAATTGCAAAACGTGATGTTTGTTATTTTGCTTGTAAATGTAAGTAGCTTTGTGGTGCTATTTTAAAGAATACAGCTGTATATACTTTTCTCTTTGACTTTATACACATATCTCACAACAATAGTAACTGCACTGCGACAATCAGAATGAATCACATGCCATGCGTCATATTATAACGACTCTCTACATGCGACACGCAGTGCATCAAGGTCGTGTCTGTAAGGTTATACATGAACGCCAAAAGTATCTTAAGGTTGGGGTGTCATAAGCTGCGCAGACATTTGAATTATGGTGATTTTATTGTTTTCTGATTTTTTGTTTTCATATTACAGCCGCCGCCATCAGCATTATCATTCACAGCGTAGCACTCGCTCGCAGGACATCAGTATACACGCGTCCTCCTATAATCAAAAGCAGTCACCACTGCCAGAGGCCACCGCCGCAGCATCAGCTGTCAATCAGCAATCCAATGGAATAAGATCTATAAGCAGCTACTATGAATACGATACGTTGCAACAGCATCAGCAGCAGCGCATAGGTAGCGTTAAGCTCAGTCACAGTTTGAGTCACGCACTTGGCCATCCAAGAAGCTCATCATCACCGATCAGCTTAAATATGGCTCAGCCACACTGGAAAGCAGCGGCGCTCAATGGCTACTCACCGGTATCATTAAACAGCAGCGCACGCAGTCGCGGTCCCTTTGTTACTCAGGTGACCATACGTGAACATAGTGGCACACAACACTTACAATCACAGCCAGAGCACACATATCAGATCGTGCAGAAGAAAACAACAGCACAGTCGCAATATGGTAAAACCGGCGGCGCACAGTCGCATGCCTCCAAAGTGTGACTATAGGTGCTGGCGCATGCGCACGCCACACGCGACATTTTCGTAGAAAATCAGCGCAGGCGACACACGAAGTTTAGCGAGGTGGAGGTCTTCTACTATGCAACAGATTGTTAAGCGGGCGACAAACTGCATTAGTGTGACGCAAACGCCCGGCAGCGCAAGTAATCAACTCTCATACAGAAAATTTCTTATAAAAGAAAATTTATTGTGAAATTTTTATTTGACAATGGCAAAAGCGCCTACGCATACGCATATGGTTTTAAAAATAAAATAAAAATAAATAATAATAATAAAAAAATATAATTTAAGGGTATTCTATGTAATTCGCATATTAAAGAAATACAAAATGTTTAATCGAAAAGCGAGAAAACAATAACTTAAAAGAAAATTTTTTTTTTGTTACTAGCTAAATCAAAATCAAAGACCGTGTAAATAATTACCAAATTTAGGTTGATTTATTATAAACTAAAGAAAATGTCATGAAGAAAGCCCATTAGGGCAAAATAAAATATTATTTCATACAGCGCATATTTACTTATACATTTTTGCTTAGTTTCAAGAACGACAACACATTTCGAGATATTATATAAATATACTTTAACTTAAAGTCAATTAATTAATTCGTATGCAAGCAACAAATTGGCAAACCATGAAGAAATGATGCTACAATATTGTACACCAATTTTTTTTGTGCAAAAATAACAATAAAATGTGAAAATTGAGTCCTAATAATTTATTTTAATATACATAATGTGTAAATTAATAAGTTTATAATCCTTATTAGTAATATGTTATTACTTCTACAAAGCCTTGTTGGTTTGGTATTGCATTTATAAATGCAGTTGAGTTATTAATAAGTGCAATACACTTCTTATTGTTATACCGACGGTGCGTCTGGTATTGTTGTGAGAAAATACTCTTATTTTAGGCTTAACTAATAATGAAAACTCTTATAATGATAAAAATGCTGAGCTCATATGAATACAGAATGTTGAGCATAGCACATTCATTCATAGCAGCCGTCCTCGGCCGACCTTAACTCATCAATCACGACTCTTTTTTGTTCCGCGGTTTTTTTTTGGACTGATGAACCTCCATATGGTGATGGCCATGCAGATGAGTGCACTAAGTATTAATCCTGTAACGAAGATTATACGGTGCACGCGGTCTGTGCCGAGTTTCTCTTCAACATCCCGAATTGCCTCCAAGTTACGCACGTTCAACTGATGAAGGTACGGGAGACTTAAGATGTCCTAGATGGTGGTGATGTTTAATAAAGGGGACCTAACCACTCCTGGTATCTTGTTCCGAACGTTGTCGCGGTTGATAAACAGTGTCTCATTAATCGTCGCTCGCTTATTGAGAAGACACTTCTTGCTAGCAAATTTAGTTTTAGGGAACTTAATGATAAAATAAAACATGTTCATGGACTAAAGTACCTTGTCGGACGAGACGGACATGAGGATGGGTAAAAAAAGAATTTTTTAGTCGACCCTGATTCTCAAGGAGTCTCTCACGCGTGACGGAGATTTTGTGTTGTACATTTTATAAGCCGTTGCAAAACGAAATACTCGCTCTCATATTTTGGATATGAGCTTTCCTAATTCCTAGGCATAGCAAGTTTGTTTAAAATTCTCGATAACTTTTCCGGTTTACGATATACACATGTAATCGATAACAAAAAATCTTGAATTTCGAAAACTTGGAAATGGGGATTGAAACTATTAGCAAAATAATGAACATGTGTGAAAAATCGGTTAAAAACCACCGGAGATATGATCAAACATTGTTACAGTGGTACACGTTCATGTATGAGTGTGTCTGGCAGTCCGACCGTCTGTCCTTCTGTATGATCAAGGGTTAAGGGTATCTTCTAGTCGAGCTTACTCGACTAGAGCCTTCTTACTTGTTTTTACGTATTTTTATACCCTTAACCCATGAAATGGGTAAAAAAGGGTATAATGGTTATGTGCAAATGTACGTAACAGGGATAAGGAAGCGATATAACCATGTCCGTCTGTCTGTCCGTCCGTTTGTATGAACACGTCGATCTCAGGAACTAAAAAAGCTAGAGTCTTCAGATGTTGGATATAAGCTCTCCTAATCCCTAGGCATAGCAAGTTTGTTTCAAATTTTCGATAACTTTTCAGCGTACTCGACTAGAGTCTTCTTACTTGTTTTTAACTGCTTCTTGGTGAAGCTGCGTGGGTACTGACTCTTAATTTGTCAAATTACCACTAGTTGGGCGCCAATCAATAAGTTTATAATCCTTATTAGTAATATGTTATTACTTCTAGGAAGCCTTGCTGGTGTGGTATTGCATTTATAAATGCTGTTGAGTTATTAATAAGTGCAATACACTTCTTATTGTTATACCGACAGTGCGTCTGGTATTGTTGTGAGTAAATACACTCAGTATTGTTATATCGACGTTGTGTCTGATATTGTTGTGAGTTAACTAAAAGGAAGACACTTCGTACTGATAAGTTGACGATATGTCCAGTTTTTTGGAAGGGCTATTTAGACTAACTTAAAGACTACAGTTTAACAAATAATGAAAACTCTTATAATAATGAAAATGCTGAGGCTTTTATAAATACAGAATGCTAAGCCTAGCAAATTTATTCATATGCTGTGTTTACCGGCAATGCAACGAAGTTCTTTCGAGCGCTCGTGGTGCCACCTTCGCCACTTTAGCTTGACGCCAAAGTGTATTGACTTAAGCAATATTGGCCGTTGAGCTTTGCTGTCCGCTGACTACGCAACATTTTTTCAAGTCAACAATGTTGCAACTAAGGTGTTATATTTTATTCTATGCATAAAATGAAGCTGACATCACTTAACTTATACACTGGCCGGCATAAGTTTTTGACGAAAATAAAAACATATTTTTGAGTCATAATAATTTATTCGCAAAAAAAATAGCTGGTTCCTGAAGTATTTCAAATTTCTGCATATCTTACCTCGCATATCTGGCTCTCACCTTATTCGGGATGTTATCGACCATGTTCAGGATAAAATGGGGAAAGAGCGTAGTGTAGAAACTTTTCGGCGGGTTCTGCGGAACCATGACTATTATGCCAAAGAGCCACGGACGAAATTTTTTATAAGTGCAAAGAATATAGGCACAGGGATGACGTTCCTCAAAATCCATTTGATCAAGGATTTGGATTCCTAAAAAACATGTCCAAATTCAACAATTATGGCTCAAACAGACCGTTTTATGTGTGGCGTACTTTTCGGCATATGGCTGGAATAGTACAGACCTGGCTTTTTTCAAATAATATACTTTTTTAAAAATATTCAAAATAATTTTTAGACATGTTTTCAATTTTTTGGTTAATTTTTATAAAGCGCTTAAACATTTTTGGTTTTTTGCCTGGTGTGGATATTATAGCACTTGAGCTGTGACTTACTGTATATATATGTACAAATGTCTGCTTGTTGACGAGTGCGCTGAAGATCAAAAGACATCCACAACGTTTGGTTGATCGGGAGAGACTAATTTTTATTTTTAAGCGATAACTTAAACAGTTTATCGAGTACATAGATATACAATATACATTTCGGGGATTGCCAACTTAACACCCTTCCTCAATTATAAATGTATACAATTATTTTAGACCAAGCAACGCAGTACATTTTAATGATTTACCTTTGACAAGTTTTTAGTTGGTATATCGGCAATCATTTCTTGAGTTGGATTACTGTTCAAGTTTCTTTACTGTACTTTAAATTCATTACATTTTATTAATAATTAATTCCTGCGACAATTGTCCATGCCCAACTCGTGAAGCAGTCCCATGATATGCTTTTTCTGGTCAACACGAATCGCACCAGTTTCGCCCTTTCGTTTCACTTCCAGACCAAGAAAGTTTTCCACTGAACCTTATCGACAACCTGAAATTCAGAAGCAAGAGTCTTTTTAATCGTCACCATCCCACCCATGTCTGAGCACGCCAACAGCAAGTCATCAACGTAGACAACAATCACCGTGATCATCTTCGGCTTTGAAGTCTTCGTGGACAAACACGGTTCGCTTGCACATCCAGAGTACGGTTCCAGAACCGACCTAAAATGTATAGATATGCCTAAGTAGAAATTTTTCTAATCCGCCGCGAAGCGATCTTTTTGCATCGTAGCCGAAAGCAAAGCGTCATTTTTTTTTTGCAGGCCAAGAACGAGCGAGAGAAAGTTGAGAAAGCTGCTAGGTTCGAGCAAGCAAGAGCAGAGCAAGCGGCTGAGTTCGGACAAGCGAGAGCTGAGCTCATCCAGAAAGTGAACGAGCTTTCTAATCAGGTGGCCACAACGCATATTGTCGCCCCAAGGGTGCAGACATTTACGCCTATAGAGGCGAAAGGTGGTATCAGTTGCGATGAGCCGCTGAGCGTGGTCGAATCTCTGTCAGATTTTTCAGGGATGCAGGAGTCATATGTCTCATGGAGGCAAGCGGCCTTGATCGCTTATCAGGTTTTCGAACCATATAATGGCAGCACGCGCTACTTCCAGGCGGTTGCCATCATGTCACATTACTATGACCAGGTAGGAAAGAGGCTTACACTGTTGACAAACAAAGTCAATATGGCCTATGCGAAAAATACCGCGAAGACGCGTTGAGAGTATTTATATCAAGGCTTAAGGATAGCCTATTAGACATGGTCTTTGTGGCAAAACCCAGCAACTTACCTTCAGCACTGGCAATTACACATGAGGAAGACGATCGCAGGTAACTTAGAAAAAAGCCAGCGTGCAAAAAGTCCTCATTTTAGCAAACAGCATAAGCAACAGGGCCAGTTCAGTCAACGCCGCATTAGGCGGCAGGGCTACAGTGACAGGCAGAAGCCCATGGAAACCAATCCCTCTTCATCCAGGTTCCATCAGTCCAACCAATCCCTAGCTTTCTCAAGCAAGAAGAAGATAGCCACGTCTGGCCGCACAGGCTTAAAAAAAAGAAGCAAGGGGTGAACCATGTCACGCAAGTCGCGGGACAGGGTACAGAGCCACATTCTAGTGCCAACTATGAAACGGTGGCAGAAGTTAACAACGAGGATCTTTCTGACTCAGATACGATGAATTTTTTAGGGGTGGGTTCCTGCTGCCCGTCATCAGACGAAGAGTAGCGGGGCTCGACATGAAATTCCTCATAGACACGGGTGCATACAAGAATTTCATCCGGCCACATAAAGAGTTGAGTGGAGTTCGCTCGGTATACTCTCCATTCCTAGTCCGTTCAATGCACGGTGAAACGAAAATTACTAAAAAATGCTTTGTAGCTTTGTTTAACGTAATAGCAACCTTTTTTATCCTTTCGACCCTATCGACATTCGATGGAATAGTAAATGAAGCAGGAGCATCTTTGTGCCTAGCTTCTTGTCAACTTAAATGGGGAAAGGAAGTCGAACAGATTTCCTTCCACACCTGTGCTGACGTCAATCTCACTAGCGTGGATTGTTCGGATGCACCTCCTGCAATAAAGAACATTCCTAAAAATGTTGAGAGACAATAAAAAAACATTCGCAGACTCTAACAAGGCTTTGCTTTACAATACCTCGGTGGCAGCTACCATCAGGACAATAAGTGAGGAACTTATTTATACCAAGCTCTACCCATACCCCATGGGCACAGTGATTTTGTTAACAAAGAAATTCAGAGTCTGCTTAAGAATGGTATAATACAAAAGTCTGCATCCCCTTACAATAATCCCAAATGGGTTGTAAACAAGTAGGGTACTGATGCAGAGGGTAATCGAAACATGCGGTTAGTTATGGACTTTCGTAAGTAATACCCTATGCCGAATATTTCTTTTATACTGGGAAACTTTGGCAAAGCCAAATATTTTTCGACAATAGATCTCAAATCTGGATACCACCAGATCATACTATCAGAGAGCGACCGGGAGAAGAATTCTTTTTCTCGCAGTTTTTCAAGAAAAGCATGAACTTTCCTGGATTTGTAGTTACCAATAACGGTTCGAAGTAAGGTAATTTTTGGGTCTAGCAAGTTATTGCTGTTTCATCAGAGATTTCGCACCAATAGCAAGAACTATTTTGGAGATATTAAATGGGAAAACGGAACCGTCAGTAAGCATAGGTCACGGAAAACTCCGGTGCAATTCTCTCAGGCACAGCAGGAGGCTTTTCAAAAGCTTCGTAATATTCTGGAATCTGAAGACGCTCAGATACCTCGATGACGATAGACGCGTCAGTCAATGGTATAGGCGCCGTACTGGCCCAAGAAGGTCGTCCGATTACAATGATCTCAAGGACATTGAAGGACTGCGAAATTAACTACGCGACCAACGAGCACGAATTGTTGGCCATTATATGCGCCCTCGGCAAACTACGGCACTATCTATCAACGATTTAAATATCTATACTGACCACCAACCTTTAACCTTTGCAGTATCGGAATCAAGTCCTTATGTTAAAATTTAAAGGTGGAAGGCGCGCACAAACGAATCTAATGCGCGAATCTTCTATAAGCCAGACAAAGAAAATCTGGATGAACATGCCCTGTCTAGGCAACTGCTCAATACTTTAGAAGAACAGGATGTAGATTTGTGTGCAGCAACGGTTCACAGTGAGCCTTCATTCACTTATACCATTGAAATAACAGATAAGACACTGAATTGTTTTCAAAGCCAGGTTATCATTGAAGAAGCGCAATCTCCATCAAAAAACAGCTTCGTTCTGTTCGGGAACAAAAGACACCATTCAATCAGTTTTACCCAAAAAGAATCATTGCTGGACGAACTGGCGGGGGTAATCATTGGCAATGATACAGGACGAGGTAGTTAGGAGATTCCCATCCACGAAATTCTGGCATTGCAAGAGTCGGGTGATGGACATATTGAGAGTTGAGGAAGGACGAGAAATCCTTACAGCTGAGCACAATAGAGCTCATAGAGCGGCCCAAGAGAATGTGAAACAAGTTCACTCCGAATACTACTTTCCGAAAATACAAAGAATGGCTAGTGAAATAGTTCAAAATTGTAAAACTTGTGCCAGGGCTAAGTGCGATAGAAAAAGCAAAAAAGCAGGAAATTGGTTTAACTCAAATTCCTTCATGCACAGATGAGATGTTACTCGTAGATATCTTCTCTACGGACAAGAAATTTTTTCTCACCTGCATCGACAAGTTCTCCAAGTTTGCCGTCGTGCAACATATTCCCTCTAGAACCATTGTGGATCTGAAGCCAGCAGTGCTTCAGCTCATGAATTTTTTCCCGAAAGTTAAGACGATCTATTGTGATAACGAACCATCATTGAACTCACATATGATCTCCTCCATACTATGCAACCACTTCGGCGTCAGCATTTCAAACGCGTCGCCTCTGCATAGTGTCTCTAATAAGGAAGTGGAGCGATTTCTTATAACGTTGCTGGAGTTAGCTTAAAGATAGACAAAAACATGAGTGACACGGTAGAGGTTATACTGTTGTCCACAGCTAAGAACAACAAATCAGTCCACCCGGTCATCAACAAAAGACCAGTTGATGTTGTTCCAGCGCACCCGAATGAGCCACAAGATAAAGAACGCACAAAATACACTCATGACCAGAGAAAATGCTTTTAGACAGAACAGTGTATTTGAAGTGGGCGAGAATGTCTTAGTAAAATCTAACCGGAGACTAAGAGACCGGAAATAAGCTCACCCCCTTATGCGATGAAAGAACCGTAGAAGCGGACCCAGGAACCACAATCTTCATTAGAGGGAGGGTGGTCCATAAGGACAATATAAAAAAGGCCGGTCTATAGGGAGAATATAAAATAGGCATTGTCATAAGTTCTTTGTATTAAGCTTCTCCTTTACTGATGGATTCCTCCTTACAACCGTAAAGTCAGTAAATATTCCTCTCGTCAGGTTCGGACTCGCTTTTCTCCTGTCTCTATTCTTGGCCTCGGCGCACATCACCGACTACTCACATGCCAAGTACATTATTGATGGTCGGATTCTCAAGGCAGCTAAAAACGCACAAAGAGACTCAGGTCACCTGTATGAGACACTGCTAGCCAGAAAAAGGGTGTTAATGATAATGTTTCAAAACTTAATGCTCCCCATCACACATAATAAATGTTGATAGTCCAAACATCTTGGACCACGCACTCTTGAAATCAGTTTGGATAGAGGAGCCCAGCAATACCCCTCTAGGGGACCTTATGTCCGTTTCGTCCTTCAAGGTACTCCAGTCCAGTCAAACATGTTACACTTTATTATTAAATTTCCTAAGATTAAATCTGCCTGCAAGAGAATTTTTATTTTCCCCGTAGTCCAAAAGGGTTTATCCTACACCTAAAAGACGACGTTGAAGCAGAATGTGAAGATGCGACTCATACCGTTGAGGATTGTATCAGCTCACCAGCGGCCACCTTTTGTCGGTTATCAATAGAGAATTCATGTGCCAGAGAACTTCACTCGGACATGGTGGCACACTGCGAAATCCGACCGAGCAAATTGAATCCAATCACCTACGTGGATGATGGAATTGTTATAATCAACGACCAATCGGCTAGGATATGTGTGGATAACGGTACAGAAATTCAGGTGGGAGGCACGCACTTAGTAACATTCATTGAGCGAGCGACGACTAATGAGACGCTGTTTATCAACCGCGACAACGTTCGGAGCAAGATACCAGGAGTGGTTAGGTCCCCTTTATTAAACATCACCGCCAGCCAGGACATCCTAAGTCTCTCGTACCTTCACCAGTTGAACGTTCGCAACTTGGAGGCAATTCAGGATGTTGACGAGAAACTCGGCATAGACCGCGTGCACTGTATATTACTTATAATTCAGTGCACTCATCGGCTTCAGCATCGTCATATGGAGGTTCATCAGCAGAAAAAGCGCCGCAGATGAGATGGAATACGGCACCTCAGTTGCTGTTGTAGTTGCTGGGGTAGTTAGGTAATGTCAATTTTATTTTATGCATGAAATAGAATTCGACACCTTAGTTCCGAAATTGTTTACTTGAACGGATGTCGGGACAGAAAGCTCGGCGGACAGCAAAGCTCAACGACCCAAGTCAGAAAACTTTGGCGTTCAGCTGAGGTGGTGTAGGTGACACTACAAGCACCGGAAAGAACGTCGTACCATAGCCGGCGAACACAGCATCTTTGTGTGGCCGCTATGAATGAAAATGCAGGGCTCAGCAGTTAGCGTTTCCCACGAACATCGGTTTCATCATTATACGAGTTTTCATTATTTGTAAAATTGTAGTCTTTAAGTCAGTATAAATAGCCAGTACGAAGTGTCTTTCTTTTAGTTACTCACAACAATACCAGACGCACCGTCGGTATAACAATAATAAGTGCAATATACTTATTATTAACTCAACTGCATTTATTAATGCAATACAAAACCAAAAAGGCTTCGTAGAAGCAATAACATAATACTAATAAGGATAATAAACTTATTAATTTATACATGTGCAGCACATTAAAAAGTGGGCATAGTACTTGTCTTAATATTCATTGACCTGCCTCAAATATTATGATTGGCGAATATTACGAATCAAATAAAACTATTTTAAAGTAATTTTCAAAATACATTTAAATTATTAATTTAGGGCTCACAATTATCATGATATTTTAAATAATATGTGTCTAAGTGTATAATTATGTATTTTCGAACGTTGAAAGTTATCTATCTATCTCAAATACCTATAAGATGCCAATGGCCAATAGTTACAATTAAAATTTTTACCAACAAGAACCAACAAAAAATTAAAAGATTTTAAGCCAGCCACATTTCAGTTTTGCTATTTCTGGTCATACATACTCTTTTTAGTTTGAATTCTTTGAAACTAGCAAAGAATATTTTCAACGCAACTACCATACAGATGTTTAAAGATACACATGAGCTTCGAAAGAAAATTCAAGGCACAATTGTGTCGAGATCATGAATGCCTGTGTGCGTACATGTAGATAGAAAGTGGTACTAATGACCTTTTTATGTTTTTTTACGCATTTAATTTGTTGGAGACATACTTATTGAGCTACCATTATAGGAGGTATTAGAGAATACTATTGCAATCGCTACCACCAATACTACTGGGTACCTACACCAAAAGCAAGCAAAATCAGACGCTCTTTTAAATGTTGCGTCGATTCGATTTCTGCTCCTGCGCTGCCTCACCCATAAGAGATGGGCCAATGTATGCGAACCGCACACAGACGCGTCTCACAAGTTATTTTGATCGGTGTCCAGCAACAACTTTAATTGCCTGCCATAAGCTGATTATACATTTTTTTTTTCAAAATATTTAATAACCGATGTACATACATACATATATTTACTACCAAAACCTGTGTGGGGCTGGTTATGTTAAAAAGTATCCTTAATTCAGGTCACAGCCTATTTTGATCAGTTACATTAAGCGTGCCATTCAGCCTCCATTTTGAATATTTTGACCAATAGATCAATCGTTAGTTTTTAGTTTAGTTTTTATCTGCATCTCGGATTCAACATGTCAAAAATGACTATGGGCAAACGGACTACCATTAAACATTTAAAACTCACCCTAGAACACTTCAAAAATTGATATTCACATCGCCAAATACCTGAAATGGTCAATCATTCAGCGCTTCGGATATATACAATTGCACATTAGCACCAAGCCATTTTTTTTACCGAAGCGGATGAGCGGAGGATCATCAGGAAAAGAAAGGAAAGTTCCAGCTGTCGGCTCCAAAACTGACTCAACATGTGCAGGATGAAATGGGGAAAGAGTGCAGTGCGAAAACTGTTCTCAAATTTCTTATTTTATTTGAAAGTACAATCCTTCCGGTTAATAATGAAAAATAATTTCATTCAAATTTCATTCAAAATCATAATGTTACCATTCACGAAATAAGCACTAGTTGAAAAAAAAAAACGTTAGATGGCGGACCCTATATGTATGTACATAACAAAAACCCCGGATGTATGCGGCAAGAAAAATATCAAGAGAGAAATACTAGTTAACGACAGCAAGCGATTGCACAGCTCTGATGTTAATTTTTTAGGTATGTGCAGGTGTTTCAGATAACCACTGTTTTAACTGGTTTTTAAGGTCATGTCAAAATCCTGATGTAAAACGGATCAGTTTTGGAGCCCAAAAACAAAAATATAGGAATCATAATTAGACCCCCAGATCAGAAACTATTTGAATTTTTCGTGGTTGTGTTATTTACAATGAAAGAAGTTTTAAAATTAGACTAAATTGGTCGTTCTATGCATAGAGTATTATTTAATGGACAGACGTGATAAACGTTAAATTTACTTTAGCCTCGCTCAGCTGTACTTATTGCTATAAGAAGCAAAGAAACAAAAAACCTGTGTATCTATCGCTTTCGCACTTAACAATTTAAGTGACAGAACAGAAAAATTTTTTTTCTTTTGCGTACACTTAGTACCCAGCTGTCAAAAATAACCTCACCCTTTTCGTCTTTTCATGGGTCGCCACTCTTAATAAGTCAAACCAACACGATGCATCTTTTTAATTCCTTTTATTTTTTTGCTGGTAGCTTTTAGTACCCTTGGTGATAATTATATTTAATCGTTCTTTTTGCTTGTATCTGACGTCATACAACAATGATGCAATCTATCTGATACAATTACAAATTCTAGGCATGTTGAAAACGTTTTTAAAAATCACATCGGCAGTATAGAGTGGTTGCTTATTATACCCTTAATTTTTCTTGGTGTCCTTGGCAATATTTTTGATTCGATTGACTTATTTTACTAAAATTGCGGCTTGTTCACTGCAACGTGTTAAGGGTTGCAAGTTTTACCTTTTTATGGCAACTTGGACGCCTTTTTAGGTATTACACCACCTACTAAACGCCTTACAAATTTATGTTATTCGCAGGGATAATGTTTCCATACTTGCTGGCAGTGGTGCTGTGGGTGTCGTGTCCAGCTTTTGAGCCTTTGATAGCACGACTGGCGCTAGTACGGTAAAGTTCTTTAGCGCTTCCAGGCTGGGTGTTTTGGTCCAGCGTTCGCTATTGTGAATTTGAGAAAGAAATTAAAAAAAAACTTTTTAATTAAATCACATTGAAAGAAGTTGGGCATGAGCCAATAAATCCATCAGGACTTGAGCTCGTGTTCAAGTTTTTTGTTTTGTTCGGAAAACGGCTTATGTGATTCTCGATAAAAAGTATATTAATTATTTTAATGTTTGCAATATGAAAGTTAAGCTGCAAATTTTAGGTTAGGTTTAAGATTGTAAGCGTAGTCAGTTCGTAGTCAGATTAGATTTTTCCTGCATCTGATGCGACAAGTCAAAAAGGACTATGGGCAAACGGACTACTATGAACAGCTGAAACTCATCCTGGGACATTTGAAAAACGGATATTCCCAATGCCAAATAGCTGAAATGGTCAATCTGAGCACTTCAACTGAAACACATTTTTTACAAATTCAACTGTAATGGCCTTGAAAGGACGGTTTTATGTGTGGCGTTAGTTCAATACTGAACAGATTGTAAGCATGTGAGTCGTCAGCTGATCCCTGGAATTTTGAGAATACAATAGATAAAATTATGCACCTCAATATCCTAAAGGTAAGTATACTTCTAAGTGTCGAGAAACTGGTAATCCGACGTATTACCAGTTACCAGTTATCTGTAACTACTCGCACAGGATAATTTTTCCGGGACAGTCTCCAGATTTAAATGTCATTGAGAATTTGTGTGTTTTGCTGAAAATAACATCTGGAAGCAAGGCATATCCAACAAACAGGATCTTAAAAATGCTCTATATGATGAGTGGAGTAAAATCAAGCCCGAAACTATCCGGAAGCTGGTAACTTCCATAAATAATAGGATAAGGGAAGTTGTTAAGGCTAAAGGATATCACACTCAGTATTAGCATCCTTATCTATGGATTTATAAACCAAATATCTTACTTTTTTAAAAAATAAGTATTGACATAAATTTTGGATATGTCTTCAGTTTTTGGCTAATTATACCCTTAACCCATGAAATGAAAAAAAAGGGTATAATGGTTTTGTGCAAATGTATGTAACAGGCAGAAGGAAGCTTCTCCTACCCCATAAAGTATATATATTCTTGATCAGCATCAACTGTATGTATGAGCGCGTCGATCTCAGAAACTACAAAAGCTAGAGACTCCAGATTTTGGATATAAACTCTCCTAATCCCTAGGCATGACAAGTTTGTTTCAAATTTTCGATTTCTTTTCAGGTTTACGATATACACATGTAATCGATAACAAAAAAAAAAACAAAAAACCTGAAAATGAGGATATAAACTATTTGAAAAATAATGAACTTCTGTAAAAGTTTCATTAAAATCGGTTAAGTAACACCGGAGATTTGAAGCCATCAAGAATTGGTTCAGTAGTACATGTACATATGTGTAAGTTAAGGAATGTTAACTTTACTTCATATATAAAATAGAATTAAGCTGAGTAATGTCAATATTGTTTTACATAGGAAATATAATTCGACACCCAGACTGGAACTAGCTCAGGTGGTCAGCAAAAAGTAAAGACCAACAACCTAGAGTCAGTAAACTCTTGCGACAAGCTGAGGCGGCAAAACGTGACACTACCAAAAGAGTGGCGTAACATAGCCGGCAAACACGGCACGTTGGCGTGGCCGCAATGAATAAGAATGCAAGTGCCAGCATGTTTTAGTGTATAAAAGTCTGTCTTATTATAGTCTTTATGTTAGTCTAAAATCAACCTTTAAATAAACTCGTGTGTGACATCAACTCAATTTGAAGTGTTCTTACTTTAGTTCTCACAAAGTTACAAACAGTGCTAAACACACTTACACCAAATCAGCTGCATTTATGCAAGTAACATAACAAAAAAGGCTTCGTAGAAGTTATAAACAAATAAGTAGCATAAACTTATTAATTTGTATGTCTGTCAGCCCGACCGTCTGTCCGTCTGTATGATCAAGGGTTAAGGGTATCTTCTAGTCGAGCGTACTCGACTAGAGCCTTCTTACTTGTTTAAATAATGTTTAAGTAATTTGGTTATAAAAAATCAATCGTGATATAATAAATCTGATATTACTGTGTAAAAAAACATTCAGCGCCTCGCCTGCGAAAATCGGATAGAAAACAATGCCAAACTAGATTTTCATCTAACAAAATTAGCGGAGGGTCATCAAAAAATGAGCGAAATTCCCAAGCCTTCGGCCCCAAAACTGACTTAACAGGTGCAGGATGAAATGTTTATTGAGACTAAAGTAGACAATAATATATTCTATCAATATAATGGAAAATTAACACAAAGTTGGCGCGAAGCTGGGAATCCGACGTACTTTCCGCTTCTACCAGACAATGACCGAACGATATGTCCAGAATAGTACAAACTTGGCCTATCTGAAACTACCAGATATATATATGACGCGTACTTCCCTATTTACTTAACCATTTGATATCAAACAAAAAAGAAGGCTCTAGTCGAGTAAGCTCGACTAGAAGATACCCTTAACCCTTGGCCATACAGACGTTCGGGCTGACAGACATACACATATGTACGTGTACTACTATGCCAATGCTTGATGGCTTTATATCTCCGGTGTTTCTTAACCGACTTTAATAAAAATTGCACAGATGTTCATAACTTTGTTAATAGTTTCAATCTCCATTTTTAATTTTCGAAATTTAAGTTTTTATTTTTATCGATTACATGTGAATATCGTAAGCCGGAAAAGTTATCGAAAATTTGAAACAAACATGCCTAGGGATTAGGAGAGCTTATATCCAAAATCTGGAGGCTCTAGCTTTTATATTTCCTGAGATCGACGCGTTCATACATACGGACAGACAGATGGCTAAATCGACTCGTCTGTTGATGCTGATCAAGAATATATATACTTTATGGGGTCGAAGAAGCTTTCTTCTGCCTGTTACATACTTTTGCACAAAACCATTATACCCTTTTTTACCCATTTCATGGATTAAGGGTATAAAAATGTTGGGCTATTATATGCTTCATTCATATATGCTGTTATTTTGGATTGTGTAGACCCTTAATATTCAGAAATTTTTAAAATGAATATGACAAAATGAAAACACAATAAATTATGCTTAATGCATAATATTTACACCTGCACCGGGGGTAACGATAAGGAATAAGATAAACAAGTAAGAAGGCTCTAGTCGAGTAAGCTTGACTATAATGATGGACAGACGTCCGACGCCCGACACCATGTCTGACAGACACACACATACGTGTACTACTGTACCAATGCTGGATTGTTTCATATCTCCGGTGTTTCTAAACTGATTTTAAAAAAAAATTTCATAGATTTGCATTATTTTGTTAATGTTTTCAATCCCTATTTTTGAATTTTTGAAATTTAATATTTTTTGGTTATCGATTCCATGTATAAATCGTAAGCCTGAAAAGCTATCGAAAATTTGAAACAAACTTGCTATGTCTAAGGATTAGGAGAGCTACTGGGATCGACGTGTTCATACATGCAGACCGACTAATACCATTTATAGCTTTATTAACACATGCATTCGATTACAATAAGATCGAGAATTTCGAAAATTTCGGTTTAAAACTATAGATACAAATTTATGATATTTTTATTAAAATCATTTTAGAAACGCCGGAGATATGAAATATTTTTGTTTAATCATTAATCATTGGTGATCAGGTTGGTGTAAGGTCAACAGTTAAGGGTATCTTCTAGTCGAACTTACTGGACAAGAGCCTTTCTACTTGTTAAAGCGTAAAATTATATTATTATTGTAGTCTGTCTTAAAAAGACCACAACCTTTTTAGTGAACAGAGTACAATCCCACCAAGTTTGGGCCTTATTCATCCTGTATATTCTTTTAAAATTTGTACCAACATTGGCAATGAAAAATGACAGTTAATTTACATGCTAATATTTATATTGAATTTAAATTGTCAACTTGGGGCTTTTGCAAACAAGTGACGTACAACATTTTCTAGGAATTTTGTTCAGTTTGGGCGGAGGCTTTGGTTTAATGATTTCTGTTTAGTACTTTATTTAGGTTTGACAATTATCAGCTAAGTGAATGTGTACACGCGTATGATGGTGTTAACAAAAAGGCTATATACATACCAATGCTTTTACTGTAAATATATATGAATATATATATATATATAATATATATATAAATATTTTTTCGAACGTATTTATGTATGAATAATTAGTACATTCAAGTGGTTCAACAATATCAAACACCGGCATGCTAACGCGTCCTTCCCGACCGACCGACAGTCGCACCGTATACTCAGGAAAATCGCGTACTTGTGGACGTACAACATATATAACATATATTTTTAGTCACTATATATTAAATGGGAAAGACCGCAATATATTGATATAGATTTTGATTCTCACAAAAAAAAATCACGGCAACTAAATGGCCTTTGGCTTAAAGAGTCTTGATGAAAGTTAATGTGATAAAAACACAAGAAAATTAATTGTCGGTTCTTTGATCGTTGCAAAATACGCCTGCTCGACATTATTCAGCGAGTGTGTTGTGGTCAAAAAAGAACCAAAGCCACTCGCTTAGAAAATATGGCATTACATTTCTACGTACGTAGAAACCTTACCAGCAGTAAAGCTCTAAACTAGTACAAATGGTCGCTTGCCAAACAGCAAGATATCTACTCTGCTTTATAGCAGTGTGCTATTTATTTACTCTTTAGCTGACACGCCCCTCATTTACATTTTCAATTAATATCGTGTCACAGAATTTATGTGTGGTTAACAAATTTGATAATTGCTGTATTATGAAACTCAATTGTGTTAACTACGAATATAAATATAAACAGAAGTTCTATTTTTGTGATTTACTATATCTTTATCTATATCTTTGTGGCGAATAAATTTTTTAAGCATTTTTGCTTGACTATCAGACATACTTGGTCAACCAGAACAGTAAAATATGACTATTTTAATTTTTAGAGTAGAATATGATATAAGTAAAAGTTTTGTATCAAACATGTTTTTTTACCACCCGATCATGCTCTAGTTTATTGTCAAACACCTTCATATGTACATCATGGTTCGCAGTCCCATTGCTCACATTTCGTCTTTGTTGTTGAATTGCAACCGCAAAGAGGAAAATAAATTCGTATATGCAAATACAAAGACAGAAACTAAACTTTTTGCGCTCACAGTTATTTATACCAATACTCCCTTACTTTCTGACAATTTGTTGTCGGGGCAGCCGGAAACAATGCAATTTGTTGTTAGTTGTGCTTTAAGTTAGCAATTGTAAAAATCTTTGTGCGCATAGTTTGCTTATATAAGAAAGTGATTTTTTTTAATACAATTATTATAATTAAGAGCAGCAAATACTTTGCTATGAAATGGTTCAGTAAACCAACCATACACTTAAACGAATTTTTTGTTTGGAGCATATCACAATATGAGTATCTCTTTAATTATGAGAGGCATTTATCACATATATTTTGATATGCACCAAAAAAAAAACACTTTTTCAAAATAAATTATTTATTCACGTTCTCTCCTACCCGCTCTCTATGCTTAGAATAATAGAATATAACCGCCAATGTGGAAAATTCTTTGACGCGCCGGCTAGCGATAATTGTACGTCTGGTGAGAGAGGCCAGCAGAACGCAATGCGTTGTTCTTTATGCAAGCCTAGTGTTGCTTAAAAATGCAAGTTATTCTGTTGAAGCACTAGCAGCAACATGATCTCTAATAGTACAAGCAATCGACCCTTTTATATGTATGCGCTTGTGTACCAGAGATCTGGTAGTTCGCAGTCGCATCTATGTGTGCGGTTTGTTTTCAAAGGCCCGCCTCTTGTGTGTGAGGGAGCGCGGCAGCAGAAGGCGAGCAGAGCGTATGTATATTTTCAACTAGTTCTTATTTCGTGAATGGTAACACTTAGCTTATGTTTGATTTGACAGATAATTAGTTTTATCCTTCCGCTGAACATGTGTATAGGCTTGAACAACGCTGGCAAATATTGCGCCATTACTTTGAAAATCATGGTAATATTGCAGAATGTGTGAGAAAGTTGCGTACGGATTTGGAAAAGTGAAAGAAACTGGCATCCTCCTCGATAAACCAATGCGTGAAAAGCCCAAAACAGTGCAGTGTACACCCGAGAATATTGCTGCTGTGAAAGAAAGTGTGCGTGAAGCGCCATCAACATCAATTACCGTCTTTCTCAACAATTGAACATTTCGGAGACATCATTGAGACGAATTTTGCATAAAGACCTTGGTATGATGCCATGGCCAGCCGAGGCAGCCATTTGAATGTAATTATTTTTCATTATTAACCGGAAGGATTGTACTTTCAAATAAAAAAAGAAATTTGAGAAAATATTCAGTAGTTTTTTTTTTTTGATTTCACTTAAAAAAAAAAGTTATTTGGCGGACCCTATACAAGACCATATTTTGATCGGTATCAAGTAAAAAAATATAAAGTGCTATAAAGTTTAAACGGACGGAAACCAATACAAAATGTTTGAATGCAAAATTGTTTTATATATCACGTTTGAAAATAGAAATTTTGTTTGTATTAAAATATGAATTAATTAATTAAATTTCGTTAAAAACTGAAATAATATCCTAAATGCAGGTCAAAACTGATTTTGAATAGGCTTTAACAAAGTAACATATTTGGTGTATGAATCCATAAATAAGGATGCTAATACTTAGTATAATATCCTTAAGCCTTAACAACTTACCTTAACCTGTTATTTATGAAAGTTACCAGCTATCGGATAGCTTCGGGACTGATTTTGCTTCATTCATCATGTAGAGCATTTTTGAGATCCTGTTTTTTGGATATGCTATGCTTCCGAATGTTGTTTTTCAGCAGAGCACACAAATTCTCAATGACATTTAAATCTAGAGACTGCCACGGACGAATTATCATGCGCGAGCAGTTCCAGATAACTGGTAACTGGTAGTACGTCGGTTTACCAGCTTCACTGCACTTTAAATTTACCTTTAGGATATTGAGGTACATAATATTATATATTGTACTCTCAAAAATCACCAAGTTCCGGGGACCAGCTGACGACTCACATGCCCATACCATGACATTTAGGCTATAAAAGTTGAGCTTGGACTCGTCTGTAATAATTAATGGGTTTTAGGACTCTAAAACCTTGTCCAAGTGGGATTTAGCACCAACTTTGGTACTCGGGCATGGAAGTCATGGTTCCGCAGAACCCGTTGTATAGCTTACACACTGCAGGATAAGTCTATTTATACCGTAAATATTCAACTTACAATAAAAAATTCTAGACCATAACTATCTAAAATAAACCTTGACCTGAAATAAGGGTTAATTTTTTAAAAATTTGCAGGAAAGTAGCAGTACAACAAAAAGAATTAGTGGCAGCAGTTGAGCCAAACACAAGCAACGACAATAACAACAAGTAAGAAGGCTCTAGTCGAGTAAGCTCGACTAGAAGATACCCTTAACCCTTGACCATACATACGGACAGTCGCTCGGTCTGATGGACATACACATATATGAACGTGTACCACTGTAATAATGTTTGATCATATCTCCGGTGGATTTTAACCGATTTTTCACACATGTTAATTATTTTGTTAATAGTTTAAATCCCCATTTTCAAGTTTTCGAAATTTACGATTTTTTGTTATCGATAACATGTGTATATCGTAAACCGGAAAAGTTATCGAAAATTTGAATCAAACTTGCTATGCCTAGGGATTAGAAGAGCTTATATTCAAAATTTGGAGTCTTTTGTAGATTTTGAGCTCGACGCGTTCATACATACAGACGGACGGACGGACAGTACCCTTTTTTACCCATTTCATGGGTTAAGGGTATAAAAAGTTGCAGCAACACCGTAGCGGTAGCAGCAACGGCAAGCAATAGTAACGGCAGCTATCAGCTACAACAACGAAAAGTAGTGGCAACAACGGAGACAGACACCAGAAACCCCACAAGGAACGGATATAAGGGGTAAAATAGTGAATCCAAACCCGTCAGATCGATAATGGACGTGGTAATCGTAATTGTGTGAGTGAAATGTCATTCAAAACTCATCAAATATTTGATATTTCATTAGGGCATTCAGCCTTCTGAGTAGATATTAAATGGAGTTTTAGCACATATCGATAAGGAGACAACAGGGTGACCAATGGGAGGTGCATTACTGATCTTATTACTATTATATGCCTATTAAAATATTCATTCACGATAATCTGTATTAGAGTCCAGTGCAAATCCATTAAAAATATGAGTTTTCATCAGGTCAGGTGTTTCAGATAACCACTGTTCTAGCTGGTTTTTAAGGTCATGTTAAAATCTGATGGGCTAGAGTAAAACGGATCAGATTTCGAGCCCAATAACAAATATATAGGAAAGATAATCAGACCCCCGGATCAGAAACTATTTGAATTTTTCGTGGTTGTGTTATTTACAATGAAAGAAGTTTTAAAATAAGACTAAATTGGTCAGTCTATGCATAGAGTATTATTTAATGGACAGATGTGATAAACGTTAAATTTAATTAAGCCCGGAGCTCAGTCGCTCAGTTATACTTATTGCTATAAGAAGTAAAGAAACAAAATACCTATGTATCTATCGCTTTCGCACTTAAAAATTTAAGTGACAGACAGAAAAATGTTTTTGCGTACACTTAGTACCCAGCTGTCAAAAATAACCTCACCCTTTTCGTCTTTTCATGGGTCGCCACTCTTAATAAGTCAAACCAACACGATGCATCTTTTTAATTCCTTTTATTTTTTTGCTGGTAGCTTTTAGTACCCTTGGTGATAATTATATTTAATCGTTCTTTTTGCTTGTATCTGACGTCATACAACAATGATGCAATCTATCTGATACAATTACAAATTCTAAGCATGTTGAAAACGTTTTTAAAAATCACATCGGCAGTATAGAGTGGTTGCTTATTATACCCTTAATTTTTCTTGGTGTCCTTGGCAATATTTTTGATTCGATTGACTTATTTTATTAAAATGGCGGTTTGTTCACTGCAGCGTGTTAAGGGTTGCAAGTTTTACCTTTTTATGGCAACTTGGACGACTTTTTAGATATTGCACCACCTACTAAATGCCTTACAAATGTATGTTATTCGCAGGGATGTTGTTTCCATGCTTGCTGTCCAAGAAGTTGGGCATGAACCCATAAGTCCATTAGCCCTTAAGCTCGTGTTTAAGTTATTTGTTCGGAAGACGGCTTATGTGATTCTCGATAAAAAGTATTTTAATTATTTTTTTGTTTGCAAAACGAAAATTAAGTTACAAGTTACAGGTTAGGTGATACGATTGTACGCGTATTAGCTGATACACAAATAAATGCAATGTTTGGTCCGATGAAATGTCATCGTATTTATCTTACATCTTCTGTTGTGGGCTTTTGAATTAGAAGGAGTTTAAGTAGATGCTTTTATAAATCTAAACATTAAACTTCGCCCAATGTATTCATATTAATTAGATGGTTGTTCACCACAGCCCGTTGTCCTTCGTAGCTATGTCGGGTATGAACAGAAAATGTAGTCTTGCAATTCTTTGTCTTCATATTTATAAATTTTAGAGAAGTTGTGTAGGGTATTATGAGCCTGTTACACAAATGTAACGAATACGGGCGCAAATGACTGCTGATTCGAATATTTGAACGCAATAAACTAAAGTTTCCACACTTGCTGGGTCGGGTTTTGTAAAAAGAGTACCCTAATTGCAGGTCACGGCTTATTTTGAACAGTTACATTATAAACACCTGGGTGCCATAAAACCCAGATTTTTTAATATAATAAATATATTTTTTTTGGTATAATAGAGCAATCATTCTTAGTCAGATTAGATTTTTCCAGAACTCCATATCCTTGTCCAAGTGATATTTGACGAACGTCATCTTACTGCCTTTATTTTTAGCACTTATAAAGTGCTTCTTCTGTGGTATTCGGGCATGGAAGTCACACTAGACTGTTCCCCATTTCATTCTGTACATAAGCCCCTTTCAGAGCCGATATCTTCGGGTTTTCTCTTATTTCTTTTATTTTTCTAGTGATCCTTCGCTCAACCTGTTCTGTGAAAATCTTGTTGGTAACATTTTGCCCTTATCCTCTATCCAAAATTCGTGGACAAAGCGCTAAAAGTTGAGGTGCTCAGATTGACCATTTCAGCTATTCGGATATGTGAAAATCCGATTTCGAATATCCTAAACAAAATTTACTCCAAAGTGCCAAGAAACTGGTAATCTGACGTTCTTTCCGATTCTACCAAGACACCTGGATTTCGGTATCATTGTCCACTTACACTTTCGCCGAATGATCGTTGACAATAATAATTTCCTTACAGGCCAACTTAATTTTTGGAAACTTATTAATAAAATGCAGAATGTTAGTAGACTGGAGTACCTTTACGGACGAAACGGACATAAGACCCCCTATAAGGGTATTGGTCGGATTCTCAAGCCAAACTGATTTCGAGTCTGCGTTGTCCTTGTAAACCACCCTTTCTTTAATGAGGCTCGCTCGGCACACAAAGACGTGAGCTTGTTTTGACGTCTCTGGTAGGATTTTACCATGGATTTCGGAAAACAATTGATGATTTGGCTGGCTTGAGATCCTCAATGACTCTCGAGGAAATAGGCTGTACGACAGCAAACTTGTCTTCGTCTGATGACGGGTAGCAGGGATCTTTCCCTAAAAATAAATAGCATTTGAGTCATAAGTGTCTGGAATACAACTCTGTTCCCTATTCAGCGTCCTGCTTGACATGGTTCACCCTTTGTTATTTTTATGTTTTTCCACCAATTGGTTGAACGACAGCTTGCTGAGAAGTTATCTCCTTCTAATAAACAGTTGGCTTGCGCTCTCCCTAGTTTTTTTTTGCCAAATTAGCTGCAAACGTATATCTTTCATGGTTTGACCCTATCTCATGTGCGAGCGCCCGAGCCGAAGGCAAGTCCATGGACTTCGCTGCAAAGAGCACGTCTGTAAAACTACGCTTAAGGCCTGATACAAATTCCCTCAAAGCATTCGCACAAACCCTTTGCCAATGATGGCTCATAGGACATATTGACTTTGTTGGTCAGTAACGTTAATTTTTTCTCGACATCTTTGTAATATTTTAATAGATGATGTCCACCTTGTCTTAACGTGCCTAACTCTTGCTCGCTATAAGTGAAATCGAGTCGACTTATTATTGCGTCAATGCTTAATACTGTGCCAAATGAAGCTAACACAGAATCGGCAGGACCTTTAATCTTGCTCCTAATTAATAATTGTCTGGTAGTGGCGTGAGCTGCCATTTTAAAAATGTGGTAAGCTGTTAAGGCCGCCTGCCTGCAAGAGACATATGATTCTTGTACCCCCGCAAATTCGGACATGCATTTGATGGCGTCTAGTGATTCATCGCAAGGGACATAATGTCTTATTACTATTGCAGCATACCTCCGGGGTGACAATGTGTGCTGTCGACATCCGATCAGATAGTTCGCGGATTTTTTTGATCAATGCTAATTCTCTTTACTGGTTTAGAGCGGCTTGCTCAGTAAAGGCGCTGGTAACAGCCACTTATATTAAGGATCTAACTTGACCAGCGTCCAGGGGCTCTATAATTAAGCCCCGGGTCATGGGTTTTCATCAATCAGCACGCAAAGCATTTTTCTCTTTGATTTTTTAACTAAAATACGCAATGCTTACAGCCTGGTTTATGCTGTTACAAGAACATAATTTAAGGTCCCAAAAGTTTAAGCTGAAAAAACATCGAAAATGTTTAAGCGTCAATATGAACTTTATTTGTAGCTTTTGTTTTATTTCAATTGGCGCGGGTAGATTTTGGCGGTACGTGGCGGCCATTTTTTATACCCTTAACCCATGAAATGGGTAAAAAAAGGGTATAATGTTTTTGTGCAAATGTATGTAACAGGCAGAAGGAAGCTTCTCCGACCCCATAAAGTATATTCTTGATCAGCACCAACAGCCGAGTTGATATAGCCATGTCCGTCTGTCCGTCTGTCTGGATGTATGAGCGCGTCGATCTCAGCAACTACAAAAGCTAGAGACTCCAGATTTTGGATATGAGCTCTCCTAATCCCTAGGCATGACAAGTTTATTTCAAATTTTCGATAACTTATCTGGTTTACGATATACACATGTAATCGATAACAAAAAAATCTTGAATTTCAAACTGAAAATGAGGATTGAAATTATAAGCAAAATAATGAACTTCTGTAAAAATTTCATTAAAATCGGTTAAGAAACACCGGAGATATGAAGCCATCAAGAATTGGTCCAGTAGTACATGTACATATGTGTATGTCTGTCAGCCCGACCGTCTGTCCGTCTGTATGATCAAGGGTTAAGGGTATCTTCTAGTCGAGCTTACTCGACTAGAGCCTTCTTACTTGTTTTTATACCCTTAACCCATAAAATGGGTATAAAAGGGTATTGTAATTTTATGCAAAAGTATGTAACAGGCAGAAGAAAGCATCGACAGCCGAGTCGATATAACCATGTCCGTCTGTCAGTCCGTCCGTCCGAATGTATGAACGCGTTGATCTCAGGAACTACAAAAGCTAGAGACTTCAGATTTTGGATATGAGCTCTCCTAATCCCTATGCATAGCTAGTTTGTTCCAAATTGAAAATGAAGATTAAAACTATTAACAAAATAATGAACGTCTGTGAAATTTTTATTAAAATCGACCGTCTGTCCGTCTGTATGGCCAAGCGTTAAGAGTATCTTCTAGTCGAGCTTACTCGACTAGAGCTTCTTACTTGTTTCAGTTAAGATTGGGATCCTTATTTAAGAAAGATCAGCAGAATAAATGTGTACCGAAAAGATGTGGAGAGACCCCCTGATCAAATCTTATTTTTATACCCTTAACCCATGAAATGGGTAAAAAAAGGGTATAATGTTTTTGTGCAAATGTATGTAACAGGCAGAAGGAAGCTTCTCCGACCCCATAAAGTATATATATTCTTGATCAGCATCAATAGCCGAGTCGATTTAGCCATGTCCGTCTGTCTGTCCGTCCGTCCGTCTGTCCGTCCGTCTGTCCGTCCGTCTGTATGTATGAACGCGTCGATCTCAGAAACTACAAAAGCTAGAAACTCCAGATTTTGGATATGAGCTCTCCTAATCCCTAGGCATGACAAGTTTGTTTCAAATTTTCGATAACTTTTCAGGTTTACGATATACACATGCAATCGATAACAAAAAAATCTTGAATTTCAAAAAACTGAAAATGAGGATTGAAACTATAAGAAAAATAATGAACTTCTGTAAAAATTTCATAAAAATCGGTTAAGAAACACCGGAGATATGAAGCCATCAAGCATTGGTTCAGTAGTACATGTACATATGAGTATGTCTGTCAGCCCGACCGTTTGTCCGTCTGTATGATCAAGGGTTAAGGGTATCTTCTAGTCGAGCGTACTCGACTAGAGCCTTCTTACTTGTTTGTGCTTCGCATCGTGCCTGTCATGTTGGAAAAAGGCGACATACGGCTATGTCAACTAACAACTGATTGCATGCAACTTTTGGTCTTGTAATACCTCACTGCTCTTGTCTACAAGTAGCCGCACAATGTGAAACAGGTTTAAAAAAAAAACTTACTCAGGCATACCGCTGGGAGGTATGACGACATCCAGCACATTATCAATTAAGCGGGTTTTCAGTGAGCAATCATTTTTGGTAGTTGAGTGTATAGATGGAGATGTATTGATCTCTACAAGCCATGGCTTTAGATTATTGTCAATCATAATATCATAGCCATAGACCTCAAAGCAGTGCCGATCGTTGGCCATCACCGGAGCCACAGCGTCTAGTGAGTGGCGTATTGTCTCCGAAATGCGGCGTGACAGCTGCTTGGAAACACCTTCGCCACGAATGCTATCCAGATAGAGACACAGATTCTGCAGAGACCACTTGCCGCCATGAATAGTGTTGTACTCTTTCTACAATGGTACAGGGTCAATTGATAAGTTAATCGATCCATGATCAGTAAAAGAGCTTACATTGTTTTTTTGTATGCTAACATTTGTAAGATGCATGAAAACATTATCGATTTCGGTGTGATCGTATTTCTGAGTGCAAAAACGACAAAAGCCCTCATTATAAAGATATGCTTTGATCGGATTAAATGTGGTGACCAGGACGTATAGACGCAAATCAAACTTTTTGCCTCCAATAAGCAGGGGATTATCAATATATTTGGAAATGACGCAAGTGTCGCGATGAAAGTGCGGATAGAACGTGCGTGCCTCATAAGCGAATCTCTTTAGCTTAGAAAGCTTGTTGATTAAATATATACCAACACCTTGAGACTTATGCGACGGCTTAACAATCCAAGTGCTGGCCGGATTCTTTTGAAACTCTGCTACAAATAGATTGTAATCAGCAGGCAGTACATATGTGATGGGTATTATGTCTAGGTGCATGTATCGTGTGCCACCATTGCCCAATTTGGTTTGCATTGGATGTTGGTTGGCCAGTGCGTCGCCTTTGCGCTCCAAGTCCTTGCGGTAGCGCTTTATATTCTTCACAAGCAAATCCTTGCGTGACAGCTCTTTTGAGTTGGGGAAGTGATTGATTATTCTGCAAGACATTTCGATTCAATTTATTACACAGCACAATTTAATAAGTAAAAATGCTCTGGTCGAGAAAGCTCGATTAAGAGATTCCCCCAACCCTACACCTTACACGTATGGGGATGCCTGCACTACTAAACCAATGTTTGACTTAGCCAATTTCAATAAAAGTTTAACAAAGGTCAATAATTATACCCTTTACCCATGAAATGGGTAAAAAAAAGGTATGATGGTTTTGTGCAAATGTATGTAACAGGCAGAAGGAAGCTTCTCCGACCCTATAAAGTATATATATTCTTGATCAGCATCAGCAGCCGAGTCGATTTACCCAAGTCCGTCTGTCTGTACGTATGTATGAACGCGTCGATCTCAGAGACTGTAAGAGCTAGAGACTTCAGATTTGGGACATAAGCCCTAGGCAGAACAAGTTTGTTTCAAATTATTTATAGCTCTTTTCGTTTTCAATATATACATGTAATCGAAACCAAAAAAATTTAGAATTTCAAAAACTTTAAAGCAAGGATTGGAAGTATTAATAAAATAATGAACCTCTGTGAAATTTTTACTAAAATCGGTTAAGAAACACCGGAGATATGAAACCATCAAGCATTGGTACAGAAGTACACGTATGTGTATGTCTGTTAGCCCGACCATCTGTCCTTCTGTATGGTCAAAGGTTAAGGGTATCTTCTAGTGGAGCTTACTCGACTAGAGCCTTCTTACTTGTTTTTGTTTTGCATAACTTATTTCCTTAACATGTGTGGATTGTGTCTTAACATATGTACATACATATGCAGTTTTTGTGTTTGGAGCGCTAAGCTGAACGTTGGAAACTTAAATCGAGTTTATTACCAAAGTTGGTTTTTAAAGTGGACTATATATACCTCGAGGATAACGGTCAATGTAAGAATTGACCCAGCACGGCAAAAACGTTTACAAGAAATATTCGTAATTCCAAAATGTCAAAACTCCAATAAGTTCATACCGTGATTTAATGGTTGTTGATTATAAGCTGCCGATTCTCTTTGTTTTGCATATGCCAGTTATGGAAATAACTAAAAAGTTCCCTTTGATAAATTTTGAATACAGTGTTTTACTGATTGTGGTAAAATACAAAACGGTGCCTTGCGATGCCTCCAAATACTTTTTTGTATACTTACTGATCGGAACGCATGTGATAAGGATGATCGACTCCGAAAATGTATCGACAATTTTGGGCATAGGCCCAGTACAAATTCCATTCGCCGCCAAAAGCGGGGACTTTATGCCAGCCACGTTTCTCAAAGTTGTTGATTAATGCCGATTTATCACAATCTGTACTATAGTACACACATCGGCGCTCCTTGCGCGGCCATGGTTTTTCCCTGGACCCCAGACCAAAGATTGACATCGGAAAATTTAATTTATGTGTGCAGTTTGGCTCGATGTCCTTGTTATTGATATTGCTACTGGTCTTTATATTTTTGAATCGATTTTTCATATCTGCAATTTTGAATTTTGTTTTTTTAATTGGTCTGGAACTTTTCAAGGAGCTTATTTATTATAAAACTTCGAATTTATTGATAGAGCGTTTGCTCCTATTACTTTTTTTAAAACACTTGCGAGAATTCATAACTCAGAAAAATGTCAGCCTACTGCCACAGTAAAAATATAAAACAATAGAAAATACTAAAGGGAACAATAAGACAAGATAGAGTTTATATAAGTCAGGCGATCAAATAGTTCATCATGATTATTCAAAACAAACTGGCCATAAAAAAAAGCAGATACATTTTTTAAAATTTATTTCAGCATTTATAAAACATGTCAACACTTACCCCTATTAATGCACTTATAGTTTTCTTGTTGTGTGAGGCGTGCTCCTAAAGGTTTGGGAGAGCCTATATCCAAAATTTGGAATCTCTAACTTGGTTCTGAGGATAATTATTGACTAGTCTATTCAGGGAAGTTCTTTACAACAATTGTATTGTCTTCAATCCTTTTCCAAATATTGCCTCTGTTTCCATAGTTCTTCATATTTATTCAAATGTTTAATAATGGTATAAGGATATAATGGTTTTGTGCAAAAGTATGTAACAGGCAGAAGGAAGCTTCTCCGACCCCATAAAGTATATATATTCTTGATCAGAATCAACAGCCGAGTCGATTTAGCCATGCCCGTCTGTCTGTACGTCCGTCCGTATGTATGAACGCGTCGATCTCAGATCAAAAGCTAAAGTCTCCAGATTTTGGATATAAGCTCTCCTAATCCCTAGGCATAGCAAGTTCGTTTTAAATTTTCGATAACTTTCAGTTTGCGATATACTCATGTAATCAATAACAAAAAATCTCAAATTTCGAAAACTTGAAAATGAGGATTATAGTTTCAATAAAATAATGAACATCTGTGAAATTTTATTAAAATCGGTTAAGAAATCCCGGAGATATGAAATCATGAAGCATTGGTACAGAAGTACACGGCCATATGTGTATGTCTGTTAGCCCGACCGTCTGTACGTCTGTATAGTCAAGGGTTAAGGGTATCTTCTAGTCGAGCTTATTCGACTAGAGCCGTCGTACTTGTTTTTAATTATACATTGCATTGTATTTTATTTGTCTCTGTCTGTTGCTTTGAGTTTAGGTGTCTTCAATTCTGTTTTCAACGTCAATAATTAACTTGCATCAGAAGGTATGAAAATATCGTGTTAAATAATTCCGTCAAACACAGTGTCAATATAAAAGCACTACGCCTATTGGCGGGCTGTATAATTATAATAAATCGATCCTTCGAGGTATAAATAGGAAAAAACAAATTTCTAATATTTTGTATACCCTTAACCCATGAAATGGGTAAAAAAAATTGAAACTATAAACTAAATAATGAACTTCTGTGAAATTTTTATTAAAATCGGTTAAGAAACATCGAAGATATGAAACCATCAAGCATGTACAGGTACAGAAGTACACAGCGTTATGTTTATGTCTGTTAGCCCGACCGTCTTTCCGTCTGTATGGTCAAGGGTTAAGGGTATTGTCTATTCGAGTTCACTCGACTAGAACCTTCTTACTTGTTTATTCATTAAATTGAATAACGATGTGCAACACGTAAAATCCTCACAATCTCAGTTCGGCTAAAACTTTGAATGCATTGATGCAATTAGTTTTATGAAAATACCAGCATATATGGATATATTTTTGTATGGTTTGGTATATCTCGGTAGATATTTTAGATATATCCGCACCGCGTGATTGTAACCAATTAATTAATATATAAATTGATATAAATTTATGTTATTTTTTTAGATACATGCACTGCGCACTAGAAGATCAAACGTGACCCCATATAAATATTCCATCAGATTCAGGTTCTGCGTGAAGGAAGATAGTTTGGGTCAATGGTTTATTTAAGTACCTTATTAATAAAAAACTAGATTTTATTTGTTGAAATCTTGTTCCTTTTCTGCGCAACAGTACGGCTCGGGCTCTCTCTGTCTCGAATATTGCTTGATTATGTGCCTCTTTGTTCCTTGTACATTAACTCGACCCTTGAACACCCTTTTGGCTAGCTTAGTAGTATGATCCAAACCTACAGCTTGGGTCGTACCTCGAACTGACCTAATTTCGATTCTATTTATTGCCATTATTGCTGCTTGACTATCAGATAATATGGTTATATCTCTATTTTGATAGGTACAATTTTGATGAACACACATCTCCTTATTGACGAACTAGAGATTCATCGGAGTTCTATTTTATAGTGTGTGTTTCATGTGGTATAGCTTTTCGAGAGATGTGCACTCCTTTTTGTAACAAATGGAACTTAAATTGTTTTCTACAACATCAGCTTTTATTTCATATCTTGGTGGAGCTTACAAGATAGCATATATTTTTTACTTAGAAAGTAAATACGTCTTCTACCACAATTTTTAATAGGGTTGCAGCATACGCCGTTGTACCCTATGCAATCACTTGATCATGGGCCTTATTACCATTAGGGGTCCTCCCCGATGGCTGCCACCTTGCCGTGGTGGGGGGGGCGGGGGCAGAAGTACCACGGGTACTGTTGGGACAAAAAATAGCGTTAATGGGGGACTCCCAAATTACCCCAACCGTCCTTGAAACAGAAGAAGGAGAAGTTTGTACCTCCTTTCGAAGGAGCTCAAAAGTATTCAGGACCCCACCCACAATCCGAGCACCTGAAAATGGCGGTGTAGCGGATACTATTGGTGGAGTTGATGAATTGCCAGGAGGCGGTTCTACTACCAAGCTGATACCAGTCCAACCCACCCCGACTGGGCGATCCGCCATCACAGTGGATGAGAACAGCGATATAGATAATGTTGAGGCCGGCGAGCAAATTGCGCGGGTCCAGAGTGAGGAAGAGCTCCATATAAAACGGTGCTTAGAGGATATAGCCAAGATGAAGGCAGTAACGAATAGGCTAAAAAACGTCTCATTGGATATCAAATTTGGTCTTGCAACTTTGGAGGACGCCTTCGCAGCAATGCAGTCCTGCAGGAAATCGAGGAGGGGCCTTGAAGAAGAAGAAATGAATAGGGTGAAAACCATACAGAGCACCAATCCGAATACGCCAACAGAGAAGCGTTTAGCATCGAGCCCTGCAGGTCTGAACGTTAAAAAACGTGTAAAGACGGCTGACGCCAACCCGGAACATGTGGTGATCTCGAAAAGGGCAAAACGGATGGTGAAGCTTGCAGAGAGAAGGATGACTTCGGAACAAGCAACCTCAGCCAAAAAAGTAGTCCCTTCTGCAAAAGCAGGCAATGGGAACAAAAAAGAAGGGCAGGAGCACCGACAAGGCTCCAAGGGAAGCTATCCTGATCCGACATGAGGGGGACCGGACTTACGCCGACATTCTCAGAGAAATTAAGGCTAAAGTGAACCCAGAAAGCTCAAGAGTGCAGGTAAGGACCATACGGGAGACTCGAACTGGGGGCGTTCTGGTGGAAATTGGAGCTTGCGCCAAGGACAGTAGTGTCTTCCGGGACTCGATTGTGGTGGCGCTTAAGGGCACAGCAGCTGTGTCCTGCCATGACATGCGATGCGCCAGCACGCTGCATTATCTGTGCCGACAAGGGCCTAAGCGGGAATAACCTTGAGCACAAAACAGGGTCCGGAAGCTGCAGAGCGTTTAAGAAGGTGCTCGAAAGGGCAAAGAAAAAGATATCGTAATGATTCGTGTCCTACAAGCAAACACGAATAGGAGCCGAACTGCCAACGATTTGCTACACCAGATGGCTGTAGAGAAGAGGGTCGATCTCTTATTGTTAGGCGAGCAGTACCGGAGTAGGGAGCCCTCCTCTTGGTACTCAGATCTTCTTGGTACTGCAGCCATCTGGGTGCTGGAACCCGGGAAGGCCCGTGTTGCCGCTCATGATCGTGGTAACGGGTTTGTCTGGTTGAGGTGCGAGACGACAACTTTTTTCAGCTGCTATCTCACGCCGAATCAGCCGATTCAAGGCTACAGAGGACAGCTAGAGGGCCTTGAAGACGCGGTGATGGCAGCTTCAGGGTAGAAAGTAGTCGCCGGAGACTTTCACGTGAGGGCGCTGGAATGGGGTATGCCTCAGCCCGACGCCCGGGGGAAACTCGTTATGGAGATGGTAGCGAGAGCTGGGCTTCTGGTTTTAAATGATGGAAATGCGACGACTTTTCGGGGACCGGGATATGGGGAAACAATTCCCGATGTCTCATTCGTCTCGGAGAACCTCGGGCCGCTCATTCGAGACTGGCAAGTCATCGAAGAATACACCGGTAGTGACCATCAGTACATTGTGTTTGATGTTAACAACGGTGGCCCCTACCAGAGGGCGACTCCCAGAGCATTTGTCAAATGGAACACAGCGCGGCTAAGGACTGTGTCTTTTGAGAGGGAACTAGCGATGGGTGCGGCAAGGTTGGAGGAGAGTGGACAGAATAGAGAGGTATCTGCAGAAGCTACTTCCACTATGAACATCATCAGGGCGGCCTGTGAGGCTTCTATGCCCCGTAGTAGACACCGCCACGGGATAAAGGTGGTCTACTGGTGGAGACCGGAGATAGCAGATCTGCGAAGGAAGTGTCTCAGGCTACGTCGTGTCGGGAGTTGGTGGCACACATAGAAAAGGACCCCTGGGGAATGGGTTACAAACTTGTGACTCGAAAACTGGGGGCCCTGAAATCAGTCGAAGCCAAAGAAGGCGTGCAAATGGAGAATATAGTTGCCGCGCTGTTTCCACAGCATCCGATCAGACCACAAAGGGTATGGACCCAGATAGACGAAATTCCTCTCTTCACAGAGGTAGAACGTGAAAAAGCGGTCCTCACGATGAAGGATAAGAAGGCACCAGGCCCGGATGGGATATCTAATGAGGCCCTTAAGCTGGTCTATCACCAGAACCCAGGGCTGCTTCTGCGAATGTACAATGCTTGCCTAGTGGATGGAGTGTTCTTCTCGCGTTGGAAAACTGCAAGGTTGGTGCTCATCGACAAAGGAAAGGGTGATCAGGAGTCTCCAGCGTCCTACCGGCCGTTGTGTATGCTGGACACAGCTGGAAAGATAATGGAGAAGCTGATCAAAGCCAGACTAACGACAGCAATTCGTAATGCCGGCGGACTCTCGCCGAGGCAGTACGGGTTTAGGGCGGGCCGGTCCACAAGAGACGCTGTCCTTGACGTAGTCGCAGCAGTAGACAGAGCAGAGGCCCATAATCACTCATCGCGCCGGGTGGTACTCCTTGTAACTCTCGACGTAAAGAATGCGCTTAACTCGGTGAGATGGATAGATATGATGGAGGCTCTTTAACACAGCTTCGGGGTCCCGGCATATCTACTACGAATAATCGACGCCTACCTTGCGGAGCGTGGACTACTTTATGAGACCAGAGAAGGCGTTCGTAGAATGGAGGTCACAGCAGGGGAGGCGCAGGGATCCATCCTAGGACCGGACCTTTGGAACGCCACCTATGACGGTCTTCTAAGACTGGAGATGCCAGAGGAGACGTGCCTGGTTGGGTATGCGGATGACGTCGCGGCACTGGTAGCAGCACGAGACCTGCAACTAGCACAGCTAAAGCTCAACCAAGTGATGAGGACTGTCAGCAGCTGGATGGCGGAACATGGGCTATCACTGGCGCTGAACAAGACAGAAGTGGTAGTCCTAACCAAGAAAAGGATACAAACGATAGTTCCGGTGAGAGTCGGGGAAGCCACGGTGATGTCGAAGCCTGCGGTCAAGTACCTTGGCATAACGATAGACACCAAGCTGAGCTTCTTCCCACAAATAAAACAGGCGGCAGACAAAGCTGCACGTGGCGTGACCGCGCTCAGCAGGCTTATGGCCAATGTCGGGGGCGCTACTCCCAGCAGACGTCGCCTATTGATGAGCGCAGTTCAGTCAGTGCTGCTCTATGGGGCGGAGATATGGGCCAATTCGCTTGGAAAAGAAATGTATCGGAAGAGGCTCGCACAAGTCCAACGAAGAGATGCTTTGAGAGTGGCTTCAGCCTACCGTACGGTCTCGGAGCCTGCAGTGTTGGTGATCGCTGGTGTGGCACCAATACACCTTTTGGCAGAGGAGCTGCGGAAGGTTTACTTAAGGAGAAGTGCAGGGGAAGGGGAAATTGCCTCCCAGGAAGAGAGAGCCAACACTCTCTGCGCATGGCAGAATTATTGGGAAGGAAAAAGTAGGGGGAGATGGACGGCATCATCATCATCTCATCAAAGACGTGGAGCCGTGGACCAACAGAAAGCATGGTGAGGTAGACTACTACCTAACACAGCTCCTGTCGGGACATGGTTACTTCCGCCATTATCTATACAGAATGGGAAAGGCAACATCGCCCAACTGTATGTACTGCCCTGGATGCACCGACAACGCTGAGCACACCTTCTTCAGTTGCAGTAAATGGAACTGGCACCGCCTGATGCTATACCAGAAGACGGAGTCAGACATCACGCCCGACAACATAGTTGATGTTATGACCCGAAGGGAGAGGAGCTGGGGTCGTGTGGCCCAATACGTACAGAGGGTGCTGAGAGAAAAAAAAAGCCGACCTGGACCAAGAACAAAGTGAATACGAGTCCGAGGGAGCAACATGAGTAATAAGAAGAGGCCTTTAGGGCAACATGAAGGACCTTGCCTGAAGTAATATGTCAAATAGTCCCAGGCAAGCGTCCAAGGTCAGTCGAGTGGGTCGACCATAGAGGACCAAGGACAGGGGTTTTAGCCGGTATACCTGCTGTTAAAGCAGAGGAGCCCGGCACACGGGTCGCTATTCGGGCACGCAATCTACGGCACGCAAAGTGTTTCCCCTCTCCGGCATTTGCCATTAAAAAAAAAAAAAAAAAAAACTATTAGGGGTAGCCATCTTATTATCTTAAGCGATGTTCCCCTTTTTTCCCGGTTGTGTAAACACAAAGAGAACATTAAAATTAATTATTTGTTTCCACTTTTAGAGCGAAAGTGAAAAAACTCAATAACAATCTGCAGTACGAGCATTCTGCAAACAGGACTCAGTTTGCTCCGTCGACTCTATTTTTGTTTCATTTGTTTTTTTACTCTCGCGCTTAATTATATTTTCTGCGGTGCTGCTTGTGCTCCAAGTACAAACAACCGTTTTAGTCTTCTGTACTCTCTTAGTTTGGTATTGGTTGCGGTTATCTTATTCCGCTGTTGTTGCGTTTTCTGTCATCGCGCTCGCGTCGGTACATTTTGTTTTGTCTTGTAAGTAGCAATTGTTGTGTAGTCAACTTGTAAACAACTAGTTTAGAGCGGATCCATCGTTTTTCTATTTTCATAAAAACTATTTAAATTCAAAGTTTTTAAATTTCCAAAACTATCTGTTGCGGTTATCTCATCACAAATATTTAATTAGCTATATTATTTTTAAATTTAATTTTCGTTTGTCTTTGTCTCACATGAAAAATGTGCTGGATTAACTGGCAGAATAACTGACCTATTAGCCACTACTAACCTTGAGTGGCCTTGTTAGTCATGCTTGGAACGAAAAAAGGATATTGCGGGTTTTACGAAGTTGCAACTGGGCTTTGATGGGATTTTCGGACAGCTTAAAAAAATGTGTGAAAATTTCTCAACGGTTGAGAAGAATCTAAATGGGAAAAATCTCACGCATGAATTTCCCAAACGTAAAGGGCCCAATGTTGTGTTGTCGTTGGATCCAAATATGTCTGGAAACTTCCCAAGCAAAGTTGATCCAAAATATATAAGTAATTTAAAATCACTTTCGGTGTATGTTCTAATCCCAATCATTTGGTTTCTGCGGAGGTTAGTAGTGTTGAGTTAATTCAACAACACAAACCAAACATACCTACGGAACCTAATATCCCCATTTTCGCGCCTGATCCAATTTTGGAATCAGTACAAGATATTATAAGAGAATTTTTGGCAGTACCACCTAAAAAACAAACGAAAAAATCTTTGTTTTAAGGCTTTCCCCTAACTTAATATAAAAAGGAAGCAAGGTCTATATCAAAGTCAAATAAAAAGAAAATTTCATGGTGGAGAAATTCAAATTCGCGTATGATCGAAATATCTCGTCCTTTAAAATCAGTGTTTCGAGCCAAGATTTTAGTACTATATGTTGTAAAGAGTTTCGGTCGGAGCACATAATAGTGAAAGAATACACTGCCAGAAAAAAAATCTGCCTCCGATTGTACCTCCCCCCCCCAAGTAGTTGTATCGAAAACTCTTCCCGATTCTGATAGTATATAAAACTAACAACTTCTTTATTACTTGGCTATCAGAATGTAAGAGGTCTATGTAGTGAATTCCGTAGTTTTTTTCTTAATAGCCATTCTTTTCCTTTTAATGTCATTGCATGTACCGAAACTTGGTTAGGGCAAGTCATTCTTAGCTGTAAAGTTATATTTAATAAATAGATAGATGGATGACCCCCTCGGTTCAAATGAATTTTTGATTAATTTACTTTGGATTTCATGGAGTCAAATCAATGATATTCCAAACTCTCTTAATAAAATGCTTGATCTTGTTTTTATTTTGGATCCATCCTCCTCATCCATTACATAATCACAACCAATATCTTATCCAAAAGATTAATACCACTCAACGTTGGAGGTGTCGATCACTTTACCCTGCCGGGTGATTTGCCCCAGTAAAAAACCTTTAAGCCGAGTTTGACAATTTCGGAAAACCGAATTTGCAATACTTACTAGGCTGTTATTCCTGACGAACTGGTCTCTTCTCTGCGGGTCTGACAATTTGGATGTTGCAATCGGTACTTTTTATAACACTTTCAGTATTCAGTATTAGATTTATGTGTCCCTTATGGATAACCAAACATGTCAAACAAACCTGTGCGGCTTACCAGAGATTTGACAATCTAAATCAATTTTGCCCTCAATACTCTTATAAGACAAGTGTCCATTTAGTATGTATATGTTATTCCGCATTTGCTAAATAGAGTATTCGTAGTTGACCGTATTAGTTGATTACGGGACAAGAAACCCTACATGAACGCACAGAAGCAATAATGATCGCGCCGCAATTGCACTTTGAATACTCTTTCGGAATTCATGTGCATCTTTATACATCTGTATGGCAGTTGCGTTGAGAAAATTGTTTGCCAATGTCATAAGATCAAAAGTAAAGAGAGTATATGTATATGACCAGAAATAGCAAAACTAAAATTTGGCTGGCCTGGAAGTTTGTCTTTTCTCTAGGCTCTTGTAGAAATTGATATGGGACAAATTGTTTAATATTGTCAGCATCTTATATTTATTTAAGATAGGTAACTTTCAATGTTCGAATACACATAATTATACAATTGGACAAATATTATTCAAAATATGATTATAATTTAATATGCGCCTTAAATAAGTTGTTGAAAATTTTAATTTGCATTATATTCGATATAATGTAAGCGATAATATTATAGATCTGGCAACACCGTACGATAGCAATGAATTCTCTCTCTGTTAGCAACGAGTAGGTATATGATAGAGGTAAATTTTCATACAACGATTTTGTGCTAAAATTTTTTTGAGATCAGAACCCACAGCTCTTTGGCTGTCGAGCCGAACGCGCTCTCAGCACTCTCATTTAATTGTAATATGCTTGCGATTAGATGCAGAGTGGCGGTCGACGGAGAAGGTTGGTTCGCGCTGCTTTGCTGTTTATATGAGTATGCGTACATTACGTACGTGGGTTCTGATGTGTTCAATGTGGGTTCTGATATTTTCGATGTGGGTTTTCAGAACTTTACTTGAACTTGCCGCAATGTTTATGATGATGATGATTATTTTTTATTACAGGTGCTTAATTTTATTTTTATTTATTTTATTCCTTTTCAAAATTAGTAATAAAATATATTGTTAAAAAATAAATTTATATTTAATTATTAAAAAATTTATTTATTATATATATAGTTATTTGCTGCTTGTTTGAATCTTTTTGATACTCAAACAATCGCGAGCATACAGAACACACAGAAGCAATAATGATCTCGACATAATTGCACTTTGACTACTCTTTCGGAGTTTACGTGCATCTGTATGGCAGCCACATTGACAAAATGTTTGCTATTGCCGTAAAAGAGTATTTGTAGGTGACCGTAGTAGTTTATCATGTGACAGAAAACCTACATGAACGCACACAAGCAATAAATTTCGCTACGCAATTGCACTTTGAATACTCTTTTGCAGTTCATGTGCTTCTTTATACATGTGCATGGCAGTTGCGTAGACAAAATTGTTTGCTGGTGTCATAGAATCAAAAGTGAAGAGAGTATGTATGACCAGAAATAGCAAAACTGAAATTTGGCTGGCTTGGAAGTTCGTATTTTTTCTAGGCTCTTGAATGCAGATACTGATTTGCGACAAATTGTCTATTGAATTGGGAGCCAATATTTATTTATTTATAACAATTTGATATTGTATATTTGTTAATGCAAAATGTAAATTGTTTGGACAAATTAATAAAATAAAATATATAAGACTATATAATAAAAAATATTTAATATGTACAAATTTATATATATTTGATATATATATGTACAGATGACTATGAATAAAAAAAAATATTCAACCCTAGTACTCGATACCTCTTAAAAAGTCATATTATAAATGTTGAGGCAGGTCACAACAATTCAAGTTGAATTTTCGTCCATGCGTTCAAATTTCATTTTGGTTTTGTCTTTGACCGCTTCCAGCAGAACCAAAGCGCACATATACAATTTTTAAATGCGTGTGCACACAACATCGCGTCCGCCATGAATAAAATTACAAAACCCTTGAAAATTTGTCTTTTTCTCCGTGAATACACACATTCATACACACACAGTCTCACAGCAAGCTTGCTTGCTTCATTAAAAATAATGAACTGACAAATGCAGTTGGATACCCTTTTAAAATATAAATGAACTTTCTTATATTTAGCTTGTCAATAAATTTTTAAAAATTATATATTTTTATTGGCTTAATTGCTTAATTAACATTTCGGATAACGCTACAGATAGTTCAAAAGCATTAAATCTTTTAATGTTATTTATGAGTTGGGTAGCAACCCGGAAAATGTAGCTAATAAGCTTGCTCATTATACTACTATTGTTTTGCGTTGCTGCATCGATACAAAGATTTCTGATTGTTGTTGCTGCTTTTAAAACTAAATATGTGTTTCAAACAAGCAGCAAATAACAATGGGTTCTTATATAATAGCCGATTAAATTATTTATTAATATTTAAATAAATTTGTTTAATAATGTAATAAACATTTCTTTAAATAAAATAAATAAATTTTTTTTTAAATATTTAATTAAATTTATTTTTTTTATATACAAATTTAATTTATTTTTTAATAATTAAATTTAAATTTATTTTTTAACAATATATTTTATTACTAACTTTGAAAAGGAATAAAATAAATAAAAATAAAATTAGGCACCTGTAATAAAAAATAATCATCATCATAAACATTGCGGCAAGTTCAAGTAAAGTTCTGAAAACCCACATCGAAAATATCAGAACCCACATTGAACACATCAGAACCCACGTACGTAATGTACGCATACTCATATAAACAGCAAAGCGGTGTGAACCAACCTTCTCCGTCGGCTGCCTCTCTGCATCTAATCGCAAGCATATTAAAATTGAATGCGAGCTATGAAAACCCACCCCGAAATGATCAGAACCCACGTTCGTAAAATGCATACTCATATAAACAGCAAAGCAGCGCGAACCAACCTTCTCCGTCGACCGCCACTCTGCATCTAATCGCAAGCATATTACAATTGAATGAGAGTGCTGAGAGCGCGTTCGGCTCGACAGCCGAAGAGCTGTGGGTTCTAATCTCAAAAAAATTTTGGCACAAAATCGTTGTATGAAAATTTACCTCTATCATATACCTACTCGTTGTTTGTAGTTACACACTTCTTTTTGTACTGTCATCCATTGCAGACCTTTATTAAAATAAATGCGCAGCTTTCAATTGCGATTTAAATTCCAACATAAGTAATTTAATTTTATTTTGAAAATTCATATGCAGCGATAGAAGTAAGAAACAAAAAATCGAATCGAAGCCCGGCAACCAGAATACTGAAACAAATGCTGACAGGCATATGTATATAAATTATTTATTTTATTATTAGTATTTAGAAATACTATTTGTTTAGGATGCCGACGATAGGTCGGACTTTGGTTATTGTTTGAGTCGGCGAAAGGCCGGACTCGCACCGAGTTAACTAAAACGCACACAAGAATTTTATTTGAGAGACGACGAGCGCCTTGCTTTATTCATTGACAATTTTAGACTAAAAACTTAAGTACAAATATGATTGCTAGGAAGCCTTAGAGAGAAGAAACGCTAAGCCTCGCATGAAGTGCTGAGCCTGGCATTTCCGATCATAGCGGCCACACGCATATGTCGTGATTGCCGGCTATGTGACCCTTTCAAGTGCTCATGGTGACATGCTGACCACTTGAACTCATGGTGTCCTATTCACTACTTCAACCGAACGTCGATGATTATTTATGATCTTAAGAAATAAGAGCTGCTGAGCTCTGCATGTTTACTCTTATCGCATACAATGTAATGACGTAGTGTCGTATTTAATATTATGATAGCTCTGCATGTTTACTCTTATCGCATACAATGTAATGATGTATTTTATGATAGACATGAAATATACGATCGAACATGCAGTGTTGTAACTAATCTTATTTTACATATAAGAAATTAAATAGATATTAGTTAACTACCCCCTCTTCAAGCTTAAGGCCGTCCTCGGCCGACCTCAACTCATCAATCGCCACTCATATTTGTTCTGCGGCTCTTCTTCCGCTGATGATCCTCCATGTTGGAGCCGATGAGTGCACTAAGTACTACAAGAAGTATAAGTACTACGCGGTGCACGCGGTCTGTGCCGAATTGCTCTTTAACATCCCGAGTTACCTCCAAGTTGCGTACATTCCATCTGGTGAAGGTACGGGAGACTTAGGATGTACTGGCTGGTGGTGATGTTTAATATATGGGAAAAATAGTAATCCACTTGCAGGCCGACTTATTTTTAGGAAATTTAATGATACAATGCAGCATATTTTTAGTTTGGAGCACTTTTACTGACGACACGGACATAAGGCCCCCTATAGGGGTACTGGTGGGCTTTTCTATCCAAACAGATTTCAAGTCCGTGCGAGTGTGATGCGAGCATTAAGTTTTGCAACTATGTTTCTATGTTTCTAGTCAGCGGTGTCTCATGTGAGTGTGGAGGGGTGAGCCTATTTCCTAGCCTCCGGCTAGATTTTACTTAGACATTTTCGCCCACTTCAAAAACCCTGTACTGCTTATTGCTACGCCGGTTATCAAAATAAAGGCTCCCTGCACCCGGGTTTTCTCGTGCGATCACCTTTTTCGCATGGTTCGACTCTAAGTCCTGTGCAAGAGCCAGTGCCGTGGGTAAGTTCCAGGATGTTGCTGCAAAAACTACATCCGTTATGCTATCCCTGGGCCCTGATACGAAAGCCTCCAACGCGTCTTTGCGCTATTTTTCGCAAAGTGCCTCCGCTACCGCCGGCACATAGGCCATATTGACCTTTTCTGTCAACAGGGTGAGTATCTCTCCCACCTCGTCATGGTATTCCGACACCTGTCGGCTACCCTGCCTTACGGCATCTAACTCCCTCTCGATTGCCCTCAGAGACCGTTTGTCGCTGAAATTAGAGTCGAGGCGGCTAATTATTGCATGGACGTTCAATGGGGTTTTGTATGAGGTTAACATGGCATCGGCAGGACCCTTTATCTTGTTCCTCATGATGGCAACCGCCTGGAAGTGGCGCGTGCTGCCATTGTGCGGTTCGAAAACCTGATAAGCGGTTAAGGCCGCTTGCCTCCATGAGGTGTATGACTCACGTATCCCTGAAAAATCTGACAGGGATTTCATTACGCTCAGCGGCTCGTCACAACTGACGCCGCCATTCATCTCTACAGGTGCGAACGACTGCTCGCTTGGGGCGGCAATACCCGCTGCCGCCAATTGTTTAGAAAGCTCATCTACTTTCTGGGTGAGCTCAGCTCTTTCCTGTGCATTCTTAGCTGCATGCTCAGCTAAGGCTTGGCTGATAGCTACCTGTATCATGGCCCTGACCTCTCTAGCGTCCATTTTCCTAACCGTAAGGGGAGCTTTAGGGGCGCGGTCTGGAGTTTCAAAGTGTTCGTCACAGTCCGATTCTGAATCACTAATGTGTGGAGTTCTATACTGGAGGAACGGTTTACTCATGGGCCTTTGTCACCAAAAAAGGGTTTCAATGCGAGATATAACAACAAAAATAGATAACCAAGTCGACAAAAAAAAAGGTATTTTTAAGCCGAATCTGATTCTCAAGGGGTCCCTTACACGAGACGGAGATTTTTTGTTGTGAATATTATGAACCGTTGCAAAACGGAATGCTCGCACACTCCTTTAGTAAATTTTGTGACTTGAAAAATTGTTTGTCAGAAAAGTTCACTTACATGCTTTTTGTATTTTTGGTTTCAAGACAAGTGCGGTGTTTCTTTTCCTGACGATGATCCCCTCTTAGCGTTGTTGCGAAGAAGAGGCTGGATTCACTGCTCCTTTTGCCGCCTGTGCTAACGGAGGCAACTGCAGATTTTTGAATCCTTTTTAAGAAGAGCTTCTTGGTGAAGCTGCGTGGGTACTGACTTTGAATTCGTCGGATTACCACTAGTTGATCCCCCTAGCGTCGTTGCGAAGATGAGGCTGGATTCGCTGCTCCTTTTGCGTCCTGTGTTAACGGAGGCAGCTGCAGACTTTTGAATCCTTTTAATGAGAGCTTCCTGGTGAAGCTGCGTGGGTACTGACTTTGAATTCGTTGGATTGCCCCACGTTGGGCGCCAATTATTTATTTTATTATTAGTATTTAGAAATACTATTTGTTTAGGATGCCGACGATAGATCGGACTTTGGTTATTGTTTGAGTCGGCGAAAGGCCGGACTCGCACCGAGTTAACTAAAACGCACACAAGAATTTTATTTGAGAGACGACGAGCGCCTTGCTTTATTCATTGACAATTTTAGACTAAAAACTTAAGTACAAATATGATTGCTAGGAAGCCTTAGAGAGAAGAAACGCTAAGCCTCGCATGAAGTGCTGAGCCTGGCATTTCCGATCATAGCGGCCACACGCATATGTCGTGATTGCCGGCTATGTGACCCTTTCAAGTGCTCATGGTGACATGCTGACCACTTGAACTCATGGTGTCCTATTCACTACTTCAACCGAACGTCGATGATTATTTATGATCTTAAGAAATAAGAGCTGCTGAGCTCTGCATGTTTACTCTTATCGCATACAATGTAATGACGTAGTGTCGTATTTAATTTTATGATAGCTCTGCATGTTTACTCTTATCGCATACAATGTAATGATGTCTTTTATGATAGACATGAAATATACGATCGAACATGCAGTGTTGTAACTAATCTTATTTTACATATAAGAAATTAAATAGATATTAGTTAACTTATACATACGCATATGCATACGGCTGGTGATTTTTGCTGCTGTTGAGCTTCGCGAAGGCAGCGCCAGGCACAAGCAGAATGTGTGTATCCCTCACCCACAAGAGGCGGACCTCTGAAAGCGAACCGCATACAGACGCACACATACATACATGCGTCTATAAGTTACCACATCACTGGCACACAAGCGTATACATGAAAAGGGGTTCGTTGCCTGTACTCTTGAAGATCAAGTCGATGCTAAGACTGCGACAGAATGACTTGCATTTTTTAGTGACACGCTGAGCCTGCAAAAAAGCCTGACGCTTTGCCTTCGGCTGGCGTCATTCACCGTACGAAGCCAAAAGATCGCCACGCGGCAGATTAAGGAAATTTCCACTTTGGCACATTTATGTATAATAGGTTAAACTCACGACCATTTTGTCCCATTCTCACTTCTGGCCATTTGTTTATTGGAGCTCCATATGCCACAATTGACGAACCTGACATAACGCATATCGATATCAATCGTCTAAGCCGCTGGCAGCACGTCTGCTTTAAGAACGTTCAAAATAGCGCTCATCGATGCCTAATATGATGATCAACTAAATCGTTGTCCTGAAGGACGACAACGTGAATGGTAGAGAGTACAATTACTGGAAAGGATGGCGTCTCGCGGGTTGCTATAGTCAAAACTGCAGCTGGCACCGTCAATAGAGCCGTTGGCTAGATCGCTGTTCTGTCCCTTGAGACCAAGTCGGTTAAGATCCTCGCATTTCCAACCCTTAAGCTTACACTCACTCTCGTTTAATCACTTGGCACGAAGTTGACGCGCGCATTAATAGTTAAAGTTAAACGCATACGCTAATGTGAACATATAACATATTGTACAAACTTGTTTAAATGAAGTATATAAATTAAACAAAACAATGTAAAGTGATCGTGTTCTACATTTAGTAAAATAATCCACACCCCTCTGAAACAATTTGAGCATAAGTAAGCACAAAAAAGTGCCTTCCTCTTAACATCCTTAATTCCCAATATTTTTCAAACATTCCAAAAACCCGTGGTAGGTGCATATATTAACCACCAAAATCAATATTGGACGGCAATTAACTGCAGGTTTGCCCACCGGCTAAGCCGGGTTATATGCCAATCCTAGTTTACCTACCTACCCTAATTTCAGGTCACAGCTATTTTGGATGGTTATATTATGAACACATGGCATAAAACCCCTATTTTTTTTTTTAATAAGTTTTGAACTTTGAATATTTTGGGTATACGTAGACTAATATTCGTCGGCAGTTTATTTTTATCCTGGATCTCGTGTGCAACAAGCCATCCAGGACTATGGGCAAATGGACTACCATTGAGCAACGAAAACTCATCCTGGAACACTAATAAAACGGTTATTTACAACAACCCAATACTGCGCTGAATTCCAAACACATAAATGCCACAGTAAAGCACGGTGGAAAAGTATAATAGTATGGGCATGTATCTCGGCCGCCGACGTTGGAAATTTATTTTTTATTGAAACAACAATGGACAAGAATTTGAACCTCAATATCCTAAACTCCAAAGTGCCGAGAAGCTGGGAATCGGGATAACTTTCAAGTTCTACCAAGAGAACGACCCGAAGCATAAAGCCAGAATAGATCTGTCCTTGCTTATCTGGAACTGCTTCCATATGGAAGCTAATTCCACCGGCCCAGTCTCCAGATTTAAATATTATTGTGAATTTGTGGGCACTGTTCGAAAATAACAACCGGAAGAATAGCATTCCCAACAAAAAGGATCACAAAAATCTCAACACAAAAATCAATCCAGAAACTACCCAGAAGCTGCTATCTTCCATGATTAACTATCAAACTAAATATAAACTGCCATATTTAAGCTGTTATTCGTTACGTATTTTTGCACAAAACCATTATACCCTTTTTTACCCATTTCATGGGTTAAGGGTATAAAAAGTTACTATTTGACATACCAGAAGACAGATTGGCATACATTTTTTGTTTTTTGCCTAGCTTGAACATTATAGCACTTTCAATTTTTTGGTTGACTGTATTCACTGTAAGCTGTGACTTACAGTATATTATTTTAATTTTTCTAATCATTTTTGTTTTATTACAAGTGAATATGCGCTGAAGTACGCTCATTTTCAAGGAACTTAATTGGTAGGATAAGAATACTACAAATCTTCAAGTAAGGCTACACTGCAGGCTATGTATGAGTTGTATGTATATTTTTCCATAATATTAATTTTTATTTTATTTACGAGTGACTGCGCTAAAAATTACATCATGGGAACAACCTGAGGCTTAGATGGCCAATAAACTTTAAAGCTATAGAAATTATGTTATTTATTTAAAATATAAATATATGATGAATCGAATTCTCTATATTGTGTAAATATACAAGTTTTTGTGCAAATGTGTGGAGCTGCTGGAGTACAACCTGAAGTACTGAAATTCTTCTTGGCGCACAATAAATATACATACATATGTATTTATATGTATGTATACAGCTGCGAACTTTAAAATAGCAACACCAAGATAATTTTTTTAATGTAATAATAATTTTTTACGGGTAAGAAAACAAACACTAAGTTTGGAAATTTGTTCATGTGAGTAAATTTTTATAGAGCTGTTTCTGCTAAGTATGGTAAAAATATGCGAGATATAAAAGTACCACTTATCCATTCTTTTTAAATTATATTTTGTTAATACTATTTTAAAAAATCAGTAGTATATAGTCCAACATTTTTTAAGAAATGTTCGTAAAATCCACAGTAGAATGACAAATAGTCGAAATCATCAATAAAGTTTTTTTTTTTTTTTTTAAAACTTCAATTTGTTCGTAAATTGGTTAAGTTGTCGATAAATATTATATAAAACACTAAAAATTATAGAATTAGCGAAAATAAACGTGATCAATATTGTGAATTGATCTGATTTCTTGTCAAAAAGATATTCCACGCAAGTACATAGTTGAGATCCTATCAAGCAAAGAATTAAATGCGCTTCCTGCAAAATATTTTTATGGCTTACGGCAAACCAAGTTTATTTACTCTTAAAGGTGAGAAAATATTTTAGTTTATGGTTAAGTTGTTAAGTTGACAGACAAACTGATAGACAAATAGCTGGTTAGCAAAAGCTTAACCCATACTTATTCTGATCGATATGAATGAAATAGCTGAATGGAAGTAAGTAAGCTGGGGACGCGCCTTAGTTTTTGGCGTTTTGTTATGCCCAATAAGTAACTATTTATGAATTAAGCAAACAGCTTAGTGTGCTTCTGCCGAAGTTTGTTGATCAGGCTTAGTGTGAACCATAAGATGTGAATTATTAGAACCACGTACACAAAAAGACTCATGCTTAAAAGCAAAGTAAGAAGCTAGCAGTTGGCCTATAAATTTCTGCGAATCTCATCTGCGAACATCAGTTGGGTTGTGTCCAGACCACGCAGCAGACGTATTTATTTCCATTTTTAAAACAGAGATATATAATATAAGTGTATTTTCGTAAAATGAAGCTTTTTGCTTGCTTTGTTGTTGCGTTTGTAGCGCTCGGTGCACCCGCCCAGGGCTTCCTAGGTTCCAAGCTGGCTATTCTTAAAGCCATAAGCGGTGGTGGCTCTAGTAGTGTCAGCGGGTACGGCTCCAGTGGCATCGAAGGAAGCTATGGCAGCGGCGGTTACGCTGGTCAATACAACCAAGGCTATTTCACACAGTCCAGTCGACCAGTCACCAACAACTATGGATCAGACTACAGCCGTGTCCACGGAAGTAGCAGTAATGGCGGTGGTTTTTATGGTGGTTATAGTGCTGAATATGGCGGAGGTAGCAGCAGAAATGAGCAAATAATTAAGGTCATTAAAGTGATCGAGGAGCCTCAAAGCTATACGCGTTCCAGTGGTGGCTATGGCGAAGGATATGTCGGCTATGGCAGCAGACATGCCACCTCTGGGAGCTACTTCAGCGCTGTTTCGGCACCAGTCCAGCTTGTGCACTCTAGCACTGTGGCTAGGTCAGTGCCAGCTATGAGGTTTGCTGCACCGGCTCCTGTTACATATTCTGCAGCAGTTCCCATTACATATTCTGCACCAGCGCCAGTAACCGATTCCCCGCTTGTACCACAACGCGCACCAGTGACATACTCAGTTCCTTCACAGACGGTGTTACGTGTGCAGCCAGTGCCTGTTAAGTATTCGGTTGCGGCACCCCAGTCTGCTTCAGTTCCAATTACCTATTCGGTCCCGGCACCACTGCCACAGGTGGGTCGTTTTCAGCCAGCAAGCGCTCAAATTCAATACTCGGTTCCAGCACCACAGTCAGTTGAGCATTTGCAGCCGGCTTCGCATCAGTATGTTAAAACTATTAGGGTCGTTGTCGATGCTGACAACAGTGGTACGAACCAAGTGCCCAGTTCTATTTATGATCTTTCATCGCCAGGTGCCAGCACCTGGATCAACGGTGGTGCCGGATATAGTAAGAATGGCTGGAGTAACGCTGGTGATAGCAATTACAATACCGGTGGGTGGAACACCGCTGGCGGCGCCAGTTATAGCAACAACGGCGCCGGTTGGAATAGTGGTGGCATCTGGGCGAAAGTGGGCGCTGGATGCTAAACCACTTGATAGTCTTTTAACTCTTTACCGACCCAGGCAAATATAAATGTTTATATATTTCTTCAGTGATTTAAATACATTTTTTTTTTAATTTGCTACTATGCTCTATAATATATTGCTGTGTGTATACCGTGACGTTGAAAATTAAAATTGAAATATATTGTGTAATTTTAATAATAAAGCACAAATTTTTTTTATCTTAATGGCTATAGCATAACCGGAAACTTTAATATCTATCTCAGAGACTATAGCTAAGCCCTACATATTTAAAATATACTACAGGGATGTGACATGCATAAATACTAAACAAAAACCAACTTAAATTCATCTTCTAGCTAAATTTATTATAACTATTATCGAAATCTCTAATAAGGTGTTTTACAGGAACCTCTTTGTAACAAATAATCATTTAAAAATTGTTCTTTCAGGTTAAATAATCGCATCATTGGGCAGTTTATTGTGCATTAAACAAAGTTATTGCAGTAAATTGTATTTTATGAGAAGGAATATTTTGTTAAGAATGTCCGCAGTAACAACGAGTAAGAATGTTCTAGTCGAATGCTCTAGAAAATACAAATAATCCTTGATCTAATACAAACGGTCATACCTTCACTAATGTACTGTACTGTATCTTCAGTGTTTCTCATCCAATTTTAATACAATTTTCACAGATTTTCAATCTTCAAAATTAAAATTTTCGAAATTCAAGTTTTTTTTTGTGATTTTATGTGTATATTGTATTGTATTGAAGTTTAAACATACTTGTACTGCTTGCGGGTTAGGATAGCTCAAATTAAAATAATTGACTTAGCCGTCTATACTGATCAACAATATACATATGTAAATGCTTTATGGGGTCGGACATGCTTCCTTCTTGCCTACATTTGTCCAAAGCCAATATACCCGTTTTTACCCATTTCATGGGTATTTTTTAAAAATTAAAGAAGAAGCCGCTATTAAAATAGCGAATAAGCATTTTATATGCAGTGGCTCAGAGCTTATTTAATGCAGTGAAAATAAGTCCGTTTAATTGGCTGCCGTATTTACACAGTATTTTTAAAACTTCCAATGATCGATATATGATCGTAAAAAACTGGCTTATGCAGGTTTTAGATTTTTAAATAGTTATACTATGAACAGTTGAGTGCCGTTAAATCCCCGATTAAAAAAAAATATAATATATTTGGTTTATATAAACCAATCCTTCGTAGTCTGCTAAGTTATAATCTGGATCTCGATTGAAACAAGCCAACATCAATAAAATAAAAGCGGATTACAATTAAACAACGACGAAAGCTCGTCTCTTAAAAACGAATATTCACAGCACAAAATAGCTCAAATGGTCATTCTGAGCTCCCGAAGACTGCACATCATTGGTCGCTTCGTTCGCGAAACTGGAATCTGCCCCCACGTGCTAATTCTACCGACCTTTTATCCAGATATAAATGTAATTGAGAATTTGTGTGTTCTGCTAAAAAAAAATTATTCGGAAGCACATCATATAACAAACAGGATTTCAATATTTTTTTAGCTAGATGAATGGAGATAAATTTGTCGAAAAAATTTCTAAAAAACAGATGTCATTCATGAATAATAGGTTGAGGGAGCTTGTTAAAGTTATCATACTAATTTATTGAAGCTTTAAATATTTCACTCTGCATTAAATGTGCCTTGACCTATGTTTTAGACATGTTTTCAGCTTTAAGCTAATTATATAATCATATAAAATTTTATATAACTTAAAGCAAATTTGTAAACTATTTTCATTAATTTTTCTAGTTAAAGGCTCTAGCGGTTAAGCTCGACCTTACCATATACCATATATACAAATGTTATCGACTACATAAAAATCTTGAACTTAAAAAATATGGATTAAAAACATTAATAAAATAATTAAAACCTGTAAAATATTTATTTAAATCTGCTAAGAAACACTCGACTAGAGCCTTTTTATTTGGTTAAATTTTATTGACGTATGCTGCAACCCTATATACTAAGCATTCAGGTTAAAGTCGGCTACTATAGCCCCTTAAAATACACCTATTTTAATCAGGTTATTTACCTGTGTTCTGGTATTTTGAATATACAAATCTACAATTTCTTGTACTTAAGAATTTGCTTCAATTGTATTAAAATATAATACTATTGTTCTTAAGACTTAAAATTTGTTGTTTTTTATATTAATATGTAATTGATATGCATTAAATTCGGCGCTATTTTAAGGGAAGGTTTTAAAGTACTCTTTTGGGCTTAATATACAATAATCTAAGTTTATTTGTCAAATACCATTTGCATGCTGTAAGATTTTTACCAATGTATCTGTAGTTCGATGACAGTTTTCCTACTTCAAATTTTTCCATTAAAAATCCTTTAAAAAAACCATCCATTGTTTTTGCGACGTGTTTGCGTCCATTATTTGCCTCTCTTCTCATATTCTTGAAATATTTTATAATGACTATAAATTTATAATGCAATGGTGCCCACGTAAGGTAGTAGAGCGAGCCCGAAATCAATTTTATAGCTTAAAGAAAAAAAAAAAATTATAAACAACACCTAGTGTGTCCCTTCGAGTTTTAAAGTAAAAGAAATATATAATTACACAGTGTGTAAAACAATTTTTTGGCAAATTGTACATATGTACATATAAACAAGTAAGAAGGCTCTAGTCGAGTAAGCTCTACTAGAAGATTCCCTTAACCCTTGACCATTTAGACGGAGAAGCGGGGTCGGAGAAGCTTCCTTCTGACTGATACATACTTTGGCACAAAACCATTATACCCTTTTTTTTTAACCCATTTCATGGGTTAGAGGTATTAAAATGTATACAAAATATAGGTAAACATAAAACATAGTAAAGAAAAATATTTATTTTTTAAACTAAAATTTTGTAAAAGCATTTTTGTCATTGCCAATTATTTTATGTAGTTCCCGACAAAAATTATTATTTTGTTGGTATAGGAGCGCCAAATTCACTATATTTTTGTTTTCTCAAAATTCATCCATAGTCCAACGATCATTCGTTTAATCCTCATCGAAAGATGCGCACTCCTAAATAAATTTGAACGGCGAACAATGAGCCAAAAGAAAACACCAAAATTAATGAGTTATTGCATTTTAAAAGGCAAGTTGGTGTGTTTCTGCATTTAAAAGTGCAATTGAGTTAACTCAGTGAAATATCTTTAGTGTTGTTATACCGATTGTGCGTCTAGTATTATTCTGAGTTAACCAAAATAAAGACACTTCGAATTATTGAGTTGACGGTACGTCCAGTTTATTTGAAGAGCTGTTTTAGACCTGGAGTTAACTTATAGAAAAACACTTCGTATTATTATGCCGATGATACGTCTGGTTTTATTGAAGGCTTCTATTAGATTGACTTTAGAAAGATGAAAACGCTGAGGATCGTGGAAAAATCTGAGTGCTGAGCTTTGCATTTTCAATTATAGCGGCCACGTAAAAAAGATGTGTTAGCCGGCTTTGCAATGACATCAGTTCAAGTGCTCGTGGTATCACATTTACCACTTTAGCTGAACGCCGATGTTTATTGACTTAAGTAATAGGAGCTGCTGAGCTCCGTTAGTTTATTCGTGGCGGCTTCGTAACATTGTTGGGTCTGCCGACTACGTAACATCCGTTCAAGTGCACAATGTTGTGTCATATTTTATTTTATGCATAAAATAAAGTTGACATTAGTTAGTTTGTAAATAGAGCGTATAGAGTGCATTTATAGGATCCGTTCTAAATATAAAACATATTAAAAAAATAAGGTGTAAAAAATACTATAGCTACATAAAACGAATGTTTAATTCTGCAATCCTGATCTGGAAAAATTGTAGAGTATCGCCACACCATAATAATAATATCATAGTGATGAAATCATATCGCGCATCCGTCGATGGACAAACATTTATGCCACCCAAAAAACATTTAACTTCATTTACTGCACTTATTTTATAATTGCGTTAATTTTTTGGCATTCAAGTATGTACATATATATAGTAGGCCTCACCTTAAACGAAGTAAGGTCGATCAAAAAGTTTAAATGCCTATCATATCCGTATTTTTTGCTTGCCTTACTCTGTTTAAGGTGTGGCCTACTGTATGTCGTCTTGTTAGTACCCATATATTCGTTAACATTGGAGTGCTTTTTAAATAACCCAAGAGACAATGTTGATCGAATCCAAAGCCATATTCGAAGCAGGTGTGGAAATGACATTAAAACTTTATATGCAAATTTTTTGGGAAAGCCCCTAGCTATCTTTCCACAAAAATTTTTTAATTTTACCTATTAAAATGTGGGAAACATGTTTTGTCGGTTATCAAATAATGCTGTATCGAATTGTGATTCTTAGTTTTCTAGGGTCAAGGGTCTCTAGGTTTAGGGGAGTCGAAAATATTGTGTTCATATGGACACCAAATCGGAAATTGCACAAAACTAATAAACTATTAACTATAGCAATAAGACTAACATAACCTAAGGGAGCTGCGGAAAAATTTGATAACAGTATTAGCACAGCACATAACCTACATAACAAAGTGTTTGACAAGGGAGCGAAAAGGACTGACGCACACAAGATTGCGGATACAGTAGAAATAAGATATAACTTAATCAAAAATAAAAACAGGACGAAAACATTGCACTAACGTAACGGCAATCACAAAAATCAGCTGTCGTTAGGTAAATTCGGCAAAAAACAATAATAATTGTAACCAAAAAACAAATTTAATTTAATTATGATTAAATATTTTTTAATTTGTATTATTAATTATACATATAAATATTAAGAATTATTATAACAAAGGCAATAATAAGTTTATAAATGACAACACTGCAATTGGTGCAAACAACTTACTTAATAAATCCGGGTTTTCCAAAGTGTGTCTTAACGTAGCAAACAAATACAAATAAAGAAATAAATTTAAAGCAGCAATTTTTAGCTTTGAACCTGGAATAAGTTTTTTATTTGATGCAAAACTAAATATTTGTGTATGTTCTCGTTTAAAATGTCGATTATGATTAAAGCATTTGATTGACTCCACTATTTCATAGAAAGGTATTAATTGCCTCTAACTCACAAAAGAAATTAAACACATTCCTTTATCGGCAAACTTTGCGCACAAAGTGCTAATGCCGACTGTCGGTAAAGGAGAATGGACGTATAAGGAAAAAAATACTATGAATGCAAAAAATTGGTTGTTTCAATCTTTGACCTAGGACTTATGGTGACCGGCTCTATATATGTTCTATATTTTTCTCCTATGTTCGGAGTAATTGCAAAAACAAATGAGCACAGTATTATTGTACAGGTTCCATTAAAATGTTGTAACTTGCCATCTATAGTTAATATCAAAAATTGTAAACGTCATTTTGTTTAAGTATTATTTATTTTTAAATAATGAAAAAGATGTACCCAAAGCATTAGTAACATTCTGGACGTGGAATGATGGCATCAGAATGACATGTTCAATGTCGAATCCTTGTTGATCAGGAACTGTCCTCATGTTCTCATGGCTCGCCCTCTCTCTTATCAAGAAAAGCGGCCGACACGCACATGCATACATGCAAGCTCTCACACTGGCCACCTACACGTTCACATACGCACGCACACATACAAAAAAGGTAGATACAGAGACTCGAGTCGGTTATGTTCTGTCACTCTTCCATAAGCAAAACCAGCAATGGAATGACTTGCCTTTTTTACGGGGCATACTCGGATTGCGTATTGATACTGAGCAAATAATTGAACTATGGTAGATTAAAATAAATTCTTCCATATTTTTTTAATACATTATCATTGTGGACGTGAAATGATCTTGGGATTCTGCTTAGTGCTGGACCGACACCACACATAAAACCCTCCGTTCGAGCAATAAATGTTGATTTGAAAATTGACTGTGCCAGGAATCCAAATCCTTGTCCAAATGGATTTTGGGAAACGTCATCCAGTGCCTTTATTTATTGCATGTATAAAAAGTTTCTTCCATAGTATTCGGGCATGGTAGATAGCTCTGCTAAACCCTGCGCATCGTTTCCTCACTACACTCTTTCCCCATTTCATTCTGCACCGCTTAAGCCACTTTTGAAGCCGCTAGCTTCGGGGTTTGCCTTTTTTTCCTGATGATCCTCCGCTCATCCTGTTCGGTGAAAATCTTTTTTGGTGCCATTCTGCCCATGCCCCCCATCCGAAATACAGTTGAGCTGCTCAGATTGACCACTTCAGCTTTATGGCTATGGATGAGTTTTTGCTGTTCAATAGTAGTCCATTTGCCTATAGGCCCTTTTGGCTTGATGCACCCCAGATGCAGAAAAAACCTAAACTGACAACGAAGAACTGTTCTAGTTATACCGTAAATATTTAATTATAGGTAAAACTTTTGAGCTTAATAGCCCACAGATGTCCTGCTCAAAATAAGTCTTGACCTGAAATTAGGAAACTTTTTTATATAACTTGACCTAGCCGATGGGGAAACCCCAATTCATTACCATGGTACATGTACAAACATAGGTTTTTGGAATATTTTAAAAATCATGTGAAATATGATTATGGCAGGAATTCAAACTTTTTGCTCGACAGTGCTCGAAATTAGATGTGACATAGGGTATATATTTTTGGTCAGTAACACGAGCTGAGTCGGTATAGTCATGTTCGTCTGTTGGTTTCTAAGAATAGTAGTCCTCCCTAATTTTTTAACTATCTATCTGAAACTTTGGTAATGGTCAGGAAAATCGTTTGTCTAAGTCAGAAAGATCGGATCACTATGTCATATAGCTTCTATACAAAGTTAAAGTCTTTTACAACATTTTACTATGAAAACAAATCAAGTATGACTCGTTTCAGGTGTATTAAATACTCGGCATGCCGAAAAAATTTTCCTTACTCGTTTTGATATAAAACACAGGAACTGTATTGTTTAATAGTTAAAAAATAATAATGATACGCGTACTGGCGCAATATTTCTTTTCGTTAAACTTCGACCATTAATGTTTTGTTAAGCTGAGTAATAGTCATATCGAGAGTAATATTTTTGTTTAATAGCACAGGCTTACAAAATTGAATATTTTTGAGATAGCAAAGTCGATCCGTGAGAAGTTTTGGTTGCTTAGACGTTTTCAGAATTTATGTATCAGGATTTTTAATAAAAATGAAATTACTCAATAAATAGGGCCAAACCCTATTTCAGTACAAATTTTCAGCCCAACATGAAAATCGAAAAACAAAACGTCTTGGGTTTCAAAAATTTTAAAATAAGGATTGAAACTATTAACGATATAATTAAAGTCTGTGAAATTTGTATTCAAATCGGTTGAGAAACACCACATATAGTAGTATAGTATACTACAAAAGCTTTTTTCCTTTTTTTTTAATGTTTTTATTGCGATAATTTTTTCCTTTTACCGTACCGAAAGCCGCACACACAAACACAGCCACCGCCATCGCACATAAATTCGCAAGCAGAAGATTCTATATATAAGCTGCTTGATTTATTCATAATTTATTAAATTGCACCCGCCCCCAAATATTTATTTCTGACAACTTTTTCTTTATTTACTAGCTTTAAGTTTAATTCAGTGGTTATTTTTGAGCTATCTTTCAAAATTCTAGACTTAATTGTTGTTAATTACATGTGTATATCGTAAACCGGAAAAGTTATCGAAAATTTAAAACAAACTGAATACGAGCAATAAAGTTTAAATCCAATTAAAGGCCTGGGCAAACCCTAGGACAGATCCCCATATCCTGCTGCAGTGTAGCCCAGTGATCCGAGGAATGCATAATTACATTAAGGACAGACTTTGTGTTTCCTACCCGTTTTGGAAAAATTTTGAATAGTCCAACTGTGTTATGTGTGTAGAAAAATTTTAGAATTAGGACCAATTTATGAAACAACACTTACTGCATCCGTATCATGTTCTATGTTCAGCTCGGTGCGAAGATCAGCCAAAGTATGACAGACTTACCAGGTGCCATGGCCTGCGTGATTGCCACACAATTTCGACGTGATGATCAAATTTCAAGCCCAAGTAGGAGCTACGCGAGCGCAGACAGAAGACTGGGGAGAGCATTGATGGCTATCTGCATGCCATGTGCTCTCAGGTCCTGGTTAGACGTGTCCGTCAGCGATCACGACCTTATGAAGATCACGAAAGTAAACAAAACCAACGGAATCTCATGCATAATACTTTCGATTTCTAGGGAACGATTCCAGTTACTTGATGCGTTCAAAGAAGTCAAGGTGGCATCAAAGATTTCTTTGGACTAGGCGGTTGAGTACCTATCCAGGCCCAAGGGTAGCACTTCGCGAAGTTTCTGGTTTCGATTTAATATAAGAATGAGAAGAACGTGCCCAACACTTGGCCAGCACGCTGGCTTAACAGGCGCACGATACCGATAAAGAGATGCACGTCGGAATAGCCCGAACGTTGGCAAGGCCAGTTCTATTATTAGTGCGGACGCATGCGCTTGAGTGCGAAGTGTGCAAGAAGACGAAGTACAATACACGAGTTGGCAGGGTAAAGATTGGCAAGGAAGTACTAACTAATATCGATGTTTTGTTTAATAGCTTTAAAGTTTTCTAGTGTTTGATTATTTCACCAATTGCGTGTGGCTCAACGCGATGCCAAACGCCAAATCGGCGACGTTTTTTGAGGGAGGAAATATGTACATCATTTTGAGTTCCTGAGATCGTCAACACTGACAATGGCAAGCAGTTCGATTACTAGGAGTTTTAGAATTTTACGCAAAGGAAATAATCCAGTGATCCCCAAGCAACTAACCAAAGCCCAGCTAGTCGGTAGAGATTGAAACGCTTAATCTCAGGGTGGTGAACTACATTGGACACTGAAGTGAAAGGTGTCTCCCCAACTAGCACTCATGTTCAAAGCACTCAAGTATTGAAGTCAACCGTAGGTTGCGTAATAAACAAAATACGACAGCGATGATCAATATTGTAGGACAAGGGTTGGAGAGCCGTGCCAGTATTCAAAATTCTCGATAGTTTGCTATATACGTAAATGGTGGAGCTATAGGCAGAAAAATAATGCAGTGAAGGTACAGCCGTCGAAAGTCGAGGCGAACGAGTACTGCAGCGGTCCAAAATTTTATATATTCCCAATTTTTATCCCGATTTTTAAACAGTCCGTTACCAGGACTGTATGGCTCTGCTTGCAGATGAACCGTCTGAACTAACCTGCGGCTCCCAGGAATCTTCTTAATTGTATCGTTGTATCGAGACGCAAATTTGGAGTATCGCTTAAATTTCGATCTCAAAACGCGTGCCTAAAATCGACACTGCTGATAAATATCGTACCATCTACTCGGTCTTAGGATTGACTCGATGTTCTGCAATAGGTAAGCATCGTTCACCGTCGTTGCTAAGCTTACACGCGTCTAAGCGTCATTCTGTTGCTCCACGGATTCTGGCATTTTATCAATAACCCCAGTCGGAATATCTCATCAAACAGCAGCTGTTGAACCACTGGCGACTCTGCGTAGAAACGTTGCTTAGCCGGTACGGCTCCTTCGATCAGCTCGATCTTCTGCAACTCCAGGTGAGTCTTGGCTTATTCGAGCTCTTCGTATGCTATGAACTTAGCGTTTAATCGGTGCGGTTCAAACGGTTCCAGGTATTAGTTCTGCCCAAGTGCAGAGCACTTGATCTCACGTTGATCTCGTACTTATATTTAGACGGAACCACAACCTTCTCGGTGTAGCTCTCACCTCCTAAGCCTCGCAGTTTTGATAGAGAAGATTTTTGGGGCTGCCTAGTTAAGGTGTCGAGTTCGATTCGCTGGCTTAGCGAATATCGGAAGCTTGTCTAATCTGTACAATCAACTTGGCGTGAGAAACATCCAATGCCAGTCCTTTGCTCGAGTTTTGATCACAGTTTGAATATCACGCAGGGTATCCGGCAATGGCACCTGGTAGGTCTGCTTCTAATGGTCAAGCCTTAACTGATCTCCGCACTCGAAATTGTCAGTTTTCCGTCTGCTCTCGTTGCTTGGACTCTAGAGCTTGGTTGTCGAACCAGTGGCCTGGTGCCGCTGGTGGCCTTCTTGGTTGTACAGTCTTATTTGGTAGTGGACATTACCAATTAATCAGATTTTGCCACTCCCGCCAGTTGTATATATAGGCCGCTCTCTCGGATTGCTTGTATATACTCCAACATCTCTCGCCTATTCTGTGCCTAGAGTTCCACCATCCAAGTGATCAGTACTCCTGGAAGGTTTCCCGTGACTATCAACACTTTGTTTGTGCCGGTTCTCAGTTTACTACGAAGGGCACAGGCCGCTGGGATCTATGTGCCTGACCACTGCCCCTTCCATAGACATGTTCAGTTTCCCTGGTGGTGACGTGTTGTCCAATAGTGCGCCGGACTTATTGGTTTGTGTCTGAGATTTTAAACAAGTGACAGCCATTATTTCAGCACCCCCACTGCTATTCCTTTGTATTGAAATTATTTTGCCTGTCAACGCATTCCTTTAAAAAACAATTTTTTTCTTTTTTTTACTTTTCGACACTAAAGTACAATATATATAAATGGTATAGGACAAAAATGAATCATGATACAGGAACGGTAAGCGTTCAACTCCTATAACACAGTTAGGCTATTTAATCTACTTGCAAAAAGGAACATGGCTTGGTAGGAAACATAATGTCGGTCCTGCAGGACATAACACAGACCATAGCCTCCAAAGACGTGCACATTTACAGTTACAAAAAGTATATATTATTTATTATTGTGAAAAACTAACGTAATGGTGCATTCTATGGGGATCAATGCTTGGAGGCCATTTGTTTTCAGCCGACATTTTCTGCTCAGCACTGTATCGATAGCCAGCCAGCAAATCCTAGAAATAAATAGAAAATAACACAGATAAGTAACATATTAAAAATCATAGCTATGAAAATGCATCTGTATGTAATATTAATTAAATCAGATTAGATCTGATCAGTTACATACATATATATATTCCAGTAATCTGGTTGGTCTATATATTTACACACAAATGT